>JAVMKO010000005.1:97236212-97836212 GCA_032164245.1 Sternotherus odoratus | reverse complement strand
TCCCCCAAAAATAAGACGTACTTCCAGTTTTGCCTCTCGCTGTAATATAATGTAATGTAATTTTGGGAGCAAAAATTAATATAAGACACTGTCTTATTTTTGGGGAAACACGGTAGGAGTTTTGGGAAGGACACTTGAGCGTAGAGAAAGAAAATGATAAACTTGCATGAAAGAGTTAGAATACAGAAACGTCATCCCTCCAGAAATAGTCTCTGTTGGCCCAATCCTGCAAGATGATGATTACCTAATCAGCAAACACATTAATATGGAATTAATATGAGTTAAGATTGCTCAGCAGATCAAGTCCCAAAAGAAAGGGCTTGTGAGACCTTCTTGGTGGTATTGTTACATGTACAGTTGCCAGTGTCTGTAATTCTGCAGTTATCTTCTGACTTCTAATGAAGGCAAAAGGCATATGGAAGAGTAGGAATGCAAAACACAGCACAACAAGGTGCACTTGCAACAAAGACCTTGAGAACGGTAGCATGCTGTTTTTATTTCATGTGTCCATCAGTGGGGAAGCAAAATAACTCCCCACTCTCTTATACCTGTATTGCTCATAAATGTGTTAGTTTTATTAAATTGGATATTTTTCCCAAATCCAGTACTCCTACAATATTTACCATGGAAAGCTGTTTATTTTTTAATGGCCTTTAATCTTGCGTGAACAAATACAGAACTTTTATGTGGTCAAGCTAAGGCCCCTTTCAAAACTGGATTCCACCTTGTTCACTTATTACAAATAAGGGAAAGCATATGTGAATTAATTTCTCTTTCTGATGATGGCATCATATATAGCTGAGTATCTATGCCATGTAGGTACACTGGCACAAAGGCTAAACTGTCTTCCTCAGAACCATGAAGCGTATTTAAATAAATTGGGTAACATCTACATTTTTAATGTTTGATATTTAAATACAAACTGTGCAATGCTTCCTGTATATCAGTGGTTCTCAGCTAGGGGATACGTCCGCTCATCTAGATCAGTGTTTCTCAACCAGGAGCTGTAGCCCCCTTCAGGGTCATTACACAGGTTTAGGAGGATCGCAGTGCAGGGCGGGCATTAGGCAGTGGCAAGGACAGTTGCCAAAGACCCCACACCATAGCACTAAGTTACTTCCTTCAGCCCCATTGCTTGGGGTTTGGACTTCAGAGAAGGCTCATAAGTGAAAAACAAGCTCGATTACCACACTGAAATACAAGTACAATACAGTAGACTCTCGATTATCCAGAATTGGGTTAACCAGGATGTGGATTAACCAGGATGACAAAAAAAAATCGCGTAACTCACAGGGCCGCCTCTGGCTTTGTTGCCACCCCAAGCACACACACAAAAAAACCCCATCAGGGGGCAAGGCAGCCAGTGAACCAACTCCCACTCCCCCCGGCGCAGTGTGGCTAGTGAACCAACCCCCCCACCCCATATTTCCTATGGATGGTGATTATCCGGGATTTTATTAACCAGGATTAATTTTTTCCCTATCATCCTGGATAATCAAGAGTCTACTGTATTTGTATCCAATTGATTTATTTTATAATCATATGGTAAAAATGGGAAAATAAGCAATTTTTCAGTAATAGTGTGTTGTGACAGTTTTGTATTTTTATGTCTCATTTTGTAAGCAAGTGGTGAAGGCAAATCAGACTCCTGAAAGGGGTACAGTAGTCTGGAAAGATTGAGAACCACTGCATATGAGAGAACCATGTTCTCGACTGCATAATCTGCACTGTCCAAGACCAAGAATTTTATCTCAGGATACAATTATCATCAAGTTTACAGAAAGCATTCTTGGGTTATTATTAAACCGGTATCTGTAATGAAATTATTCAAATTTTAAATGAGAGAAGATTTTAAAAAATCACAAAAAAATAGATGGTCTTGATATTGCTTAAAGGTAAAAATAAAATATATCTTGGCATTTCCCCTTCCATGTCCTATCAGTGCAGAATTTCTGTATGCTGGCTAAGGGGGTTACAGTTCTATACAGTAAATATATTGAAATGTATAAATCTTAATGTCAGTACAAATTCCTTGTTCACACACCAGCTGTGTATTTTGGTGATATGAATTCATAATTGCAAGATGTTCTGCAGTCTTATACCATAAAGCAGCCTTTCAAATAGAAATACTTGTTAATATTTCTTTTGGTTTCTTTGACAGCTACCTATCCTGCACACTGAAATATTTGATGTTGTAGATCAGCCATTTGTCCAAAACAATAAGATGGCAAACATCCCCAAACTACCTAAATCTGCACCGAGCATCCAACTTCCTTCATTGACTGTAACCCCTGGCCAGACTCTTCAGTTTTTATTAAGGTTAAGCCTTCCTGCAAATACGAAGCTGACTGAAGAAGCACCCAGTTCCTGGTTTCTCACAGCAGAAGGTAAAGTGCCTGCATTTTTAGAAAGACTGCATATATTGCAGCCTTGGAAAGTTCTACTAACTCACTCATCCAGAGTGAATAACCGTTTCTCGGCTCTTTGAACTAAAATCAAGTGTATTTGATGGACAAGTACAATATCAAGTTATCAATATTCAGAGCCCAGACCCTTTATGCTCTTTAGATGGTTGCCCTCCCATCGTCTTCTGGGGATGGGCTGGTTCACCCTCATCATCTGTCTTTTGGGAGGCTGACAGCTAGATCTACTAAGAATGTTTAGCAGGCAAGCTGATGTATGTATACCATTGAAAGAAGTCACATTTTATCCTGAGTGAGAACTTTAGTTTTTAAGTTAAGCCAAAATTTGAACCTGATTCACCATACTACATATGCACACACACAAATCCAGGCACATAGTTACACTAGAGGGTAGATTGTATTGTTGTTAGTGCATTGGGAACAAGGTGAACTGGATTCTGTTTCTGGCTCTTCTATTGACTTCCCGTGTAATCTCTCTGTGCCGCAGTTGCCTAACTGTAAAATGGGACGAATAATAATACTTCTTTGCTTCACAACAGTGCTGTGAACGTAAACTCATTGTCTCCTAGGTTTTCAGTCATAATATTTGTATTGTGTTTATAAGCACCATAGAAGAGTGTATTAAAATGTTTTATGTACATCATGACGTGTAGTACAATACAGTTGTTCATGCGAAGCCGTGGCTCAGATACTAGTAGTTTCCTACATTTATGCCTTTTTCTCCTAAATACACTACATTTTCCATCTCTGTCATTTCTAATGTATTTGAAAAACATTGCTGAAGTTCAAAGGAAAACTATGTACCCATTAGCCTGAAAGTTTGAAAAATTAAGAAGCATGGCTCACCTGGAATTAACTTAAATATACATCTGAAGATGGGTGGATGTTTTTATTACAGGCACACTACAAAGAAAACTAAAAAATATATCCTCCAAAACATATTTCTTGATAACAGTTCTGTCTCTTTGCCAATTGTTAGTATGTTCAACCTTTATTCATAACAAAGGCTGTAAGAACGGCCATACTGGGTCAAACCAAAGAACCTTTGCTGAGGGACCTTGTGAAAGGCTTTCTGAAAATCTAAATACGCTGTATCTATTGGATCTCCTTTGTCCGCATGCTTGTTGATCCTCTCAGAGAATTCTAGTAGATTGGTGAGGCATGATTTCTTTTTACAAAATTTGTGTTGACTATTTTCCCAACAAATTATGTACATACACACACACACATTCTCTCTCTCTCTCTCTCTCTCTCTCTCTCTCTCTCTCCATTAATAACACATTCTTCTCTCTACATCTTCTAGGATTTTGGACACTAATGCACGTATGCCTTCTTAGTGCTGGGTCTTTGATCTTTTTTCATTCCCCACCCTTAATAGATCCTATCTGTAGGATTCTTTCGAGTGTTGAATTTAGAAATCACACAAGTACTTTAGCAGTAGAAAAAATGTGGATTAAAAAAGTTCTACTAGAAGCCTTAAACCTCTAGCATCCCCCTTAGTACAAACCACCCATTGTTACCATATCCAAACTAGGACTGTTATGGTACTCTGGGTCTAAATTAAGCTGCCACCATAGCATACTGTACTCAGAACACATTGCTCTATACTTAAATGAACACCATATTGCCATTCTTGAAAAGTGAGTTCATGATCTTTGTGCACTTAACCAGGAATGCTTTTTTCTCCTAGATATTTTTAAAAATAGCATAACTACCCACTGGTAATCTCCAGGTATCTAGAGAATAAGGAATGCCCTCAGAAAAAGCTGTAGTCTACATATAATTAGGTGAACTCCTCACCCTTTGTGCCAGCAAAGTATATTGAAAGGCTTACCAGTCTGCTCTTCCTAAGCATCACTAAACAGAAAAAGGGAAATTTTAAAAAAAGTTAACAATGTAAAATTTTAATTTTATTTTTCCATTTCTGAGGCCAGATTTTCAAAGATCCTGATTACAACATTTGTTCCTGCAGTATATTTCAGACACAAATATAAAGACAATTTTTGGCCCTTTAAATTGTCTCCACTCATCTGTAACACTGAATTGGACAGTGTTTAATTTTTTGAACTAAGGGGATTGATATATTTTTAGTAGATGTTACAAAACTGTATTTATATTGCATGTAGTTTGGGGGTAAGTATAAATGTAGAATGTAATTAGTTTAAGCACACAAGTCATTTTAAGCTTATAAATCCAAAGGGTGTTTTTTTGTTTTTTGTTTGGTGGTTGTTTTTTTGAAGTTGTTGTTTTATGAAAAATGCCAGAAGAATACTTTATCAACCCACTTATGGCAAGACATAGGTTGGAGCAGCAAGTTAACCATATTTTCATTTTGCATGTCTATATTGATATACACTCTTAAATATTTAAACACACTGGAATTTCAGGTCTCACCCAGCCTAAAGATTACTAACGTCCAGTAAACCATTTATAAAGCCAACACTTCTGTTTGAAAATGTTTCATAAGAATCTAAAGTTTTATGTACTTTTTGGGCATTCAACCATCTTGTCTTGAGTATTAGGTCTCTGATGTATGTGCACAGCTTCCTGTTAACGGGGAAATTTGAATATCCACTTACAAAGCATATTGCAGATGCTTTGCATATACCTAAGACAGTCAATGTAAGGTACACCCATATGTTTAAATCCAAGCTTTATACAATAAAACTTCATAACCTAAAAATTACTTCTGAAGAAATATTTGTGAATTATTTTTCAATTTTCAACCAGAATGGGAGAATCCAAGGAAGTTTCCACTACTGTTGCATGTAAGAAAATATGATCTGTGGTCCTAAATCTAAAATCATGCACAAATTGATGCCTCGTGAGATTTAAGTTTGTGTATAAAAGGCAGTAACAGCATGCTTTTTTTTCTTTTCCAGGTAACGAGTGGCTGCTTCATGGACAGAATCCATCTGGAGAAATTGAGGACATTTCCCATCAACCTCACATCGCCTTGCAGTTACCCAGTAGCTGCCTGTCATCTGAAGCTGTACTGTCTATCAAAGTGTGCCTCTATTACTGTAGCAAAGACAGCAGTGCCTGCATGATGAAAGGAATCTCATTCAATCAGCCTTTACAGGTAGCTAATACAAACCCAGGTAGCACAGCTCAAGTAGAGCTGACATACGACTTTTAACTAAACCAAAAAACCCAACAGATTCACACTCTCTAGTTTTACTTTTTAAAGTTTTTACAGGCAAAAAAATATTAGTGGATTTTTTTTTTCCTGGTCTTCCAGTAGCATATGAAGAGTTCTAAAGCATAATATGCTTTGTAAGATGAAGCAGAAATTGCTTGTGCTGAATCATGAGAAATTGTTATGAAATCTTGGTCCCTTCATTTCTTTTTGTTCTGTGAGCAATAATATTTGTAAACTTTAAATCTGTTGTGAATAGATTGGGCCTAGGCAATTTTAAGCAGTGAGCAACAATTTTAAGAGTCCATTTTTGAAGGACCAGTATTACATTATGATATTACTGATATTCTTTTGCACTGCATATTGTAGCAACATCTGTAGAATGATCAAAATCATTTGGGGCAGAACAACTGCAACTTTCCTTTTTGTTATGCCCCCTGTTTTTAATAGAATGTTAAAACCTTGATTTTTGTTTCTGCAGGTCATAAAAAAAAAATTTCTTATTTTACAATGAAAGCATTTAAAACACATTTAATATATTTTGTAAACACAGGGCTGTTTATTTTTGTGCTAATCAAGTCTGTTTCTTAAAACTAGATATTTATGCCTTATTTGAAGAGCATAATTGTGTGGAAAAGCTTTTGGGAAATGAACTGTTTTAGGTCATACAGAAATGTTACATAACGATGTCAAGCCATGACTGTGCCTATATAAAATTGGCATGCTGAAGTTTTTCTAATTAGTATTTCCATTTATATTCTAGAGTGTAGAGTGTAAGTAATATTTGTGACTCTAGCTGGCAACAATTAAATGTCAACTATTTCTGTCAAATGAATGGTTTCCCTTTCATGTTTTTACAACTCCTGCGTGAATAGTATAAGATGCCTAATTCTGCAAATACTTGTGCTCCTGGGTAACTTTATACACTGACAACGGGAGTGGCAGGTGGAGTGCTTAGCCCTGCACTGCTTTGGGGTTTCCCCCACTGGCCCCTTGCCAACCAGGGTCCTGCCGCCTGCCCCAGTCAGCTCCCACTATCAGCCTGGGTATAGGGGGTGATCTTCCTTTACCCCCACCCAGCCTCCCCCCATCTAACCGCCTTTCCTCCTCCATCCCTGCCTGGCCCGGCCCATCCCACCGAACCTAACCTCCTCCCCCCTCCCAATCCCAACCCAGCCTCCTGACTCGCCCAGCCCAGCCTCCCCCACCAACAAACCTCCTTCCCTCCCGCACCCACGCCTCGCCTGACCCGCCCAGCCAGGTCTCTTTCCCCCCCCCCCCCCCCCCCCCCCCCCGACCGTCGGCTCCCCGCAGCTCCTTGTTTCGCCGCCCAGCTGATGGTGGCTGCGCGACGCTTCCCGGCCCCTTCGCGGAGTCGTCCCTGGCCGACGGCGGCCCGTGCGGCGCTTCCTGGCTCCTTCGCGGAGCTGGCCCTGGCCGGCGGCCGCGGGCTGGACAAAATGATTTGGCGGGCCATATAAGGCCCACGGGCCGGAGGTTCCCCACCCCTGATCTAGAAGCTCTCTATTTATTTAATACTCATCAGCAATGCTAGGGTTTGAACATTAATCAGCCTTCTTCACCTATGGTTTAAGGTTTTTTCAGATAAGTCAATGAGCCTAAGCTTTATTTTAGTGTTTGAAATAGACAGAAAAATTGGCTTCTGGGTCTACTTGCTCTTTGCAAATGATATTTGCAGGGTTAAGGAAAAGATATTGAGAAAGTGCCAGCTCTTATAGTTAGTATAACAAAAGCTGTGCTCTTTTTAAAATATCTATATCTATATAAAAATGTTGGATAGTAACCAGGAAACCTGAGTTTTACTTCCATCTAGTTCATCCTTTTTTTTGTCATTTACCTATAAAATCAAGTATGAGCTTCAGTAGTTAGAAATGACACATCAGACTATTTCTGTTGTCTTGAGTATATCATTCGGCCAAATTGGACTGTTCTGTGAATTTTAAGCTAATTAATTCATATTTGTCCATTCAAGTTGGTCAGGGTAATAAAAATTTGGCTCGATCAATTTCCTAGATTTAAAAAAACATGTAGAGTTAACCAAAGTGTCACTGTTATCTCAAAGTGTCACTTTCTGAGCTTATTGCATTTGAAAAATTATCTGTTTGTAGCTCTTATTTTATTTAAATGTAATAATGCATCAGAGCTTTAAATATAGCAGGGGTGGCCAACCTGAGCCTGAGAAGGAGCCAGAATTTACCAATGTACATTGCCAAAGAGCCACAGTAATACATCAGCAGCCCCCCATTAGTTCCTCCCTCCCCCCAGCACCTCCTGCCCTCTGACAGACCCACCAATCAGCACCTCCCTCTCCTCCCTTGCACCTCCCAATCAGCTGTTTTGTGGAATGCAGGAGGCTTGGGGCAGGGGGAGGCGTGAGGGCACTGCAGGCGCAGGGGAGGAGGCAGGAAGGGGTGGAGTGGGGGCGGAGCCTGTGGAAGAGCCAGAGGTTGAACAGTGATCACCCCAGGCACATTGGAAAGTTGGCGCCTGTAGCTCCAGCCACAGAGTCGCTGCCTATACCAAGAGCCACGTATTAATTCCTGAAGAGCCGCATATGTCTCGGGAGACACAGATTGGCCACCCCTGAAATATAGTATTACAGGTATTTATTCTCTGCCTAAATGTGCTTGTATAAACTGATTAAAGGGCCATACCCTGATTTTTAAAGCTTCCACTTCTTTTTCAGCTATTACTAATTTAAAACGTCTCTTTTTCCTATATAAATTTGTTGGGAAGAGATATTACTAAACACTGGGATTACCATCACAGGCACATAAATCTGAGATGTAGGGTCAGGGTATAACTGGCCTTTGAACACTTTCATAATGTCAACTTTAAGTTATCCTAGTTCCGGGTAAGCAGCTTACGTTATCGCAAGAGTCACTAGTCTGCAGAGGAGAAGATTGCAGATTGCAGTTGTGGGTGGAATCTCAATGCGAATTGAAGGGAAAGGGAGTTAAAAACAGTGTAAGTATAAGAAGGCAGGCTAGAGCCAAGAGTGTTTGATTAAATGTATGACTATTTGCCCACCTCATTGCACTCTGCAAATTATCTGTGCAAATTTTCATTCCATTTTTTGCTTGCCACAAGGCTGGAAATTGTCCTTAACTACATCGTTGAGATGGTTTCATGCCAAAAATAGAAAATATATTCCCCCAGATGCAGAAGATGCAATCTGCTCTCAAGCAAGCACTTCACACCTATTATTTTAAAGGAAAAACTTCATTTTTTTCTCCAGAAATGCTACACATTGTGCATGCTAATCCCTGCACGCACAGTTCCCTTTGTCCCTCCTTCAGTTCAATTTGTAGCTCCTAGAAACTTGCACTCACTGTAATGCTAATTTTTGTGTATCTCTGATATCCATAGGAAGTTAGAAATTCTGTTTAGAGCAGCCAGAAGGCTAGGAAGGATGATCTATGGTTAGGGACTCAGATTAGAGAGATCCGGGTTCAGTTCCCATGTGACTTCGGGCAAGTCAATTGATCCCCACCCTGTGCCTCAGTTCCCGGTTTGTAAAGGGCAACGAGCGAGGACACCTCCAAGGATGTGGCTCAGACTTCTCTTTTTAAACCATCAGTGAACAATGGACATCCATCACTTAACTGGCATCCATTTCGCCCCACAGATCAAAGACCGTGGACTTCATTCTGATCTCAGGTACAGTCATGTAAATGCAGAGTCAGTGGAGCAATTATGGATTTTACATGCATTTTTACTTCTCTTCACTGGAGTTACTCTGGATTAATACTAGTGTAACTGCCATCAAAACCTGCCCTATTACCTCTGGCCTACAAAGGAAAATCCCCAAAACCTCAACCTCCTGCATAGCATCCCAACACGCTAGACAGGATTATACTGAATAAGTCTTAATTTATAAAATAAACACTTCAGTCACTTGATTTGAAAATTATACCTTTTTTCTTTTTCTATCTTGTTGCTGTTTTGCTTTCATTTTTACCAAAAGTTGACACTTGTGTCACAGTTGGAAAGTTTGAAAGCCCTGGCTGTGAGTTGGGGAATGTTTGCACAGCCATTGCTATTCATTGTTCAGTATACCTCTTCTTCGCTGGCCTGCTTTTCTCAGAGAACGTTTTATCCTACCGAAGGCCCCAGCGCTAAGCAAAAGAACTGCAAATATTTCCAAATCCTTCCTAGTTCCCGTACGTATCTGTGATGGTGAGCTAAAAAAAACACTTGTAAAAATAGAGTTATAAGTCCGCTTCATTGAAATGTTCGACACTTAATATTTTGCAAAGGAATGCACCCATCTAGCCATGCTAAATGTTTCTCTTTTCTGTTTAGGCTGTTTAAGCTGCAACATTTTTGTGAAACCTGACATTGGCCAATAAAACAAGATGATTTAAAACTGAGTTGGGGATATTTAAGATTTAAAGAATAGGAGAACTCATTTTTTCAGTTGTTTTTATTTAAACGATCCTCTGTGGTTTTAAACCACACAATCAAGATTACTCTGGGCTGTGATTTACAGATTAAAATATCATCTTGTAATGACAGCAAAGTGGAAGGAGCAGAATTGCTACTTGTGTTGATGTAGCTTCCACTTTAAACTGGATTTATCGAAATACAAACATTCTTGGTCTGATCCTCCTTTGTTCTATATCAACATAGGTCCCTTGAAGCCAACAGATTGAGATCTGTCCCTCTGTGTTTTTAATATGGAAATATGCATGATGATTGTAAAACTCTATGGGTTAAATCAGGGGTGGGCAATCTTTTTGGCCTAAGGGCCACATCCGGGTTGCAAAACTGAATGGGGGGCCGGGTAGGGAAGGTTGTGCATCCCCGAACAGCCTGGCACCACCCCCTATCTGACTCCATCCCTTCCCCCCCCCCACAGGACCCCACCAAACCCCCCACCTCGCCCCCCCCTCCCCCGACTACTCCAGCCCTTATCCACCCTTCGCCCCCTGACACCTCCAGGACTCCCACACCTATCCAATTCCCCGTCCCCTGGCCACCACACACACACCCAGAACATCCATCCCATCCAAATACCCCCTGTCCCCTGCCGGCTCCCTGGGACTCCGTGCCCCTTATCCAACTCCTGCCCCTTGCCCCCTTACCATGCCACTCATGGAGCCAGATACGCTGCCCCTCAGGAGTGCGCAGCCCCACCCCCCAGACGGCTGCCCGTGCAGCGTGCTGAGGCTGTGGGGAGGGGTATGGGACGGGGGTAGCCTACCCAGGCAGGAGCTTGGGCCAGGTAGGACGGATGTGGCCCACAGGCTGTAGTTTGCCCACCCCTGGGTTAAATCCTGGCTTTCTTGAAGTTAGTAGCAAAAATCCTGATGATTTCCATGGGGCCAGGATTTCACCCCTGGATTTTACATATGCTATATAAATATTGGAAGATTTTTTTTAAAAATGATGGGGTTGTGTAAATATAAAATATAAATTATGGTAGATATTAAGGCCCCATCCTGAAATGGCATAAAACAGTACAGCTTCATTGAAGATCTGGCTCTAAGAATTCTAAGAAGCGTGTCATATTTTAGCAATGTTGAAGATCAAATTTTCATACCTAAACACCTTGATAAATGTCTCTTAAGTCTTTATTTTTGTTCTTGCCTGAGTATAAAAAGTTCAGAATTCCTTTTTGGACATTGATGTTAGAGTATTATTGTCACATCTGCTATTCCAAATATAATGAAGCCACATCCCATTTTAAATATGCATTTACAAGATATGTATTAATTGGTACAGACTTCCCGGAAAATTGAATTAAGGGATCTCCACCTGCAACCAGATGTGTAAGCTCTTTACATATAGCATTGTGTGTTTGAATTTTTTAACATCTTTTTAGGACAGTGGATTTTTAAAAAAACATAATCTTTTTTTTAAATACAAAGCAAATGTACTGTAATGTCCTGGAAGAAAAGAAATTGCTATAGTAAATGTGGTGATTTCAGAGATCAACTCTAATGGATAGGCAAACTGGTTATAGATAAGCATGAATTTTCTTTGGCTCTTTTCATTAAGATCGGGTGCCTCTAAAGCTTTGTAAAGCATTTTCATGGAAAAATAAAAGGTTAATATATATTTTTTTTCTTTGTAAAGCTGAGCTTGCTCGATACTTTTCTCATTGAGGTGAACATGGAAACAATGAGACACACATTGTTTGCCATAGTATGGTTGCATACAGAAGCTGCAACTTTATTAAAATCATCAATCAGTGTGGATTTTAGCTCGTTTCTACAAACAAGGGCAAATAAGAGGGCAATGCCCCTTCCGTGCCCTCAGGCCTGCCCAGGGACCCTGGCTGGAAGTCAAGAGTTGCAGCCTACTTCCCTCAACGCAGGAGGTAGGAGAAATCAGATGAGCCAAGCCACATTTTGGAGAAGCCATAGCGCTGTACCCCCTCCCCCCTCCTCCCCCATTTAGCATTTTGGAGGACCAGCTTTGGGGGTTCAAATTATATTGTCACAACTGTGGTGAGTGACCCAGTGGGCTTCTTGAGCATGGCTATGTATAAGTCTGTTTTCCTCGGTGCCTGAGTCAATGGAATCTTCCCTCAATTGGAATTGGGATTTTAGAACCATTGACGGGGCCAGAGCAGGAGTGAGGAGCTCATATATTGTGGGTCACAGAACACTTTTATGTATTTAGCACTATAGCAATATCTTCTTTTTCTCTTATATGCAAAAGGAATTGGATATTGATAACCATGCCCTCAATTAAGTCTCTCCACACTTTTAATATCCTAAGCAATTGCAAATGTTGGATTAATCAGACCACATGGGATCATTCACACTCCACTTGCCACCCAAGAGAGCATGTATCAGGGCTACCTAATTTACTGGAGCAAGACGAGCCCCATGAAATCAAGGAACAATCAGATAAGAATATAACGATTGCAATAGTAAAATCATCCGAGTTTAGTCTATCTTTAACTGCACTTCAAATATGCACACCAACTAAACTCCTACATTAGAGCTACAAGGTTATTTTGGGCCTTCAGAACATTAAACTTCTGTTGCAATGATAGTAATTTTTAAAACCAGTGTGCACTAAGGTACCACGTGTCATTATTTTTGAATGTTGTCTGTGTATCACTTGCCAAGGCAAGGGCAATAAGTCAGATTTACCATCTTATTTATATCCCAGGGCTTGGCAAGGTAAATGATTTCCTTTGTGAAGATCTAAACCCAAAATATGAGATCTCAGGTAAATACCTAGCACTTCAAAAGTACAGTCACTTTTCTCCCTTTCCTGAAGGTGTGTGTTAGTAGTATGCTGGATCTGGGCTTCCTATATTAATTAATGATTTGGAAAAAAGCTCTAACTTTTATAGATAGTTACAGCAAGCAAGCAAATAATAGCCCGTATTATTTCTTTTTGAAAAACAATAATTTAGCTCTTACTTGCAAAGTGGTGCTATCTGTGGAAAAAGTTATGAGGTGTAGCTTTGCAAGCTGTTGTTCTGGGCCCTCCATTTGACTTGAATGAACATTGGCACTGCTCAGAACCTGGAAAGTTCATTTTAGGGCTACAGCACTCCCAAGAAAGCTATGAGCTTATTAATAAAAAAGAATTCAAGTTTACATTCTGTTAGTATAATTTACTTGTTTATTTTTAACTTATAAATGTTTAACTTCAGCCAATGTAGAAAATTCTTCAGATATATAAAAAATAAGCAAAGTTATACTAAAGCAAGCTTTTAATGAACTAAGATAAGATTCTTACCTGGCAGTGTGACACTGTGTTTGCAACGCTATTATATGCAAGAGAAGTAGCTAAGAATATTTCATCTTTTTTCAGTTGTAATCCTTTCCACTGTAAACTAAAGAAAACCAATTTGGGGAGGGGGGAATTCACAATGAAGCTTCAATTTGTGTGGGGGTGTGGAATATTAAAAGTTACATTTCAGCACTAAAGTTTCATGCAATTTCCTCCAAAGAGAAGAAAATTCAGATGGAGATTGGGACGATATAAATAACTATTGTTAATAAAGTAAATAAGGTTTTTTAAATGTTTAAGAAGCTTCACTTAAAATTAAATTAAAATGCAGAGTCCCCCGGACCGGTGGCCAGGACCCAGGCAGTGTGAGTGCCACTGAAAATCAGCTTGCGTGCCACCTTTGGCACCCCTGACATAAGTTGCCTACCCACGATCTAGCCCAAAAGTCTACAAATCTCATGTTTTGAAGAGAGAACACAACAGATTACGGCATTTTCATCTATTTGTAATTGACATTCTTCAGTCAGTATTTAAAAGGACATATGGGTGAATTTGATAATTTTACATTTTAAAAAGTCCATAATTTATAAAAATAAAATCACATCCCTACAGATCTTCATCTTTTCCATTCAGTATACGTTCCTGGTTTCACATGAAGCTGAAATTGGTGTGGTTTAGTTGTTTGTGCTCTAGAATCTTCAGTGGCACCCCGGCTGACATTTTCGCATGCGGATGTCTAAAGTAAGACATGTACATGAAAGTGGACTGATTTTTCAGAGATGTTGAGCACTCACCAAAGTTAGTGGACTGACTTTTTAGGGGAGTTGGACTTAGCCTGGCCTGTGATAGATGCCTCCTGCCCCCGCTGATTCAGATCAGGTAGCACAGCTGGGGAAGAGAGGTGATTTCCATAAAGGGCTAAGCTCTCAGTTGGGGAGGAGAAGGGTAGGAAGGAAGGAATTAGCTGTGAGTGGCCTTGAAGGGAAAGGTAGCTGGGGAGAAGGATGGTCTCATGGCATGGCAGGCCCAGGAAAAAGCCCCTGCAGCATGGCATGAAGGGAGGTCGATAGTAAGGATCCACCCTGGGAGAACATGGGGAAAGGACATCAGCAAAGATGACCTATGGGTCAGAAGTTCAGGTAGTATCTGAGTCATTAAAGAGAAAGTCCAGAGGGTCAGCACTTTGAGAGAGCAGGGTGGAAAGGTTTCCCATAAGGGATAAAAGAACCCCTCATTTGATGTTTTCTTTGGACTAGAGACTGCTCCTCAACAGAACCTCCCTGAAGAAAAGTAGGACTGCTGGCAGGACTAAGAAGGAAATGGAAATGGAATTGCTCCACAGTGGGCCCCAAAGGTGGGTGTGGAGGGTAGAAACAACGCACTGACTCGAGGTGCTAAATTATAGATCTAGGCGCCTTCAGTGCTCTACTTAGTCCTTGCATTCGGATGTGTCTAATTCGCTGACAACAGCTGAGAGAACCGTTCACTCATACAACAGATGTTGGAACATGCTTTTAAAAATTGTTTCCATTTTTAAATAAAATTCAGCTACTGTGAGCTCAAGAATCTGACCTATAGCCACAAATGCAAAGGTGTTCTAGTTAGAAGGCAAACTGTGATGCTAAAAAGTATGGGTACCTTTACAGTCCTTTAATATATAGAGTGTCAAACTTTTTTTTTTTAAATACATTCAAAATAACAAGTCCGTCCTTCCCTGATTTTGCTGGAAGAAATTGTGCAGGAAAATGAGGACTCGGGCTCTGATGATGATGTTTTTTCTCATATAAAAGTCAATGAGAAACAAAACTTTTTGAGACAGTCTTTATAGACCTTTGAAGGAAAAGTACGAAAAACAACGATTGGGCCTCATCGTTCCACCTTGATCTGAGTCCAGCTGAGCCCATGTGTCTGCAGATGTGTTCATGGCTGCAAGAATGGTCGGGGGAAGGGTGACTCTGGATTAGCACATGAGAAGGAGGTGGGGCCGGAAGAGAACATGACAGTTTTGTTATGTTTGGGGCCTTCTGCTACCTTGATGGGTGACCAGAGAACATTTGGTTCTTAGAAGTGTTGTTTTATCCTTTCTGTGGAATCATTGCTGCATATTGTTCCAAACAAAACCCAATCTTTGGCACGGGTGTTCTGGTTTTACCGTATTCTAGAAAAGTGGAAATTTACTTGCACATGTTCTCGCTATGCATATTTATTGGCTGGTACCTCTTACTGTATGTAGATCGGTTATTTCCACAGAAGTCTGTAACTTGAACAAAACATCTTTTTAAAAGAAAAATAAGGGTGGAGGATTTAAAAGAAGGAATAATCTATTAATTCTATGAAATCTCGTTGCCGTCACTGCAGCTGAATTCTCTCTTCCAACGGTGCATGTGCTAAGCTTCCATTGTTTTTCCACCTGAAGTTTCAGTGATACACAAAATGAACAAAAAGATGCCTCCCAAACTGGTGGGATTAAATCATTAGTCCAGTAATTCTGCAAGGATCTACGGAGTTCAGTTGCATGAACATCCTCCAGATTCAGCCTTTAGCGGGACTAGATATTTCATCTTGCCTTTTATACAGATGTTTGATCACACACTGGAAAAAATGTCATGATTATCCAGGAAGGTGGCAGTGTTAGGTTTGTTTAGTTTGTTCCTGGGGATAATGAGGAAGTTTTGCTATTAATCCACTTTTAAACAACACGGCACATACTTGCACGCTGGGTCTGATTCTCTTCTGGGGTATATCGACTCAGTTTCACGCAGCCAGCCAATTCAGGGCACACAGCCAAGTTATTTTCCCAGAGGAGAGTCCCCACAGCATAGCAAAATCCTCTAGGCTAGTGACATATTAGGGTCAGCACAAAAACTCCTGTGCCACCTCCCTGCCTGCTTGGATGGGCTGGGAGAAAGTGGTACGGCCAGGATAACCCTATGCAACAACTGGCTTTTATAAAGGCCCATTGGGACTATTGTCAGCCAGTGCAACTCAGAACCAGCATCAGGCTTCTTTGTTGCATCAGGGACCAGCCCACACCCAGGTAGCAAAGGATTTTAAAGGGGCATGTCACAGGGTCCGCATCGACCCTGTGTTCTCGCTGGGCCAGATAAAGGTCTGAACACTGTTATTTAGTGCTACACCCAAGTGTCCTTTATTTACAGTGCTTCTGCCGTGGCTCAAGTAAAACAAACAGTGCTCCCCTCATTCCCCTGACAGTTACCCCATGTCTTGGCTGTTGGGTCTCCAGGCCCCTGAGGCCCCTCTCTAGCAGTAAGGAGACAGTACTGCTGCCTCCTATTCTCTGCTTGGCCACTGACTGAGAGTCAGGGGTTTTTATAGCCCTTGCTGCTCCCAGCTGTAGCCCTTTAGCCCAGCCTAACTGTGAGCTAGCCCTCATTAGGGCTTCCACCTGGTCCCCCCTGCTGGCTACGGCCAGCCCCTGAGCCTTCTTCCAGCAAGCTGGGTTTAACTTAGAGGCAGAGCATTCTAGGGGCTTTTACCCCTGCCCTGCCACAGGGCACAAAGGCAAGCTTTGCACACACCCGTTGTGAGTTGTGCTGGGTGATCCTTGGCTATGGCCAAAAGGCTGAGCCAGGACCTTTTATGGAAACATTTTGCACCCACGCAGGGAGAGTTACATGCATGTCTTAGACACTATGGTGCTGATTCTGTTCTACCGACATTCTTATCCTGACCGTGTCAGCGTAGTATCTGAGCACCTTCCTGTAGTGCATTAAACAACGTGACTAACGTGTCATGCATAGTCTGTTCTTTCTCTCATCCTCTCCCCTGGGGGAGAATTGCATGTGCAATGAAGTGTGTTGTAGGTTTGGGGGTTACGTTTAATAAACGTACCTGCAGCTGTAGACCTATATTAGGGAAGACAACATCAAAGACACACCTGGCACTCGGCGCAGAAGATGGTGAGGCTTGTATTGGTTCTTAGTTCTTTTGCCGATTTCTTCCATAGTCTCTAACTGGCCCTCAGGAAGCTCCAGCTCCATTGGACCTGAGGATCCAATGTTCTGCATCCTGGAACTTTAGGTGGCATTTTATATCTACAGGTTCCAGGTCATTGAGCCGCTATGTGAGACTTTAACCACATTGAGGAATCCAGGAGCATTCGTAAGTGCAGTGTCAATGCCTGGAAACATAAATAAACTTTGCTTTCAGTGGAACTTCTGCAGCCATGTATAAATCTTCCCCTAGCGTGCTTTGTTCTTACAGAAATTTTTAGGATTAAACATATGACGTCCTAACCTTTATTTGCTCTCATTTTACTGGATATAATTTATGAAGATTCATTCCAACATGGGTGGGATCCAGAGTGCAGTGTTTCATTAAATCTGCTTCTACTCTTCCAAGCCTGCCTGGTTTGGTTTGGTTTTTCAACGTTAAGGTAACATAGGATCAGCTGAAACACCTGCACTTTTTTTCTTTTTGCTTAAAATAGAGGTGACTTAAAAACAAGAGCACACCTTAATGTCATATTAAGATTGAGGAAGTCAGCATCCCAACCCAAAAAATCCCGTAATTAAAGTTCTTACATTATTTTGGTCAATGGTGGGCACACGTCCAGTTGGGTTTGACCCTAGAATTAAAATGGGATTTGAGGGCGCGCAGTACTTTGCACAGTGGGGTTCTGTGTTAGCATCCCAACTAAATGGTCTTTAATTCAACGTTGTTAGATCTGGTTGAAATTTTTATCGTGAAAAAATTTCCCGTTGGAAAATATATTTTAATCAGACTTCTCCATGGGAAATTTTCCAGCAGCATTTTTCAGTTTCTCTGTGGGAAGAATCTTTTTTTTAAAAAAAGTGTCAAGTAAACATTTACAAGTGAGATATTTTGTGTTTCATAATTCATTTTGATCAAAAATGTCAACATTTTTGGTTTTAAAATGTCAAATTGCTTCCAATTCCAATCCTTTGTGGAATTTTTAATTCTGGGAAATCTTGGGAGGGTTTTTCATTTTTATTTCTTTCCTTTTTCCAGTTTGAAAGGCCAACTAATTTCAGAATGTCAGTTTCAGGGGATGAGCATTCTATTTTCCAGACAGCTCTCGTTGATATTATTTATACTGCTTTAGAGCCTAGAGACCTCAACCCAACTGTGCTAGGCACTGCACAAACATGCAACAAAGAGATGGACCCAAAGAGCTTACAACCTAAGCATAAGCCAAGGGGCAAAAGGTGGTTACAACAAAAAGAGAGGGACAGCAGGGTCAGAAGCAGTAGTCACAGCACACCTGTAACCAAAGCATATTTTCATCTGCTGTTACAGATATTGCGCTGTTGCAGGGGGCTGTTATCTCATTGCCGGGAGAAACAAGGCTTCACACAGGTGGCTAGTTGGAAAGTGGTGAGTTTATCGGAGGGAGCGGCATTTCGTGCTGGGGGGCTTATCTGGCCATCACGGCTGCAATACAAGATGTCTGACACACCCAGGCGATGGCCAGAAAGCCCAAAGAGGAAGCCCAACAAATAGGGGTGTGTCAGCACAGATATACTTATACTCATTTGCATCTTATACATACTTATGTCATATTTGCAAGTAACAACTGATTGGTTACACACTGTTTAGCACTTGTTGATTATGCAGTCCTGCCTTAGTTTCCCACGCATTTATTTGCACACAGACAGGGTAAACACTTATGCAGCTGGGAACTGTCTGGGAACTGTTCCCAAACACACAGATAACAGCAAGGTCATTTTTAGATTAATACCACCATTATGCACTCTCCTGGAATTGACTCAGAAGCGTAACTACGCCCCCTAGTGGTTGCCCGTCACAATTTCTTCCGGTCCTAACATGCACAAAAGTGGAGTGTTTGGCCACTATAACCACACTCCGTGAGTGAATAATCCTAGACAGATGATGATGATCTATTAGAGAACTGATTTTAGGGACCATGTTCATTCTAAATTCTAGTCAGTGACCCCAGTCCTGCAAACTCTTATGCATGTGGTGACATATGGTACAGTGAGTACTCCCATTGACTTCAGTGGGACTCTTCACGGGAGTAAAATTACTGGTATGTGTAAATTTTTACAGGATCGGCCTCTTGGTTTGTCCAATGCTTCGCATAATGGTGCCCTACTCCTAATTTGTTGCCTTTAGCTGCTACATTTATAGAAATACATTATTCCTACTCGCATGCCCATGATGGATTTAAAAATAAATGCTACAGTCTAATTTAAAAGCTTTCCCTGCAGAAAATGACTTGACTTCAGACCACCCCCACTCCCAGAAAACTGACAACCTCTTTCTAAGCAGGCATGTTTGACGACAGATATATGATTATATTTAAATAACCCTGTCACACAAAGCTTTTTATCGAGTTGGTTTTGTTTTGTTTTGGTTTTTACTTGTCTGGTATTTGAAAATGTGCATTGCATTTTCTTTCATTTGTAATGAAAGCCTTCTGCAGTTTGAACATTCTTCAGATCCACTATTCAGGTGATCTTTATGAAAATTTGAGGCTAACTTCCAAAGGAGGACCTCTGTGGCTTATGTCTGGTCTCTTGTTATTGTAACTCACCAGCTTTAGTGCTGATAAAGCCATGTTGTTATGCAGATGTTAACAATATCAAAGATTATTTACACAGCTTCTTAAAACAGCCATTTTCAGTGCTGTGGTTAGCATCTATTGTCAAGGGTTTTTATGAACTGTCATATAAAGATTCTCTGTCCTGTTCCAAGTCATTTTGTCTCATAATCTTTCCTCTAAAGCACTACGACTGACTCCACGTTTAACTCTGATACTCCCTTGCTCCTTTTGTTTAATTTCGATATGCAGGAACACTTATCTGTAAGGTTGCACATTCTGCAATAAACATGATTTTTTAAAAAATAAGTAAATGTCCTAAACAGAATCAGAGAGGTAGCCAAGTTAGTCTGGAATTGCAGAAGTGACAGAGTCCTGTGGCACCTTAAAGACGAACTAAAGTGGCGGTTCTCAAACCGGGGGTTGCCAGCCGCCTCTCGAGGGGTCGCGAGCTCCTTGCACCACTGAAAAGCCGCCAAATTGATCACTTCCGCATTTGGCGGCTTTTCGGTGGACATGCCGAGCTATTTCGGGAGTGCCAGACACTGCTGAACTCGCCTGCAACTGGGAAGCCCCAGCAGCCTGTGGTGAACCTGAGGACTGACCAAGCCTACCCCATGCTCACTACCCTGAGGAGGTGCAAAGCCTACACCTCACCAGCTACCCCGAGGAGGTGCCGAGCCTACCCCGTGCCAGCTACCCCAAGGAGGCGCCAAGCCTATCCTGCGCTAGCTATCCCAAGGTGCTGGAACCCTCCAAGGACACCATCTTGAGCCTGGTACCACAAGAGGGGGAGTCGGGCAGTCGACCCTCGTCAGGCTGCAGCACTGCCAGAACCAATGACTGTGTATTACAGCCAGGATCCCCACTGACACAGCAGCGGGTCTTCTGCCACTGCCAGGGCCCCGGGCTGGGACGCAATAGAGTGAGAGGGTCTGCGTCCCCCCTGCCACCCCACTTGTGGGTGGCAGTCTCCCCCTCTCTCAGATGCCTCCAGAGTCTGACCTTGCTACTATACTGTTCGCTCAGCCCCTGCCTAAGGGCCTGAGCCACTGACGGTTTGTTGCCCCGCCCTGCCCCAGGGCTTCGGCCTGTGAAGGTACTGGAGCTCAGCCCTGCCTGAGGGCCTGGGCCATAGGCTGGTTATTCCCCAACCCGGCAGAGAGGGTGCATAGTGAGGCAGTGTGGTGCCCCACCTCCCCGGAGAGGGACAAGCCTCGGCTGAATCCCTCTACAAGCACCAAGTAATTGAAGCAACAAATTGCTTATCCCTTTTTAAAATTTAGGCCAGTGTTCTCCTTTAATGTATCTAACTTATCTGCAACCCACGATTAAACTTACAGCAGCTTTGAAAGTCTGTACCTTGCCCAGGCTTGTTAACGATAAGATACTTTGGGGGTTCAGCTATGTTCTTCTTTACCCTCAATGAGTCCCAGGTCACACGTGCATGTGAGTTCTGATTTGGTTCTCTGACAATTCCATGTATTTCTCAAATATCCTCTTGGTTTACTTGCTTTCTTTTTCCATGCAAAATTAGTGCCTATTAAATGGAATGGAACGACAGGCCTGGAAAAAACATTTAAACTATGTTTAAATAAGGATCTATGTAGACTCTGGTGGATTGGCAATAGGATACTGAACCTTTCACTTATTGGACCACTTCAAATTCAACCCAGGTAGAAAGTGACCAAGAATTGTTATAAATTGGCTATTTAATAACCTCTGTTGGTGGTCTCAGTCTACTCCAAGTAGCCATATAGCCACCCTTCAAAGTATGCCGGCATTGGTGGGACAGCCCAGGATATCAGAGAGGCAAAGGACTGAACAAGCCTGGAGACTGAACTGCCTTCGCAGCCTTAAAGGTGAGCATTGTAGAACAAAGTTTGAAGCATATTGCCAGGAAGACATTAGCAGCAATATTTATCTAGCGCTTTTCATCCACAACGGTGGCAAAGCCTGCCAGAGCTGTGCCTGATCTGTAAACGGAGGACTATTGTTCTATTCCCAAATCAATATTAGATTCATTTGAATGTGAAGAAGGAAGAGGATCACCAACAAAGCTGGCCAGCAGACTAATTGGTGGTGTATATTCGAGGAAGGAGAGCAATTCCTCCAGATGTTTTCTGTAAATTAAAAGTATTTTAAAACCTGGTTGGCCTAAAGTTAGAGTGAAGCTGTACAAGCTACTCTCTCTGCTCTGCTTTAAGCCATCATCTGCATTCCCACTTGCCATACCGTTGCTGAGTATTCTTGGAGCTGAGGATGCCAGTCATGCTAGGTTGTGCCAGAATGGTATTTGCCAATGCCCAGACTCTAGTAGGGAATGCGATAGGACAACCAAACTAATTTCCATTTGTGGCATGCTCTCAAACTCGAGCCTACATCTGCAGAAGTGAAAGTCTAGAGCTATTTTGTCAGCTAAAAGTCAGTTTCAGAGATGCATCATTGTGACGTACGTGTCCCTCCGGCTGGGTAGCTGGCTCTGCAGTTGTTACAGTGCATGCTAGTCATTTAAAACTGAAAAGTCTGGCTGGCATGACGGAACGAGCAACGGAGCATGCCAGCGGAAAGGAATGAGCATGTGGTTCTGATTGTAACGTGACAAGCATTACATAATGCAGGGGATCTAGGGTTTGTTGTTGGTTTTTATGGGTGGGGAGGGGACAGTTGTTTTCATGTCAAAAGTGCTTATGTCACGGCTTGGAAATGCAAGGTGAGATGCAGCATTAGCAACCCCAGTTACAAAGGAGAGCTAAACGTTCCATAAAACGGAGTGAGACCAATCCCAGCAGATGTGTGTTTAGAGAGTATGACATGAACAGACTGTCGCATAGCACCTTTCATCCAGAGATCCTTCAAGTGTTTTACAAACTTAGCAGACGGGCATATCAGGTATCACTCATTCCATTTATTTTTATTATTATTTGTATGATTGTAGCACCTAAGTGCCCTAGTCGTGGTCCGGAGCTCCTGTGTTGTAGGTGCTGTACAAACACAGAGCAAAAAGACAGCCCATGCCCTGAAAAGCTTACAATCTACGTACAAGTCAGAGACAATAGATGGATATAGACAGACAGAATGGGGAGTACTAAGAAACAATGAGGCACTAGTGGTCCCTCAGCACACCATCTCTAGAATGATGCTTGCCATCTACTTAGCACACAGAAATGCTGCATCAAAGTTTAGGATCGGAAGTGATAAATATCTAATATCACATGGAAAAATCAGGTAAAATGAATGTAATTGGGGGTTGGCCAAGAAGCCCCTGTTGTAATAAAAAAGTATGATAAAAAGCTCTTTAATGATCACAGGAGATCAGAACGTTGGATTTGTGTCTCAGCTGAAAGCAAGCTAATAAAATCAGTGGTAATTCTATGGTGTTAGCTGCCTTAACCCTAGGGGGCCCCATTCTCGAGGCACTGAACAAATATCTAGTAAAAGATGGTTCTCCCCTCCCTTCCCCAAGAAATGACCGTTTAAATAGACAAGACAGAGAAAGGGAGTATTATGATCCCTATTTTCTAGCTGAGGAACTGAAGCACAGAGATGTCAAGGTCCCAATTCAGCAACGCCTATCAGTACACACTTAAAATCCTTACTAAGCAAAGCACATGCTTAACTTTAGGCATGCGCTTAAATCCCATTGACATTTCATGTGTCCCAGCCCAGTGATTTAACTATATGACATCTTTCCCTGGCATCCAAGATTCTTCTTACACTCTTAAATGCTTACCTTGATGTTACTATGTAACACGTTTTCTTCTGAGAGGATGGCGATATATATTCTAATATTTAAGTAAATTTTGCATGATTGGGTTAAATACCCATTTCTTTTGCCATCTGAGCTCATCACATGTGGAAAACTCAATCTGTAGCTGCATTGGTTCAGCTTTTCTTCAGATTGTTTTTAACCTGATGTCCAAAACAAAGCAGTAAATTAGTTAAATCTGTCAGCTGGAATTCTATTTGCTTAGCTGAAACTTGGCATGCTATTTTGCCAGCTCGGATTTGAGATTTGTGATGACTATTTGGCTGATTATTTCTTTCTGTCCTTTTATTATTTTCAACGCTTTAAATGTACTTTCCATTACAATAGCTACGCACAGCAGAGCACCATCTTAATAGCTTTTCTGATGTATCCTTTTTGCATAAATATTCTAAGACACATGAAATGTTTTCTATTTACCTGTCAATTTGCTTTTTTGTGTCAGACAAATCCTATTTTTAATGTAAGTTTTCATGTTAAGTAGATTATAAACCAGGAAATTCACTTAGCCCAAACTAGAGCAAAGAAAACACTAATAAATGTACAGTAGTAAACAATCCTGAATGGGCAGGCACCTACTCTAGATGATCTAATAAGTCTTTTCCATCCTGGGTTCTGTAACTCCAGGATCTTTGAAACCTGGTTTTCTTCAAGTGTCTCAAATCAAACTCTGAAAATAGAACCCATTTCAGATCAGACAGTTTCTTCAGTGTTCGGCCTTGGAATCCCCTTGCTGCACAACCAAGTATTGTGTTGCTTTCAAATGGTCAAACGGGTTTTTTTGTAATGTTGCTTTGCCGTCTCCTTTTAAGGAATTATAGTGCCCTCAGTGCTTCTTCTGAGTTGTTTTCTGCTTGCCTGCTAGATTTGAAATATCAGCTCCTCAATTCCTTGGAGATCACTCGCGTCCTTGGACAACCTGAATTGTCCCATGAGGACATTGCCGGACTTGCAGCTTTATTCCGCTCCCACAGCTGATGCTCACTCATGAGGGCCAAAAGGTGCTAGGTGATTCTAAGGGCACATTCCTTTCCCTATTTGCTTGGAGGTGGCTGAGAAGATGGAGTACAGATCTGAGTCAATATGGCAGTCCCTACCTTGCAATGACATGAGAACAACAGACACTCGGGGCTTAACTTGTATTTCCTCCACAAGGTAGTGTCTCACTACAGAGAGAGGTATAGAAAAAGTAAAGAAAGCGAGGAATACTTGTAGCACCTTAGAGACTAACCAGTTTATTTCAGCATAAGCTTTCGTGGACTATAGCCCACTTCATCGGATGCATAGAATGGAACAGAAGTAAGATGCATTTATACACACAGAAAGAAGAAAAGAAAAAAAATTGTGCATTAGCATACCAGTTCTAAGAGGCTGTTAAATCTGGATAGGCCATTATCAGCAGGAGAAAAAAAAATACTTTTTGAAATGGATTTCTGTGTCTGTGTCAATTTTGAAACAGAAAAACTTCCAAAACAGACTCCAACGAGAAACTGAGGAACTGGAATTAATTTTCAAATTGGATACAATTAACCAGGGGCTAAATAGGACTTGCAAATGGTTCTCTCATTACACTAATTGATTGCATTTCCCGAGTTAATTTATCTTCAACACTTGCTATCTAGTGCAGACACAGAAGTCCATTTCAAAAAGTATTTTTTCTCCTGCTGATAATGGCCCATCCAGATTAAACAGCCTCTTAGAATTGGTATGCTAATGTACAACTTTTTTTTCTTTTCTTCTTTCTGTGTGTATAAATGCTTCTTACTTCTGTTCCATTCTATGCATCCGATGAAGTGAGCTATAGTCCACGAAAGCTTATACTGAAATAAACTAGTTAGTCTCTAAGGTGCTACAAGTATTCCTCGCTTTCTTTACGGATACAGATTAACACGGCTGCTATTCTTGAACCAAAGAAAAGGTAGGATTTAGAAGCCACATCTCTATCTTGGCATTTGCCTTCGGAACAGGGATCTAACTGCTGAGGGGTCAACAGGATGTAAGCACCGTCTCCCAGCCCCCAAAGCTGGCCCCTTCAAAACACAATTGAGATGATTGGCAGGCCAATGTATGTAGGCTTAAACTGCTTATTACATGCTACTTGCTCTACAGCTGCACATGGGACAGCGGTCCCTAAGGAGCTCTGTGAGACCCCTTCAGCAACACTGAATTCCATTTTTTTAAATGATGTTTATTCTGTGGACGGTCCCTTGATTATTCCATAGCCTGAAACTGATAAAACAAGAATTAAGCAACTCGCTACCTGCCATAACCTACCATTCTACATCACTAGTCTCTGCTGATATACTGTTATGGATGAAATGTCAGCTCGCAAGCACAGAGGTTTAAAAGGGGAAAATTAAAAGCCTCCTCGTTTGATTAACCTTTGTGGCTGCATTTGAAAATAAATGATGATGAAGCTCACTTCCATGTAATGGCAGCGATAACTCTCAGCTCACAGCCTGGAGCACTGTCATTTACTTAGTGTGAGAGTCACTTACCCAGGATATTCTCTCTCCGGACATTTTTAATGATTTACACACACACACGCACGCCCTAATGACTCTTAGCATTTCTAACAATCAACTTACGCAATCTAGAACAAAAGTCAATGCCGGGTAACCACCAGTTTGTTACCTACCAGCTGTTCTACAACCTTAGGTCTAGAGGCTTGAAATGGAAAGCTGACATTTTGTCTAAATGCTTTAATTTATACCATTGATGAAGTAAATCCCTGATCTCCAGATACCTTTCATCTGCTTTCCCCAACCTCTCCTGCTTTATTTTCTTTATTTGGTTGTGAAAACTTACCACTGCACTGAATTGTCCTGAGCAGATTATTTAATGATAGTACCGTTCCCCCTCCCCCCCATAAAACAGGGACACACATTAAGGAGTCAGAATCTATTTTAGAGCTCTTGAAAATGTGGAAAATTAAGCAAGGAACCAAGCAATCCTCCTCCAAATTATAGATTGAGTGTCCAATTTGCTCTCAGTTATACTAGTGCAAATCCATTCATTTCAATGCGGGTTCTCCAGGCTGACTGACATAACTGACCGCACCATCCGGCTAGAGAGTTTGATTCTCCCCACATTACACCCGGTAAGTAATACATTACACCACAAACAGTCCCATTGGTTCTAGCATGCTAAATTTTCACACAATTGACCTTGTGTGCAAATGGGAAACAGCACTCTGATTTTCTCATATTCTGTTGGCAGTTGGACCTAACGCATGCACACAGGTTCACTGTGAGTGTGTACTCACATGCCCAGCTGCATGCTTGTGTGCACACCGTTTGGAAATCCATTGTCTGGATCCATTATTTTACACTCCACATTTTATTTTATCTGGGTGGAGCTGGAGTGTTTCTATGTACATTTTGTACAATTTTTCAACATGCTGGGCAGACCCTAGAAGAACTCCAACCAGCTTCTCAATCCATCCTGCCAAATTAATCTTCTTCTGATAACATATGTGTGCATCCTCCTGGGTTGGTGAAGCCAAGAAAAACGTAAATGATACAGTGCTAGTGAGGAGATCATTAACATCATAAACCTTTACACTTGCAGGGCTAGATCCTCAGCTGGGGTAAACTGGCAAAGCTCCTTTGAAATCAATGCTGATTTATACCGACCGGTGAGCCAAACCATATGCCACAGTGCCTTTCCACTGAGGAGCTCAAAGTACTTAATAGAGATGAGTACTATCCTCACCATTTTAGATATGTTGACATTGGATCATGGAGAAATTGTAGGCCTTTCTGGAGTTACCAGGCAAGCCGGTGGCAAGCCGGGTGTCCCTTGTTCTAACCATTGCGTGACACTTCCTTTCGTAAACCTGGGCCTTGGACCACACAGTTCCCACTGTTGTTAGCCCTTGCCCTTGTTAGTAACGCAAAGGGATTCAAAATGAGACGCTTTCTGCTTTGGCATATCATGGGTGAGCTAATGGGCACTGTGGTATTGGCTGTGTCCTGCACTGCTCCTTCCAGATGCCTGTACCCTGAGAGAGCAGAGTTGGTGTTCATAAACCATGTAGAGGGCGTTACATAACGCTGACTGCCAAAATAACAAATGGGTGCGAAATTGGAGCTTTGTTAATAAACTAGACGTGTGAGAATTTTCCTGCACTCAGTACTGCAGGGGACTGGGTGATTTGGGGCAAATCAGACTCCTCAAATAGCAGTACCCATTGTTGTGTTGAAATCATATTCCCACTAGCTTTGCCTCAGCCTTGCCTGGAATGAAGCAGGTGATAATTCACTCGTTTCCAGTAACTGGGACAGTCCTCTGTATGCCAGCTGTAATTAAAGAGAGTTCGTTTTTAAAAGTCTATGGTGCAAGCTCATGGCTATGTAGCCTTGCTTGACAGTGTATATTACCTCCTACTTCTAGGTTGCTGGTTCAAATCCAGCCAAGGTCAATAGTAATGGAAAGTAGTTATGATCCAAAATCTGTTTGATTTGCCTGTTTGGTGGGTCTTTCTTCAATTCTCAAAAGATAAATGATCATTGTAAAAGCTACCGCTATGACCTAGGAGAATAAAAGGATAAATGCACACAAATCAGATATTAGGAATGGCAATATACAAAAACCTGTAGGAGAACACTTCAACCTGCCTGGACACACAATTACAGATTTAAAAGTCACCATACTGCAGCAAAAAAACTTCAAGTCCAGACTGCAAAGGGAAACTGCAGAGCTACAATTCATTTGCAAATTTAACACAAACAATTTAGGACTGAACAAAGACCTACAATGACTTACAATGGCATGTTCACACCCCCCCATTCAACTGCTAGAAGAATAACCCACCCTCCCTGATTGGAGATAACAAGCTGGGTCAGCCTAATTGGACTAACCTTGTCACCTCCCACCTGGTTCTTGCCTACTTTTCTATACCTGCCTCTGGACACTTCCACTGCTTGCATCCGACGAAATGGGTATTAGCCCACGAAAGCTTATGCTTCAAAACTTTATAGTTAGTCTTTAAGGTGCCACAGGACTTTGTTACCCTTGAGGTGGTGGTGTCTCCAGGGAGGATAGAGGCAACTTCATGGAAGAAGGGGAGAATGTATTGTTTGGCGTATGAATGGACGACTTCATTCTCCTGAGCTGCAGATCCTACATTAAAGTAATTCCAAATGTGCCTTTAAAAAAACAGCTCTGCTTAATCTGTTTGGTATTCTACAGCCAAGCCTACTATCTAAAGATTCATTGCATCTGTGGGTAACCAATGTGGGCAGAATTAAAATCCTTTTGAAAAGTCATGTCAACTTTCCATTCATTATTTCTTCCATCTAAGTACTACAGTAAGCCACGTATGCTTGTGTTAATTAGGCTGGCACTCTGCAACCTCGCTGCAGTTGTTTTTAAATAATGAAGCCAGAATTTTCCAGGAGTACAACCTGCAAGAAGCCTATGAACACCTCCTTCACATGTGACTGTCAAAGCGGCTGATTATGCCAACCATAAACCTGAGGATAAAGATTACATCAAGGGAATAAAGGGCTCTAAAAATATCTATTGTCTTTGCTCAAGGAGTGTGGGGACGTCTGCAAGTGGCAGGTCCATAGAATAGATGGCTTACATAGTCTCCTGGCAGTGGGCGATGAAGTGTATTAATAGTAACTTTGTTCTGTTCACGTTTCTCTAGCAATAAAATTGGTATAAATTTTGAGATTTCTAGTATTCGCTGTGGACGTCCTTCTAAACTTGAGTTAAGCTCCAGGTTATTTAGGAGTTTCATACAGAACTATCTGTAAGTAAACTTGAAAAGGGTATCCCCTCCCTAGCCCCAGGAAAGGATACAGGACAAGATGGAATTCCAGCTGAAGTAGTGAAATAAAAAGGATAGGTTGTTTGCATGTGTTCAGGCACCGTGTTTGGCTGGTCTCCAAAGAGGGGCACTGCAAGACATTGAAGGATACCAACTTCATAATGTCGTGTTAAAAACAAAGGTGATCAGAGTGATTGCAACAACTCCAGAGGACTCTCTCTCTTTAGTGGTTCTGATGAGGCATTCTCATGGGGCAATCAGGCAGGTTATTGTCAAATGACTGCATGTTTTTGCTGAACGTGTATATGCAGAGTGACAGTGCAGCTTCCATGCCAGTAGATCAACTATCAACATCGTCTTTGCACTAAGGCAACTGCAAGAACAGTGTCAAGAACAGGGAAACCTTTCTACATCAATCTTGCAAAGCTTTTACCCTGTTTAGCAGAAAGGGACTTTTCCCATTACTGGAAAGACTTTGCTGCCTCCAGTCCTCCTCAGTCTGATTACATCCTTCCATGAAGCCACAAAGCCTACAATCCAGGTTGACTGGCCTCCTGTCGATCCCCCAGCAAGGAGGGATTGCCAGGTGGTAGACAGCAAGCTACATAATTGACCTGAGCATATTGCCAAAAAAAGTCTTCTGTGGGTTCAGCTCACTAACTGTGGCTTATAGTCGTGCTAATACTCAACATCCAGGGTAGTGTAATTCTGACGGTGCTGTTCCTGGCGGGATCCAACTGTGAGTGTCAGATCAGGACAGATTGCTTCCAAAGGGGCAACTACAGCCCAAAGCTGGGGGTTTTCCACGCTAAGGTAAACCAAACCAGCCAAACAGAAAAGACTTTGGTTTCGCCCCACTGGCTAACCACAAGTCACCCAAGCAATTCCCTTAGACACTCCAGTTTTCCAGTATCACCACCAGCAGTCACCTGTCCTGGGGATCAATGGTTATGAAAACCAATATCCCAAATAAAGAAAAAGGTTCTCCCCAATTCCAAAGAATCAGGCCCCAGACCCAGGTCAATATAGAAATCAGATCTTCCCACAAATCACGCTGTTGCCAATCCTTTAGAATCTAAAGGTTTATTATACAAGGAAAAAGGTATAGGTGAAGGTTAGGAATGGTTAAAAGAAATCAATTACATGCAGTAAGAGCTAATCTCTTGGTTCAGGCTTGCAGTTGTAAAATAAACTGTAGGTTCAAATAAAAGTCTCTGGAATGCATCCCCTCCAGGGATGGGTCATCAATCCAGAAGCAAAATCCCATCCAGAAGTGGGTGCTAGCTGAAGGCTGGAGATTTGAAGACAAAATGGAGGAAGTGTCTCCCAGGTTTTATAGACTTCCTCTTGTGGGCGAAGACCCCCCTTCTCCTTCTTATGCAGAGTCCAGTTGAAAAATGGAGGTTCATAGCCACATGGTCCAATTACCAGACTCTCCAAGATTCAGTTTCTGACCAGGCAGGTCACATTCCTGGAGAAGCTCGGGTGTGGACAGGCATCTACAAAGTTCATTGTGTAGCTGATGGCCCTTAACGGCCCTTCAGCCAGCTCAAGCAAAGCTGACGCCCAGTATTCTGGAATGCCCCCCCCTGCAGAGCACAATATTTGGAAAGACAGACAGTCCAGAGCCAATATTCATAACTTCACCTACAAAATTGATACACACATATCAATGGCATATTCATAATCAGCAATCCAGAACCTGGTCATAGACACTATTATGACCCCCTTTACATAAGATTTGGTGCTACTATAGGACCTTGGTTGCACCAATGATCTATAGGATCCCAAATTATTTCAGTAATGTTCTAAATTGAGCAATACACTGAGAGTAACAGGAAGGAAAACTGAACCCCTCACGACAGAGAAGGCGGGATGCAGAACAAGTGGTCCTACAATGCAAAAAGCTTCACATCCCTAAGAGTAGAAGACAGACACAATGAATGGACAGTCAAGCTTCTGAGTGATTTGTATCCAAAACTCTGGAAATAAGGAGGTTTGGGGCCAGAACCTTAGCTGGTGAAAATTGGCGAGGCTACGTGGACGCCAGTGAAGTATGCTGATTTACCCCAGTTGAAGATCTGGCCCTGATTTAAACATATATGACTTTTGAGTTGGGCACTGCCTGATGATGATGCTACTGGGGGGGGAGGGGGGACATCTCAGTGGTTTGAGCATTGGCCTGCTAACACAGCCACAGGGATGCGTAGGTTGTGTGGCTAAATCAGTCCGATACCTAGGGATAAAAGAGAAGCCTCCAAAGAGATAAAGGAGCAGAGAGTGAGCAGACAGCTTTAGAGAAGCCAGGCTGCCTAAGGGAAAGGAGAGATTTAAAAGGTGCCAGCCCAGAGAAGCCGATTCAAGGCCACAGTCAATCTGAGTGGTCAACACAGGCCTAATAAGGAGGATTGGGAACATGTGAACCAAGGAGAACTTTTTGCCTTAATCACAGCACAGATGCCCAAGGAGGGCTATGGCGCTCCTGGTTTAAAAGGGAACCAGAGCTGGGACTGAAGGATCTCTATAGTCCAGTAAGACCACACAAGGGACTGTATTCTTACTACAAGACCCTTAAGGGACCTGAGGGTGGAATACCTGCAAAACTGCATCTTGCCACCAGGGAACGTGATGTGAGACTGCCCTCATCACAAACCCCATCCCATCCCTTCATTGAGGCACTCAGGTTGCAACAACAATAAAAATTGCTTATGAACAGGGGTGGACCTGACTTCTTCAGACCTAGGTTTGCACTCGATGGCAACACACTCCCTGTGTAACTGTTGCAGTGGTTAGATTTGGGGCTCCAGTTCGGCCCTTTATAAAGAGAAGTGGCAATTCCAAGCTTTGGATCTCCAATGTCAAATGATCCCAGATGGCTTAAGGTTCAGTTAGTCCCATTTTAGTAACAGGGACCAATTGACGGAGTATGGATTTTTGTCTGGGTTTTAAATCCAGTAGTTTAGAGCCTTTTTGAGTTGGGCGTCCAGTTTGTGTAGGGTGACCAGATAGCAAATGTGAAAAATCGGGATGGAGTTGGGGGCTAATCGGAGCCTATATAAAAAAAAAAAAAAAACCAAAATTGGGACTGTCCCTATAAAATCAGGACATCTGGTCACCCTAGGCCTGTGTCTAGTTCAAGCGTAAAATGCAAATATTCTTAGCATGACTTAAGAGCGTTTGTTTTTGGTTTCTGCTGGAGAAAAATCTTAATGTCAAATAACCAGAAACATTTCAATTCCCTATAATTCAATTTCCTGACAGGAACAATAGTTTATGAGCCATCCAAGTGTGGATGGTAACAGCTGCTTGTTCTTTATTTTTTTAATGTGTGATTCCTCCATCACAGGCATTCTGCAGTTTTCCTTACCTCTCAGATATACTGTTCCGCCATTAAAAACTGACACACCTACTGGCCCACTCTGTGGTGCAAAGGAGACAAAAAGCCAGGTTGTGTGGTCTCTTGTGTATTCTCCCAGAGCTGAGGAATGGCCATGTGGTGTGCAGTTGGCCATTCAGTTTCTGTGCTCCCCATATAGCAGGAGTGGGCAAACGTTTTGGTCCGAGGGCCACATTGAGGTTGCAAAATTGTATGGAGGGCCGGGTAGGAAGCCTGGCCCTGCCCCCTGTCTGACGCCCTCCCACTTTCCAAACCACTCAGAACCTTCAACCCATCCAACCGCCCCTGCTCCTTGTCCCCTGACCGCCCCCTCCGGGACTCCCGCTCTAACTATCCCTGGGCACTGCCCCCCCATCTAAGGCCCCTACTCCTTGTCCCCTGATTTCCCCCTCCTGAAACCTCTCCACCCTAACTATCCCCCCCAGAACCCCACCCTCTATCCAGCCTCCTGCTCCTTGTCCCATGACCGTCCCCTCCTGAGACCCCAACCCAACCACCCCCCGGGATCACACCACCCTATCTAAGCCCCCAGCTCCGTGTCCCCTGACTGCTCCCTCCTGCGACCCCCACCAATTGCCCCCCCACCCCAAGACCCCACGCTCTTACCAAGATGGCAGAGGAGTTACACTGTTGTAAAACTCAAATAATTTGATGGTGAATCAGGCCCCTAAAAGTGCAGGCCTCTCAAATGCACATTTGTTTATGAAGGCTTAGAAAGCAAACATTGCCTGAGGTCATGTGGCAAAGAGCCGTGATTGTTGTTCGTTCATTGTCGTAGGTTTGGATTCAAGTCCGTGAAAGTGAGTTTAACGTTCTGTGTTTCTGGAGACATTGCTTCATCACAAGATCATCCCAAACCCGCCGATCCTGTTCAAGGGAGGCAAAGGACTTTGAACGACTTTTATCTTGAAAGGCAAAACTAAGGGGCTTCAGGCAAGTTGTGGCCATGGACGGTGTTTTCTCCTGAGGCAGGTGCGGGTTATATGCCCAGTACAGCTGATGAGCAGCTCCACAGGGGGACGCTGCCTGGCTGAGGGAAGATAAAGGGGGAGGAGTCTAAGGTAAAGCAGTGTGTTGTAGCAGATGGACCGGGGGATTGAGGATCTAGATCTGGCTGTTACCGCCGTGTAACCCATGGCAAGTCACCTCACCTCTTTGCTTCCCTTCCCAGGGCCTGTCTCTCACATGGGCCTGTACGGTGCTTAGACAATTACTGGTGATGATGATGATTGGACTCTGAGGGTCCCCAGTGATGCTGTTTAACAGGGACAGAGATATGGGGAATGAAAAGGGGTTCAGCCATTTCACAGCACGAGTCCAGTTTTAGCTCTTAGGAATGAGTTGATCACAAGACATGCCGCAGGAAGGGAGGTCGGAGATCGGTTGACGGGGGTGGCGGCAGATCAGGAACGATTAAGCCTATGGCTGTTGTGTGTCCTTCTGCAAACCCCATTACCTAGAACACCAAATGCGCATTCCCCCAGCAGTTTACCAGTAAGCACTAAAACCCTTTGGTTAGCAAGTGACTCAGCTGGTTCCCAGGCTAGAGAAAGTGGGTGGGCTTAGAAACGAATAAAGCGTGACTGGAATCTTGTCCCCGAGTGAGTTGGTACAGGGGGTTGTATTTTTTTTCCACATCACCCGTTTGTGTCAGTAGGGTCACAGCACACACCAGCGCCGATTATTTACTTTGGTTGAGGTAGACGAGCGACAGCGTGCTTCTCTTTGTTTGAGGTTGCTAAGTTACAAAACCACACGTTCCACAACAGCCCAGCAGACGACTAAGCTCAGCGGGCTCTCAGTACACCACAGTCGGAGCTGGGGCTTACAAGGGTTCAGCGTGACCCAAAAAGGCAGCTGGGGAGAACTGTGCAGCATGGCCGAGATGGACAAGCCAACACAGTCCGTGCGTGGGTGTAGTGGGAAATGTGTCATGGTCAGGGCCGGCAACAGAAATTTGGGGGCCCCCTACTCTGATCGCTTGGGGCCCCCCCAGCCCAGCTGGCACTTCCCCCCCCCCCAGCTGACAGCGGCTGGGGGGGGAAGCCCAGCCGGGGGGACCCCCAGCCCAGCCGGCGCTCCCCCCCAGCTGACAGCGGCTGGGGGGGAAGCCCACCCGGGGGCCCCCCAGCCCAGCCGGGGCTCCCCCCCCCCAGCTGATAGCGGCTGGCGGCAGTGCGGGGTCCTAATGGACCGCGAGCCCGGGAGCGGAGCGAGCCACCCTTGCTGCTCCCCCCTCCCCGCGCGCCCTTTCTTCCCCGGACTGCGCCGCTGCCGCCAGCCGGCCTCACCACTCCTGCCGGGGACACGCGCGCTCGTCCGGAGGAGAGCCGCGCCGCCTCCCTGCCCCTTCCCAGCTCTCCAGGCCCGGCGACAAGGGGGGACGGATGACTATGGGTACTGCTGTGTACCAGGCCCCAGACTTAAGGGGGCCCCCCTAAAGTCCGGGGCCCGGTACAGCTGTACCGTAGTACCCACCTGTCACCGGCCCTGGTCATGGTGTGGACATGCTGAGCTGCATGCAGACGCAGATGGGGTCTTTGAGGCACAGCCCACATTCCCGCACTGTCCTGTCTTTGTGGTGCATGCAGGTTGATTTTTCATTATATAACCCCTGGGGATTGGTATGGTTTTTGTCATTAGAATGATCAGACGCTTATTTTCCCCTCTGGGTTGGAAGACCCTGGAGGTCTTTGGACCCTGACGCTGATGTGACACATGGGAGTGGAGTGGGGATGCTGTGTCTGTAAGAAACACCATGTTAGGGGTCTATAGGGCAATACTCTTCCACACAAGATGGCTGGTCCCCTCGTTACCTTTCAGGGGATCACTAATACCAGACTTACCTTGGTATAAAGCATTTTTTCAGACTAAATCACATCAGCTTTATAACCATCCGGCGGAAATGACCTTTGCGGAATACTTGCTATTTCTGTAACTGTGGCAACATTGGGCATTTGAATTCCTTTTATTACTTTCTTTGATATCTGCAATATACTTTATTTGTCTGCTTTCCACCCGGGTATTCTGTGCCTAGCTCAGTTAATATACAGTGACTAATAACACCATGGTAACACGCTTACAGTGAGGGAACTCACAAAGAACCCAATGGAAGGTCTGATCTTTGTTGAATCTGAATATTTCCTTTGCTGTCAACCACTGATTAGGGCACAAACAAGGCTCTGCCATCCCTGTCTCTCATGCTATTTGCTGCAGTAACTCGCCTGCTGTCGTAGGTGGTGGGTAGAGCCTCTCCAGAAGCAGCCGCCGCCGCTGGGTAGCAGATACTTGGCGGTTTGCATGGGCTGGTCTTCTGACGGAGGACATTTGTATTAGGCACCATGCAGGTTCCAGGCCTCTACTCAGCTTCCTGGAGACACTTCAGAGAGGTGACTGATGAACCCAGGAAGCTGAGTAGCACATACCTCCGCCGCCGCCGCCAGGAACCTGCATGGCACATATCAAAAGCTCAGGTTATTTGGGAAGGACTCTTGTTTTTCCCACGTGGCAGCTCGGTGTCTCAGCTGGGGTGGCTCAGGCTGGTTGGGGGCTCCTCCAGCTATAGGGGCATTGGGGCTCCTCTGGCCATGGGGGTGGGGTCTCGGGTGGTGGGGCCTCAGGCAAAAGGGCAGAGCCACGCGTTGTGTTTCTACTGCTTAGCTTAGTTTTACAGGGAAAGGTTGTTGGCCTATCACTCGGTCCCCAAGCTGAAGAACTGGTGGACTGATTTGTGTCTGATCCCTGCCCTTTGACCTTATCCAGCTTGGGTGCCTAGCAGATGTTAAACTTAAAACCCTCACCAACATAGCTCTTGGGGTCATCAGGACATGAAAGCCTTCCGACCTCATCATGGTGTAGTCTGCAGGGACGGGATCTTTGGTGGTGACTCTACAAACAAACGTCAAAAGTCAGATCTTACTAATCTTTGTCATTCTCTCTGCATTTGTGAATGATGGAAAGGATCAGTTTCCCAGCAAAGCTTCATGAGAATCAGCCAAGCAGGCATTTGCCTCCCCTCAACATGTAGGGGTTTAATCTCATTGCTATCTATTACTTCTCAAGAGAGGTCTCTCGGCAGTGTTAGAAGACACCCCTATACCATACGCAAAGAGTGGCTTCCAGCTGAGATGAGCTTACCTCAGTTGAAGAGTGCTTCACTTTCCTCTTATCAGGTGGAGCTACTGTCTGCCTGGGGATCAACAGAGCCCAATTACAGTCTCATCTGATGTGGTGTATGGGGCAGATCTGTGGCAAGTCCTGCCACTGATAAGGGTCTTGAGTAATGGATTATGTTTTGCTTCTAGTCCACAGACTCCTCCATTACTTAGCATTACAGAGGCATAACTACATCTCTGCACTTAAAGTAGGCAAAACTAGTGTGTGTGTGTGTGTGTGTGTGTGTGTGTGTGTGTGTGTGTGTGTGTGTGTGTGTGTGTGTGTGTGTGTGTGTGTGTGTGTGTGTGAAAACGTAGAAAATTACTTTACTTCCAGCCAGTGTTCAAATTCCCTCCTTAAATTTTGATGACAAACTTAGTAGGTGCATCTATTTTATATGACTGAGTTGCGTGTCTGTATGGACAAAACTTTACATGCAAATGCTGATTTGCACAGACTAACCTACATTTTCAGTCATCATTAATCAATTTGATCATGCAAGGAATCGCTTGATTTATGAACACACATTTGGCCCTTACAGTTAATGTGTAATATACTAAATCCACTGTAAACGTGCCATGAAACTGTAAGTGTGCTCCAGATACTCTCTAGACTGTCTCTCTCCATACAGGGCAGTAAGAGGGAATGAGGATTCGTCTCATGTCCTACATGGGATCCTCAGACCTTGGGTTCAGGCACTTAGGAGGGCTCCTTTAGCCAGTGAGCAGGCAGTGGGCAAGAAGGGGTGGAAATGGGCAGAGGCTTGGCATAGTATGAGCCGATGTGGAAGGGTGTTATTTAGTGCTGCTGGCAGGGCCGTCCCTAGTGGAGTGCGGGACCCGGTGCGGAAGTGACGGATTCGACTCTTCCAGGACCGACCACACCGGCTAATTGCACTGGCTTGCGGTGTCCCCCAAAGTGCAGGGCCCAGAGCCAAGGGGGAGCCTGGGGCGGAAGTGATGGATGTCTCTCTTCTGGGACCAATCATTCTGGCCAATTGTACTGGCCCGCAGGGACCCCCAAAGTGCAGGGTCTGCAGAAGTCCCCCCAATTTGTCCTACCCAAGGGACAGCTCTGTCTGCTGGTGTGTGCTAGCTGTCCGGGGCGGGTACGCAGCTGTACCCCCTTATCGCCAGGCCTGTGAGCAAGGCGCGGCTCCGGGCAGCCACTGCAGTGCTCACCAGCCCCCTCCCCCGGCACCCAGCAGCCTCCCCCCGCCCCCCTTTGCTTCTCCCGGCCGGGACACGCGGCCGCAGCGCATGCGGGGGTAGGGGCCCGCGGGAGGCAGGAGACCGGCCGGGGGAGGGGAGGCACGGACAGCGGGAGACCGGCCAGGGGAGGGGGGGGGGAACGGGCAGCGGGAGACCGGGGGGGGAGGCGGGAGACCGACGGGGGGGGGGGCGCGGGCGGCGGGAGACTGGTGGGGGGGGCTGTACGATCTGCCGTACGGGGCCCCAAAATTCCTGTCGCCGGCCCTGACTCTCAGAAGGAAGTAAGGAAGGAACTGTGGCTCAGAGGTGCCTCTCTGATGTACAAGAAACCCATAGGTCACCACCCTTGCCTTCACAGCTCCAGTAACTACCTCAAACACACCAAGAAATCTGTTATCTGCAGCCAGGCATTCAGGTACCAGAGAACTTGCTCCATAGAGAAAGTCTGGGATATACACTTTAACACCCTTAAAACTGTTTTAGCAAACAAGGATGCTCCACCAGAGAAGATCGTGTCATAGAGCAGGCCACCCAGATACCCCGAGAGACCCTTCTTCAATACAGCAATAAAACCCACACCTACCGCCCCACACTGGAACCCATACAGAATATCAGTAAACAATTACAACTCATACGCGATAGACACCCTGTGCTGGAAGAAAGCTTTCCTGAACCCCTCTTCTGGCCTTCAATCAACCCCCCAACCTCGCCAAGGTCATCATCAGAAGCAAGCTCCCCAAAGACCAGGACCCACCAACACAAAGCAGCACCAACTCTGCCAGAACAAGTGCTGCAAAACATGCAGACAAATCTCCACGGCTACAACTATCTACACCCCCCACAACACACATTTTCAAGATCCATTGGTCCTACCCGTGCCTATCACAACACATGGTGTACCTCCTCCAGTGCACTAAATGCCCCAATAACAACTATGTGGGTGAAACCAGACAATCCCTATCCTCTCAAATGAACTACCACAGGAAAGTGATAGAAGACAAAAACACCACTTCACCGGTGGGTGAAGATTTTTCACAAAACTATCACTCCCTAACGACCTATCAATCCTCACCCTCAAAGGAAACCTGCACATCACCTTCAAAAGACGAGCCTGGGAGCTTAAATTCATAACTTAGCTAGACACTACAAATCATGGACTGAATAGAGATTTATGATTTACTATAACAATCTATAACCCGCTAAGCCACCCCAAGCGGCCATGACTGGAGAGTATTAACGGCCCACTTCACCTTGAATGGTCCCTTGAAATATGTGATAACTACTTGTGCTAAACAATCTGTGACACTCCGAGTACATTTCCCAGGCCTGAAGAAGAGCTCTGTGTAAGCTCAAAAACTTGTCTCTCAGAAATTGGTACAATAAAAGATATTACCTCACTCATCTTGTCTGTGTAGCATTTTAAAATGTCTTTGAACTTCAGTCTGACAGCTTTTTTCTCATGCCTAATGGGAGAAATGTTCAGACTTTCATGTGTTTGTGTCTAGGTGTAGTGTATGGATGTATGAAAACCATAACCAGTTGGTGGTCTGAACTTTTATAAATGCAATCATTTTGCATAGTGCAAAGTGATCATTTCATTTACTTCACTAGCATGAGATATGCAACTAAGATACACGGTGAGATTACTCTGATATTGGATTGATGTTCTGTGAGTGGGGCCCTCTGGGAAATATGTATGTATGATATTCCTTCCTGTTTGCAGAATGGGTGATAACTTACTCCTTAGAGGATAGAAGACTTACGTTAAAATCTATTTCAAAACACTGTCTAATCTGGGGGCACTATCTAGGATGGTCTTTGTTTCAACTTTGGTTCAAGTTCAGGTCCCTGGATGCTCTAAAAGGAGAATGCCTTGCTTGCTGACATAGTATACAATGTATTGTGTGCTTTTAAAAGACCAATGTAAGAGCCAAAGCTGAAAATTCATATGCAGTAATGAGGAGAGCTAGATCTCATTTTCTTTACTACTCTAGGATCCAATGTGCCTGTATTTTCGCTCTCATTTCTCTTAACCAATGTAGAGCATCTGCTCCACAAAGAGGGTTCATACTCACTTAGGCCAGGTTTACACTACCTGCCAGATCGGCAGGTAGAGATCGATCTTTCGGGGATCAATTTATCGCATCTTGTCTAGACACGATAAATTGATCCCTGAGCTCTCTTCTGTCACTCCGGAACTCCACTGTAGTGAGAGGCACAGGCAGAATCAACGGGAGAGCAGCAGCAGTCGACTCAGTGCTGTGTGGACGGCCAGGTAAGTCGACCTGAATATGTGTAGCTGAAGTTATGTATGTTAGGTCGATCCCCCCCTTCCCCCAGTATAGACCAGGGCTTAGATCACAGTATCGCAGTGAGAGCCATGCAATCCAACCCCTGAAAAGTCCACTCCCCCCTCCCCATTGTAGACTACAGGGTTTCCTGCAGGAACTGGGGTCCATCTTCACTCAACTAATTGCAAGACTGGGGTCTTGACCTTATTCCAGTACCATTGATTTGTTGTTCTACCTGGCATATGTGTATGTTCTTCAATAAGAAACTGGCTTAAATGTAGCTCTGGAATAAAACGCTTCTATCAACTTTTATTCCTGATTTTTGATTCTTTATGGTGCTGGTTGAAACTTTTCAGATTTTGGTGAAATTCAAAATGTCAATTACAAATTATTTCTAATATCCTTTTTTAAAAAACCTTATTATTGTTAGTTCCATGCCCCACTTTTCTTAACAAGCTACTTAAATGGTAAAAGAAGAGCAAAGGAAATGAGACGTCAGATGCTCCATCTATGACCAGAGGTCTCTGCATTTATCAGCCTTGGATATACTGTGCCTACAACATGATTATGTCCTAGGAACCAAGCAAGTAAACATATGGTCAAGTATACTCCGAATGGATCCTGTGCTCCAGGTTTGGGCAGCTTTGTTACCTGCTGGGTCACTCCCAAGGTCTTTAGTAGGGTTGTCAAGTGATTCAAAAAATTAACCATGCGATTAATCAATTTGTTTAACATGAATAGAATGCCATTTCATTTAATATTTTTGGATGATTTCGACATTTTCAAATATATTGATTTCAGTTTACAACACAGAATGCAAAGTGTACAGTGCTCACTTTATTTTTTATTACAACTATTTGCACTGTAAAAAAAGGAATAGTATTTTACAGTTCACCTAATACAAGTACTTGTTTGTCTTAGTGATTGGCTAAACAAGAAGTAGGACTGAATGGACTTGTAGACTTTAAAGTTTTACATTGTTTTATTTTTAAGTGCAGTTATGTAACAAAAAAATCTACATTTGTAAACTACACTTTCATGATAAAGAGATTGCCGTGTAATACTTCTATGAGGTGAATTGAAAAAATACTGATTCTTTTCTTTATCATTTTTACAGTGAAAATACTTGTAATTAAAAAATAACAATATAAAGTGAGCACTGTATACTTTGTATTATCTGTTGTAAATTGAAATCAAAATATTTGAAAATGTAGAAAAACATTCAAAAATATGTAATACATTTCAACTGGTAATCTGTTGTTTAACAGTGCAATTACAACTGTGATTAATCACAATTAATTGTTTTTTATCTTGATTCATTTTTTTTTTAGTTAATCCTGTGAGTTAACTGCCATTAATTGACAGCCCTAGTCTTTAGCCTTTGATTTTCAGGTCTCTTTTTGTGCTTTTTCCTTTCATACAATATCTTCAATGGTGTATTTATTATCATCACCCTGGTAGGAAATATGACAGTATCCAATAGCATATAAAGTATATTATGTGATCAAGTAGCATTTTGGGTACTGTTTGTTTTCGTACCAGAAAAACCTGAGCAATGAGCTTGGATTTAAGCCACAGGATGGTGTTGAATTTCCAGTGGTGTGTTAATTATCATGTGGTCTTCTCCCGTAGCCTTTAATAAGCTGCAAAAAATAAAAATTAAAAAAATCCTTTAATCCAGTTAAATGCTTTTTATAATCCTTCTGAGCTGTATCATCATTAATGTTATTATATGCAAAGGCAATGAACAAGCTGTGTGTTTTCAGTGTGGCTTACACAGAAAGCAGCTCCTTTTCTTTTGTTATTCAGTTCAGCATATTAAACTGTTCTTCAGAGATGGCAGGAATAGGAAAGAGAAATAAATCTTAGACAAAAGCCACAGTCTGCTGTCCGGTATAAATCCAGAGCAACTGTGATTCTGGCCCATTGACCGCAGTGGAGTTTCAAGGTGTAGAGAAGAATAGAATTTGGCTCATTGTTACCAAGCATTTATTTCAAAGTTGCACACATTTATTTTAATAATTTATTGACACTTGCACAATCTAACTTAGCCAACATTCTCTAGAAAGAAAGTTACTACCAGCGAAATGTCTTCCTAGGAAGGCCTAATGAACTGCGAACCACAGATAGTGGTGGAACCCCATTGATATATAACCATTAAAAAGAGGTCTGGGCAGAGCCGTAGTCAATGTACTATTGGCTATCTCTATTTTCTATGGGCCCAATCCTGCATGCTGCACTCCCACTGAAGTCTATGTGCTGAGCTGGCTAATCTGAACTGTTCTAAAATGTCCTTATCTCCTGTTCTTCAGTGTGGTTGAAAGAAAGACTCAGACTGCAAATATGTTTGCTACGTAGTTAGGACCAAATCATGCCAGACAACGGCAGTGTGGGCTGGTGGATCATATTTAGGGCATTGTACTAAGTTAGGGGACCTGGATTCTAGACCCACTTCTCTGTGTCTCTGATTCTGCATCTGAGTATCAAAGCAAGTGGGGACACGGATCCAACTGGATAGGGGTTGCAAGAGCCCTGTCAGTTGAACTTCCAGTCCCACGCTGTGAGTTTTGAACAGGTGCTGAGATCAGCGCTGGCCATCTGGTCAGGTATCCTCTTTTAAGTAGTGCCCACTATCAGATATCCTGATAACTTGCCCCCAAGGAATGTTACCTCCTAACTCCATCATACAGGGTGGCTTATGCCCTGAAGCATGAAGATTTGCATCACTTCTGTTTTTGGGGTGTTTAATCCTTTTTAGTGTAATTCTGGGTATTCTCATTCACCTATATACATGTGCATCTTGGAATCCTGCTAAGCCCTTGGCCCAGAGTTATCTTGTGGCAATGGGTTCTTGCCTTTTAAAAATAAAGCTGAAAATACAGGGAAATCTATCATGTACAGGGGCCTGATCTTGTTTGGCTTTTGAGAGCAGTGGTATGACACTCAGATCCACTCGGCGATGAACATTCTGCTGGTCAGAAGCTTCCGTTGACCAAAAGGATTGTGTTCTGTACACGCGATACTCTGTAACTGTAATTAAGAGACAAAGTGATCCCAGCTGTAATCAAATCACTCCCTAAAGGAAAGAGAAAGGAATTTCCACTTTGAGAGAGAATGGGATGGAGATGGAATACTTTGGATGTGCTGTAGCCAGGGATGCGGACAGATGGCATTTCCACATTGAACGTATATGACGTGTAATAGTGTGCGTGTGTACACAATTACACTTTCTTGATGTATTTACTCAGCTATTCAATAGCATTCTTTTTCTCGAGCATTCACTGGCATGCAGGCATAACAGAATGGAGAGGCATCGTTTTCTGTGATTTTTTTTTCCCTTTCAATGTGCTGTAGCCCTGCCGATATGGGGCATTGGTGTGTACAGTAAGCTTGTGGACTGTAGTATAAGACCCTGGCTAGCCATGCAGTAACTTGTACTGTAGACCAGTCCGGAGAATCACAGTATGGAAAGAGCAGTTTCCTTCCTTAGTGTGTAAGTGGTGACCTGTGGAAGAGAAAAGTGGAATTGTATCATGTTGGCTTCTGGTGTGTATTTGTTTTGTTAATCTTAAGGTTTATTTTAATGCAAAAGTCAGTTGAAAGCAAGCAGAAGACGCTGCTGAGTGAGTGCAGAAACAAATGGCACCTAGAGATGAAACAACTCTGCACTCGTTTAAAAAAGAGTCGTTTAAAAACTTATAGCCGCAGCTAGTGTAAAAGGAATTTCCTTCAGCATCAACAGCACTTATTGCCTTATGCGATAGGGCCACAAAATCAGATGTATAAAACTGGAATGAGGATGGACGGTTTCATGCTTGAATATACTCATCAAGAGATATGGGTTCAGCTCTGCCACAGATTTCCTGTGTGATCTTGAGCAAGTCACTTACCCTCTCAATGCCTCAATTTTCCCATCTGTTTTTTAAAACAACCAGACATACACCACATTTGTCTGCCTCACAGGTTAAATTCAGTCGTGTTTTGAGGTATTCCAAAGCTGTGATGATGGGAGCCATTGAAAAGCCTATAAATAAATACATCACCCAATCAGCTAGATCCACATTTAAACTCCAAATCAAGCTGCCTGAATTGTTGAGTACCTGCAATTACACCTCCAGGTGAAGTCCCTGGTTGTCATACAATCCAATACAATACAAGCCTGTTCTGGAAAAAAACATCATATAAAATTCTATTGTGTGAATATGAGGGGTTTGAATCTTAGCCACCAAGCGACAGAATAAATGGACAGTTCACACTTGTGTTGCTGATAGTGTGGCTATAGCCGTATTGTCCCAGGACCTGAAGGAGAGCTCTGTGTAGCTCGAAAGCTTGTACAACCCACCAACAGAAGTTGGTGTAATAAAAGATATTACCTCGCCTACCTTGTCTCAAGTCTTTGCCCTGGAAAGAAATGGGGAGGGAGAGACTCTAGCTCTATCCAAAGTTTGTGGTCTAACTCCTGCTCTCAGTTACACCAATGATCAAATCCAGAGTAACCTCTTGTTTTCCAGATTTATATTGGTGAACCTGCCAACAGACTATAGCCCACAGTTATTGTGGAAATTCTATGACAACTGCAGGGGCTCTAACACCATGAAAATCAGTCACTTATGTAAATGCATAAATATGAATTTAAGTGTCTGTTAGGCACTGCACTGAGTTTTGAAAAGTAGAGCCCCTTTCAAGCACAACCCAGCATATAATTTTAGTGGCACGGCTGATCTAATAGTACTTTATACTTTTTTAAAAAAATACTTTCTGCCCAGAATCATAGTGTCAATAACTTTACAAAGCTCAGGGTACACAGTGAGTCAGAGACAGATTTGGGAATAAAACCCAAAGCCAAGTTTTTCGGAAGCGATGGGTGATTTTTGGGTGCTCAAAAAGACAATTTAAAGAGCTGTCAGCTCTCTTTAGAGATCTCTTGTATTGGGCACCAAAAACAACTAGTCACTTCTGAAAATCTGAATCTATTTTGTTTTTTTGTTTTAAAAAACTGCATTTTTGCTTTAATATCATGCCAGTGGGACATAGTTTAAATATCATTAAAACATTTATCTGTTATCCAAACCGTGATCTAAATATGAGTTACTACTACTACTGGTTCTCATACATCAGAGCTCCATTTAAGAGAGCACTCTTGGGTCCTGTGCATATTTAATAATGCACAATTGCATTGCAATGTTTGAAAAGCTCAATCAAACAAAAAGGTATGTCACTTTAGCTTTGCAGAATGGACTGTCATTCTGATAACGGTCTGTTACGTAATTAATAAATGCTGCTCAGTAAATGAACAGTTAAACTGCAAATGAGTGTTGTTAAGGGGAAACTGGGAGGACCAGAGGTGATTTCCTGCCACCCCACATGTTTTCCTCTCACACTCTCCACAATAATGTTTTTCTAAGAATGCTGCCAGTTTTAGGCTGTTGTGTTGACAGCAGTCTGTTGGGATGCTAATTAAGCCTGTTGAATTCAACTCTGATTCCATCTCATTTTTCCAAGGATGGAAATAATTTAGTTTCCTGGATCAGAGCACAACGGTTTTCATACGTAAAAGAATTCAATTCCTCAGAAGAAAGACACAAAGAAGCAGGGGGGGAGTAAGTTTCCCGTTCTCTTCCTTTCCCCTGTTTTTGGATCATAACTTTCCCAGAGAGAAGCAGAGTGGAACTGATCAGAACTAGCTTCTGACCAACAGCAGCCATGAAACCCCCTAGGGTTTTGTAAGTTTCACTCCGTTACTGTTTAGAACCTTATGAGCAGCAGAAGATGCACAGACTTAATTTGCTGCTGCTGGAGGGGGCTCCCCTTCCACAAAACTACAGTGTGAAATTGACAAGACTCTGATCAGTTTCCATGGTGCTGTTCACAGTCCTGCTGAAAGAAACTAACCAGATTCTGAGAAGTCACAAAAATGTTTCACAAACTAGACCTCATCCTCCCCACAAAAATATATAATCCAAAGGTTTCAGAACAATATACGCGTTCAGCATTAACAAATCCAAGCATTCAATAATCTTGAGTCGGGTCCACTTAAGACTGACTTAAAAATCATGAGATTTGGGATTTTTTTTAAATAACACATTTAGAATTCTTTTCTGAGCCATTAGGGACCGTGTTTTCAAGCTTTTGTTTGCAACCATGAAGGCTAGACACTTTAAAAAAATGTGATAATCACATAATACTAGGAATGGTGGCTTTAAGAAAAACAAGATCCCAGGACCAGGGGGATAAAAATCATGAGAGAGCTGGCAAAGTCACATTTCAGTCACCCTGGTTTTGTTGCTTTCCATCTCGTCTCCTTTTGTTTGTAATTGTCAAGAGTGAAAAATTCTTCAGGCGCTGACCTTTTCTTCACGCTTGTCTATAAAAAGCACCACACAATGTTGGCACCATACAACTAATAAATACTAATAACTTTATTGATTGCATGCTGCTGCTACTGACATTCACCTATTCACCAGAGCAAGTGTGAACTGAATTTCTTTCCCTGGAAACCATTTCTATTACCCAGGACCTTAGAGGCAGTGCAATCTAGAGGTTAGAACAGGGGCCTGGGAATTAGGACTCCTGAATACTAATCCCAGCCCTAAAACTGACTGTGTGTGACCTTGCTAAAGTTGCTTAGTCTCTCTTTGCCCAACTATTAGTAAGTACTTAAATATGTGCCATGTTACTACTCCTCAGTAGAATGAGATGGTATGAAGTTTGTTTAATGTTTGCAGTGCCCTCAGATGAGAAGTGCTATATGGATGGAAAGCATTATTATACTTATGCATAAACCCCAAGGTAGGTAAATTTGGGGACATTTCATTAATGTTCATACTGCCTTCAGCTAAAAAGCAGTATTCGGATGGAAAGATTGTTATGATTTTATTCTATTTATATATAAACATTGATTTGGGTAAATTCTGTTCAGGAAACCAAAATTCAAGGTTTAGAATCATGAAGAAAAAAACCCCATATATTTCAAACATCAGATACACAACTCAACTAGGAGACAGGGATTTGTGGGTTGCTTTCTTAGTGCTCAAATATTTTCAAATCTGCACTCCTCTAATAAAGAAAAAACACCTTTTTTTTGCTGACATAAAATGCCTTATAAATAAAATGTATATGGAAGATGGTTTTATGAGTAGGCCAGTGAAGAAGCTTGAGTATTTGTGTTCCATTGGTTTTATTTTCTGATCAGATGATTTTGGACAAGATCAGAGTCCAGACTTCAAAGATGGACCTGTCAGAGCAGTGTACAAGAGCAGACATTCAGTAGCTATATAGCGTTGAGTCTGAGATATCTCACCTTCTCTTTTCCCAGCTGGATCAGGGGTGGTCAGGGTCATTGGGAGAAAATGAACATGGTAAATATGAAGAAAAAGAACAATGGATACTACTGATAATTATTACTTGCATTATGGTGAGGCCCCACTGGGCTAGGTGCTATACAAACACACATTAAGAGACAGCCCCTGCCACAGACTGTTGGAAGGTTACATAGACAACACGCTGAATGGGTGGGAGGAGAAACAAAGGCATGGAGAGATGGTTACTTGTCCAAGTTTCTGTTACAGGTCAGTGGCAGAGCAAGAACTAAGAATGGGACTGTAATCATAGAATATTAGGGTTGGAAGAGACCTCAGGAGGTCAACTAGTCCAACCCCCTGCTCAAAGCAGGACCAATCCCCAACTAAATCATCCCAGCCAGGGCTTTGTCAAGCCGGGCCTTAAAAACCTCTAAGGAAGGAGATTCCACCTCCTCCCTAGGTAACCCATTCCAGTGCCTCACCACCCTCCTAGTGAAATACTGTTTCCTAATATCCCCCCTAGACCTCCGCCATGGCAACTTGAGACCATTGCTTCCTGTTCTGTCATCTTCCACCACTGAGACAGCCTAGTGCATCCTCTTTGGAATGCCCCCTTCAGGTAATTGAAGGCTGCTGCAGACTAAATAACCCCAGTTCCCTCAGCTTCTCCTCGTAAATCATGTGTCCCAGCCCCCTGATCATTTTCGTTACCCTCCACTAGACTCTCTCCAATTTGTCCACATCCCTTCTGTAGTGGGGGGGACCAAAACTGGACACAATACTACAGGTGTGGCCTCACCAATGCCAAATAGAAGGGAATAATCAACTCCCTTGATCTGCTGGCAATGCTCCTACTAAAACAGCCCAATAAGCCATTGACCTTGTTGACAACAAGGGCACACTGCTGATTCCTATCCACTGTGATCCCCAAGTCCTTTTCTGCAGAACTGCTGCTTAGCCGGTTGGTCCCCAGCTTGTAGTGGTGCATGGGATTCTTCCTTCTTAAGTGCAGAACTCTGCACTTGTCCTTGTTGAACCTCATCAGATTTCTTTTGGCCCAATCCTTCAATTTATCTAGGTCCTTCTGGACCCTATCCCTCCCTTCCAACATATCTACTTTTCCCCCCAGCTTTGTGTCATCCGTGAACTTGCTGAGGGTGCAATCCATCCCATCATCCAGATCATTAATAAATAGTCTAGTATCCTGTGGACTGTAATACTTTGGTCTAATTTCAGTTTAGTGTGCAGGTGTTGGGTGGGGCTGATGGTCTGTAATATACAGGAGGCCATTAAGTCTGGTCTGTCAGTCCCGTCTGGCCTTAAACTCTATGGCCTATTCTATTGTTCTATCAATTGAACCATGTGCCTTTCACCATTGAACTTTTATCTGTGCATTCTACCACTTCCCTGCTCTGTTTTTGGAAAGAGGCAGAGAACCAAGATTCTAACCACTTGTGGTCTCTACCATCATCCATCGTGGGGTTTTGTAGCTGGTCCTCATTCCATCTTTAGTCATTTCATTCCAGCTTCCTAAAAACATGCCGCAATTTCAACTGGGAAATTCCTTTCTTAAACTGCTGTACAGTGCAGCTATGCATTGTTAAAATATTAATCCCATTTAAGTCCAAAAAATAGCTGCGTTTCAGTGATAAGTGGTGATGTTCCTGGATGCTGCATGCCATTTCTGAAGTGCTGTCAGATCCTTCCTCATGGAAGGCACTATTTACATACCAGCTATTATTATTATTTGAAACTAATAACCCACTTTACCGGCATGTGATACATAAAAGAGGAAACTACCTCTGCTTCCTACAGTGTAGCAGTTGGACGGATTTATTACTGCTGGGAGAACAATCCACTTAGATATAATGGTATAAAACCAGATGGTTCCTTTGTTACCCATACTAGTCTATAAATTCTCTGATAGTTTGTTTCTATTATTCTAAGATGAAATGGACTTCAGAAAAAACCCCTCACATGTCAGTTGACAAGAAAGTTGGGAAAACACAATAACGGGTGCCAAACTTTATTCTCTCCAAACAAGTGAGTCCAGAGGTTCAGATAAGCTGTAAAAAAAAAAAAAAAAACAGGAAGTCAGTGATCTATTTTTAAAGGCTTCTAGCAGTTCATGTCCTAAAAGCAGCAGCCCAATCGGGGGCAGTGGGGAGGGGGAGAGCTTTCACTTTCCTTAGCTACGTGAGAAAGGGCTCAATCCAAAACTCATTGAAGCCACTGGGATTGTTTCCATTGACTTCAGTGGGCTTTGGCCCGGGTCCTGAAATCTAGCCTTTTTGGCTGCTTTGTGCAAAATTGTGGAAAAAATCACCACTCAGGTAAACTTTGGCCATTCTCCTGCTAGCCCTGCCCGGTCTGTCAGATCTAGCAACTTAGCCCCGCCCAGTCTACTAGAGCTCACTTATCAACCCACCGATCCCCCACCTTTGCTCTGACAATGATGGCAGCTTGTGGCACCCGCTTGTCTTCTCCCTCAAGCAACTCTGGGCTTTTCTCTCTCTCACACACACACCCCATGGGAAAAATTCCATGGGAAAATTCACAACGCAACAACGTTATGTTCTTTTCAATCTCTCCTGAAAGCCTGCTTCTGCTAAGGTGCCTGGCTAGCCATGGTGAGGCAAGTCACACACTGAGACTTCTACTTTCATGGATAACCTCTGTTAGTCTCATTGTTACCTCATCCTCCCCGCCCTACCTCTGCCCACACTTAGCTGTTTAGTCATCCTGTTTTGTCATCCAGATTGGGAGCTCTCTAGGGCAAGGATTCTCCTCTTTGTCGCCACAGTTGTTCCATGTCTACACAAATGACCAACCAAAATTCTGACACGCACAGATTCATTTATGTAGATGATCTTTGCATTGCTACCTAGTCAGAAAGGTTTGAGGACAATGAACACGCTCTAAGCGGTTATCTGAACATACTTAGAAAATACTAATGTACTTGGTTCCTCTACCTAGTTCAGACAAGCAAAATCTCCAACTATCCTGGGTCCTTGAACACTATGAACGTCCAGTGTGCCATGGGGGTCACATTAGACCAAACACTGACATTCAAAGAGCATATTAAGAAGCTGAAAAAGAAAGTGAACTCCAGGAATTGTATGCTTCAGAAACTGGTTAACACAAAATGGGGCACAGACCCCCAAACATTTTGGGCAACCAGTCTTGCCCTGTGTTACTAAGCTGTGGAGTACTGTAGCCCAGTACGGTCACACTCGAGCCTTGCACATAAAACTGGTACCTGTTTTATGACTGACATAAAATCAGTTCCTGTAGATCATCACAAGGACTTTGAAACCAACTCCCATACTGTCACTATACCGCCTCACGGAGATTGCACCTCCATCAATGAGGCAGCAGGATGCCTTCAGTAAAAAGGAGAGAAAAACAGATGCATGATCTCTAAGACAACAACTGCATGGACACATTCCACCATCCAAGAGGCTAAAGTCTAGAAAGAGCTTTGCTTTTGAAAATGCCTTATTCCAAAATGCCACTGGAAGGCTGCAGAGTAGCAAAATGGTGGGAAATGCCAATTATTTTGGAGAGCCTGTTTCCTTCAGAACTCCCAAGAGACAGTGATCTGCAATGAAAACACTAGTGTACCCTAAATCAAGCAAGAGCTGGGGTGGCAAAGACTGGTGACAATATGACCAAGTGGAAACTGAGGAATGACCCCTAATGTAACAGTGGAGAGACTAGGCAAACACTTGAATACTGCCTGCTGCAGTGTCCCCATCAACATCTAACATGTCATGACCTTCAGGTCTCAAACTCAGGTCCGCATGGTCCCTGGAGGGGTGTCGTCATGCTCCAACCCTCCATCCAATGGCTACTGACATCAGCTAGAACTTGGATGCCTGGACTCCCAGTTCAAATAGGAAGCTCCACCCCTGGGATCTGATTGGTGGCTTCTGATTGGCCTGCTCACTCTGCTTAAGCCAGAAAGAGGAACAGGAAGTCATCTGTACAACCAAGCTCCCAGCCCAGTCCGTATCCTCCAGTGTGGGATGAACACTTTGCAGTTCACTACTAGCATAATCGAGCTGAAACCCTCACATCAACCAATCAGTGGAGGATTGCCCCAGTATAAAAAGGATCCTCCAATGGTGAAGGACGTCCAAGTGGAATTCATATACTATATAGCAGGGAGAGGAGCCCAGCTAAAGAAAAGGGGAGCTGGTCAAGATGCCCCTGCCCCCGTTCAATTCCTGGCTATGTTTTGCTCTCCTGTGTCTATTAAAGGCCATCATAGGCTGCTCTAATGCAGCAAAGGTGGATAGACTCATCAACTTTAAGGTCAGAAGGGACCATTATGATCATCTAGTTCTAGACTGACCTCCTGCATAATCTATAGAGCTGAATTAAGATCAGAAGAATGCAAAGGTCAACTTTAAGCTACTTTTGTACACAACCTTCTAACTTGGGCACTGATCCAAAGATCTGGCCTTTTGTTTGTAAGGTGTGTTGATAATTTTGGGGTTCTTTTGACAAAAAGCAGTACACCACTATTCTTAATAGTCATTGTTAATACCGTTCACATTGTTTTCAAACTATTGGCAAAAATTCCCAACAGAACTTGATCCAACTTCATTAAGAGATCCCTCAACACAAGCTGGGAGCTTAGATCCAGACTCCGGCAAGTTCTATTTAGCCATGTTGTCACCTAAAATGGTAAGAAGTTTTAGCCAGCAAATTACTAGCATTGCAGATTAATCCATTCTCTTGTGCTTGTATTCTTCACAGAAAACCAGTTTAAAAAACTACCAGATGCAGTGGTCTCTAAAGCCAACCGTAATTTTCACCAAGAACAAGGTAAATGTCAACATTAAAAAGCTGCTGTCCATCCTCTCCTTCCTCTTGAAATGGTCAGTAACTTGTATAAAAAAGCTCCCACTTATAAACTCAAGTCAAATCGGCTGCTTTTTCTTTCCCGAAACTTTGGCCTTCGCTAAACAGATATTGAGGTTTTTGTTTGTTTCGTAACTTTATAATGACCTTCATAACATAAATTCCAGGATACAGGAATTTTGGAGCCTAGCTATACACAATACTGTCATCCCGCTCCACGAGACATTCGGAACTAGTTGTTAGTCATTAGCATCTCTTGCCCAGTATCATTTTGGTGCAATGCAAACTTAATGCTCCACAGTTCAATTTTCCAGCAGCTGCTCTGAGTCACCCAAGTTCATTAGCACCCACCTATAAAAGACTTACTATTATCTGCCTCAGGCAGCCTAGCAGAAACGCAAAGGGCCACATTTGTTGCTGTTGAAATGTGTATCACCCTACGGGTCTCAGTGGAGTTTAGCCCATTTACACTTGGAAAGAATTTGTCCCTCAGTGAACAACACAGCGTGGTGTGATTAACCTTTCCTGTAACTGTGCCCGAATGTCATCAATGTTCACATTGAAAGCTTCTCTGGCTTTTCAGAGGTGTGGGGCAAACCTGCCACTTTTTTTCTGGTGCGGTTTATAAAACATGTGTTTTAGTGAGATACAGTTTTCCTGTTCTTTCAACAGTACCCCCGCTGTGAACACAATGGTAACGCTGCAGTGCCATCTCCCTAGGGTGACCAGATGTCCCGATTTTATAGGGACAGTCCTGATTTTGGGGGGCTTTGTCTTATATAGGTGCCCATTACCCCCCCCACACACACACACACACCCTGTCCCAATTTTTCACACTTGCTGTCTGGTCACCCTACATCTCCCGCCAATGCACTGCGCAATGCTATTAATAGCTCTAAGATTTTCCCCCTGGTTAACGTCTGGATGAGGAAATGGACTACTAATATCATTTTAATGTGTCACATGACACACATCTGTGAATAGCTGCTAGATATTATTTCACTCCAAGGAAAATATTCAATGTCATGGATGGGTGTTACCTGTCTGCTCACATTTTTCCTCTAGAAAGGATGAGCTTTCTCTCTGATTAAAAAAATTAATCGAGCAAACCTGTCCATCGGATTTTAAAATCCAGCCGGTCACATTGTAATTTTTTTTTAATTAGGGAGATTCCCAGAGGGTTATGGGAGATCAATCTCTCCATTATTCCTCTGAAGTCCCAGCTATCCCATAATGCTCTTTAATATCTCCCAAAGTGTAAAGTGTAAAATTCTACCTCATTGTAGTGCTCTGCTAAATCAGTTCAAGAAGGGTGAATGATGGGAGCCGCCCCCCACACTCCAAGGCAAAGTTGAATGTGGTGATGGACTGAGAAAACCCTCACAACAGACTCTGAATCAGGCTCGATTCTGAGAAGACAACACAGCCCCTGGCAGGTAAGGAGCCAGGTGCCTCTTGCGCAGAGCAGACACTGACAGTTCAGTGCTAGGAATTCTCCTGTCGTCCTAGCTACCGTCTCTCCAGTCAGCAGACGCAGTACCTTGTTTGAAGCACTAGGGCAGCACAGCTGAAGCAATGCAGCGTTTTAAGTGTAGACAAGCCAGGAGTTTAGCTACATTGACATTAGCCTCTCTAAAGCGAGGGGCCACCCACAGATTTTCAGCGAAATCCCCAAATGGGGTTCAATTCACACCTTTTGTGGTTTCAGTGGAAATGCGAGTATAGGCCAGTCTGGGATGGCTCTGCCCTGCCCTCAGAGCTACGATTGCAACACGTACAGACAGACCAGAGCTAACTCTACTCTAACTAGCGCAATTACCACTGGCAGAGATGCACCAGCCTGCCTGGAACCCTGGGTACTTACAGTACAGATCCGTTTACGCGCGACCCGTTTACACACGAATCTGCTTAACGCGCGGTAGCGCCGTGCCTCCCAGTGCTACCTATTTAACACACGAGACTCGTTAACACGCGGTACAGGAGCTTGCTGTAGATTTGCTCACTAACTCACTTGACACAGAAGATATTTCAGCATGTCCCAGTTAACCTGCGGTCCGTTAACACGCGGTCGTGATGGCTTGACTCCCGACATCCACACATAAACAGATCTGTACTGGATTTAGATGGGTAACCCATGCTGAAATGTGTGTATGTCTACACCTGTTCCAGTCACATCTCTACTTGCAATGCAGACATAATCTGAGGTGTTAAGCGGTGTCTTAAAACATGACAGCTCAAGTTTTTAAAAACTCCTTTCCCCCTACTCTAGACAGGGAAATAAAGGAATAGCAGCTGGAATGGAGAACTACCAGTGGAATAGTTATTCACCTGAACAAAAATCAGTGTAATTACCCCCATTTTACAGATGAGGGAACTGAGGCATGGGGCAGGAAGTGACTTGCCCAAGAAGAATAAACACCCACCCTTTCCATTCAACTATTTATTGGTGACTATCCTGGAATACAAAGGAAATAGATTGCTGACAGGCTAAGACTCCGCCATCTATGCCATGGAATTCGTGTGTGGAAAGCAATGAGAATGGGTTACTAATTTTCCCTATTTCTTAGTGCAATGACAGTTTTCCCCAGCCTAGGTCACTTTGATGCCATTTCCTGTTTTACTTAGGTTCCCGCTTTGACCCCTCCTGGCATCCTTTATATATTTTGATGGTCTGACCACTTCACCTCTTTCCCACAGATCAGCAACTGGATAAACTGGCCAAGATGGACCAAGCAGCCATTCGGAAAACAGCGCAGGTCAGAGTGCCCCTGTAGATGACTATAATTCACATCATATTTGAGATATGACAACTGTGCTGCCTGGGTCTCAAGGAGACTAAAGCGACAAGCAACAAAACACAAATCCGTTGTCATGACAATGAGGGTAATAATAAGGGAATGGTGTCTTCTGTTGAACATTCAATGCTTTGAAAAACTAATGGGGATAAACTCCAGATGGATTTAACTATATTGGAGAGCAGAGCAGCACGACAGCAGGTGAAGTTAATTGAGATGAACATGAATTATTATTATGACTTTGTACTGGTGCAAATTGCCTGACTTTCTCCTGTGCAGGGATGGATCCTCCTGTTCGTCACAATTGACAAGAGACAGGGCTCAAGTGCAGTGAACACACAGGGGATGCTGGCCCCGTGGGGACTCTTTGCACCTACCTGGCTCTTTGGCTCACAGCCGGACCCGATCCAAAGCCCGGTCAAGTCAATGGGAGTCTTTCCAAAGGATTAGGCTCCCAGCTATCGAGCAGATCCCAGATCTGAAGACCACAGCATGTTCTGTAAAGTGTCAGCATGCAGGTCTGCTTTATTCATGGGCTGGGTTGCCGGGTACTCTCAGGGACCTGAACCACGGGGTTCATCTGAAGGAAGAGGCTGTGCCAAATCTGGTCACCTCCGCTGACCTTTGGAAAGATCTGTACGAGCAGAGAACGTCAGAACAATGTCTCATGCCTGCCTAGCAGCTTCACACTTTACCTCTATTAATTCATGAAGCCTCCCTACTCTTACCAGAGAGGGGAAGGGGTGCACTGCCCTTGGCTCCAGAACCAGCCCATGCAGTAGGTGCTGATCCACTGCCTGATTCACTAAATCCTGACCTCACCATTGCCCGGCTGCGGGGATCAGCGCCCCGTGTGGACTTTTATGGATAACGGGTCGGATGCAGCTACAACTGCACAGGGCTCCCCTCACCGGCGGCACAGCGTGCTCCGGAAAGGCGGCAGGTCGGAGTCGGGGCTGTTCAGCACCCGCTCGCTGCACCGCTTTCTGTCCAGCAACTCGGGCCCCTCGGGCAGCGCCAGCGTCCCCATCACAGCCTGGCAGCACTGGCTGCACTCCCAGCCTCAATCCCGGCCTACCGGCTCCTGGCCCCGGCCACAGGGATTGGAGTGGGTGGGCCCGTGTGAGAGGACTTGCTGCCGTGGGTGCAGATACAGGTAAAGGTCAGCCAGCGGATTGCGGGTTGATCCATGCATGGCTTTGCAGCCAAACTCCCAGGGGCTGCCTGCAGCGCAGGAGTGGGTTGCAGGCAAAGCAGGGACAGGTGGGGATGGATTGGGGTGGGCCAGAGGATCCACCACTGAGCAGATAATGATGTCACCCCCTATGCAGGGAGCATGCCCAGGCTGGAGGAGCTATTCCAGCCATGAGACAGAAGTGATATCGCAGATCAGCTCTGCTGTAGGCTCACAGCCTGGGGATCTCCCCTATACCCAGCCCAGCTCTTGAGGCTGGGTGCTAGGAAGGGGATTCGGCCCAAATAATTTGCACTTACTTTGATTATTTAGCCTGCAAAAGAGAAAAATTAGAGAAGACTTGACTGAAGAAGGGTTGTTGTTTTTTAAGGCTAAATTTGCCCTAATGCAATGGGTTTGCACAAGGCCCCGTGCATCACGTAAGCCCCATTCATGCCCTGTCTGCAACTTGCGCCTTACCTTCCACACTAGAAGTGAAATGAATTCAAAGGGGAAATAGACAACTCTGTGCCATTTGTCTAAAAATAAGGGTTGGGGGGACTCAGGGAACGGACACCAGTTTACAAGCAATGAAGGAGAGTATGACTGCAACGTATGATCAGCCCATGGTATTCACTGCCACTGGAGGTCAGCAAGGGAAATATCATGGCTGAATACTTTAAAGGGCAAGAAAATGTTATGACCAATAATTAGGGAGCAAGCCTCCATTCCCAGTGTAATCAGTGGGACTATTGCATGAATGAAAACTGAGAAAAGAACCTCACTAAGTGTAGAATGACCCTATAGAGCTAAATCCACCCTTCTAACCCTATTGAATTCATTAGGAATGAATATGGACTATAATTAAGATCTAAAATATACAAGGATGGGATTTCATTCTGGCTTGTGGGTCCAGCACAATTACATTGAAGCCAATCGGATGCTTTCCATTGAGTTAAATGAACGTTGGATTCGGCTTTCAGAGAAAATGGCATTTCTTTTCTTTTTTTTCCCAGTGTGTTTTTACTGCTAAAGCAGAAAATGAAGAGAAAAGCGAAAACAAGCAAAAACCATGAAATAAGATGATAGAAATCCAGCAGGAAAGGACTTGTGTTAAGTATAATAGTAGCTTTCAGCTTGGACTGACCTCTGCTTTAGCACAGAAACAAATGAATTTCCCCCACCTCTATATTATCTTTCTGATGATATGTGAAAGATATGATGTTTCCCATTCGTTTGAAATCAAATTACTTAAAAAATATATCTTGGGGCTGTCATTAAAAAAATAAATAACCGTGTCCCAGACACATCTGAACTAGGGATACCTCTGAAATCAGATGTTAATCTGCCCGTTGCTTTAAAAGGGCTCACCCGGGCATCAAGCAGAGGAATGTGCCAATATTGGGGTTGGAGCGATATTAATAAACAGTTAATCAGAGAGTTTACAGCTCTCCGTTGTTTTTTAGAGCGCTAAACTGAGCAGTATGTGAGAGAAGTGTGTGCTCTCCACCCCCCCCAAATGACAGCAAGGTGTCATGTGACGACAAACTCAACCAAGGAAACAAGTTAAAGGTTAACATCATCAGAATAATTTATTACTTGACTGTGACTCTCATGTAGTCTGCTGCCTTATGGCAATTAACTCTTCCAAGCCAAATCCTGTTTGCCTTACGGATTAATTGAATTTAATTATTAGTGAACATATTATTAATGGGACTGCTCCTATGAGTAAGCTAAGTAAGGATTTGCCTTGTATGAATGTCACATACCCCATGGCCTACCTGTGGAACATGTCGCGGGTTAAGCATTGTGAGAGTCCGCAGGCTGAAATATTCCTAGGTTTTTATTACTTTCTACCTATTGACCTGGCTGCCCAGCTCAATGACAACTTAAAAACAAACAAAACCCCCTGCCCTGCTGCCTCACAGTGACAGAACTCCTCAAAGTGTACAATCCTTGGGCCAATGCTCTTTTGTATTCATGACCTATTTACTTTTGACCCTACGGCACAGAATTACGGATTATTTTTTTTTGACAAGGACCAAGTGATACTAGTAGACCTTCCAGTTCATAGAGTTTTTTCATTTTTTTTAAGGTCAGAAGCTATTGTTTTAGATCCAGGCACCTCCCTAAAACATCTGAATGTGGCTAAAACCTTCATTGCTGCCTGATTGCTGATATTACATGCTTCCTAGATGGGCATGGAAGAGATCAGACTATAAGTCATGATGGACAGAGGCGTGGATGATATATTTAAGATACTCTATGCCAAGCCTTTGTCAACCTCCTCAACTCTTTTCTGGTTCCTATGGGGCCACCCCTCCACTTCACTTCTCTTAATCCTGAATGTAGTCGCAGTCCAGTTCCAAGTGGACAAATGACCACAGCACAAAATCCATCGCTGCTCTAGCCTCGATTTATAGAAATTAGGGATGGAAAAGATCTAGTCAGTCACATAGTTCATCTCTCTGCCTGTTTTGGTGTATTGTCAAACCTACTTTGCAATGCCTCAAGTGATGGGACTTCCATCCTTCTGTAGCCTAGTAGATCTCACCCCCGGGAAGTTTTGCTTGCTGTTCATTCCTCTCCTTAATTTCATCTGGTTACTCCTGGGTATGCTCTCATGTACTGTTTGAAACCATTTATATCTCCCTGGCATGTTTCAGCTATGCATAGACTGTTACCATCATTCTATTCTGTCAGGTTCTTCACTATAGCATGTGAGCACCTTCCAGTAGTTCAGGTGACCTGACTAATGCCTGCCATGTGAGGTGCGCTCTTTCTCTCAACCCCTCTCCAGCTTCCCCCTCCCTCCAGTAATCATCCTTCTGCCAAACTATTGAAAATGCGGCTGCATATTTGTAAAGTAGGCATTGTATTGGGGGCCCTCAAAAAACAATGGAAGTTCTGCCATTGACTTTGATGAAGCCAGGATTTCATCCTGACTGTGACACCCACTTCAATTGCTCTAAAAGTGGCCACTTCTGAACATTTTGGTCTTAACTCTGAATTCATACTTATTCATGGAGGACAGGTCCGCCAATGGCTATTAGCCAGGATGGGCAGGGATGGGGTCCCTAGCCTCTGTTTGCCAAGAGCTGGGAATGGGTGACAGGGGATGGATCACTTGATGATAGGGTGACCAGAAGCAAGTGTAAAAAATCAGGATGGGAGTGTGTGTGGGGTGGGGGTGGGGGGGTAATAGGAGCCTATATAAGAAAAAGCCCCCAAAATCGGGACTGTCCCTATAAAATCGGGACATCTGGTCACCCTACTTGACAATTACCTGTTTTGTTCATTCCCTCTGGGGCACATTCCATTGGTCACTGTTGGAAGACAGGATACTGGGCTAGATGGACCTTTGGTCTGACCCAATATGGCCGTTCTTACGTTTTAATTAGTCAAGCCATCCAATCGTCTTTGTTGCTCCCTCCTGAGCTGCCTCCATTTTTTCAATTGGCATTAACGGGTGGGTTCTGCAAGGAGGACAAGGACTCTGTGGGCCAGGGAGAGTGACTGACCTTCTCTTGCTTAATGGTTGTCTCTCCAGAGGGCGGGGGTGGCTGCCTGTGCTCTCCATATCTTGGGGATAAGAATAGACTCTTCTCTTCCTGGCTGAGACTCAAAAACCTTTCACCAACACTGAACATGTACTTTATGCTAAACTGCAAGGAGCTAGCTTCCAGCAGGTGGGTTTTAGAGCCAAAAACAATCTCAGGCCTCATTAAAGTCAGTGGGTGTGCCAGGCAGTCTCTTCTAGCTTAATAGAAAGAGCAGCCAAGGCCCTCTTTGTATAGTAAAGGCAGCAGGAAACAATGGCGGCTACTACCTGAGGCACTACCTGCATCTGGCCAAGGCTGAGCAGGTAGTGAACCCAGGTAGACTCACGGTGTATCTACACTCCAGTTAGACACCCACGGGTGGCCGCGAGCAGCTGGCTCTGGCGAAGGGGCTGTTTAATTGCAGTGTAGATGTTCAGACTCAGGCTGCAGCCTGAACCTTGGGATCCTCCCACCTCGCAGGGTCCTAGAGCCCATGCGTCTACACTGCAATTAAAGAGCCCTTTAGCCCGAGCCCCTCAAGCCCAAGTCAGCTGGCATGGGCCAGCTGCAGGTTTTTAATTGCAGTGTAGACATACCCTAGCCTGACAGGGCTTTCCCTGATCGCAAGCACAGAGGCTAGGTTATTGGCTGCAAGCTGAGGCAATGTGAGGCAGAGAGGCAGGAGACGTCACTGTGACTCTCAGAGGAAGCAGAGAGGCAGAGCTCCTTGGGCACACAGCTCACTGGAGTGGCACATTTGGGGACTTCTGAGCCAGGAAACTCCCTGCTCTCGGTTTGTAGTGTGGTCAGGATGCTTTTGTAAATCAAGTTAATCCCAAAGAATAGAGCTGACTCATACCAACTTCTCATTGGAATGGAAAGTACCTGCCGGCTATTCAGGACCTTGGCAAACCAGGTGGCCCAGAGGAACATCCTTACCGAAAAATCCCATTTCGTCCTTGCCCTTGCATACTTGCGGAAATCTCTGAAAAGTCCTTTCCTGACGTGTAATCTCTAGTAGTCTCTGGCGAAGACATGGTGTTTAATTTTATAACAACCCTTCACATTCATACGGCACTGTTCTTCTTCAGTGCTTTTAAAACATGACTCAATCTTCACAACTACCCCCCAGACACGAAAGTGTTGTTATACCCCATTTTACAGATGGTGACATGGAGGCACAGAGGTTAAGTGTCTTGCCCATGGCAACAGAGGGTGCTAGTTAAAGCGAGGGTTGGTCCTTTGTGTCAAAGGTGGGACCAGAACTAAGGGGCTGCTGGCTCCCTACCCTGTTAAGCTTCCCACATGCTGTGGGATTTTATTGTTTCAGTCACTGAAGCTTGGCTACAGTCCAAGAAGTGCCTCTGTAAAAACAGCCCCTTATCAGCTCCCGCCCTCTCATCCAAGTCATGTGCGATTAGTTCCCTGACACAGACACCACGGGCAGAGACAAGGCAGCTGCACCAGCCAGCCGCGATCTGATACAACTCATGCGGTGCAGCACTGTTCCTCCAGGAGCTCCGTTCTAGCTCATTCTAGGAGCCTGGCGGTTGGGGATGGGTTACAGAGCAGAACAAGAGAGCCCAGTTTGAGTGTCAGCCATCGGGAGGAGCTGGCTGTGCTGGTAATTTGAAAAAAGGCCAGCCTGGATTGTAGTTATAAGCAGAATCAGTGTGACGTGGAGGTCAGAGGTGGAGAACAAATAAGGGACACCGGGAATCATTCCCAGGGGCATTGTGTCTATATTGGGTTCGCTACAGCTCAGCATTCCAAGCCCTTGTGACATCATAATCACACTTTAAAATTCAGGCTACAGACATTCCTTCCATCCAAGCACAGGGTGGTTACCATAATGGTTCAATCGCCAGTGCTTGGCAGCCTTGCCATACTCAGCGTTTTTCTTCAAGCCCCCACTTCTGGATTCAGGAGGCGGCCGGAGCACCTCAAACTTCATTGTGCAAGAGAAAAAAATATTCTAGCCCTTGTGGTTGTGGAGAAAAGCTTGAGAATGCCAAATGACTGCCCAGCCAGGGCAGCAAATACAAAGAACACCATGTTTATTTTTTTAGTGGGATGCTATTTAAGCCAACGTCACCATTTCTGGGGAAGGATGACTTGTGATTTTCGAACACTTGCAGCCGGCAAGACTACGGCTGTGCAGTTGTTTGAATATATATGATTCTTTTGGTCCAGACTATTCCAAGACAGTTCTCTCATACTGACTTCATACATATATGGTAACTTGAATATTGAAAACAAACAAACCTGTGCTATATCTTCTGTACTGATAGTCAAGGCAGATGCTTAGGAGTTGCCATAGTATTTTTCCTAACTCCTCCCCCCACCCCCCACACACACTCCTCATTCTTGCTGTTATTTAAAATAAACTGTTACAAACTGAGATGAAAATCTGTTTCCCATTTGCCCAAATGTTTAGTTCAGAGTCTGGAATATGCCCAGTTCATACTCTGGAATATGACCTGCTATGAAAAAAGAGATTCATTGCTTTTTTGGGGGGGTGGGAGGAAAGATTTATCTATCATTCCATTTAAAACTATCCTTCCTCTGCATTCAAAGTGCAATTCATTGAAATCCTCATTGTGGTAAACAAGCCATTATTATGCCGGTGAACCACAAGAGATGAAAGGGGGGGGGGAGATGTTCTTGCTGCAGACCATAAGCACTGAAAAACAGACTGGAGAGAGCATGGTGTAGTGGTTAGAGCAGCACCTGGAATCCAGAACTCTATTTTTGGCTCTGATACTTAATCATAGTGTAAAACAGGGGAGTCACTTAGGGGCAGATTTTACAGGTATTTAAGCACCTAAAGATGCAGATAAGCCCTTTTGAAAAGCCCAGCTGGTGCCTAGGCCTAATTCCCATTGAAAATCATTGGAGTAAAAGATGCCCAGGCATCTAAATACCTTTAAAAATCTGATCATTTTTGCGCCTCTTTCTACCCATCTATAAAATGGGTCTAAATAGTGCCACAGAGTGTTGTGATGCTTATTTAATAATACCTAGCATTCTTCATCTTCAAAGACTTTACAAATATTGACTCATTACGCTTTCTCCCTCTCGCCCCCGCACACACATATGTCAGGCAGGTCAGTAGTGTTCATTTCTCTATCTGTAAAGTGCATCTAAGGCAAAGAAATTAAGGGCCAGATCCCTCAAACCTTACCCCTACAGATAGGCCCTTTAACTTCAATAGCACTACTGGCAAGAATGAATAAAAGAAGTAAGTGGGCAAGGGCTGCTAAAAAGGATTTCTTACTGAGAGGCAGTGTGCCAGTAGATCAGGCGGTGGACAGAGACTGGAGTTCTACACCAGCTTTGCTACTGCCCTGCTAGCTGTCCTAGGGTAAGTCATTTAACTTGTCTGTGCCTTTGTTTCCCCTCCCAACTTTTGTCTATTTAGATTGGACCTAGCTCGAGGGAGCCCTAAGTTTGGACAGGGCTGCTAGCAGCTGTAATACAGATAATAAATTAATTGGCCTAGAAACATGAATTTATTTCAACACTGTTCTCTGCTCCTTTTTCCTTTCTGCAAATGTAGGTGAGTGAGTTTTTGTTAACAGAAACCTTACTGGAGAAAAAGGTATTGCAGACACTCAAGCAGTCGTTAGTTGCACAAATATTCATGTTGGAAACATTTTTGAGGCCAGTTTGAAAGTTCTTTGTGGGTTTGGGAGTCATTCAGGCAGGGAGCAGAAGTAATATCATGTAGCTCAGGTGATCAGACCAATCCCAGAGCACTAGCCATGAATTGTGAAGAGCACATACTCCAAATTGCAAAGGCCAAAAAGTTCTCAAGCAGCCCCATGGAGTGAAATATTTTTGCACAAACAATCCCTTGAACGATGAACATATTTATAAAAACGGAAATCTGTTCCTGGATAACCCATTAAAAATGGGGTAACAAAGTCCTGTGGCACCTTAAAGACTAACTATAAAGTTTTGAAGCATAAGCTTTCGTGGGCTAATACCCACTTCATCGGATGCAAGCAGTGACACTTCCACTGCTTGCATCCGACAAAGTGGGTATTAGCCCACGAAAGCTCATGCTTCAAAACTTTATAGTTAGTCTTTAAGGTGCCACAGGACTTTGTTACCTCTGCTATTCCAGACTAACACGGCTACCTCTCTGATTCCATTAAAAATGAAGGGTTAAATTCATGGAAAGGAGGTTTGTTGAGCTGTACTAAAGACTATTCATGTGAGTGATTTGTTACAGGAGGAGAGCCCAAATGACTAGCCCGTGATCTCAGAGGGGCGGTATTATCAGAAGAGGCTTCAACTCAAGAGTTCTCAGCTCACTAGACCATGCCTCTGTGTTTTAATCTAATTTTGCATTTACATGGCACCTCTCATCTGAGTATCTCAAAAGTGCTTTGCACCTTCTAATTAATTAAGCTGTACAAAATCCCGTGGAGCAGGTCAAGTATTTACTATTATGAACTAACAGTAATAAAGCCATTAAAAAATCACTGGCAGACATTTGTCTGAGCTCCTCAGATAAGAAGATCTATATACACAAATTATTATTTAGTAAGCAGTTGACACAAAGGTCAGGGATTGGTTTGGGTGGGGTTTTTTAATACTGGTCTCCCTTTTAGCACTTCCCCTGTGCAAATGAACACAGGTGTCCCCATAAATTACTTGTGGACGTATAAGTACTTGATTTGCAGCCACAAACAAGTACTTGCAGATGGGCTAGTACCTGGTTTAAAAAAATCCAGTTAAGGCTGAGCAGAAAATTAGGCTCTGAAGGTGGCCAGAAAGCCCCCAACTCACTAGATTCCACGAACAGCCCTAGAAGAGTGCTGTAAACAGACTGAGCGGTGCCCCCTCCAAAAGACCAGATCCACAGCTGGTGGAAATCAGCGGCACATTAGTGAAGTGGCTAGTGCTGCGCTAATTGACATGAACTGTGACTCTGGCCCCAAAGCTGCCTCGTGTCACATGCAAGGATCCAGGTCAGAGAAGTGGGGCACCGTTCGGCAATGCAAGTGAAGGGAGACAATTGCAGAACGGTGCAGGTGGCCGGCGGGGACAGGGGTTTGGTTCAGCTCAGGCCAGCTCCCAAAGAGGCATTGTGCCGGGGAGGTTCCCAACATTACTGCTGGGGGCGGGCGGGGAAGGGCTCCAGAACCTTTGTGAAATAATTTCAGCTAATTACAGCGTAGTCTGCAGAGTAGGTGTTCAGTGCGGGCCTGATATTGCACAGTGCTAAGCGCCCGCAACTTCTACCGACCTCAGCCCCAAGTCGCCCGCTGGATCAGACCTTTCCATTCTCCAGTCTCTCTGTTTAGCTTTAGCTACATACCCTGCTTTTACTGTCTATCCATTCTGGAGGCTAGCAGAAACCGCTGTTGAAGTAGAGGCAAATAACAAGCAGGCTTCTCTTTGATTCACAGCCTCAAAAATCTCACTAGGCAAATGGAGTGTAATCTAATTACCTAGCCACAGTTGTAGCAAAGTGCAGGCAATGTCTCAGGGGAAGCAAATCCAGGTTCACATATGGAGTCAGTCCAATATTGTTTTACTAGCATCGGATTCACACGCGATGAAATAACTCGAGAGTCACTGGCCACCACCAGCAACACTAGGCTTCTTGGGATGGAGCTAGAGACTGTCTGTCTGAGCTGCCAAATTTGAATCCAGGCCTGGATTTTGTTCCACCCATCAGAGTTTGTTGGGGCTTAGAGCTGGTCTGTGGGAGGTCAGCCACAAAATTCTGACCTAGGCGTATGTTTGGATTCTAGCCACCACTACCGCAGGCTCCAGTTAGAAACAGGATCCAGTTATGAAATTTAGATCCCGGTTCAGAATCCCCGAATCTGAGACATATAGCTCTGAACCCAACCCCAGAGCTGAGTATCTATTTGCACCTGTACTGCAGGATCATACTCGTTACTGTGGGCCATTTTGGTAGGTGACTGCTAGACTCTTTTCTATTAACTGCCCTTTTAGGGTCAGAGGGACATGCCATAGGAGCTAGTCCAAGATAGCAACTGTTACTGAGCAAATCACTCACACTGTGCTCTCTCTCATGGAGGTTGGGCATTGGTTCTTTCTTTGCTCTTTCTGTTGCTCTAAAACAGCAGTTCTCAAACTGTGGGTCTGGACCCCAAAGTGGGTCACAACCCCATTTTAATGGGGTCGCCAGGGCTGGCATTAGACTTGCTGGGGGCTGGGGATCTACCTGGGACCAGAGTCAAAGCCTGAGGGCTTCTTCCCTGGTAGCAGGGCTCAGGTTACAGCCCCCTTCTCCCCTTCCCCTCCCCGCTTGGGGCTGAAGCTTCCCCTCCCCCCTCACACACACACACACCTGGGGTTGTGGGACTTGGGTGGGCTCAGGCTTCAGTCCCCGCTCCTGGGATCGGATAGTAATTTTTGATGTCAGAAGGGGGTCGCGATGCAATGAAGTTTGCGAACCCTGCTCTAAAATAAAATCACCCAGGCCAAAGCGTGTATGTCAGCTCTTTTCGTACAGAAAGAACACAACAGTGAAAGACAGAAGACCCACTCGATCCCCAAGTTCATACTTTGTGCAGATTTAACACATTAGGAGAACTCAGCCAAAAAAGATGTGGCTGCATGGTACCTCTTAAGGGGACCTTTATTTCAATTCCAGTGAGACGGTACTTGCTATGTATGCTACACATGCTCATTTATTACATTACGTAATTTTATGGATGTTTTCCCTGCCCAGAGCCAAATCATGAAATCAGTGGGAGTATAGCCCTAGAACTGAGTAATATATGTCAGGGTTTGGCTACTGTCTGCATAGTTAATCTCTTGTAATTATTCCAGGGTTTTTTATTGTAATTATCTCTTCCATCCCATGATTTAATTTTGCCATGGTTTTGATTTGTCACTTTGTTTTTATGAAAGAACCTGGCCCAGGTTTTCAATTTTGAGTTTCCTAAATCCATATTATTGCACCTGATTTAAAATCTGGCCAGACTTTCCAAAGTCTGGAGTACTGTGTCCAGTGTTGGGCCCCACACTACAAAAAGGATGTGGATAAATTGAAGCACCAACTTCTTCGGTATACTTCAATTGGCTTTGTGAGTTCTCAGCACCTCTGAAAATCATGTCCAACTGATTTAGGTGCTTAAATATAGATATAGGCACCCTGGTTTGAAAAGTTTGGCTTGTGGCTACTTAGCCTTTGGTAGTCAGTATTTTAATATGCAATCAAAGGAATTAGATTGCTCCTATTGTTAGGGCTTTCCACGATTCAAAAAATTAATTGTGCAATTAATCATGCTGTTAAAAATAGAATACCAGTTATTTAAATATTTTTGGATGTTTTCTACATTTTCAAATATATTGATTTCAATTACAACACAGAATACAAAGTGTACAGTGATCCCTTTATTTTTTATTACAAACATTTGCACTGTAAAAAACAAAAGAAATCATATTTTTCAATTCGATACCTCATACAAGTACTGCAGTGCAATCTCTTTATCGTGAAAGTTGAACTTATAAATGTAGAATTCTGTACAAAAAAACTGAATTCAGAAATAAAATAATGTAAAACTTTTGAGTCTACAAGTCCAATCAGTCCTACTTCTTGTCCAGCCAGTCGCTCAAACAAGTTTGTTTATATTTGCAGAAGATAATGCTGCCTCCTTCTTGTTTATAATGTCACCCGAAAGTGAGAATAGGCATTTGCATGGCACTGTTGTAGCTAGTGTCGCAAGATATTTACATGCCAGATGTGCTAAAGGTTCATATGTCCCTTCATGCTTCAACCACCATTCCAGGGGACATGTGTGCATGCTGATGACAGGTTCTGTTTGATAATCATCCAAAACAGTGTAGACCGATGCATGTTCCTTTTAATCATCATGAGTCAGATTCCACCAGCAGAAGGTTGATTTCTTCTTTTGGTGGTTTGGGTTCTGTAGTTTCTGCAGTGTTGCTCTTTTAAGACTTCAGAAAGCAACCTTTACACCTCATCACGCTCAGATTTTGGAAGGCACTTCAGATTGTTAAACCATGGGTCACATCACCCATGGTATAGCTGTTTTTTAGAAATTTCGCATTGGTATCTTCTTTGCATTTTGTGAAAATTTGCAGTGAAAGTGTTCTTAAAACAAACACTATGTGCTGGCTCATCATTCAAGACTACTATAACAGGAAATATATGTCAGAATGCAGGTAAAACAGAGCAGGAGACATACAATTCCTCAAGAAGTTCAGTCACAAATTTAATTAACGCATTATTTTTTTAATAAGCATCATCAACATGGAAGTATGTCCTCTGGAACAATGGCTGAAGCATGAAGAGGCATATGAATCTTTAGCACATCTGGCATACAAATATCTTGCGATGCCAGCTACAACAGTGCCATGTAAATGCTGATTCTCATATTCCGGTGACATTGTAATTAAGAATTGGGCAACATTATCTCCATAAACGTAAACAAACTTGTTTCTCTTAGCGATTGGCTGAACAAGAAATAGGACTTAGTGGACTTGTAGGCTCTAAAGTTTTACATTGTTTTGTTTTTGAGTGAAGTTATGTAACAAAAAAATCCACATTTTTAAATTGCACTTCCATGATAAAGAGATTGCACTACAGTACTTGTATGAGGTGAACTGAAAAATACTATTTCTTTTGTTTAATCACTTTTTAGTGCAAGTATTTGTAATAAAAAATAATATAAAGTGAGCACTGTACACTTTTTATTCTGTGTTGTAATTGAAATAGATGTATCTGAAAATGTAGAAAAACATCCAAAATATTTAATACATTTCAGCTGGTATTTTATTTTTAACAGAGATTAATTGTGATTAATTTTTTCAATTGGGATTAATTTTTTGAGTTAATCATGTGAGTTAACTGTGATTAATCGACAGCCCTAAATTATTATGTACTTATATGAATTTATGCATCAGCCTCAATACTACAATTATTCCAAATAGATAAACAAACCGATGGATTTAAAAATGACCTCTTATTGGTGAAATATGGTTTTATGACAGATTAAGACACTCACCAAAGCAAAACACACGCAGATGGCAGACTATATGCAGAAGAGAGCACCATTGTCACAAGTGACCGCTAACAGAGAGCATCTTTCTCTGGCAAAGGGAAGACTAGTCAGAGCAGGCGCACTAAATTAAACTTTTGGCTCTGAGGTTTTCATTCAGAATGGCAATAAACTCTTATGCTTGGATTATAGGAATTCTCTCTCTTTATTACAGTGACCACTTCAGAGCCAAGCAAACAAATGAAATTTTGATAAGCTGATTTGACAGTGATGTTATTACAATTATTTTTAGTCCCTTCACAGAACAACCTGCAAGTTTTTCACTTTATTACTTTGAGTCTTTGTTGGTTGAGATGGATCTCAGACATTTTCTCCTTTTTTAACCCGAGGCTTTTGCATGGACAGTTGGAGTTTGAGCCGCTGCTGGAAGCCTGGGGAGATGAGACATGTGTTCATGGCTCTACTCACACGTCTCAATAATAGTTTTGCAGTCTATGGGCCTGGACCTGCATCCTTACTTACATGACTCGAATCACTGGCTTCAACCACTATCAGATGAGAAGAGATTTTTCACTTCACTTTGAAGGGTGCATAGACCTTGTGCTGCCCTGCCGCAGTGGGGTGAATTTCATCCTAAATTTGCAGGAATAATTACATTAGCAGACCAGACAGAGATAAAGGGCTTCTATTCTAGCTGCATTTTAGTTAATGTAAAATAATGCAGAACCACGAACACCCTATCTCATTCCAGTTGTTTCATTTTGATTTATGCATCTTGGCACAGTTGGTTCTGACATTTGTGGCTGACGTCTTAATTTTGTGTCACCTTAATCCAAAAAGAAGAAATAAAACAAAGCCCCCCCCACACACACACACATTTTTTTCCACATATGGTCACTATCCAAAATAACCCACAATAAAGAGACTTGCAGGAAGTCGTGAGCAGAGCATTTGAACAGAGAGATTCACAATAACTCATAGTTCCCCGTTTGTTTTTTTTTGTCCTCCCTGACCCAAGATGACGCTGGTGACAGTATTATGTCTGGTGTGAACGGTTGGGGCTATAAAGGCCGATGAGCAAGGTGCTGTCCTTTCTGCGTGAAATGCCTCCATCGCTCGATGCAGCGAAAGAGATTACAGCCAGTGCCTGCGCGTCTGCTATGGTTTATGAATTCGCCTCTCTGCCTCCGGGTCTGCAAAGTGGTTAATCTCGAACTAGGGAACCGCGTCGTTGACTACTATTCGCCAGTGTGATCTGTTGCTGAGGACTCCCAGCTGTCAGCATCAGTGTTGCACTGTTTCAAGTTATGCTTCAGAGCAGGGGTGGGCAAATGTTTTGGCCCGAGGGCCACACCGGGGTTGCAAAATTGTATAGAGGGCCGGGTAGGGAAGGCTGTGCCCCCCCAAACAGCCTGGCTGTGCCCCATATCTGACTCCTGCCCCCCGACTGCTCCCCTCAGAAGCCCCAACCCATCCAACCCCCCCTGCTCCTGTCCTCTGACCACCCCTTCCCGAGACCCGCTCCCACCCCTAACTACCCCTCCAGGTCCCCACCTCCTATCTAAACCCCCTCCCTGCTCCTTGTCCCATGACCACCCTCTCCCAAGACCCCCCACCCTAATTTCCCTGCTCCCCAGGATCCCACCTGCTCCCTGCTCCCTGTCCCCTGACTGCCCTTGGGACTCCCTGACCCTTATCCAACCCCCCCAGCCCCGGCCACCAGTATGGTTTCCTTACCATGCTGCTCAGAGCAGCATGCCTGGAGGCCGCATGGCCCACTGGAGCTAGCAGCCCAAATGTCTTACATGCCTTTCATAGCAGCAGGAGCTCAGGCCCTGCCGGAGCCAGCCACAGGACTGCCCAGGAGCAGCAAGCCAGAGCACTGGTGGTGCTGCATACTGAAGCTCCGGAAGACGGAGAAAGGTGAGGGGGGGGCCATAGGTAGCTCACAGGCCAGGCAGGATGGGCCCGTGGACCAGATGTGGCCCGCGGGGCGTACTTTGCCCACCCCTGATCTACACAGACTCGTCCAAGCATTCCATCATGAAATCGCCTCAGAATGTTAGTGAATTTTTCCAGACAACCAAATTTACGTAGTAATCGCCAAAGCCCAGATCTACTGATGGCATCAATTGTTTTGGCCAAGTCAATAAAGTCAGTGTAGAGGTCTTGTGTTCTCTTCATTTTTCCTGTATCTGACAGGCTACAAATATCATGTCTGCTGGTCCCATGTTGGCCTAAGCCACATTTTGACTCTGGCAGCATGTGATTAATAATGTGGCGTAGCGGATGGTCGCAGAGTACTCTCGTCAGAACTGTTCAGAGGATGGAGGGTAAAGCGACACAGTGATAGTTACCACAGTCGGAATTTTCACCTGTCCTCTTGTATATGGTGACAGTGATGGTAGTTCTCCATATAGTGAGAAATAGCCCATGTAGGCCCCTAAGCAGGATCTCACAACCACACTTGAATATTTCTGCAGGAATGTTATCAGATCCGGGAGCCCTGCAGTTCTTCCTGGCACTGATTGCAGTGCTGATTTCGTCAAGAGACAGGCTGCATTCATGTTGTCATTATATTGACATACGCAACTCAGGAGCATGTCCCTGGAATTTAACCCAATGAATTTTCAGTCATTGGCCTTTATAGACGTTATCTAAAGTGATGTCACTGAGGTTTAAATTTCTCAATCATTTCCAGCACTGGAGCATCACATTAAAAAGTTATTAGACATGTATCAAAAAGATTAGGTTTGAATCATCAGATTAGGAAGGAAATTGATATTAGCTCAAAATTGCTACATACAGTTCCATGCTGGGGGTTTTTAGGGTAATTGTTGGCTTTGGGGATTAAATAACAGTAATCTTACGAGCCACATGTCTAACACTGATAGATCCTACTGCTTCATCCCTTTTCAGGTCACACTATACATGCCATTACTATCTTGGGAGCATGTTAACACCAGCTATTAGCAACAGACATTTTTTAAATCGGCAAATCCAGATAACTTTCATCCAACAGTTTCAAAAGAGCTGGCTGAGAAACTTGCTGGACTGTTAGTATTGATTTTCAATAAGTCTTGGAACACTGACAATGTTCCAGAAGGCTGGAAGGAAGCTAAAGTTGTGCCAGTATTTAAAAAGAGTAAACTGGATGACCTGGGTAATTATTGGTCTGGCAGTCTGAAATCAATCTTTGTCAAGATAATGGAGCAGCTGATACAGGACTTAAATAATAAAAGAATTAAAGGATGGTAATATAATTAATGCTAATCAATGTGGATTTATGGAAAATAGATCCTGTCAAACTAACCTGATTTTTGTGTGTGTGTGGATGGAGTTACAAGTTTGATTGATAAAGGTAATGGCATTGATGTACTATACTAAGACTTCTTTAGGGCATTTGCATTATACTACATGACCTTTTGATAAAAAAAAACTAATTTATAAAGTTAATATCCACTCAAACTCAAAGTGATAACGCTATTGAAATCACGTACAATACATGGCAGTTTATCTCTGTTTTTATGCTGTCGTCTCCTGAATGTGTGCTATTGTGCAACTGGCCCCGTCTGGTATTTCACATACTTGTTTTATATTTTCATTGCATTGTTTGACACAGAACAGCCATATGCAGTATTTGGCCCGTTGTCATGTATAATCAAGAGATAATGTCAATGGAATTGCATGTTGTCACAGGATAACCGTCTCCTGCTGCTAGAGAAATGCCAAAATGAAACTGAGGCATTTGTGGAAAATAATCGTCAAGAAAAGCAGAGCTGTTTATTTTTTAAAAAAAAACAATAGACATGGATGGATCTTTTGGCAACATTCCACCATGCCGCTCGTTCTCTAGTAACAAACGTCTAAAGTGGCTGGATATGGATACAGTCAAGCAAACGGTAGTTTTTCCCTGGGACAGTCTTGATAGGGTGAAGTCTGATTACTTTGTATCAAAGGCCTTTTGAGATATTTCTGATTTTGCTGGAAATGTTTAGGCAACCTGTGTGACATGGTTTATCAGGTGTACGATACAGTCAGAAGGGATTTATGTAGCAAGAAAGAAGAGTGAATGACGGATATATGTCTAGTTTGTCTGGACAGAAATTTTATCCTCCGGAGTAAGACAAAAACCAATAAGGATCTGAGCCTCGGCTCCTACTGATCCCCAGTTCAAAGAATCCAAGGCCAGAAGGAACTCTGGTATATCACCGGCCAAAGAACTTCCTGTCACATTCCGGGGTGGAATCCAGACCCAGTGAGGAGTTGTGTTACTGCCTGCCCTCCAACCATAGGTGCTTCACTGTGCTCTGATATTGTTCCCTCCCAACCTGGGCTGCTCACAACCATCCTACCATCCTGCAGGTCACACCCTTAGTGTCTGTCTAAAATGACATTGCTTGTCCAGACTAACAGCTACACTCCAGTCACACTCTGGCTTCCACCAGTCTTGGTTACTACTTGCAGGGTGACATCACACTCCCAGTCCCGAATTTAGATGAAAAACAAGTTTATTAACAGGCAGCCCATGAGAGCTTCTGCAGTGCGGATTAGAATCACCTTGCTTAATAAATGTGGAAGCACTGGTAATTGTCCAGCATACACATGAGAAGGGAAGGGGGGTGAGGGGAGAGATAATAAAAAGCAAAAGACAGAACAAAAATCACAAGATAATCTGTTTTTAAAATCTCATTATTTGGGGTTCAACCTCCTGATTTTGAGGATCAAATTTGAGATTTTTTGAACTTGTGAGGTTAGCGATACTGGCTCTTAACACAGTCAGCAAGAGCCTTTTCATCCATTACAAGCTACGTATTGAAGGGACTGATCCTGACTGCATTGCATGAAAACTCCTGCTGACTTCAGCAGGTGAAGGATAAAGTCAATAGAGAGGAGCTATTGCCTCCCTCCTCCATGGTGTCATATCTCCGTCTATGTATCCTAGCCACAAATGTCATTGCAAACGTAACTAATTTTCAGCATCTCTTTGGTTTCTTTCAGCATCACTTCATCTGCCTAGATGCTTGCATCGTGCTCACCCCAAGTGGTACCTGAGCACATTTTCTCTAGGTATCTCTCTCCCATTGAATATCTGTTTCACTAGTTTATTAAGCAGTAATTGTGACTATAGACAATATATACAGTCCTGTAAACTACTCCACGTGATTCATCATGCACCTACTTGAAGCCCCCATTGAAGTTAGTGGAACTTTCTGCTGAGCAGCTCAGAAGATCCAGGCCCAGAATATACCCAGTCTACTGCAGGTCTTGGGACATTCAACTTCACTCATATACAGTCGGACCCCGCAATACCGCAATGATCGGAATCCAAAAATACTCGATCGCGGTAAACGTGGGGTCGCGCTATTGCGGGGTCGCGCCACATGAAAGTGCCACGTGCCGCCGCCATCGGGAGCCCCGCGCGCCCCGCACTATAAGCAGATTCGTGCTATAGCGGGGTGCGGTATTGAGGGGTTCCACTGTCGTTTGTGTGAACAGAGCCCCTCAATTGAAATACCATTTTATAGTCCCTCGGAGTCCATTTGTTACCCTCTGTGCAATGGGTGTGTTGCTAGAACTGACCCACCCCAAAGATTTTTTTTTAAAAAATACTTCCAAGGAAAAAATAGATTAGTTATTCCTTAAAAACGGTGACCTGAAGTGCAGGCAGAAACAATCCATCCTCGAGTTCTGAAGTCACTCCTCTTTACCTGACATCCTTAAATCATTTGCACACAAAGAGCTATATTGAAATCATTCCAAGCATCTTGTCTGAACCTCACAGAAGCCAGGAAATGTAGAGTTAAAGGTGACTTGCAGAGGCATCCTTGTGAGAACGAGTTAACCCTCCAGTTATCAGCAAAATACTCTAACGCGCAAGGGGCAGCGGGATGGCCAACACATATATTCTAAAAATGGACCTTTGGTTTTTCCTTTTGAAACAATCCCAAAGTTATGCTGGCTCCGGCTCTCGTGTGACATTCCGGAATGATGCCTGCTGGCATCACAACGATACCAGAAAACCTCGAGGGACCTACGGACCTTCTGACTTATTGTGTGGCCTGACTTATTGTGTGGTCACTTCATCTCTGTGGGCCTTGAACTTAACTCCCTTTGCAAAGCATCTGAGACATATAGAATGGCAAAGAATTATAATAATAATTAGTATTTGACTAGTCAGGTAAGGTCATTTGTTAATGATATAAAGGTACCATCGGGACCATGGGTATGAATAAGAGATGGTGGTTGAGTGTCTTGTGTGTCTAAAGCACAGGAGCGGCAGCCAGGAGACTGAGGCTGTATCACTGCCTGTGTGATCTTGAGACATCTAGGGCCTGCTTTTCAAAACAGCTGAACACCCACCACTCCCATGAAGTAAGTGTGAGCTGCAGATGTCCAGGCCCTTTGGAAATCAAATCCCAGGTGTCCCATGCTGGACCAAAATCTCTGGAACCTTTGAAATATCTGGCTTGAACCCCTCTCCATCATGCTTTTCCCACCTGTAAAATGGGGACAATCCAAGTGTAAGGCTAAATTCATCCATGTTTGTGAGGTGCTCAGACAATATGAATGACCTCCTTCGAAATGCTTCTAGACTGGAGGTTCAGGGAACCTAAACAGATAGCTTTAGACTGACTGCTCTGTTTGTGGCAGTCAGCACATAACGTGCTAGGGTTAACTCACCAGTTAATACTAAACCCCTTTGCAGGTCATGTTTACAGTAGAACTTCATCCTTATCTCCCACTATATTGGGCTCTTTCTGCTAGAGGGATGGAGGAGGAGGACAGGCAGGCACCGTCTATTCCTGTAATGATGGGGGTGAGGGGTGGAGGAGAGGGGAAGAGACAGGGAGGGAATGGATGGCAGTTATTGACAGCCCTTGTCTCCTGACACAGATGAGCAGAATTTGTTACGGGCAGTTAGCCAGGATCCTTTCTGACACTATTTGCTGTACATTTGGTGTAAGGCACTCCCTCCACCCTGCAAGGCCCAGAGCTGGGCTGACTGAGCAGGGAGCCAAAGTTCACAGGAGCGCTGGGGAGTAGTGAGCAGGTCTGAGCTGGCCTGGCCATTTAGTCAGGGTTAAATAGTATGTAAATAAATACATAAATAAATCACCCCCAGGTTGCAACCAGTCTGAGCCTGGAGGGGATTTTTAATGGCTGAGCTAGAACAACAACACAGCTGTAGCTGAACAAAGAGAAGCAGGGGAAAATAAAGACTCCAATTGCTCCCGTGCTGAGTAGAATAAAGTGTAAAAGTCCCAGGTAATAATGTAATACACACTGGTGATTAAAAAAAACAAATAGGCCTAATTCTCATTTCCACTGTGCTAGCAGTGCCAAGGAGACTTCAACGAGAATATTTACCTCCCCTTTTCAGGCTACTTTCCAACATCAAAGCAGTGTAAAGGGGTATACATAGAAATGAGAATCAAGCCCAGTGAATCCCTATTTGAGATAGTAGTAGCAGTTTCAGAGGATGTAGCTGCGAACAAGACTGGGGTTTGTATGTAATCTGTTATCCAAATATTCTCTCACTGGGATAGCACACATACCACATATGTAAACTGTTTTAGTGATTAGTAATGAAGAAGAAGGAGGAGGACAAGGAGGAGGATAGTATGCAGTTGTGTCTTAGTTCATCTGTGCCTCTCAGTGGTACTATTAGCCCCATGTTATGGCACAGAGAGACTTGCCCAAAGTATCAGAGCAAAGCCAGAAACAGAGCCCGGCAAATCTGCAGCTATCTGCTTTATACCCATGGATGTGGCTATCCACAGACCATGTTTACAGATTTTGTATCCATTCAGGACTCTAGAAATAGAACCCAAACCTTCCAACACCCGGGCTTAGGAATGATACAGTGGTTGAACTGGGGAGCCCTGCATAAAGCCAGAATAAAGAAGACTTGTGATGGAGAGCTATGCAGCTTGGAAAGGACTGAACCATCTCCTATCATGCACTAGGCAGCCCGACACTTTGGGTATGTCTTCACTATCCGTGGTGATCGATCTATCGGGGATCAATTTATCACGTCTCGTTTAGACACGATAAATCGATCCCCAAAGGCATTCCCCGTCGACTCCGGAACTCCAGCTCACCAAGAGGCGCAAACGGAGTCAACATGGGAGCCTGCTGCCACCGCGAGGACTCCAGGTAAGTCGACCTAAGATGCGCCGACTTCAGCTACGTTATTCAGTGTAGACCAAGCCTTACACAGTCATTGTGGGCTATAGCAACCAGGTGAGCAAACCTTATATTCAGACCCTCCACCCCATGCCAGCCTTCCCTTCCTGTTGCTGTGCTGAGGGCTGCTATGAAGCAGAGGTGCTGTACCATCTCTTAGTCACACCTACATTGCAGAACAGCGTCGATTGCACAGGTTTGAAAGGTCCTTGGTATACCTGCCATGGCTAGGCGGATTGCTCCCTATTTGTTATTTGTACTTTGCTCCTACCGTATTTGTCACTTAAAACTAAAATCAAAATACAACATTTGGGGGAGACAAAAGGATTTCTGTTTTTAGCAAAGCATTTTATTATTATTTAATGATAACACTCACAGTGAGCTACATTTCCAGAGCACTGAACAGATATTTAATACTGAAATGTGCAAAGCACACCCAGCCCCTGTCCAGAGCAGAGACACAGATTCTGAGGTCTGTGTTTCCTCTTCTAGGGTTGGTGCCATCACTTAAAAGTAAAAACAGTGGAGGGGGATCGCATTCCTGCTGCAGCTACAGGTGTTGAGGATGTTATCAGCTATTCCTGAGGAATTAGAGACCACTCAACTCAGAGCTTGGGTGGTAAGTGTTAAAGGACTTGATTCAAAGCCCAAAGAACACAATGGAAAGTATCTCGTTGACTTCAGTGGAGTTTGGAGCAGGTCCAATGTCCAAAGTGAACATTTCATTTTAATACATGTTTACTCAGAATCATAGGAGATTAAGGTTGGAAGGGACCTCTGGAGGTCGTCTAGTCCAACCCCCTGCTCAAAGCAGGACCAATCCCCAACTGAATCATTCCAGCCAGGGCTTTGTCAAGCCTGACCTTAAAAACCTCTAGGAAGGAGATTCCACCACCTCCCTAGATAACCCATTCCAGTGCCTCGCCACCCTCCTAGTGAAATATTGTTTCCTAATATCCAACTTAGACCTACCCCACTGCAACTTGAGACCATTGCTCCTTATAAGGTGAGCGGACAAGTGTGAAAAATCAGGACAGGGAGTTGGGTGTAATAGGCATCTATGTAAGACACAGCCGCAAATAGCAGGACTATCTCTATAAAATCAGGACATCTGGTCACATTAGCTCCTTGTTGTCATCTGCCACGACTGAGAAGAGCAGAGCTCCCTCCTCTTTGGAACCCCCCTTCAGGGAGTTGAAGACTGTCATCAAACCCCTCCCCCCCTCTTTTGCAGACTAAACAAGCCCAGTTCCCCCATTTCTCCTCAGAAGTCATGTGCCCCAGCCCCCTGATAGAGGCTCTGACCCCTGGGGTATTGCAGCTGAACAGGGACAGCGCTTCGCTTCTAGCCTGGAGCCAGGTACAGCAACGGGGGAGAAATCAAACCAAGCACAGGCGCTTCCGACTCCCGCTCCTGTCAGTAGCCCCATTCTAAAGCCGGCTCATTGAACACGATCCTTTATCTAGGGTGACCAGATGTCCCGATTTTATAGGGCCAGTCCTGGGATCTTGTTCTCACCTAGGTACCTATGACCCCCACCTCCTGGCCGGATTTTTGACACTTGCTATCTGGTCAGCCTAGTTATTACCCTGCCGGTGACTTTGCAAGTCGAAGCCTTCCCCGCTCTCATGACCATAGTACGGCCTGGTAATGAGCTCGCCGGGCTGGCAGGAGGGTCTCCGACACCCGCCCGCTGCGGGGCTCCCCGCACGGGGAACCAGGCGGAGCGGGACCCGGGACAGGAGGGCGGAGCGGGGAATCTTTGCCCCGGCCGCTGGCCCCGGCGATCGGAGCCCGCCTCCCGCGGGGGGCGGGGGGGCGGCTGCGCAGCGGGTGCACCGGAGCGAGCTCAGAAGCGAGCCGCGGCGAACCCAGGCTCTCCTGGCCGCTCGGAGGGGGCGGAGCCAGGCCGGGCGGGTGTGGCCGCTGCCCTCCCGCCATTGGCGGCGCGGCCCGTGACGCGCAGGGGGGCGGGGCGCCCGAGCCCGCCGCGGGGCGCTCCGAAGCATGCGGCGCCCGCGGCCGGGAGATCGCTCCGGCTGTGGCGGCGGCTGCAGGGAGGGAGCCCCCGCCGCGCCTCCATGCCTCCAGCCCGGCTCCGCAGCCGGCTGCCCTGAGCCGCCCCAGCCATGGGCGAGGGCTGGCTCGCCCCGGATTGCAGCCCCCCCAACCGGTCCAGCTCCCCGCCGCCCCCCAGCAGCGCCCCCACCCTGCCCTACTCCACCCAGTGGGCGGTGGGCATGGGCATGCTGATGGCCCTGATGGTGCTGCTGATCGTGGTGGGCAACGGGCTGGTGATCGCGGCCATCGGGCGCACCCAGCGGCTGCAGACCCTCACCAACCTCTTCATCACCTCGCTGGCCTGCGCCGACCTGGTGATGGGCTCGCTGGTGGTGCCCTTCGGGGCCACGCTGGTGGTGCAGGGCCACTGGCGCTGGGGCTCCTTCCTGTGCGAGTGCTGGACCTCGGTGGACGTGCTGTGCGTGACGGCCAGCATCGAGACCCTGTGCGTCATCGCCATCGACCGCTACCTGGCCATCACCTCGCCCTTCCGCTACCAGAGCCTCATGACCAAGGGCCGGGCCAAGGGCATCGTCTGCACCGTCTGGGCCATCTCCGCCCTGGTCTCCTTCCTGCCCATCATGATGCATTGGTGGCGGGATGGAGACCCCCAGGCTCTGAATTGCTACCAGGACCCCGGCTGCTGCGACTTCGTCACCAACAGGGCCTATGCCATCGCCTCCTCCATTATCTCCTTCTACGTCCCCCTGCTCATCATGATCTTCGTGTACATCAGAGTCTACCGGGAGGCCAAGGAGCAGATGAGGAAGATAGACAGGTGCGAGGGCAGGTTCTACTGCAGCCACCCCCAGCCTCCTGCCCAGGCCCAATCCCACGATCAGCCCATCCTGGGCAATGGCAGAACCAGCAGGAGAAGGACCTCCAGGATTCTGGCCTTGAAGGAGCAAAAAGCCCTCAAGACCTTGGGTATCATCATGGGTGTCTTCACCCTCTGCTGGCTCCCCTTCTTCCTGGTCAACGTGGTCAAGGTCTTCAGCAGGGACCTGGTGCCAAACCAGCTCTTCGTCTTCTTCAACTGGCTGGGCTACGCCAACTCGGCTTTCAACCCCATCATCTATTGCCGCAGCCCCGACTTCCGCAAGGCCTTCAAGAGGCTGCTCTGCTGCCCCAGGAAAGCTGACAGGAGGCTGCACACCAGTTCTGGGGAGTTCTCCCGGTACCGAGGGAGCTTCATCAATACTTTGGGCACCCCCGGGCGCAGCCTAGGAGGGACGTGGTCCGATTGCAATGGGGGCACACAGGGAGGCAGCGACTCCAGCCTGGAGGAGAGGAATAGCAAAATTTCCTATTCGGAATCCAAGGTATAATGATAGGGGGGGGTGTCGGGTTTGGGGGACAGAGGATTGTGTGCACTGTACGCTGAGCATAAAGAAAGACAGGAAGGGAAATGAACAGGAGCAAAAAGAAAGGGAAAAAACCACCAGGAGTCTGGTTAATAAACACCAGACCAAACTGATCTCTCCCTGTGGAGAGAATCTGTGTTTACTTAAAATTAAAAGCAGGTGAACCTGTATGCAGCATACCTCAGCTGAAACTGAAGCAAACCGGGGGCCACTGACCACTGAACAAAGGAAATTAACAAACTGTCTCAGACCCATTTGGATTATTATCATCTTTTTGTGGGGAGTTCGATGGTGGTGGTTAGAGAAAATAGTTTGAAAAGGAAATAGGTTAAGTTTTTCTGAGAGCTACACTTGCAGAGAGGCCCAATCCTGAAGCACTGAAGTATTGGGAATTTGCCATTGCTGTCCGTGTAGGCAGGGTCAAGCTGTTATTAACCTTGCTTCAGAGTTTAGGTCTATCGGCTATCCCTGTCCTTACTTCTGGGAGCTGCAGCGAAGAGACTGATTTTAATGAGTGCTGACTGCCAAAAAATCTCATTGAAGTCCAGGGGAGCTGCAGGTGTTCAGCATTTTTGCAAATCAGGCTAAAAGTCACTTTTGAAAGTGTATTTGTGTTCTGGTGAGTTTTATTTTAAGCTCTTCGTAGCTGGGCTCCCCTGTTATCTAAAGTAGACAAGAACTTAAAAAAAATAATGTTGAACATTGATATCCTTCTCTTTTGAACAAACCTCTTCTGCTTTTTTCTTCGGCACCAGCAAACTGGTGACTTTTTGTGCTTATCTTCCCTTGCCAGACAATAGCAATCAGGCTGAGAAACTTCTACCTCAAACTGTGCATATTGTACAGGGGAAATAAAAAAGACCTGTTTATATTAAACAGCTTATTTATGTATCCCTATTAATATTTTCTAAAAAAAAATCAAAACCACCCGAGTCTTTGAGCCTTCTGCAGTTTGTTCATTGTAATTACAGAGGAACAGTAAAAATGAATTCCTTGTATCAAAAAAATTACTGCACGTTTTTAAAAATGGCAACATAGCCACTTTTTGCACAGTGTCAAGAATTGTAGAGTGAATTAAAGATATTACTTGCACAAAAAGTTGAATTACAAATAAAACAGGGGTTAAATAACATCAAACCCCACATCTATTTCTGTTCTTGTCTGTTATGTTACAATTTTACTGAGAGTTACTTTTTTAATATTAATTTTATCAAGGTACTGTAAATGTATCTATATTCTAAATTAAAGTCTCTTAAGGGTCTTTTTATTTTTATTTTTTTTAAGTCCAAGTGCCCACGTGAATCTGCTGTTATTTTAGCACTTGTGTGTCATTTCCATTTTCCTCCTGTGTGTGTGTGTTTTATAACGTATTTATACTCTGGTGCAATTTACTACTGTGTAAGTAATCGGTCAATGTGCAATAAATGTCATTGCATCACATACAAGTTATGTTCCGTGTTTCTCTGTAAGTTCAGAAGCGATACCCAGTCTGAATGGAAGGAACAGAGCTTATTTTGGTCGGAAATGTGGTTCATGTTAATGATACAATCCGGTCTAATGGCTTGTCCTGATGAAATATTGTAAAAAAAAAAAGAAAACAACAAAAACCTTTCTAGACCAAATAAGGTTGTGTTCCTGTTACAGTGAGTGCTGTTTACTTCCCTAAACTAATGGCCAAAACAAGGTGTTTCCAGCCTCATTTTGAAAACATTAGTTTTCATTAATGATGCCTACTAAGCTGTACCAATTTTTATTGTTAAGTGTACTAGACTGGGAGTCAGGATACCTCCTATTCAAAAGTACAAAACTATTTCTATTTGTTTTGAAAGCTGAAAATTATCTGTCCAATAGGAAGCTTATGCATTGTACTCCATCATTAAGTTAATGACACTCTTAGAATAATTTCACTTCACACGGAAGGGGCCTGTGTCACTGTGTCTCAAGGACTTTTGCCATTGACTTCAGAGAGAGCAGGGTCAAGTCCCTGTTCTATATGGGCCAGGACCTACTCGCAGTGAAGTCTGTGGAGGTCTCCACTAAGTTCCTGGTAGCTAACTGGAGATATAATTTGCAGGCTGTAATATCTGAAACAATTCCAGACTTTTGTTCTACTGCACCATAAAAAAAAGCTTTCAAGCAAAATTCACTATGAGTTTAACCCTGCACACACTGGACTCAATGGGACTGTTGCCCTGGTCTTTAATGGTTGCAGGATTAGGCCTGCTAAGTGGTTTCCACTCAGTGAATCAGATCTAAAGATTGTTGAAGTTAGTGGGGATCTTTTCTGTTGACTTCAGTGGGCTTTGGATCAGGCCCCTATACACACAAGCTAGGTGGCTAATTTAAGCTACAGAAAGTCTAAATAAACAATTATTTATTATGAATAAAGCAAAGCATATGTGACCCCTTTTAGTGGCAGCATGTTACTCTTAGTAGTGGATTCCGTTGGGGCCAGAGTCTGCTACCCTTACGTTGACTAATGTCCTAGTCACGCTGGTATCACTGTGAACTTTAGCAGAACTCTGCATATGAGCACAGGAGGTGAGAGAGGAAAGGTGGCAGATTCAGATCTTTAATGTGTGTCTTGAACATAGAACTCCATCATAACCCACTATTTTGTACATTGTTTCATAATGGTGCATTTCATTCAGGTAGCTTGAAATGCCCCATTATGAAAGAATGTAATATATATATACTAGCGAAAATACCCGGCATTGCTCGGGTCAGTCGGAGGTGGGGAGGGTGCAGAGAGCTGAGCGAGTGCGGGGTCTGTTGGAGGGGGCAGAGAGCAAACCTGACACCCCCACCTCACCCCCCCCCGACCAAACCCGACACCCCCACCTCACTTACCCCTCGACCAACCCCGACTCACATTTTCACCCCCCCACCCAAACCCGACACCCCCACGTCTCCCCCCTACCAACCCAACACCCCCTGACCAACACCCACACCTCACCCCCCGTAGACCAAACTGACACACCCACCTCACTTCCCCCCCCAACCAAACCCGACACCCCTACCTACCACCACAAACAAACCCGACACCCACACCTCACTTACCCCTCGACCAACCCCGACCCCCCTCCTCAACCCCCAACCAAACCCAACACCCCCACCTTACCCCCCCACCAAACCCAACACCCCCTGACCAACCCCCACACCTCACCCCTCACCCACCCAGACACCTTCCCACCCCCCCAGACCAAACCCAACACCCCTGGCTCACTTACCCCCCGACCAAACCCGACACCCCCACCTCACCCCCCCGACCAAACCCGATACCCCTACCTCACTTACCCTCCGACCAAACCCAACTCGGGTCCGTCGGAGGTGGGGAGGGGGCAGAGAGCTGAGGGATTCTGGGGTCCGTCGGAGGTGGGGAGGGGGCAGAGAGCTGAGGGATTCCGGGGTCCGTTGGAGGGGGGAGGGGGCAGAGAGCTGAGGGATTCCGGGGTCCGTTGGAGGGGGGAGGGGGCACAGAGCTGAGCGAGTGCAGTGTCCGTTGGAGGGGGTATTATGACATCATAACTGTCACAGAGAACAGCAGCTGCCCAGCTGATGTGATTGGCCTTTAAATAATTTCACCCCTGGGGGGCGTCAGAGGTGAGATTTGAAAATTTTTTGACTCTTACCCTGATTAGGACCCCAAGACCTCTAACTGTACCAAATGTCAAGTCTCTAGCTCAAACGGTGTGGAAGGAGTAAGTGTTCATACATACACGCATACATACACGCATACATACACGCACGCACGCATACACCATTTGACTTTTATATATAGATAGATATATGTGAATGTAAAACAATGTAAAATGTAAAACAATATAAAAAATTTTAAAAATATAAAATAAATAAAATAAAATATAAAAAATAAATATAAATAAACTAAATATAAAAAATATATAAATGTAAAACAATGTAAAATGTAATGTAACAATGTAAAAAAAAAACTTAATTATTAGAAATTGCCATGGCAAATAGAGCAACAAAAAGACAGACTGCTCGATATTGTAAAAGACCTCTTTAGTGTGATGTGCAGAATAAAAGTGAAGCAATTTTTAGTGCTATAACACTCTGAAGTATAGTGACGTTAGCAGTCAGCAACCCGGGAGAATGTTTTTTGGAAGTCAGTTCTTCAGGAAACAATCCAAGCCCTAATGTTTAAAATTTCAGGAACTATCTTTTATACAAAGTGCTTTTAATATTACTAGAAGATCATGCTTTTTTTATACAGGACCAAATTAAAGGGCCTGTAGAAGGTAGTTTTGTCATTTATTTCATTGGGGTTGAGACTTAAACTACAGTTAATAATTTCCCTGTAACAAGCGAAATAGCCAAAATGCCAAAGTCAACCAGGTCAGCTGCCAGATGAAACATACATTCTATCATCCGTGTCTAAGAACGTGTATTTAAATCCAGGAATCCAGTTCTGCCTGCAGTTGTACCCTGCTATTCCAGAAAAGTCAGTAGAATTGCAAAGGTGTAACTGAGGGAAACATTTGACTCCAGCTGACTGATATAGGACGTCATGATTTAATACATGATTGAGATAGTAGAGTGACAATTGCTACTCTACCATTGCAGAAAAGCTTGAGTCTAATGGACTTAGACTCTGATCTAGCAAAAGCAGTGTAGCACATGCTTAACTTTAAGCATCCAAGTAATCTCACTGAAGTCAATGGGTTGGCTCATTCACTTAAAGTTAAGCGCATGATGAAGTGCTTTGCTGAAACGGGAGCCTTAGATCAGATTTAGGGCCAAAACCTGCTCAGCTCACTGTCCAATGGGGAAAATACATTGGGCCACACTCATCCATGGTTAATGTAATACCCTCAAAGTCACTGGAGTTACATCTAGGATGAATGTTGTCCCATGACTTTAATGGGGCCACTTGTGTGAGTAAAGTGATCAGGATTTGGCCATCATATTTTGGATAAACAGAAATGGCCTGATAGGCTATAGGTAGATACTGCCGTTTTAAAAATAGGAAGGTCTCTAATTGGCTGAAAGTTTAAATAGTCAATAAAGATAATCCACCCCACAACTGAATGGCTGGTACCTGACTCAGATAGTCCAGTGTAAAAAAGGCAGTGGCACACAAAGCTTAGAGACAGAGCATGACCATATGGTGTGCATCTGTGGGAAGAAGGGAAGACTATGGACTGCTGTCTTAGTACAGTCTGTTCTTAGTCTTAAAGAAGCAATATTCTCTGAGAAGAGTTACAGCACAGCTGAGATACTCTGGAGGCAATGAGTCAAACATCCATGATGAATATTTCTTTGAAGAAAACCAGACAGGGATTAACAGTAAGAACTGCAGTACGAGAGTACAAACCACACACACACTTGTGCCGAAAAGTTAAGTAACAGAAGCATAGAGACCTGAAGGGAAAGGAGAAGCAGATAAAACAGAAAATATACTGTAAATCTACAGATTGCATCCATTATGATTCAAATTGTCAGGCCAGGATGTCTAAACAGGCTTCTAAACTTTAGACACTAAAATAGAAGCGGACTCTTTGCCAAAGATGCTGAGTGCCTGTAGGCCCCATTGACATCCTTGGGAGCTCAGTACTTTTGAAAATTAAGCTACTTCTCTATAGGTATGTAAATGTAAATCGAGGAGCCGAACTTTAGGCATAAGGGTTTGAAAATTTGGGCCTGAGTGTAGTTGCTTTTTGCAGGTAAAAAGCATAAGGAAACCAGATCCTGCATTTCTTGTGAATCCAGCATTGCAGTTAGGAGAAAGGAGTTGGATTTTTTAAAAGTAGTCAGGTGCCTAAAGATAGGCATCAAATGGAATTTTCAAAAGTTCATATGTGCCAATGGGACTTAGGTGTCTAGCCACTTTTGAAAACTCCACTAAGCACCAATCTACATATTTAGGTGCCTAAATAGCTTTAAAAAAATTTAAATCTGGCCCAAAGTGTGCACCTATATTGCACTTTCATCCATTAATTACATATAGATCTGATACCTGCACAAGCCATTAGTAAGCAATAATTGCAACTAACTAAATCTGATGCAGTGAGTGTGGGCTAAAATGCTTAGAGTTAGATCTTCGCATCGTCCACAGCGTGCAAAGAATTCAACACGATAAGTAGTTTGGTTCAGATAGTATTTACTATTTCTGTTGCAAACACCATCTCTTGCATTTTGGCATGCAAGTGTATTCAAATATAGAAGACAACTACCTTATCTTTTTTTTTTCCAAGCCTTATCTGAAGTTGAAATTTTATTAATAACTCTTAAGCTGTTATTTTGCAAACCCCGCTTGCTCTGCACACTTTCCTAATTTCTTATTTCCCGTGTGGTGGAATTCTTCCCCTGTAATATATCAGCAATGGAAACAGTGCAGTCATGAACTAACAGCACAGACATTCTTCAGGCCAAATTCTATCCTTGGCTATGCTCATGATATGCCCCTGGAGTCAGAATTTGGCCCTGATAATCTAATCTTTTATGAGAGCTACTGAACAATGGCTCCAGAAAGGTCCATTGTCACCAGCAGCAATTGACATTTACTAATGAAGCTGGAGCAATTAGTCCCATTAAAACCATTCAAAGAAAATGTTAACTGCTAAACTACAGTCAGTGCTGTATACCTCAAATGTGTTTTGTTTGTTGGACTCTGTTAGGTGATATGATGGAAAATAATTATCCTTTGACTCACAGCCAGCTTTGTACTATTCAGAAAGGCGAAGACATGTTCCGTTTGAAGGATTATACCTAAAAATAGTTCTGCTACATCAGCCGCATCAGCAACTGCCACGAAGTTAATTCCTATACACATATACACACACCCTCCATGATATTTCAGGTTCACTCTTGTCAGTCAAAGTTTTCGGTTCGATTGAAAAACCGGTACTAAAATGCAAGATCCTCAGATAAGGTTAAGCACACTGTCCTGCCGGATTATTTTTGGTATGCATCACTGATTTGCATTCAGAGGTTGCCAAATTCCAAAATGTCTAAGGAGGAAGTAAGTATTCTTTGCCTTTCTGTAAATAATCATGGCTAACGTAAGATCAGCAGTAGAATTGCTATGATTACCTTACACAAGAGATCAATTTTTTTTTTACATAGATGTCCATCTATCTGTTAGTCTAACAGCCACGATAACAACTGGAGCTTCACTCACATAATTCAATAACCCCGGGCTGCTAAACTGTGTCAGAGAAAATGACAGAGTGAGGGGAAAAAAGAATAAACAAGCTGATATGGGGCAACAAAGCCGGAGGGGGAACCTCTCAAGTAACAGGAACAGAGGATATTATAACAGGGCTGGATGTTACGTTTTCTTTCCAACGTAATGCCCCTTATGAAAAAGTCCAATAGATTTTAATAGGGATGAATCTGTCAGATGCTCAATAGAAATAAAATAGCCTTCTATAAAATGACTCTAAAAACCTAGAGACTGTTATCCCTGGTTAAATGGTTGAGCACTTTTCCATAAGGAGCTAAACAGTTGGAGCAAACTCCAACACATCTTAAATGTTCCTCACCTCTAATGCACATGAAAAGAGAAATATCCGAGATCCTCAGCTAGTATAAATCACTGAAGCCCCTTTGACTTCCATGAATAGAATGACACGGACAACTCCCTTCTTCAGCCATTAGGTTCTCAGAGTGGCAGCTGTGAGCATACACATTATCTCATTAAGCAAACTGTTTCAACAAAGCCTTTAATTTCCACTGCCGCTGGATATTTACATTGTTCCCCCTAAAAGCAAGAGTGGCTTGCGGTTATACCACCTACGGGAGTCTTTCTGTTGAATTTCGTGGGAGTTGGATAATACCTCACCCTGGGCCTGACTCTGAAGCCGTGGGCGTAGTCCCACTAAAGTAAACGGGCCTGATTCTCCAGTGCAGTTCGCCCTGTGTTGTCATTTTTACCTGTGCAATGAGGATGTGTAAGTGATGTGGCCGGTGTAATTCAGTGAAGAATTCTGACCAGCTAATGTTTTACACCTGCTCTGCCAGGTATAAATGATTACACGGGTTACAGGGCAGGTGAGAATCGGGTACATTTGTAAGACTCCTAGGAGTTATAGTGACTTACTGCTAACGCAAGCAGCAGAATTGGGCCTGCCTAGAATTGTTTGGGTTTGTCATGTAAACTCCCACACATGTTCCTGGCTCATATTATTTAACTGACAGCTGAACATACTGAGGAGTAGCCGTGTCAGTCTGTATCAGCAAAAAGAACAAGGAGACTGACACATTTATTTGGGCATAAGCTTTTGTGGGCTAAAACCCACTTCATCAGATGCATGGAGTGGAAAATAAAGAGTTGGAAGATAAATTTATACAGAGAACTTTGCAAACCAACAGGTTGACTCTTTGGCCATATTAAGTTTTACAGATAGACCCAGCCTGCAGAGTCTGACTTGGGCTCTGAACATCAGCAGGTTTGGGAGGTTCAGATCGAGGGGGCTGGTTTAGGCACATTTCTAATTAGTTTGAGGCCCAGTGTTAATAATTATGTACCTAGAACTATAGCGAGCGAAGAGGAAAGCCCAGCAGGCCAGCTTCATTCTCTGGCCCTGCACCTTACTCCTGCATGGTCTGTGGCAAGGACAGTCACTTAAGAAGGGGAGTTTTTAGTCACCGGCAGTGCTGCGGCATGCCACTGCTTTGGGTGTTCATCCATCACCTTTCAAGATGGAGGGCTGCCATTCAGTTCTGTACAATCGGACCCAGCATTTTCCAACACTAGTAAGAGTTGACAATGTGACCTAGAAACAGCAACACAGTCCTGCCCTCCTGGTGGCATCTGTGCACCCGAGACATGAGGACACGGGACAACCTTTTTTCTTTTCTCCTCATCCACTATGTTGGACCCAACACTACAGTCCTCACTGGATATGTTCACACAGCAACAAGACACCCGCGGAAGGCCCGTGCAGGCGGGCTCAGGCTACGGAGCTGTTTAACTGCAGTGTAGACGTCCAGCTTGGCCTGAAGTTCTGCAGAAAAGGACCTAGGGATTACAGTGGATGAGAAGCTGGATATGAGTGAACAGTGTGCTCTTGTTGCCAAGAAGGCTAATGGCATGTTGGGCTGTATAAGTAGGGGCATTACCAGCAGATCGAGGGACATGATTGTTCCCCTCTATTTGACATTGGTGAGGCCTCATCTGGGGTACTGTGTCCAGTTCTGGGGCCCACACTACAAGAAGGATGTGGAAAAATTGGAAAGAGTCCAGAGAAGGCAACAAAAATGATTAGGGGGCTGGAGCGCATGACTTATGAGGAGAGGCTGAGAGAACTGGGATTGTTTAGTCTACAGAAGAGAAAATTGAGGGGAGATTTGATAGCTGCTTTCAACTACCTGAAAGGAGGTTCCAGGGAGGATGGATCTAGACTGTTCTCAGGGGTAGCAGACAACAGAACAAGGAGTAATGGTCTCAAGTTGCAGTTGGGAAGGTTTAGGTTGGATATCAGGAAAAACTTTTCCCTAGGAGGGTGGTGAAGCACTGGAATGGGTTACCTAGGGAGGTGGTAGAATCACCTTCCTTAGAGGTTTTTAAGGTCAGGCTCATTAAAGCCCTGGCTGGGATGATTTAGTTGGGGATTGGTCCTGCTTTAAGCAGGGAGTTGGACTAGATGACCTCCAGAGGACCCTTCCAACCCTAATATTCTATGATTCTATGAGTCTATGATTCCATGAAGCCCAGGCTGTAGGACCCTGGGAGGTGGGAAGGTCCCAGAGATCAGGCTGCAGGAGCTGGGACATTCACACTGCACTGAAACAGCCCCTGAGCCCTGGGAGCCTGAGTCAGCTGGCACGACCCAGTCACAGGGTTTTCTCTGCAGTGTAGACATACTGACAGAGACAAAATGGGACTTGGGTGCCTAACCTGCTTAGGCACTTAGGTACTGTAAAGCTCCCACAATCTGCATCTTTAGGCACCTAAATCCCTTTAAAAATCTGGCCCTCAGGGGTACATCTGTACTGCAGCTGGGAGTGAGCCTTCCTGCCTGCGTAGACGGACACATGCTAACGGAGCTTGGCTAGCAAGCTAAAAAACAGCAGCAAGGAGGTTGTTGCACTGGCTGGAGTTCAGGCTCTCACACCTCGGGTGTCAGGGGGCCTTGATGTGGTTGGCATTGTAGGTACATGACCCAGAAAGCTCACAATCTAAACACAGGATGAAAGTAAAAAGAGTCACCCTTACATGTTAAGAGTTAAAACAAGTCACTTGGTTGGGAGCAGTGAGTGTTATTTTTATAGGTTTAAGATTAGCAGCCATGTTAGTCTGTATCTGTAAATAAGATGAGGAAGACTTTGTAGCACCTTAGAGACTAACCAGTTTATTTCAGCATAAGCTTTCGATGAAGTGGGCTATAGCCCACGAAGGCTTATGCTGAAATAAACTGGTTAGTCTCTAAGGTGCTACAAAGTCTTCCTCGTGTTATTTTTATCTCACTTTCAGGCACACTGAAGACTCTAAGCCAGCAGTTCTCAAACTATTGTACTGGTGACCCCTATCACAGAGCAAGCCTCTGAGTGTAACCCCCCCCCCCCAAATTAAAAACACTTGTTTATATATTTAACACCATTATAAATGCTGGAGGCAAAGCAGGGGGGTGGGGTGGAGGCTGACAGCTCACGACCCCCTGAGGAGTCCCACCCACCAGTCGGAGAACCCCAGCTCCAAAATATCCTTCTTTTACAAGGTGGCAGACAGAATACGCTGTAAGAATTCCAGAAAGACACTGTATAGTGCCAGGAATGTCAACAGGAATCACCATTTGTCTATGATAAAGCAATTACTTTTCACTTGCTTTTTTTAAAGTACAATCTGGTAATGCTCCTGCTATGATAGTTACTCAAGAGGGACGAATGCTACAAAAAATTAAAGGAAAAACAGCCGGCTGCAGCAGCTTATCAGTCTTGTCAATATCACCATGCTTCTTTTAAGAACAAGACAGTCCAAGAAAACCCGGGTGAAACTTTCTGGCACGGAACCGAGCGTGACTCTTTAGATGAAGGTTTCTAAATACACATAATGGACCCAGTTCTGCCCCCTCAGTCACACACCCCAAGTTCCTAAAGTCGGTGAGAGTTGGCTGTAGATTTCTGACAGTAGCTTGGCTCTGCAAACCCCGTCACGCTGAAGGGTAGGGTACTGCCAGTGCCAGTCTATGGTGACAGTTCTGTCCATGGACTACATAGTGACCAAAGAGGTGCCCTGTACACTTCCTTTTTGTGGTGTATAACGCGCTCTTTTCTGCCCCCACATGCCAGCTTCATTCCAACAGCTGGTAAAGAATGCAGCCCAGGCCCAGAGCCTCAAAGGTATCTAGGCTCCTAACAGCCATTGAAATGAATGTAAAGTTCGGTTCCCAATTACCTCTGAGGATCGGGACTCAAGTTCCCATTCTACATCCCCTTGCAATGGCTGGCACTGATGCTGGTAGCACTAACACTCCCATGGTTTTGCATTCAGGTCCCTCTGCCTCACTTCTAATTCTCCATCTGTGCAGAGCCATTTTGGCTCACCCACAGTTGGTAACGAACAAAACTGTCATGTAATTTATTGTTTGGAATATAGCTGAGGTTTAACGATTATTGTTTGTAACACTTGGGCAGTCGTATAATGGCTAATCCTCGTCAGCGCATTTTAAGTCATCGTCAGAGCTGCTGTGTAACACTCAGCCTCTGTCCTGTTATTCTAACCTCTAGGTATGGATTGTCCAAGAATTTGTGAAATCAGCTACAAAAATGTGTGTCCTGGGCCAGAGCCCGCTCCCAGTGAAGTCTGCAGCAGATGCTATCTCTGTGGCTAGCTGAACCCCACACGGAAGAGGTCAACCACTGTCCTGGAACACAAGTAACAAACCGTCTCCATATCAGGAGTTGTAGAGCTGGTGGGTGGAGGCGAACTCCAGTGTTCTGCTAACCTCAGCTCAGTCATCCCTCCCAGACTGCACAGCTCTGCTGAGATTACTCCAATCAGCCTGGAACCTGGTGGGAGTAGGGGGTGTGGCTGGTGTCAGATGTTCTAAGCAGGGTCTTTCTCCACGGCTTCACCCTTGCCTCACTATGTGATAGGTAGGAAGCCTGCCACACCTACTACACTTGGGCTGGGAGCCTTCATCATCAGAGGATCTTTGGAAGAATAGAGGGGCAAACTTCATCGCCCTGGGTAGCCTGGCTTCTGTACACAGATGGGACAACCCCAGGAAATCTATTGCTTTGGCCTTGTTAGTCTTTTCCTATTTTTCCCTAGCTGATGGACACTGAATCATCCTTTGATGAAGACTTTGTTCTTGTGAAAGGGTGACTGAGATAGGCAGAATCATAGGCCCAGATCCGTAGCAGCTGAGGATCTGGTCTTTAGGGGACAATCGGGAGGCAAAGCCATGCCCATAATTTGGATTAATAAAACCACACTTGTGTGTTATAAAAAGAAGCACTTCCTTCTTGCCGGGGTGCAGGTGACTTTGGAGAAGTTCCACAAAGCTTCCATTGTCTAAAACCTGCAGATACCCGAAGGTTGGGTTGGGTTTGGCCTTTCCCTAAATATTCACTTGTCAAGTTTGATTTAAAAGGTTAGCGAGATCATGTTGTTGTTTAGCGAGACAAAACTAGTTTAAAGACGAGTTCTTTAAATGCCTGCTCTGCTTCACCCAAGGCAGGGTGAGCTAGATGCTAAGGCCCTGGACCGGGTGCCAGGAGACCTGTATTCCCTTCCTTGCTACGTCAGGGAGTTCCTTTGTGACCTTGGGCAAGCACTTCACCTCTTTGCTGCCCTTTCACTGCCTTGTCTGTTTAGATTGTCTGTCTATTTTCCGATGAAGTGGGTATTAGCCCACAAAAGCTTATGCTTCAATACTTTAGTTAGTCTTTAAGGTGCCACAGGATTCTTTGTTACCTCTGCTATTCCACACTAACATGGCTACCTCTCTGATTCTGTCTATTTTCTGTTTAGCCAGGACATGGGGGAGAGGGGTCAAGTCCCAGCTTTGCTATAGACTTCTGGTATGACCTCATGAAAATCACTTAGGGTATATCCACATAGCACAGTTAACCCAGACTCTTACCAGTCTTTGCCCCTCCTACCATCCGCACATAAAACCTCCCCCTGGGTTTGGAGGTCCTTGAACTGGGGATTTAGGTTAGTGCCTAGGCTCTGATTTCACTTGGGCTGGAACCCATCCTCCCTGCAGGGAGAATGCAGGCGAAATCACACAAGTGCTGATCGTCCTCCAATGCCCTTCTCATAGAAAGACAGAGAGGTTCCCCCAAAATTGACACAAATGATGGGGGAAGAATGTTAGAGGGTCTCGGCACCGAGAACCAGGAGATATACTCCCCGATACACACTGGCGAGTGCAGAAACAGTGAGGGCACGGTCATGCAGGTAGGGCTCATAGGGATGCTCACAGATGGATTAGGTTAACCTCCTGGATGTTCAGACACAGGGACCAATCACATGGGTTAACGGTGCAGCACAGACACAGTCTTTGCCTCTCCATGCCTCAGTTCCCCATCTGTAAAATGGGGATAATTGTACTGCTCTACCTCACAGAGTCATTGTGAGGATAAACACATTAAAGAGAGTGCAATGCTCAGATACTATGGTAATTGTGGCAACAGAATGACTCAAAATAGATCAACGGCAGGCTTTTGGAGCTGGGACTATCTCTCTCTCTCTGGGTACAGCTATGCTTTGAGCTGGATGGATATCATCAGCTCGAGGAGACAGACCTGCACTAGTTCTGATCTAGCTAGGAGCACAAAAAACTAGAGTGCAGCTGCTGCACGTCAGCAGTAGGAGAGTCTAGCTGCCTCATGTATGCACCCATCAGAGATGCTAGGGATGTATTTGAGTGGCTAGTCCCTCCCACTGCCACATTTACATTCTTATTTTTGGCCCGTTAGCTCAATCGACGCTAGCATGGGTATGTCTGCTTGGGCTGAAATTTACACCTCCCACTTGGCATGTAGACATATCCTCTGTGTTTATACAATGCTCAGCATGATGGGTCTCCTAGGCATTGCTGCAGTACAGCTAATAGGAATAATAACGAATGCAAGAGGAGCGGTAACACTGGTTCACACTTTATAAGGTGTGTCTAGAGTAGATATTTTTGTTCCTGTTTTAACTTGAGTTGATTGCCAATTAACCCAAAGTAGCTAGCATTAGGGTGATCAGATGTCCCGATTTTATAGGGACAGTCTCAATATTTGGGGCTTTTTCTTATGTAAGCTCCTATTACTCTCCACCCTGATCCCAATTTTTCACACTTGCTGGCTGGTCACCCTAGCTAGTGTATTTATAAATGTTAGTCTAGCAAGTCCACAGATGCTGTGGTCTAGGGTAAAGTACTCATGTTTGTAGAGTGTTTTTGACAAATATGTTAACTCTGGTTGGTTGGCAATCGGTTAACTCAAATTAAAATAGGAGCAAAAACTCCAGTCTTGCCAGCCCCTGGTCTGATGAGATACTCAGTATATTGTATAGTTCTCAGTGTACATTGGCAACAGTCATTTCCATCACCTTACAGAGAAAAGCAAAAATGCCATTGGACCAAATTCTGTGCTGATTTAACCCCCTCCGTGATTCCACTAAATACAAATACAAATTTGTGAAAAATTTAACCCAATGAAAATTAGGCACTGCATAAGGTACATAGAAAAACATACCCAGGCAAAGGGGCCCAGTGTCTAAGGTGATCTCAGGAGGTGTGAGTTCTGTTCCCAGTTCTCACTGAGTTACTGTCTGACCTTGGGCATGTTAGGCATCCTCTCTGTGGACTTGTAAAATGAAAAAAAAAAAATATGTACCTTTATTGAATACTTGGAGTTACATATAAAAAGCACCATTTACATATTATTACCTGTGTAATTATTCCTCAGCAAATTAGCAGTGGGATCAGAACCAGAGACCTCCAGCCCCAGCGTCTACCATTTGAATAGAAGAAGTAACTTTGTTATCTGGCCAAACGAATAGACTGTTATCCTCCAGCCACTAGAGGGCAACATGACGGACTGAGGCTAAGCTAAGGTAATTTGAAAACAATGAGCAATGCAAAACTATGAGAATTATTTCCATCTGACAGTTACGCTGGTTTCACAAATACCAGTGTGTCCATAACAGTATTGATGGACATCATGAAACTGATAGCAATGTGTAAGGCATTCAAAATGTTACATATTGAAAACACCTTTGCGGGAACCAGAAGCCAGAGTCGTATTAACACTTATTCACAAGTAAAGAATGCAGTGATAAAAAGACTGAAATCATTTCAGTGAGGTGTTGCTTCCATTAATATATTATGTAACTGTTCCATCAGTGCACAATTTTTCATAAACATCCCCTTTGGGTAGATAAATGCATGGAGTTTGGATGTATCCATAATTAATATATCTTCATTTTAAAATTGGCTGGACTTAGAACAGATGCCTTGTCTTTACGTTAGAAGGCACCTCATAAATTAAATGTCTGATGTTGTCATATGCATGCTATTAACACTTCAGGGAGATAATCCTTTCAGTGACCTCTGTGGTGTCTATCCGAATGCCTGACTCCGCAGATAAAACCTCTGGAAGTAGAACAGCGATTCTCTGAACTCCTCATGACTTTTTTCTTCACTTTTGAGCTTTGCAAGAGAAAAATAACCATTATCTGTATTGCTCAGGTCATTTTCAAACCCAGGGTTTTGTTATTTTGTTTTACTCATATATTCCAAACATTATTGTATAAAATCTGGTAGGAAAGTGAAAACCTCTCAAGGAGAGGGATTTCTTTTTGCCCTGGTAATAAAGAAAGTGGATGGCTCACATGGCAAAGTTCAATGACTTATTTAGCATCAAATAAGGAAGAAAATAATGAACAGAATTTTATGTGCCTGTAATTCTTCTCAAGGGAACACAGAAGTAAGGGATTTGCTTTGTTTTCTGTACCACTCCCATTCATTAGCGATAAGAAAATGCTGATGACTTTTTTTCTTTCATTTCCTGGCTCCCTCCTTACACTGCTTAGTATTTCTAAACTAGTAGGTGAAGTATCCATTTTCACCTCTTCTATGTTAACTTTGGATGGCAATGGGGACTCCACTCTGATTGATACAAGAAGGTTTGCCAGGTTCATGTATGCCAGGGGTCTCAAACTCAAATGACCACGAGGGCCGCATGAGGACTAGTGCACTGGCCCAAGGGCCGCACCACTGACACACGTACACACCCTCGCTGCCCCAGCTCCGCCCCCACTCCACCCCTTCCAAGAGGTCCCACCCCTGCCCCACCTCCTCCTCTGAGCACGCAGCTCCCCATTCCCTCCTGGAAAGCGCTAGGCACCACCAACTACTGTTTGGCAAACAAAGCAAGAGCAATATAGGAAGTCCAGAGCTAGAAACACGCGCGGCCCAGCCAGGCAGCAGAGAAGCCTCTGCTTCTGGCCCCTCCCTCCCCCAAACTGCTATGGGGGGGAGGAACAGGAAGCCTGGCGGGCCGCAGGGAAGGGCTTCGCGGGCCACATGCGGCCCCCGGGCCGCATGTTTGAGACCCCTGATGTATGCCTTTCTATGTAGTCTTTATTTTATTTAATATAGCATCGATAACCACTCCATAGTTACGGTTGAAGTTAGTTTCCTATTTCTCAATTTTCTTTCCCCGCCAAAGAGACTTTGTCTGCCACATCTCATACCAGAGCAGAATTGTTCTGGAAGTTTGAAAACAAAATTCAGGAAAATCACTGACATTCATGGTGTTTGAAAATGTCTTTGTACTTGACCTGTTAAAAATACTCCTATTACATCTCAAAAGGTCTTGGCCTACAAACTCCAGATCTGTTTTATTGGCCTCATTAAGCAATGCAGTTTAGTGGTTGGTATTGGGGAGGTAGGGATGGTGGTGTTAGTGGGGGAATTATTGCAAAGTTATATAATATAAACACCTAACCTGGGTAGGCAAGAAAGGGGTTAACTAGAGGGCCTTAGAGCAGGGCTATAAATAGAAGGCACAGGAAGTAAGGGGAGGGGCTCTGAGAGGAAGTGATCACTGGATTCAGAGGGAACCGCTCACCTTGCTAGGTAAGTAAAAGTTTCTTTGTTCTTTTGTTTTGGCCTTTGCTGAGGCCTCATTTTTTGGCTCTCTGTGTTGGACTGAGGTGAAGAAACAATAGGTGTGTCCCTTAATGTAACAGGATGCGGTGTTTTGTTTCTCTTCCCTCCCCTAGCTTTTTGTATGTGTGTGAGCTGTGGAGGCCGCTAAGGCCATGTGTGAGCTGTGGATGCCATTAAGGCCATGTGTGGACAAGGCCGTCCTCACATATATGTGGAATAATGCTTAAAGTATTTGTAAGCATATATTGAATCTCTCCATGGACGGGGACTGGAGATGAGGACAAGTCAAAGGGCAGCTATCTGACATGAAGCTGGTGGACTGGGGGGGATGGGACATGAATGTATGTGTGTCCTGGAATTATGCTGCTAAACCTTAGACTGGAGGGTGCTTCTGGGAGGTGTGGGGGGTGTTTGATAGGAGACTGGCAGGGCTTGGATGGGAAGATACAGGAAGGGTGGTTTCCGGGTTAGGTCCCTAGTCTTGAACACAGGTCACCCAAGTCCTATATTGCTATGGGCTTATGTGGCCTCAGTCAAATCACTTAGCTTCCCTGTAAAAATAGGTATAAAGCACTTCCTTGCCTCATAGAGGTGTTGGGGATAAGTAGTGCTTAAAGTGGGGGTTGGGCATGGAATTGCATGGGGTCATAGACCTAGCCCATAAAAACCCACAGCCCTTTTTAAAAATCAAACTAGGTCACTGCAGACCAATGTTCCCTCTAATCCAGCAGTTCTCAAACTTTTGTACTGGTGACCACTTTGGCATAACAAGCCTCTGACTGCAACCCTTCTTATAAACTAAAAACCACTTTTTTATATATTGAACACCGTTATAAATGTTGGCTGCAATGCAGGGCTTGAGGTGGAGGCTGACACCTTGTGACCCCCCCCCCCTAATAATCTTGTGAACCTCTGAGGAGTCCTGACCCCCAGTTTGAGAACTCCTGCTCTAACCATTCTCTGTACTGAGCGCTACACACTCTGAATACTGTGCTTTTGTCCTTGGGCAAGTTTCCTGTTGGGTTGGGTGCTCTGCGTGGGGGCAGTTGGAGTGTTGGGGGCAGTTGGGATGTCATTCAGAGGGGAGAAGGCGGGGGTGGGGGACACTGTTGAGACTCAATATGGGGGCAGCCAGGCTGGGAAGGAGGTTGTGGTGGCCATTTTCATCTCTCTGTCTCCAGAGATAGCTGCTCCCAGCTCTGCCCCAATCATCCCCGTTCCTACTTGCTCTCCACTCTGATTTGGGGTGCCTCCATCCCTCAGAGCCCCATCTGGCCTGAGTCACTGGCCTGGACCTTGTATCCTGCCCGGGGGACTAAGGAAGCTGTGAGAAGTTTGTGGCATGTGTGGTATATGGAAGATTACTGTGTGGCTATGGCGTGCACAGGGGTCATTGATCAAGGGTGCACTTTAAGTAGTCTTACCAACATTGCTATTCCCAGATTAGCATAGACCCCATGTGCACTTTTTCCAGACCACTTGAAGTACAGAGGAGAAATGCATTAAAGAGAGTGGGTCGTACAGTGATAAGTTCCCTAGACTGGTGAGCGCATGGAGGTTGTTCGTAACCGAAACATTTGTACCAAAATGTTATGGTGGTTCTTTCAAAAGTTTACAGCTGAACTTTGGCTTAAGGCGGTTTTGAAACTTTACTCCGCAGAACAAATGCTCTTTTCACCATCTTAATTTAAATGAAACAAATGCAGAAACAGTTTCCTTACCTTGTCAAATCTTTTTTTAAACTTTCCCTTTATATTGTTAGTAGTTTGCTTAATGTATTATTGTACTGTATTTGTGTGGGGTTTTTTGTTTTGTTTTTGTCTCTGTTGCCTAATTGTGTACTTCTGGTTCCCAATGAGATATGCTGGTTGATGGGGTCAGTTTGTAATTCTGGTGTTTGTAACTCTGAAGTTCTACTGTATATTAACAATATAGTTAAATTGGCTCAAAATCTATAGACCACTAAAGATCCCAAGTTCAGGGTATCACTGTAGAGTGGCAATCTAGTTGGAACAAAATAGGAAACCAACCCCTAAACCTTCAGGCAGAATTGAAACGTAAGTGCAGCTGAATATTTGAGGCTTAGTAAGAGTCTTGCAGTTAAGGCTGTTGCTGGCAATCTTTTCTTTCCCAGAGGCTCTTCTTTACTTCCTGGTTCTAATGACGAATGGACCTGGGCCAGCCTGCTTTTCAGACCCAGGAGATTCAGGTCATTCATATAAGCTTCAGCAATGCATCTTAATTTCTAACTGCTTAGTCAAACAGAACAAAAATCTTTTGAGTTCCAGCCATCACTAGTCCACATGTCACCACAGGACTCCTTGCCACTCAATTCTAACCCTTCCCACATGTGATCGTACATGTGGGATGAAGAGCTCTCAAATAAGATTTCCATAATCTTTCTATTTTGGCTTGCTTTTCAAGGTCATCTGTCTGGCCCTCTGCCTCTTACATGACAGCATCTGTATGTACCCGGGAGTGGCAGGTCTGACTTGCCGTTTGATTTACAACCTGCTTCCAGCCTGTAAGGATGTTATTGTGACATTGTATCATTGCCAGTCTTCTCCATTCAGGATGTGTGGGAAGAGCAGCCAGCTGGCTTATAGATACAGCACCCTGGTAAGGTCATATCTATTTGACTCTAGAGAAGAATGACTTTTGTTTTTAAAAAGTGATAAATAAGAGACTGGGTCCCTTATTTATTCAGACTTTTTTAATGAGTGAAGGTCAAAGGCTGACCCGTCCAGGTCTAAAACATCAGATCCTTGAATTTCCACTATTCTAGACCACTGTCCAGGAAGGGGGGGAAGGAATATGGTCGTAGACCATAACTGAAATATGCCTAGTGAAAGGAGCACTGGACTGAGACTCAGGAAACTTAAGGACTATTTCTGGCTCTGCCAGTGACTTGCTGGGTGACTTTGGGCAAGTCACTTCATTTCTGACTCAGTTTCCCCATCTGTAAAATATCTATAATGATACTGACCTTGTTTGTAAAGTACTTTGAGTTCTACTGAGGAAAAGCCTTAAATAAGAGAGGGGTATTTGTCCCTTCTTGAAGTATGTGTGGTATCTTGTAAAATACTTTAAAAGGTGAGGGTGACGATATAGACAGATGTACTATTTTATTTTCTGAAGTGGCCAGTGTGGTTTTTGTGTGTCCTGCCTGAGTTGCTTTAAAGGGGCAGGACACACAAAAGAGCAGGTGCTCTGGCCTTTCCTGAAAACCAAGCCCTTTAAAGTGTCTGAAATTGAATCCAACGTCACTCTTGAAAATCCTGGGTGGCATAGACCCAATAAAAGCCTGACAAACTCTTTGAGGTGAGCAAGTTCAGCGGTTTAAAGGTTCACATGCCAGCGTCCTGGCCATGCAAAAGGATTGCATAATTACTCAAGTGCAGAATTCAGACAATTTGTTGTTCAGGCTCATCAAGAGCCTATTCCATGCTTTGTATTTGGTATCAGAGCTGCAGCCAAGTTCTTTCTTTGATGTGGAGCTGGCACAAAAACAGTCTCTGATCCAGTCGTTGTGTCAACATTTTTGCCAGAAATAACGAGGGTGAATATTTCCCAAAAGGCCACCAATTTACAGTAAAGCTGAAATGCAGGGGGAGAATGTCGGGGTTAGGGCTTGGTAACGGCCTTCCAACAGATTGTAGGTTCAAATCCTGCCCAAGCTGATAATGATTAAAGTTACTACTGTTTGGTGATCCTTAGACAACCAAATAGCACTGAGCCCAGTTGATTTTAGTCAACAGCAACAAGAGGTACCTTTATTTTTTATGTACACCAACATTTTTCCTTGACACACTTTTTCCCCACAAACAGCCAGTGGGAAATTTTCCTTTCCCTTACACTAGTTTCACATTGACATTATTCAGTTGCCTTGAGCGGACTTACTCCTCCCACTCTCAGTTGTAAGAATTAGGCCCAATAATACTCTAACTACGTCTCTGTTGTGATAAAAGATTGTAAAGCTACTTACCAATCCTATATCCTCTGTATTCCTAGAAGACCACCTTCAGGCTTAAAGTGAAGTCTTGGCCTGTACAAAACCACCCACTACTAGTAGACGTGACAAAACTGTTTTGTTCCAGTAGAAACCTAACCCCGCAAATGTTTTGAGACATTCCTTAGAAGCTTAAGAGCTATTTTCATTGTTTCCCCAACCAAATTTCCGTACGGTTTGTCCTGAATTTGTTGCTGTTTTGTGTTTAGTTTAACACTGCATTCCAGCATTGAAATAGTTGTTCTGCAGCTATGGGAATTTGTTACTCAAACCTTCCAATCCTGCTGGAAGAGGGAGTGTGATTAGGTGGCTGAAACTCTAGGAGATCTAGTTTTTATTCCTGGTTCTGCTTCACTTCTGGACCTCCTTCTCAGTCTGTAAAAGAATGGGGTGACCTATCTAACTCGCAGGGGTACCTGGAGTTAAAGTGGCTTTCATTGGGAGAAGTCTGGAACCACTATGCCCAGGAAGAGCATAGGGGCAGATTGTCTGCTTTCACTGGGCTCCCAGAATACTTGCTGTATCGCCATCCTAGCTGCAAAGCCACCTGGCTACTCAATGATGTCTGATTTTAACATGATTATTGCATATCATCCAATTGGGCATGCATTCGCTGTACTGAAAACAATGCATTCATGAAACCCACTGAGTGTGTTACAGGTTCCACTCTGGGTATATCTGCTGGGTAAACTTCTGGGCTTGGGCTGGTATCTGAGCTCAGGGACCCTGCCACTTTGCAGGGTCCTAGAACCCCCAGCTCCAGCCCAAGACCAGACATCTACACAGCAGTGAAACTGCCCCACAAGCCCAAGTGGGCTGGCAGGAGCCAGTCAACGGTGTCTAGTTGCTGTCTAGTCTAGTTGCTCAATCGACAGAGGCTATTTTGGGCTGCAGCTAGAGAACCTTGACTCTGAGGAGAAGCAACCCTGGCTTCTTAATTCTGCAGGTCCCTAGCTCAACCCTGGGTCTGTCGACCCAAATAGAGGCCTTCAGCCTCTGGGGTGGGGAGGGGAAGACTTTCATCATAATGTATCGATAGTCTCTATACTTAGGCCCACATCACAATTCCAATAGTGCTCTCAACAAGCTCAGTAGTTTGTGGAACCTGACCTAGCCTTATCTCCAGAGGTGGTCCCATGTGGACACCACTGAGTGGGTCGTGTGGGAAAGATTTCACTTGCTGAAATGAAAATGTTGAACAAGGCTGTTCATCTGGCACCTTTAATGCACACTGGGAATTATTCTAGGGCTTCGCCGCTTTGTTTAGGAAAAGTCAACCTAGCCACGGTGCACGTCTGAGATGCACACCTGCAGGGCCAGCAACTGAAATGACCAAACTCAGTCACGGCTGGATCCCAGGTTTCCCTCAAAGCAGCTGGAAATAGGTCGGAGCAGCGAGTGTAGCAGAGGAAGAAGTCGGGTTAGCTACGGACAGTTTGCCATGAAGGACCCTGAGCAGGAAGCATTTCCATGGCGACAGTGAGAGCACACCAGGGGATGCTGCCTTAACCAGCCAGCTCATTACAATAGTTTTGGTGGAAGCCGGTTCCATGGGATAATCCTGCTCTGTTTTCTTGGTCATGGTCCATTTCTGTCATTGATGTTAAGTAAACAGGATCACTATATCAGTGAATGAGTTACAAGGATAAGTTACCGGAGATGTCTATGGCCACTTGACTATAATGTAGACTCTTGCTTTGTTTAACAATCTGCCTTAATTTTGGCAGCAGATGGGAGAGCGTGGGCGGTTGGCATTTTGCAGTAAACAGGCGTTTGTAGCTGGATCATTCCCTTTTCTTTCTTAATAATATAGTATCAATTAATTTGTGGGAGGGAAATATGAATTCATTCTTAATATAAAAAACTGTGCTCCATAGAGCTTCCACACATCCATAAGACAGAAATAACACTTCCACAAAGATTGCTAGTGTAGAACAGCTCACTGAAGTATCATAGAGGTTGCAAATAGAAAAGACAGGACAGTTGCTAAAATGTCAAGCGATGAAATAGTAAAGAATCCTGTCCTTTAAATGTCATCATTAGGTTTAAAAGTTAACACCAAATTGACATGAGGAAGGGCACTTCAAACATCTTAGATCAGTCTGTCTGCAGACTCTCAAAGTTAGCATTGCATCTGTTCACAGCGAGAACTCTTTCTCAACCAGAAGGGCCATCAATGCAAGTATCCAGTTGAACACTAAAGTTCTGCAGACACTGATAGGCCCACAGACATGCCAGCCCATTCTGGCTTGGTGTGACTTCAGAGGTTGTCCATCCTCATCCTACCCCCCTCCATCTCCCACACCCTCCATCTCCCTTACCACCAGTTTTGTAACCTATTGTCCAGTCTCACTCTAATTTGCTCCTAATTAATACACTTCCACCATTCTCTTGGAAGGCTGCTTCACTAGCAGGTCCTCATTGCCGTTAAGGCATTGTTCTTTGCTAGTCACATTAAACTTTCCTTTGTCCAGCTTTATCTTGTTACTCCTAGCTGTGTGTCTCTTTGAACCCCCTGCAAACAATTCCTTTTTCCATCAGCAAGACAGAGGAAACATAACTTTCTTGGCACCACGCTATCCATTATTTCCTGCTAACGAGTGCGCTTTCCCATGTTCCCTTTACACAGTTTCTCACGTTAGGTTCAGGAGTCTGTTTGGGCTGAAGGACAGGACAATCGCGATGATTAAGCTTTTCCCAACTCTGTGGTTCTGCAGCCTTGTCAGTCTGTGTAATATATATAATTCCATACCAGGTTGTCAATATCTTAATTTCAGTTGGTGGTATTGTTTCACGGGCCAATATCCTATTGTATAGGACTGGGGGTGGGGGAAAGTACAGCTAGAATAGAGAGCGTTAACAAGCCCCTAATCTCTTTCCAGGGTGTAGTGACACTAATCAGGCATTTTCCAAGAAACTGCCCAACCCTTATGCTGCAGAAACTCTCTTTAGACCAAGCCTTGGTGTCCTCTTACACACAAGGTAAGTCAAAACTGAAACCTAATTAGGAGACTTTCATGTGAGAAGAGGAGGATTTTGGAGTCCTCTTTTAGAATTGGAGATCTTGGAGTCAAACTCCTACAAAGAAAAAAAAAAAAAAACAAGCCTGTGTTTAAAAATTTATTTTGTAACTATAGTGAAAGATGATCTAGCGCAACAAAATACTTCCTTTGTGTGGTTTGGGTGTGCTTGTGTTTGTGCTCATTCGTGACCTGTAAGTGTTTGATTACATTGCTGCAGTGTTTGTGGTCTAGGTAGTTCTGAAGACTTTCAGTGGGCCATTGCTCATTTCACCTCTTTCATATCCAGCCTGCGCTAGAAGTGGTGGCTTACGGAAACAGCCTTGACTGTCTGCGTAGTTTTTGCACAGGTATCTACATCAGAAGGACTGCCGCCACCACAACCGGCGCAAATCCGTGTTTGTTGGTAGGCTTCGACAGGCCAAGGTAAATTGCCCTGAACGTAATGTGTGAGATGGATCTTGCTTAACCTGTTCTAGCTATGGCACTTGTGTGGTCCCATCTGCATCTCAGCACTTCAAATCAGTGTTAGAGCTGAATTACACAGCACCCCTGTGAGAAGGAGACCTGGTGTTTTCTCCACTGATCAGAAACTAAATGACTTCCAATGGGCCAAAGGAAAAGTCAAAGCATGGACTTCAACCCGGATCTCCCAAGTCAACACTGAAACCACTGAAATATCACTCCTCCCTATTCCTCCTGTTCTGTGCCTGGAGGCCTTCACGTTCGAAGCTCACTTGGTTGATAACTTTCACCAACACACTAAACTCACTCAGAAAAACAACCCTCACAATGAGTAACAATCTTCCCCTCCATTCCATAACATGCTAAAGCCTGGCTAGCCACATTCTAGGTGGTTCTAGTTAGAACATTGAAATGGGGGCTGATTAAATGAATACAACTGACTTCTTTGACTTGGTTTAAGGGTGTTATTTTTGTCTTCCCAAATCCCCCCTGCAGGTGTATGAGAGTTGACACAACAGACGGTGGTGTGCTCTAGAATCCCGAGTCTGTGATGTAAATATCTGTGTTCATTCTTAAAGCACCTATGCATTGTTTTGTCAACATTTGCTTAATTTCCAGACCACATGCTAGCCACATAGTTCTATTTAATAGGACTTAGTCATGTAAACGCAGTAATGCAATGCTGACTTTGACTATAACCATCCTAGCAGCTTTCTTAGTGATATTAAGAAAATCAAGACTAGCTCAGGGTTTCCAGATGTCCGGTTTCCAAATGGAATGCCTGGTTGTAAAGGGACCCTGGTGGCTCCGGTCAGCATCACCAATCCAACTGTTAAAAGGGTCCGGTTGGTGGTTCCCTGCCTGTCCTGCTTCTGTGCTGCACCCCGGACACAGCCAGTAGATCTGGCTCCTAGGCAGGGGGCCCATGGGGCTCTGTGACCTGACCTGCCTGAGCACCAGCTCTGCACTCCCATTGGCTGGGAACCACATCCAATGGGAGCTGGGGGGCAGTGCCTGTGGACAAGAGCAGTGCATGGAGCCTCCTGGCCCCTCTGCCTAGGAGCTGGACCTGCTGGCCACCTTTGCGGCACAGTGAAAAGCCAGGACAGGCGGGAATCCCGCCTTAGCAGCTGGGCTGCTGACCAGGAGCCGCTCAAAATAAGCCCATGTCCCAACTCTGAGTCCCTCCTGCACACCAAACTTCTCATCCCTGGACCCAGAGCCCTCACCCCCAGCCCGGAGCCCATACCCTCTCCTGCACTCCCCTGACTCAGCCTGCAGCCCACTCCCACATTCTGAATCCCTCAGCCCCACCTCCCAGCCTGGAGCCCCCTCCCGCACCCGCGAGCCCCTCATGTCCAGCCCCATCTCTGAGCCCACACCTCCAGCCAAAGCCCTCACCTCTCCTGCACCCCAGCTCCCTTCCCAGACCAAAGCCCCCTCCCGCACCCTGAACTCACCTCTCATTTCTGGCCCCAACCAGAGCCCACACTGCCAGTTAGAGCCCTCCTGCCTCCCAAGCCCCTGCCCCCGCCCAGTGAAAGTGAGTGAGGGTAGGGGAAGCAAGTCACTGGGAGGGGGGGGTGCAGTGAGTGGGGACAGGGCCTTGGGAAGGGGTGGGGCCTCAAGGAAGGCACAGGGCTAATGTGTTCAGTTTTGTGCAAGTTGGCAAAGTCTACAAGAAAGACCCGCTGCCTACAGGAGCGGCTCTTTGTCTAGATCTCTTCCAGTAAGCCTGATACTATCTCTGTTACTTTCTATTATGTAACAAACTTCAGAAGTGTTACGCTTGTCATAGTTCAGCTAAGAACTGTTGTCCCTAAACGAACCCAAATAGCTATTGACAGACAATAGAGCTATTGTGGTGTAAAGTGCTCGTGTCATTTCAATGGAAGCCCACACTAGAACAATGTCATGGGCCTACTCCTGTTTAGATAATGCTACTCCTCTGGGACCTGGTTGAGCAAAGGACTTAAGCCCATCCCTGATAAAACATGTGCTTACCTCCTGGTGGTCCCAATTTAGGAAGGCATGTGGTGATTAAGGATGCTTTTCTGAAACCAGGCAATTGAATTCGGCAGGTGTCCAAGTGTCTTGCTAATTGGGAGCAGGGGGACTTTGTGCCTCCTAAAAATTCACCTCTGATCTTTCTTACAAACATGAATCCTCAAGGTGTTCACATGCCTGTACTTAATAGCAGGAGCGAATTCTTGCAAATTCTCTTCTTTCAAGCTTTGTTATAGGCATGGCATTTGCCATCACTCAAGTCTTGCTAAAGTCCAGTCCTGCTTGCACTGAGCATGAAGCTTGATTATTTTTTTTCCCCACCTTTTTAAATCAATGGGAGTTTGGCAGGACTAAGTATTCTCTAGACCAGCGGGTCTCAAACTTACCTTTAGCGCGACCCCTTTTTTCCGTGACCCCTTGAGTGTCCGCTATTTTCGGTGGACATGTCGAGCGTTCCCGAAATAGCTCGGCATGTCCGCCGAAAAGCCGCCAAAAGCGGCAGCTTTTCAGCGGAAAAAAAACAGCTCGCGACCCCTCGGGAACCGGGTCAGCGACCCCCCGAGGGGTCGCGACCCACAGTTTGACAACCCCTGCTCTAAACCATCCATGACATAGGATTCCACAACCTCCCTGAGCAATTTATTCCAGTGCTTAACCACTCCAGCAGTTGGGAAGTTTTTCCTAATGTCCAACCTAAATCTCCTTTGCTTCAATTTAAACCCATTGCTGCTTGTTCTGTCCTCAGAGGTTAAGAACAATTTTTCTCCCTCCTCCTTGTAACAACCTTTTATGTACTTGGAAACTGTTATCATGTCCTCACTCAGTCTTCTCTTCTCCAGACTAAACAAACCCAGTTTTTTTTCAATCATGCCTCATATGTCATGTTTTCTAAACCTTTAATAATTTTGGTTGCTCTTCTCTGGATTTTCTCCAATATGTCCACGTCTTTCCTGAAATTTGGTGCCCAGAATGGGACGTAGTACTCCAGCAGGAGGCCTAATCAGCGTGGAGTAGAGTTGAGGAATTACTTCTCATGTCTTGCTTACAACACTCCTACTAATACATCCGAGATTGTTTCCGTTTTTCCAACAGCGTTACATTGACTCCTATTTAGCTTGTGATTCACTGTGACCCTCAGATCCCTTTCCTCAGTACTCCTTCCTAGGTAGTCACTTCCCATTTTGTATGTGTGCAACTGATTGTCCCTTCCTAAGTGGAGTACTTTGCATTTGTCCTTATTAATTTCATCCTATTTACTTCAGGCCATTTCCACCATTTATCCAGATCATTTTGAATTTTACCCCCTATCCTCCAAAGCACTTGCAACCCCTCCCAGCTTGGTATCGTCTGCAAACTTTAGTGTCCTCCATGTCGTTATTGAAATCCATTGTTGAAGATATTGAACAGAACCAAACCCGCTAATGCAGTGGTGTGCCTTGTCTCGCTGTAGTGGCGAGGCAGTCCACTAGGGGGGTGTCTACACAGCTGTGATCCTCTGAGCCTGGGTTGGCAGACTTGAGCTCGCTGAACAGCAGTAGAAATAGCTGGGAAGATGATGTGGCTTAGGCTCTGAACCTGGGGGGGCAGGGTTGCTTCAGAGCCCAACCTCTAGGCTGAGCCCCAACAAGTGCTGTCTACATCGCCATTTTAAGTGCAGTAGTCCGAGTCTGTCAACCTAGGCTTGCTGGTTGGGTAGATCTACCCAAAGAGGCTTATGAGTCTGCTATAGCCTGTGAGTTAAGGGAGGTGCGTTCTCTAGGTTAGTCAGTAGAGGCTCCTGATTTTAGGTCCTGTGGTTCAAACCCGGTTGCTATTGATTTGTTCAGGAGCATCTCGTGTATCATTGTAATTTCTCTAGGGCACAAGCCTTAATTTTGTCACTTGTTCTGCGAAGCATAAGCACACTTGAGTGCTGTAGAAATAATGTACCTGACTCTTCCAGGCTGCTGCAAGTCTCTAGAGAACATACTCCCGCCTAGCCACCTGCAATATTCCAGCATTCTCCAGTCCAGATATCCAGCTCCCATTCAAGTTAATGGAAGAGCTCTCATTGATTTGAATCAGGCCTCACATAAAATCAGAAACGTAGGGCTGAAAGGGACCTCAAAAGGTCAAGTCCAGCCCCCTGTGCTGAGGTGTAGGACCAAGTAAACTTGGACCATCCCTGGCAGCTGTTTATCCAATCTGTTCTTAAACACCTCCAGTGCTGGAGATTTATAACCTCCCTTCTAAGTCTCTTCTGGAGCTGAACTATCCTTAGATGTTAGGGAAAACACCACTAACTTAAATCTCTCATCCAACAGATTAACCCCATTCGTTCAGTGGACATGAAGAACAATTGATTACAGTCCTCTTTACAACACCCCTTAACATATTGGAAGACTTTTATTGGGTCTCCACTCAGTCTTTTCTCAAGACTAAACATGCCCAGGTTTTTAATCTTTCCTCCACAGATCAGGTTTTCTAACCCTTTTATCATTTCTGTTCTTCTCTGGACTCTCTTATTTATCCACATCCTTCATAATATGTGGCAGTCAGAACTGGACACAGTACTTTGCATTATCCTTATGTCATAGAATCGTAGACTATCAGGGTTGGCAGGGACCTCAGGATGTCATCTAGTCCAACCCCTTGCTCAAAGCAGGATCAATCCCCAGATAAATCACTCCTTCCTTTCCTTTAGATTCATGATCACTTTTTCACCTAAACTGCTTTCCATCTTCAGGCCACAACTGGTTGTGAATCTGTTAGTCAAAATAAAGTCTAAAATGGCTGCCCCTTCTCCCTGTTCCCCGGTTTCTTGCTCCACTTTCTGAAACAAAATGTTTACCCCAGTAAATTCCACTAACATATTGGAAAGGGGGTCAGGTTGGATTGGATAAGGGGTAGGGGCGGTTGGATGGGGCAGAGGTTTGGGGAGGGGAGTCAGGGGATGGAGAACAGGGGAAGGGGGTTGTATAGGTTGTGGGAGTTGCAGGGGGGCGTAGACAGGAGTCAGGGCAGTTAAGGGACAGGAAGTGGTGGGGGTTGGATAGGGGGTGGGGTCCTGTGGGGGGACAGTTAGGGTGGGTGTCTCTGGAGGGAGTGGTCAGGGGACAAGGAGCAGGGGAGTTGGATGGGTTGGGTATTCTAAGGGGGGCAGTGAGGGCGTGGGAGGTAGGTGGGGGTAGGATAGGGGGCCAGGCCAGGCTGTTTGCAGAGGCACCACCTTCCCTACCCAGCCCTCCGTACAATTTTTGGAACCCTGATGTGGCCCTCAGGCCAAAAAGTTTGCCCACCCCTGCTCTATCTCCATATTCATGAGATGTTCCCACCAAGTCTCCGTGATGCCAGTTAAGTCATAATTTAGTTTCTGGACTAATTACAGTTCTTCCTGTTTATTCCCCATACTCCTGGTATTTTTGTGAAGACATCTGAGGTTGAGCACTAATTTCACTCTTCCACTGCATGCATCCGACGAAGTGGGTATTAGCCCACGAAAGCTTATGCTTCGATACTTTGGTTAGTCTCTAAGGTGCCACAGGACTTTGTCACTTCTGCAATTCCAGACTAACACGGCTACCTCTCTGATTCTTGAATTTCACTCTTGTTACTTTAATCACCCTATTGTAGTTTTCTGTGTTCTCCTCCCTCACCCTAAACATCTAGCTCTCAATTAAGGTCACCTTTTTGTACTTACTTATAGGGCTTTTGTCACCTGTGAACCTAGTTAAGTAACATTGTCAAGGAAAAAGACACCCTCCTATTGACACCATCTGTGCCAGCCATGAATTTGTCTCTAGGATGCACATGTTCCTACGCAGGGTTCCTACCCTGGGCACATGTTCCTACCCTGGGTTCCTACCACATGTTCCTACCTCAACTGGGAGGATGGCTGCTCCCAGGGCCCTGTAGTCTGCTGATTTTGCTCGGGGTCATACCTTCCAGTATCATTAGTGCCTACATGGCTGAGCAGCACAGTGTAGTGGTCAGGTGGCTGAGCCTCAGCAACCTTCCCATAAACTCTTGGATGCAAGCAGGACATCGTGTCAGGTTGGAAGATGGATGTATCCATCCAGCTTAACCACCAGCCCCCTGTGCTACCACCACTGCCTCGGGGTGCAATGGCCATGAGCTTTCTGGTCTTGTGGGGCAACTGGCTGCTGCGTCTCAGCTATTGGGGGAGAGAGGGAGACTTGTCCTCACCTCCTGTTGCTAGTATAACTCCTGACTGCAATGGTGAGGAGACGACGAGTGAAGCACTGTCTACTGCCCAAAGCAGCTAGCAGCCAGTTCTCCTTTCTCCTGTGGTGTTGCTGTAGTCTGCTGGCCTCCTCCATCCCAGACGAGCAAACAAAAAACTTTTCTGCCTAGTGAAGATATTACGGAAAATGTATTGTTCACGAACAAAAGCCACACTTCAAAGTTGATCTTCTAAAAATATTTAACTTTAAGAGGTGGTGGTGATGGAGAGAATCATATTAAGTTTGGCCAAAGAGTCACTTCCCATAACAAAACTATTTCTCTTTCTGGCATGCAAGCAGGCATTTAAAGCTTGTAAACTTGGACACTCTTTTGCACACCTTTTACTAAAAACAGAAGAACCATTGGTTACTCTTTATTGTAACAATGAATCATTTCTGGACTCAGCCCTTATCACCATGATTTGATCCATAGCAAGTATTCATCTGAATTATTACAAATCCCAAGAGACAGGCCTTTATGACTGGTATGTTGGTGGCTCTTTAACAGTGGTAATACTGCTAGGTGCTGCTCGTTAGTAGTTATAGGTGATTGGAACATCTCAGGAACAAGCCATAATGCTCAGCCCAGTTCAGCCTCCAGAGGAGATCTTACCTTCTGGTGAAATCATGGCCCCAAAGTCAATAGGGCCAGGTTTTCACTCTGTGTGGGGCTAGGCACTTGCTGAGCAATGCAGAGTCCCATCAGTACCTACAGATGTCACATGGGCTCGGAATCAGACTCCGGTCAATTGTAATAGAGTTGTATGGAGTGAGGATGCATCCCTCCCCTCACAGTAATGTTAGCAGAGGAGCTTGTACCTACAGTGTAGGTAATCCTTCATGGGGAATGCTAATAGCAGCATGAATTCAAAGCATCGGTTCCAGAATGTCACTCTTTAAATTGTTCAGTGCTGTGAAGCCTGCAATTAAAAGCATGGATGGAGTGTCTAAAATGGCTTCAGTGTTGGCCAAGGGAACCAGACAAACACCACCAATATAGAAGTTGGCTCACTCTCTGTAGACCAGCAAAGGCACATGCAGTGAGACTTTCTGCATTGTTCACTGGAAATGCACCTCCGTGATGACCTGGAGGTGTGACCCGTAAGGGTTAACAGAAGAGTTCATCCTTCCCAACTGCACCATCCTTGGCCGCTTGTTAGGCGAGGCCATAAACTGGTGTATTAACAGTGGGATGCCCTGGTGAGGTGGAGAGCTCATCACCTCATGGACAGCATCTCAGTGTAGCCCACTGAGTGGAACTTCTGTAGTGCCTGGCATCCAAGGTGCTCCAAAGTACTTTGCTAACACTAATGAATTAAGTCTTGCAACACCTCTTAGTTCAGTGTATCTTAGATACAGGCTATCTAGCAAATCTTAAAAGCTACCAGAATCAGGCACTTGTTCAACATCCATTAAGTAGCTTATGGAAATCCAGAAACCAAACTTGCACCTCTTGACTTCCTGTCCTGTGCCTTAACCAAAAGTCTACCCTGCCTTCCTGTAACAACACTAGATTACTACTACTGACCTAACCCATACTGCTGTAGAAAGCAAGGGGCTTTGGGTGACATCTCTGCTAACCTCACATGCCATCTCCTTCCCTGAGACCACCCTAGATGTGGGTAGGTGGAAGAAGGGCATCTATCGGGGATGCTGGGGGATATATTGCACTCTAGCCCTGCTGATGTGGATTGTCTGTGGAATGTGGTATGGTTAACTGGATTACACGGTCTCTTTAAACATTTGAGTGTGACCATTTAAAATGTCAGGATGCCTAAGCCTGCCATGGCTAAGTCAATGTGGTATCCCAGAAATCAAATAAATAAAAGTTACAGTAAATGTGTTTTTTAATTTAGGAGACAGACTGAACCGCCACTGCAGTTGCTATTGTGAATAGGACAATGCTTTACGAGACCCCGCTGTGCTAAGAAATAACAAGAATAAGATGTTGCTTGTTGGCCTTCCAAGCTCTGCTGTATTGACTTGATAGGTTTGGAATGAGCTCTAACCATGAGAACTAATGATGTGTGAAAGTGCACTCTAATTTTTCACTCTTTTTTTGGAAGTGCAGAGCGTTTTGCAGTCGACAGTATGACACCAATGCCTTATGAGGCAAGTAACTATTTTTAAACAGTCTGAGATTTGCTTAATGACTCATTTAAAGCAAGTAATCAAAGAATCCAAAATGTGAAATATCAAATACAGATTTGATCCAGCAACTTTGAACCTCTTTCGTCACATGATTACAGACTCCCTGCAAACATGCTCCAAGTGCAGTAGCTATAACTTTCCAGTTCCCTGTAGGAAAGTATCCTGTAGACACAGAGCATTGCCTCCATGCAACTATGATGCATGAATGCATTGTGACTTGTGGTTGTATGTCAGAGTAACCTTTTCCTGTGTCCAGACTAGCCTGGAACACCGTGCCTGTATGATAGATCTTACTTTCTTTTCTTCATTCATGAGAGGCGGCACTTCAAGTCTTAATCCTGGAGTTTTACTTAGGAAAGTAATTTTAGATTTAATGGGGATTGTGATAGAGGAGGGTCAGGGAGCTGTGGCAGAGTGCTTGAGGAGAGATATATTAACTCAAGGTTCATTAGGGCGTGGCTCCCTGTAGACTAGGGAAGCAGGCAGCAGGTTAATTAGGACCACCTGCTGTCAATTAAGGCCTTAATAAAAACCCCTGCTTCAGGCAGACAGGTGTGGGAGTTTGGAAGGCGTTTGGAGGGGTTGGAGCGGAGAGCAGTTTGGAGGAGTTGGAGCAGAGAGAGTTTGGGAGAAGTGCTGCGGTGAGCTAAGAAAGACCCAGACCCTGAGTAAAGGAACACCTGGCTTGTGCAGAGAGAAGGCAGGAAGCCCCCACAAGCTGAAGGGTAGGAGAGGTAAGTAGCCCAGGGGAAGGAATAGCTAAACCAAGGGGTTTACTGCTATCCTCAGGGCCCCTGGGCTGGGACCCGGAGTAGATGGCGGGCCCGGGTCCCTCCCTCTCCACTTCTCCCCTCTAGGATACCAGTGGGACAGTTAATACCCTGTTCAGGGGCAAGAAATAGGCTCCCTGTATTCCCCACAAGAAGAGAAAGCGCAGGACCCATCAATATAGTGGCAGTAATTTGTCACAGGATGTAAAAAGTCACAACACTGGACCCTCTTCTCATGCCAGCAGGTCACAATGGGGAAATCTTGCTCCAACTAACTGAAAGAGTAACAGCTAGCTCCCTCTGAGTTCACTGAGGTCAGGTTTGGGCCTGAGAAGGCTATAGTGAATACTGGGTGAAATTCAACATACAGGTACATTGATTAATTGATCGCTGTTCTAGGGTGGCCCTGTTTCTCCAGTAGTCTTTCCATAAAGTTCCTCCAATGATGTGGGATTTTTCCAGTGGATTGGAACCTCCATTACCCCCTTGGAAATATAGCGTATTGATTTACCATTCACTGGGAATCAATCAGAGAAACGTAGACTATCCATGAGATACTTGACACTAATTCAGAGTATCAGAGGGGTAGCTGTGTTAGTCTGTAGCCACAAAACATGTGGAACCTTAAAGACTAACAGATTTATTTTGGCATAAGCTCTCATGGGTAAAAAACCCCCACTTCTTGCATCTGAAGAAGTGGTTTTTTTACCCACAAAAGTTTATGCCCGAATAAAAGTTAGTCTTTAAGATGCCACCGGACTCCTCATTTTCTGAATTAGTATTCATTTAATATTAAATGTGTCCCACTGAAAATTCCTTGAATACTTGAATTATCTCTGTGATCAGTGCTGAAAAGAATTAAAATAAGAAACCAGCCTCATCTGACAGGATGATTGACATCCAGGGTGCAGTTGATGCTTGTGAGAATTTTGCTTTGGCAACGCAGCCAGGTTTGTTTCTTGGGTCTGTCTCTCTGCTAAGTTTGTCTCTTGATCCCAAGGGAACAACATATCTTTGGAATTATTTGTTAAAACTAGTTTGAGTTTTGTAAAAGAACAGACAGGCATGGGCAATACTCCAACCAGGGCTTGATTTGGGCTTAAATTCCTTCTTAACTCCCAAAGTTTGGGGATGAGAGCTGCAGGAATAGGAAGACCAATAGCGTTAGTGTCCATCTCTAATGGCATCATATTTGAATTGGCATGAGAGGAGACACGGGCCTTTTATCTTTTTCAGCACTTAAAGTAACTGGAGTTTCACTGATGTGAAATTTTGGCATAAGTTAGAATCAACATCCACAGAGTGCAACAAATATTCTTCTCAGTTAACTTCCTAACTGCATGTGGCAACTTCTGACCTTCCTCAGGCTCACCATAACCTCTATGCTGGCTTTTGATAACTAGAAACAACTCCCTAATGCCTCATGGTCATCTTTAAAGGATTTTCTATGCTTGTACAAGTGGCATCTCTTAGAAGCACTGTACAATCCAATATAATCTTCTGCATAAACTGCCTATCCTTGTAATGCAGTTTGGGGTCCTTAGGACTTTATACACAAGCTTATTGTAATTTTTAAGGCATCGTAGTCTGTGTTACATCACAATGATCTTCCACCTCCTAGTTCTCCTTTTCCCAGCCACACATGTCGGAACAACTGACCTCTACAAAGATAGAGCAATAGGGGTTATTGAGCTCTTAAGGTCCTGAGACTTGGGAACTATGACGCAACAATGACAGAAAAGCTCTATGGAATCGAATAGGAAATGCCTTTTTCTCTAGCATCTTTGGGAAGATTTGTAAATTCTTACAGTGCCCCAGCAAGAAGATAAGTCTCTAAACCCTTGGGGTTTTTAGTAACTTTTATCCAATTCTTAAATGCCTATAGGCTGCTCAGTTCCATTGTAGGACTCTTACTACAAAAGAATTAACAAGTTGTAGGCAGCTTCATGACTAAAATGAATTCTGTTGATTTTTTGGAAGCACATTGGTACTGGGAATGAGGGTCCCTGTGATGTTTAAAAAACATTAGAGGTAGAAGCTTGGCCAGCAGAAGACAATGGAAAACTCCCCACTGGAGTCCTGCTTGTAGGGATGTGTGCATCCAGTTCTGTTGTTTGGCCTGACTTAAAGATAGGCCTGAGTCCCCTAGTTCAGAATCAGGAGTGCAGCTGGGGCTGGACTTCTGAAAAGTTTGGGGACTGGTTCAGAACTGGTGTATGGCTCAACCCTTATCTGAGCATGACAACAAAATCTCTTGTGTCAAGGCCCAAGAGTACTACAGGGGCCAGGAAAGAATCTTCACCCACCTACCTTACAGGAGCATCAAATGAGACTTATATTTACTTCCTCTGCAGAATGCATTAGATATAGGCCATTGCTAAAGGCAGGATACAGATTTGATCCAATAAGGCAAATCTGTCCCTGCAGAATATCTGATCAAAGCACGCTTTGGCATGCTTTTTGTGTGTATGCACATGCAGGTCCCTCTAGCTTCTCCCCATTATCAGACATCGTATCCTGTCACATGAATTAAACCTTAAATACAGAAGCAAATCATGAAGCAAAAGGGAAAGAATGTCATTAATTGGCAGATACTGGGATACTTGAGTTAGCAAAGAGAGAGCTTGGATAAAAGGCTCCCCCTGTTGAAATGGGTGAACACCACATCTTTATTGTCTTTGATTTTAGTAGGACATAAGGATGGCACTGAGCCCTTAACTTCAGCTATGTATGTGGACAGGGCCGGCGACAGAAATTTGGGGGCCCCCTACTCTAATAGTTTGGGGGGCCCCCCAGCCCAGCCGGGGCCCCCCAGCCCAGCCGACATCGGCTAGGGGCCCCCCCAGCCCAGCCGGGCCCCCCTCCCAGCCCAGCCAACAGTGGCTGGGGGGCCCCCAGCCCAGCCGCCCCCCCAACCCAGCCGGCGCTCCCCCCCCCAGCTGACAGCGGCTGGGGGCCCCCCAGCCCAGCCGGTCACCCCCCCCCCCCCCAGCCCCGCCGCCCCCCCCCCCAGCTGACAGCGGCTGGGGGCTCCCCAGCCCAGCCGGCGCTCCCCCCACCAGCTGGCAACAGCGAGACCGGAGAGCCGGGGAGCAGCGAGAGCCTCCCTTGCTGCTCCCTCCCCCGGACTGAGCCGCTGCCGCTGGCCGGGCTCTCTGCTCCGGCCGGGGACAGGCGCTCGTCCGGGGGAGAGCCGCGCCGGATGACTACGGGTAGAGCTGTACCGGGGCCCCCCTAAAATCGGGGGGCCCGGTACAGCTCTACCCGTAGTACCCCCCTGTCGCCGGCCCTGTATGTGGAACTGAATAAACACCTTGCTAGTGTCCAACACGATGTTAAGCATAGCAGTGACACAGCTAATTTCCCCATCCCAGAAAGAGCAGGAGGCAAAAGATCAGAAAATCCATTTCAGTCTGTTATATCAGGCCGTATTTCTAACTCACCTGTTGTGCAGCTCCCTAAAATATCTTGTGCACAGTGTCACTCATCCAAGGATGTTACAATACTTGCTGAAGCATACTACTTTTTAATTTTAATTTTAAAAGGCATGGTGCCTGATCCCTTCCTTAACAATCACCGTCATGCTAACAGCTGTTTAGTGACTTCCTGGTGTCTGACTGCTCACAAGATTGCACTGGCTTAACAAAAGAATGTGGTTTTTAAAACAACTTAGTTAAACTGATGCAAATCCTTCTGTGCATGCTCCAATAGGTATAAACCTACTTGCATCAGTAAGCTTATGGGGGTAAGGTAAACCACCATAAACAGTTTTTAAACTGATGTTGGTGTGCCCAAATGGGCTTGATCAGTTCAACAAACCCCCTTTTACTGTCTTTAGTTAAACCAGTGCAACTTGTATGTAGACAAAGTTGGTCCTATTTAGTAGAGTTGACCAGAAGCAGGAATCTGTCATGCATTTCAATATCCTAAAATTTGTGATTGGTTTTTTAATTCAAATCCTAATTAAAACCTGAGATGTCCCACAAAATGAAAATTCAAAAAAATCTTTTCAAATTATGAAGTTACTTTGTTTTAGTAAGGTAAACATTTTGTTTAATGTTCAAACATGTTAGTAAATATTACAATATCAGAAGGGTTTGGTTTTAAAATCACTGATTCTAATAATGATTTAAATCAGGAAGCCTTGATTTTAAACTGTTGATTTTAATCTTGTTTTGCATTTTTTACCTTTTTAGCTGCTTTCCTACAGAAAGGTTGGTTCTCATTGGTATAATTTGGTCCTTCTTCCTAACAAGGAGGATACACTATATTTTTCCCACTTATCTAAGTAAATATATAGCTTAACATACATTTTATTTACATTTTAAATTCTTAGTTTTGTTAGGAAATGCTGAATGACACATGTCTGATTTACTAGATTAATTATTGGAAATTGGAGTTCAAATAAAAATGCACCAAAAAAAGTTAATTAAATAACATTGTAAAGTATCTTAAATGTGCTGGGTACTCTGTTATGTAAGTTTATCAAAACCAGTTCTGTACTGCAACCTGATTTTATTAATCAATGGGAGCTTTCACTCTATGTAGTGAAATCCTAAGCAGCTAAATTTCCACTGGTTGGCATTAGCAAAGCTGCCTTAGCCCTAAGAACCTTTTGGGATTTGGGCCTGTCTGATTTGGGCCTGTCATCCACTAAAAAGGAAAAATGATATTTATTCAGCTCATTCACTATGTCCTGGCTAATAGCCTGGCCCCTGATTCCCAGAACATCTCATTCCAAATTGAGCTGCTGTGGGTTGTAGACTATCTATCCTCTCTAAGTGTGGGGGGGTTGCCTAGAGGAAGGTTGTCTCTAGTCTCTCTCTGTTTTGGGGTTCTTGTATGTTACTGTCCTGGATTCTAAGGACTGAAGTAGTAGATACAAAAGTTGCAGTGTAATATCTTCTCTTTATGCCATGAAAGAGGTGGCAGCTATTGTTCCATCTAGCAGGAGCCTGTGTCTGGCCAGAGGGGATCCTGAGCCTTCTAAGTAGACTTAGCCTTGGTCTACACTGGGGGGAGGGGGAAGCGATCTAAGTTACACAACATCAGCTATGTGAATACCCTGGCTGAAGTTGACGTACTTAGATCTACTCACCTCGGCGTCTTCACTACGGTGAGTCGACTGCTGCTGCTCCCCCGTTGACTCCGCCTGCGCCTCTCGCGGTGGTGGAACACAGGAGTTGACAAGAGAGCGCTCAGGTCTATTATCAAGTCTAGTCTAGACATGATAAATCGATCCCTGATGGATTGATAGCTACCCGCCGATCCAGCGGGTAGTGTATGTCTACACATAACACCACAGCAGTACTCTACTGCTTCAGTGTAGCTCCTACATATGCCGACAGGAGGGGGTTCTCCACTAGGCATCGGTAATCCATCTCGCTGAGAGATGTTAGCTACCCTGTTTCCCCGAAAGTAAGACATCCCCCGAAAATAAGACGTACTTCCAGTTTTGCCTCTCGCTGTAATATAATGTAATGTAATTTTGGGAGCAAAAATTAATATAAGACACTGTCTTATTTTCGGGGAAACACGGTAGGTTGATGGAAGGATTCTATCTACTCTGGGGGTTAGATCTGCAGGGGTATAGATTTTTCATACCCCAACACATGTAGATATGCCAATGTAAATTCCCAGCATAGACCAGGGTCTGGTTTCTCTTCCACCTAAGGGTGTGGCTTGTAGTCCATCCTACATCAGAGGAAAGTAGGTGTGACTGTCTAGGCTTGGTTCTGGGGAAAGAATGAGATCATCCTGCCAACCTCTCCTGTTCCCACTCCAACCTCTAGGGGGGGTCACTTCCTCCTGCTAAATTATGACTAGGAAGGTGGTAGAATTTCCATGGGTAGAGGTTCTTAAGGCCCAGCTTGACAAAGCGCTGGGTGGGATGATTTAGATGGGGATTGGACCTACTTTGAGCAGGGGACTGGACTAGATGACCTCCTGAGGTCTCTGCCAATCCTAATCTGCAGGAGTTATTCATTTTTTTTTTTCAAGCAAATAAACTAGACATAATCCATCTTGCACAACTCTCTGTGATGCACCCTTCAGAGCAGGCTTGGACAACAAAAGTGAGAACCTGAGAAAAGGAAATTGTCTAACATCCTCTCATAAAAATGTAATCTGGGAGCCTGGCTTACTGGTTTATTTAGCAATTCGTCACCCCCTTGGTCCTGCAAGTTTCAGTTACCCCAGAAGAAACCCGGAAAATGCAGCTTAATGCATGGGTCTCAAACTCCCGGCCTGTGGGCCATCTATGGCCTGAGAACCGCCTCAATGTGGCCCGTGGGGCTCCAGCAATTTTGGGGCTGGGTCTCTCCCTTGGCCCTGCCTCCTGCCCCTGGGCACTCCCTCTCCCTCTGCACATCTTCCGGGCAATTTACAACAGCCCAGGGCTTCGCCCACCACTGAGCAACTTCTGCCTGCATGTTCATGCCATATGGCTGCTGGCCCCTCCCTGCGGCCCCAAGGTGGGGTCTGGCAGCGCATGGAGAGACCCCACCATAAGTGCCCATGCACCCAAGGAAAGCTGCAGGGGGTAGTACCTGGGGGCAGTGGCTCATGGAGCCCCCCCCAAGCCCGCCTCGCCTTGGAGCCCCAGGTAAGTACTGTGCCCTGGACCCCCTTCCAGAGCCTACCCCCTCACCCTCTCCCCCTGCCCCAGCCCAGAGCCTGCACCCAGCACCCAAACTCCCTCACAGAGCCTGCACCCTAATTCCCTACGCCAGACCTCCTCCTCCCCCAAACTCCCCCCCCAGAGTCTTAGGGAGGTGGGGGTGGAGTTTGGGGGGGCACATTCTGAGCAGCATTTTTATCCGGGCTTTCTTAAAGAGCAGTGTGTGCTACAGGCGTACGTGTGGCTCTCCTCTCTGTGTACCTCAGACCAAGGCTTCCGCATTGCGCAGGATTTAGCCACACAACTGGGCCTGAATAAAGACGGGGAGTCGATGGCTCACTACAAAGAGTAACTTTCCCTCTGCCGAGGCTCACGTCGTCTTGTCAACTGTTGGGAATGGGCCATGTCCACCTTCATTGCAATGGCCTCATTAGCACTGACCTCCCACATGGTAGGGCAGCTCCCATCTTTTCATGTGCTTTATATATATATTAATATACTGCTTACTGTATTTTTCACTCCATGCATCTCAAGTGGGTTCTAGCCCACGAAAGCGTATGTCCAAATAAATGTTGGTCTCTAAGGTGCCACAAGGACAACTTGTTACTTTTGTTGATACAGACTACACGGTTACCCTCTGAAACAACTCCCTAAGTATATGATTTCTCCAAGTCCTCTCTAGTTGTCTACCCCTGTTAGCTTGGATTTGGGCTCGTTTTGACATAACCACTCCAATTCCACTCTGCACAGCAGAGCGGGGAGAGATTTCTCCTGGCTTGTTCTACAGATTCTTACAAAAAAACGAGTCCCTTTCTTTTCAATGACTTTCTCTGGTAGGGCAGGTCTGAATATCGCCACTCTTCCTACTGATTCCATCCTTTAAGCCCTTTCCAAAAACCATCTACTAGGGGTAATTTTAGTGTCAATTTCGATAGGTTTAAAAAAACCAAAAAACAATTGTAATCAATAGAATGAGATGATACCAACAGCCTAATACAAGCCAGTGAACAGCTGTCTAAAGGGAACAACTTTCGATAACCAGTTATTGGCCAGGGTTAAAATCAGAAGTGATCTGAAGGGGAAAGGCTCTGTATTCCATTATCAGTCCCCTGAGCTACCCACTTCAACCACTGTGCCTGTCTAACCTCTTGGCAATAGTGTAAATTAAGAATTAAGTTTAGTTTAGAAGTTCCTTACTTTAGTTGGTTCTAATCTTGCAATGATGTTTCCCGACTTTAAAAAAGTCCTAGGAATGCACAACACTGGTATGTCAAATAATTCAGGTGCCTTCAGACTACAACTAATCAAGTTTTCCAGGTACAACCCTGATTCAGCAAGCTTCTTAAGCATGTGCCTAACTATAAGCATTTGAATAGCCCCATTGATTTTAAATAGGAATATTAATGTGTTTAAACTACCTTGCTGAATTTAAACTTCCCAATTTATGTAGCGCCGAGCAGACCAGAACATTCATGAACCTACTGAAAGAGGTACTTAGTATTTACACACCGGCTGAGGAGAACTTGTTCAGAGATGCTCTGCTATAACTATCATCCACTTATGTATGCAAAAGTCTTACTGCATCCAGCACACATCCATTTCCCCCCCTATTTTTGCAAAGTAAAACTATCTACCTGTTTTAGACCTTTGAAAAACAAGGAAAAGATAATTTCTAGAGGTTTTCAGCCTTCCTGGGCCATTAGAATGTGGCTCTAACCAGAAAGGTAACTGGAATTCCAATAAATTCAATATTTATTACCATTAGTTTAAAACTGAGCCAATCTGATATAAGACTTCGTACTTATCTACTGCTTTACACCTTTAAAGCACTTTACAAACACAGCCTTATAAGATGCCTTTTATGCAGCTGATCCGTTAAGGTGCTGTTCTTGCAATAAATCTGACAACAGCAATTGAGCTGGAAAACATTAGTGAATATTCAAGTTTGTATGGGAGGAAACAGGATATTTTGATAAGGCCTAGTTGTTGAAGCTGATTATAATAAAAAAAAAAAAGAGAGGCCATGTAGGTGAGGGGAATACCTTTTATTGGATCAATTTATAGGATATTAGAGACCAATTTCTAGGATATTGGAACTAACATGGCTACAACATTATAGTCGAAATAGCAGAAAAGCTCACCGTAGATCAGATCTACTGCCAGTTATAGGATGGGGAAAAATCGGATTCTAGTTTCCAAAAGTTTAAGTACAATACAGAATGTGCACAATGCTGATATCAGTTTTACTGTTAGTGCAAGTGTATCTACAGTAGACAGTCACAATGATGTACTGCCATCTCTTGTTTATGCAACGCAATAGCAAGTTCTACTTACTGGGCCTGGTAAGTCTTGTTACTGTCTCAGTTTTTCTAACAATGGTGAATTAGAAACTACTGTATTGTCTCTATAACATTAATGTGACTACTACATTTCTAGACAGACAAGCAGTTAAATATAGGCCAACTTATCCCCATTTTTATTCAGTTTTATAATCCTAGATACTAGTTGTCCAGGTTCATATTTGGACAAATTCTGAATTTTGTTCTGATCGCTTATGAACAGATTTGGGTATAAACCTTTGTTAGGTCTGACTTCTCTTAAAATATTCTCTGTTGTATAATTTGAGTAATTACTTAGTTTCAGATGTTGCCCCAGGAAATGAAGTCTCATCACCATGGTAGATTCATAGATTCCAAGGCCAGAAGGATCATTTTGATCATCTCTGACCTCGCGTATACTATAGAACTTCCTCCAAATAATTCCTAGATCATATCTTTTAGAGAAACATCCAATCTTAATTTTAAAAATTTAGAGATAGAAAATCCACCAAAACCCTTGGTAAATTCTCCCAGGGATTAATTACTCACCATTTAATAACTTGCATATTTCCAGTCTGACTGTATCTAGTTTCAGCTTCTAGCCATTGGATGGTGTTACTACTTAGAGTGAAGAGCCCATTATTAAATGTAACTACCAATAGACTATAATAAAGTCCATCCCTTAACCTTCTCTTAAGCAAATAGATTAAGCTCTTTGAGTTTCTCTAAGGCATGTTTTTTAATCCTTTAATCATTTTCGTGGCTCTTTGCTGAACCCTCTCCAAATTATCAATATCCTTCTTGAATTGTATACAGCAGAAATTAGACGTCGTTTTCCAGCAATCAATTCCACTAGTGCTGGACAAGCAACATAACTTCTCTACCACTGCTCAAGATTCCCCTGTTTATGCATCCCAGGATCTCATTAGCTCTTTTAGCTGCTGTCATAGTAGGAGCTCATGTTGAGCTGATTAGCTGTCTCCATCCCCAAATGTTTTTCTGTCACTGCTTCCCAGGATGGTCCCTAATCCTGAAATATGGCCTATGTTCTTTGTTCCTAGTGTTTACATTTAGTGTTATTAAACCCATTGTGCTTGCTTGCTCCTAAATTTATGAATTGATCTCAATTATCTGAATTGGTGACTTGTCTCCTTCATTTATGTTTTTTTTGTGACAGCTGCAGACTTTCAGTGATGACTTTCTTCTAGGTCATTGATACAAATGTTATAGCATGGGGTCAAAAACAGATTCCCACTGGAAACACAGCTGCTCAATGAGTGTTTTCCATTTACATTTTGAGACTTAGCAAATAGCATACATTAAAAGGATTAAAAACTAGCTATGTGAATTTTATATTCTAGGATTTAAATCCAAATATGATGTGGTACCAAGTCAAATGTCTTGCAGAAGTCACCATAAGGTCATGGTGATTTGCATTAATTGCCCTCTTTTACTATTTTATTAATCAAGCCCAATATAAGCCACTCCATTATTTCCTGGGATTGCTGTCAGGCCTATACTTAAACAGGATGACCTGGGTTACCCTTTTGAAATATTGGCCCAAGATTAGGTTTTTCCAGTCTTCTAGAACTTCCCCAGTATGCCAAGACTTATTGAAAATCAGCATTAACAGACCAGCAACTTCCTCAGCCAGTTTTTTTTTTTAAACTCTTAGATGCAACTTATCTGGATCTGTTGATTTTTAATGTCTAAATTTTAATAGCTTGTCTCACATTGTTCAGAGATTCTAGTAGAACAGAAAGTTATCTTCACCATATGAAACTAAATAATTTGTTTTTCCCAAAATCCAGAACAGATAGTTATTGAATACTTCTGCTTTTTCTGCATTACTACTGATAATTCTACCATCTCCATTGAGTAATGGACCAATACCATTGTCAGGATTTTTTGTTCCTACAGTATGTTTAAAAAAAAACAAAAACGCTTGTCCTCCACTCTGCTGGCCAGATTTCTCCTTGCGTTTTTTGGCTTCCCCTATTTTCTATAATTCCCAACTTTAAATTTTATATTCACTATCCATATCCCCTCTTTCATTTGCTATTTTTTCAAATGTTTGATTGCCTTCACTTTGCCTCTAAACCAGGTGGGTGTTTTAACCAATATGACATTTGTGGGATTGTGGCTTTTTTGGGCACCTAGTAAGTTTTTAGATAATTCCCAATTCACGTTTTACTTAAATACTTCCTCCTGATTCATTTGGCTCATAATTGTTTTAAGCTTTGTGAAATTGGCCCTATTAAAGCACCAAGTATATATATATTACTGGTCTGGCCTTTATTCTGCTTGCATGACCAACTCACGATCACTTATACCAAAGCTATGGTTCGCTTTTAGTTGGGTGATCAGTTTCTCTTTATCTGTTAGAACAAGGTTGTAATAAAGAATTCCCCCATACTGGCTACAACACTGAGTTAGGAAGTTGTCATCTCTGTGTAGAAATTCCAAGGATGTCTTTACTGGCGGCATGAGACAGCCAGCATAAGTCACTTCATTTGAAGTCCCCTTTTGTGATCATGCATCTTTTTTTCCCCTACATGTTCCAGAGAAGTGTGTAAGGAGGCAGTCCTCCTTTTCCAAACTAGGATTTGTTAGTCTGTAGCAGACACTAATACCACAACTTGAGCTTTTTCAGGACATTCATCCTTAACCTTGGGGGTAAAGTGGCTTTGAATGATTGTCAGTGAATTGGAAACAGCTAATGCCATTTTTGACAGAGTGCTCCCCAAGTTCAGTACTAGCAATGCAATCCAATTTATGCTCAAAGATGAGCAATTCGGTTAAAGGCTCCCAGCAATTGTGTAGAGGCAATTCAGTAATTTCTTTCCATGTCCTTTCCTTCCTTGATCAATTTTGTTCTCAACAACCTCATGTCATCAATTACCTATTTTGGGAAGATATGCACTCCCACGCTGGAGGAAAGGGACTGCGCATGGCCCAGAGTGTGGGTACCGTTGCAAAGGATATTGCATGGCCTCTCTGAAATATAGTAGCTATAACAGCTAGCTGGTATTAATAAGCCACATGGAAATAAAAGGATATTAGAGGTGCTTCAGGGAGGTACAACATACAGCCTTCTGTAACCACATAATGAGCTTCCAAATACCCTCTCACCCGCACCTTGAAGAAATTAAGATGTAATTGGAAATATCTGTGCTCTGGGCAAGTCTCAAACATCCAAAAATCACTTGATTATTTTAAAGCCATGTTTAGATTCTCCTGCACAACTAGAACCCTCATATCCACATCATAGGTTCCATCACCAAAATGTTACTCCAAGTCTCAGCTTATAAAAACATGCACCAAAAGCAAAGATGGGGAGCCTCCCTTTGGAAGATCTGGGCCTTACGCCTTCCTCATTGCTCAAGCCACGTAGTTCCCAGCTGCGACACATGCAAAAACAAGCATTCAGACATTTGCATGTTTATTATTTCAAAGTACATTATATACATAATGTATAGTCATGTCTTGAAAAACTTCATTTTATACAGAAACATATCTACAAAATTAACAATCAAATCAATAGTCAGAGTATCTTGTCAATACACATATGTACATATTGGAAGATTTAATGTTTTCACCATCAACACAGCATGGGTAAGTAAATAAAACTCCTTTTGGGGGGGGGGTGGAGGGGAGGAGGAGGGATTTCATAACTATCTTTTGTATCATACCTGAAAGTTCTTTATATTTGGCAACATTTTCAGTTCTTCCCGATGGGCATGAAAAGTTGGATTTCTTGCGCCACCTACTGTTACTAATAGTTAATATCAGTCGTGTGTGTCAATAGTAAAAAAAAATAATAATAATGAATAAAAGTATTGCCTATTATTGACAGGTTATGGACAGGCCTGTACATCTGGACTGCCCCACTACTCCCAAAGTAAGCAGTGGGTGTAAATTTTAGGTAAGAACACAAAGCAATTATACTGCAGTGCAGAACCTCTTTCAAAAGTTATACTTTTTTCAGCATGTGTTGCCAGCAACAAACAAAGAGGATCAGTAAGCAACTGTGGAGCAGAAAATGTTCTGGGAACACAAAGCAGATCCCATTGTTTTTAGTTTTTGTGGATAGACATCTAAACTTACATACACTTAAGTACATTTAAAGGGGAAAGCACAGCTGGTGTCTGGCATGCAGGGTGCCATTCAGATACATGGGTCTGACTTTATTATCTGATATAGGATTTTCCATGATGCAGAAAGACGACCACATCTAGGCAGTCGGAAGCAAATTTTCTTTAGGACCTAAAACCACAATCAGCCTGGATGGGTGGTGTGTTACCAAAAAAACAAAAACAAAAAATTGCAAATTCTACTTCATCCCATAAATGCAACTAGCTAAAGATTTAGATCAGTATTTTCCGAAGGAGTGTGACTACCTTGTACCACTAAATTTCACTGGACAGTGGGCACCGAAGAAACTTGTGACTCCTTCTGAAAACACCAGCCTATGGGGATACTATACTTCCCATAGTTCAACATACTGATTTTATTTTATTGTTTTAAACCAACTCCCTCCTTCCATATTTGAGAACCTGGCTGATATTTATCACTGCAGTAGCCAGCATAAGGCTTATGCAACACTTAAGTTCCCCAAACAAGGATCAAATAGCTACAGTTGTTGCACAAGTCTTGTGCTGATTCCAGAGAGGGCTGGATTTCACTTTGATTTAAAGCTATTCCCCTAGAAAAGAGGGGGTTATTAACAAAAATGTTTTAACTCTGCCAAAGGAATATCATTCTGATTCTTGTTGTAGGCCATGAAAACACTAGCATATTGGTCAGACAAGAATATTCATGAGGAAAATATAAGCTTCTCTTAATTTGCAGCATCATCTTACATATGAGAAACCTGACATCAGTACAGTCAAGAAAAACTACTAACAAATTATTCCTAAAACAATCTGTCATCATACTTTGGACATGATGCAAAAACATGTATAGAAGCTAACGTAAATACAATTTATACAACCAAGGAAAAAAATCTGACAAAGTGTATAGTGTTTAACACAGAGGAAGCAGCACTTTTCAGCAAGACCAAAGGATAACTGGGTGCTCTAAATTCATTTAAGAGCCGGAATGACAATGCCATAAAGCAATAAGAATTTCCACAATATCATTGCACTTATCCCATCTGCATCACATTTCTTTACGACGTTCACATTAAACAGCTGCAGAACACATTAAAAGGTTACATTAATATTAAATACTATTTCTCTCTTTGCTGGAGTAACCTTGGTTTCAGATTAAATAGTGGAAACATTCAATTTCTTGTATTTTTTTCTAAAGCATGAAAACTGATCTGGTACATGTAGGTATGAAACTTAAGAGTTCAGTTATTTGGGGATGTGATCTTCATTCCTGAGGGCTTTGTTCTGCCATGGGGTCTAATTCAGTCAGACAAACTTACTAGTCCACTCTGACTTCAAGAGGGGCCAGAATTTCAACCACTGGTACAACTCCCATTGAAATAATTGGAACTAGGGATTTCTCCAGAAGAGGTTAACAAAGTTTCCTTCCGACTTCCCCTCGTAGGAATGGAGGAGAGATAATCCTGAGCCAGGCTGGCTAAGCTTTCAGCAAGGGTGCAGGACTGATCTCATTTCTTCTTAAATCTTGGGGGGAAGGGAGGGAACTGTATTTTAAAAAGAAACTGTAATAAGGTTGAGAGCCATAGTTGGGATGCCTTTTCTGCAACTCTCCAAGTTTTGAATCAATAGTTTTTACCTTCTTCCAAATAAATGCTCAATTTAAAAAAAAAAAAAAAAAAAAAAAAAAAAAAAGGTTATTCACAACTCATAAGGAACTTGAAGCGGACGAGGCCTTGATCCTACAAACACATTGCTTAACTTTACATGCCGGAATAAATCTCACTAACCATCAGAATTATTCTCATAGATCAAGTTAAGCACTCATGGGTAAAACTTTCAGAAGGGTTAAAGTGACTAAAGGGCTTTAGGTACCTACATAACTTACATCCCTTGGTAACTTTTACCCGGTGGTTGCAGATTAGAGCGCAGTTTGCACATCAAATAAAGGGTTGGAAGGTGAATGGGTACAAGAAACTTTTAAAAAATTAATGGACAACACTACAATAAGGTTTGAAATAAGTGGCCTTTGTACATGTGCACTAAATACTTTTCATGAGAATAGGAAGTGCAAATATTGAATAAATACAGCATAAACCATAAATATATATTTACAAGATGAACTGGTCTGACTCAGACATTTTAGTTAGATGGGCACTAATTTCATAAAATACGCATTTATTGTAGGACTGGAATGGTTCCAGTCCATCTGTTTACCCTTTTCTAATATTAAACTGTAGAAAATATTGTGACTCAGTCTCAAGGGGACACCATTCCTGTTATTTCCCCATCACTTTGTGAATGAAGAGTGGAGCTATCAACTGAAATTTCAAACTATGGTCACAATGAAGTTTATTTTGACAGACTTAAATAATTCGTATTAGTAAAGTTGAGTGATTTTTTCTTTTTGTACAAATTCTACAGTTCCACCAAGAAATTGCAATTCACCATTTAAATATATCTTATGGTCAGTTTTATGAGTGGGGCTATATTTACAATTAAGATGACTAAACAACATGGGGGGAGTTTTAAGATTGGAATGTCTTGGAAAAAGGGACTATGCATATAAATAATGGACATACTTTTTAAAATGGTGTTAATTTATATTGAAAATCCAACTTATTTTACAAAATCTACCTGAGTTCAAGGTTATTCTGATTCATATGTCTAGTGATCTGGATTTTATGAAAAACTTGGTTAGTTGATACAATCTGATACAACTGAAAATGCCCAGTATCAGCAGCAGACGTTTCTCATTCTAATTTCTTGCTCGTTTACCCCCTCAGACAATTCATATTAAGTTTCCAGGGAAGCCAGTAAGCTTTTGTCCAATGGCAAAATATGCATAATGTCCTTAATTATTTTTACAAAAGTTAATTATAAAGCCCCTTTTCCCATGCATATGTTAATTTCTTGATCAACTTAAATATATCAAACACTTAGAGTAGGGAAGATTTCTGAAAGCCCTGGAAGCTCAGTAGCACTGGATATGTTCCACAGCAAATCAATTCCCCCGCCCCCGCAGATTTATCATAAGCAGGCTGTTTAATTGTACAGTGCAGAAATTAAAATCTCACTGAAATGTACTCTACATGTAGTGCACACTGCAAAGCATCTGGATGCCTTAATTTCAGAGAAGAGTTCTAAGAATGTAGCCTATAGTAAAGTCCATCAATGCAGAGGCAAAACAAACTTCACCCCTGATCCTACAGAGCCTCTCATGTCCGGAAGGACAATTTGCGTGGTTAAAGGATTATGCCCTGCCATTGGTTGACACTCAGTTTATAGGAGAAACTTCAAAATGACAGTCTGCAGCACCTGTTTTTTAGTTCTGACTGTTCCATAGTTCATTACACTTGCTTCATCCTCCGTTCCAGTTCATGCTGGTGCTTAATAAGTCGTTCTATTTCTGTTCCTAGTGTCTGCAGATTTTCCTTTAAAGAAAAGAGGAGGGACAATAAGAGGGAAACATCAGTAAATGCAACATACAATATTGAATTTAAAATTGTCACTTGCCATCAATATGAGTGGATTGCTACCTGAAAAGAGCAAGCTCACTTAGCAGTGAAAAGGTGGGGGAGCAACCCTTCTCTCCCTGCATTAACAGTGAATATGATGCTCTAAAGGGGAGTATCTTTCTTATAGGTTTTTGGATTCTACTGAGCATGCCAAGAAGATATACTACTTCAGTTCAAAACTCAAAATATACGCAGATACAGACATGGAATCAGAGAGCTTATAGATACATTCCTTACTAATGGCTAATCATGAGCCCAGTGGTAGGAGAATCATCCCCATTTTAAGAAACAGACATACACAAAATTCCAACCTGTACAGAAATCAGAACATGTGTCTTTTGAGCATATTTTTGCTTTCACTGAGTGCTGTCAATGTTACAAGACAAACCATAGTGCCCATCTCTAGAGACACCTCTCCTTTGGTAGTTGTGTGTTCAGGGCAGTATTTATTTGAGAAGAGCAAAAAAATGGACTTTGTGAACGGCGACCAGAGGTACTCACTTTCAATGTGATATTTTTTAATAAAGTATCCTCTAGCACTGCCTGTAGCTTCCTGTTTATCTCCAGAGAGAGTTCTAATGTGAGCCCACTGTCTGCGGGATGCGATGTGTACAGGGATGCCATGATGCCACCGCGCCTGCTCAAATGGACTTTGTTAAAGTCGGAGGCTTCTGAGGACAGGGTGCCAGCTTCTTCCCGCAAAATGTAACTCTGAATAATTCTGGAAAAAGCAGAGAAATGGGGGTGAAATTGCAGGTGTTGAGTTATGGTACAGGATTCTTTGCGGGGGGTATTTATATTATATTCCGGTTACAACAAAACAGATCTTCACATGCATGATGTCAAGAGCAAAAACCTGATACAAACATTGCAAAGCTTAGAAGGGTGTAATCAGATGGGGGAGGGGGGGTGCTGGAGCCATTTCTTGCCCCACAATGATTAATCTCCATTTTCACACAGTAACAGCAAACACCACCCACAATAAAGATTTCCAGGGTCTACCCATAAGGAGAGAGCAAGGGTGAAATCCTAACTCCCATTTAAGTCAATAGCAAAGCTCCCACTGACTTCAGTGGGGTTGGGATTTCACCCCAAGCATACACGTACTGACAAAAGCCAACCCCAGTCCTGTAGGCCACCACTTTAGCAACGGACTAAGCTCCTTGGGGAAGGGACCATCTTTGGTTTTTTGTATTTGTACAGCACCTAGCACAATAAGGTCCTGATCCAGGAGTGGGACACCCAAATGCTAGAGAAAAGCAAATAAATAATAAAAGGGTGTGAATTGGAACTGTAACAGACAACCTTATTATGTAGTTTGACTAGAATCCAAAGCATTTCCAGACAAGGTCTCAGGTTTGTTAGCAGAAAAACTGAAGGGTGGGATTTTGCAAAGCATCTGAGTGAATCAAAAGCACGAGTTGCAAGCCTGTGCAAATGTAATTCAACCCCCTTCTACCTATGCATTATAATGTCATTTTTAATTACATGATCACAAGACACTTTCCTACAGTCCCCTGCTTCATTGCGTGCAGAGGGGATGAATATGAGTTGTGTAATGAAGGAGACTCCTGTCTCATCTGGTGAAGCTGGACGGTGTGCAGTGAATGAGGCAGTGCAGTGAAGGGATGACAGGAAGATAAAGAATGGTGTCCTAGGTAAGACAGCAGAATGCTATCCTGGATAACTGGATTCTATCCCTACCTCTGCCACAGAGTTCTTTTGTTATGGGGGGGGGGCAAATCACTTAATCACACTTCTCACAGACGGTTACTAATTGTGTGTTCCTCATTTCCTAGCTGCTTTATGTGAGACCTTTGAGTTGCAGTAACATTGAGCACTCACTGCTGCATCTGAAGTCACCAGTAGCTGTGCTTTGTATGTATAAAGTGCTATATGCTGCTAAGTACTCAAACACTAGGGCCTGACTTTTCAAACAGGACATTAAGACTGGTAGATACTTTTGACCGTATCCTTTGTGCCTCAATTCCCATCTGTAAAAGGGGGATAATATCCTCTCTTCTCACAGGGATATTGTAAATGTACACTGATGTTTATGAAGTATTCAGCCACTGTAGTGATAAACCCCACAGAAAAGCTCATGAGGAAATTAACAATTCTGTCTTCAGAGCAAGGTTTGAATAGTGTGCAGTAAATAAGGCTTAGAGAGGATAAAATAAAATACTGAGTGGCTGCTTATTGTGTGAGCACTGTCCATCTTGCTCAGAATGAATCTGCACAGATTCAATTTACATGAAAGGCACTAATTACCGAGAGTTAAAAAATTGCATTAGGTTTCTGAAAGTTTTTACAATTAGTCACTTTTAAACCATGGCTGCTTTTCAGAACAGTCTGTTTTTTACACAAGACACCAAACAGGTTTCTAGTTTTTAGTATGTTTTTGAAGTGCCAAATGTATTATTGTTTGGCTTTGTTACAGTCTGAATGAGACCGCTTGTTCAGCATTTCTATTGTAGTAGTGCCTAACAAACCCAGTGAGGGATCTAGGCACTGTACTAGCACTACAGAGGGTCCCTACTCCAGGAAGTTCACAAGCTACGATCTTTTATGAGACACTATCTCAGGAGATGGCATCACACCATAATAGAAGAGTGCATGTGATAATGGTTAGATTTAATAGCAAACAACGTTCCTTCATAAAAGGAGAGTATACTTCAACTTCTTCCTCCCCACAACCCCCAGCAATACTGAACGAGCAGATCTTAGACAGGAACCTAGCCAGTAGGCTAAGTGACAGGAGATCCCGTAGCCTGCACAGAACGGAGAAGAGGAGAGGAATCTTACATCATATACTAAAGATGGACAGGCTTTGGCTCAGATATTTTATTACACTAGCTATCAATTATTATTTGTAGTACCGTTGCACCCAAAGGCTCCCATCAGGAATTATACTAGACTCTGTATCAACAGGATCTCTTAGCATAGAAGTGATGCATCAAACAGCATCTTATAAGAACTTGACTCTCTATACCAGGGGTGGGCAAACTTTTGGCCTGAGGGCAACATCTGAGTGCGAAACTGTATGGAGTGCCAGGTAGGGAAGGCTGTGCCTCCTCAAACAGCCTGGCCCCTACCCCCTATTCACCTCCTCCCATTTCCTTCCCTCTGACTGACCCCCTCAAAACCTCCAACCCGTCCAAACCCCTGCTCCTTGTCCCCAGACACCCGCTTCAGGACCCCCACCCACCATCCAATGTCCCCCGCTCCCTGACTGCCTCGCCCAATCCCCTCCCCCATCCCTTGACAGGCCCCCCAGGACTCCCACACCTATCTAACCCCCCATTCCCCATCCCCTGGCTGCCCCCCCAAAACCTCTTCCCCATCCAACCGCCCCCTGCTCCCTGTCCTCCAACTGCCCCCCAGGATCCTCTGCTCCAAGCCCCCCACCATGCATTTAACATTTTTCTCTGTCAAGTTAATTTTGTGTGTTAAGTGTCAGTGTTCTGGTGCAGAGCAGTAACTCAGAGCCAACTGTGTGATCCAAATGTCATACATACTTGGTTTTTTTCCTGATTTCCTCCACCAGTTGCTTAATGTGATCCTCCATGAATTCCATCTTTTCATTTTTCCGAGCATGAGCCTTCTGTAGTCTTACTATTCTCTCAATCAGGACAGCCTTGTCCACTTCTGGGAAGCTATCAGCTCCTGAAGATCCCGTATTCTCAGGCGAGCGATCTTCGTTGCTGCTTCGAGCGTTAAGGGACCCTATCAAACAGTCACATGTTTATTATAACATATACCATTTTAAACAAAGTACTTCTTGCCAAGTACGCTGTTCCATTTCATCACAAAAATCAATAGCTCCAAACTGCTCCTAAAGATTTTCTTCATAAAATGTTGATCTCGTTTAGCTAGTCACAGAGTGGCTGCACATAATTACTGTACTATTTTCACTATCTATGTTCAGACAATGGTAAACCCCTGAGTGTGAACACAGTTGTACTGGAATAAAAGTACTTCCATCAGTATATAGCCTATTTCTGTAAAAGAACCTTTATACTGAAATAATTCTGCCCACACCAGAGAATTAGATCAGCTTAATTGTATTGTGTTCTAAATGGATATAGTTAAACCTTTACCAAAAAACTGCATATAGACCAGTGAAACTTAAATACAAGAGTGCTACAGGGTTAACCTCTTTCAGATCGATGGCAGGAGAAGTACCGAGAAGCTCTGGAAGCAACTTTAAAAGTGACAGGAATTTCGAAGGGAAAAGGCAGGGCTACATATTTCAAACACAATCTTGTGGACTAAAGGTACATCAACTTTGATATAATTAACCTAATTTAAAACTATATGATATTGATCAGGTAAATACATTCTAATCATACTGTAGAAAAAATCATTTCTCTTCATGGTAGAACAATAAAGGAATATATTTTACATAAGCACACTGATGCCTGTAAATATGGCAATTGATTTACCATGTACACAGTGCCAACTGTCAATGAGTACAATTAAACAATAATGGAGGCAACTACTGATTTTTGTTTTGCCTTTGGCTACATTTAAAAGTGTCATCTAAGGTACCTCTGAACATAAAAGCAGCAAGTTCAAAAAGACCGAAGTAAAAAAACTAGACTGTCTATAATAAGAACACATGGCTGCAATTACATTAATAAGGTCATTATTGGGCCTGAGACCCCTGTATCTATATTAAGTTCTTGAATCTCAATGAATTCCACAGACTTTGCAACATGAGAAAGATATTCCTATTTCTCAGTTATACATACACTGATTTGCAGCCAAGGATTACTCATATGGGCAAACACTGCAGTTATCAGGTCTACGTATCTCAAAGCTAAAAAAGGAGGGTAGCAAATTAAAACAGACCACAGGACTTTCACCACCAAGACTGACAATATTCCATAAGTCTTGGTGTTCTAGAGGAGAAAGTTTTGTTGAAGTGTCAACAAGAGCATTGCTCAGAAGCACATAGCCTAAAGAAATAACCAGTCACTATTTAAAACACAAACACCCTAAATCCGTGGCAGTAAAATAAGATGAGTTATTAAAACTGAACAATGAAGGCAGAACTGTTAGTTACATTACCTGATGAGCTAGAACGACTCCCCATACTGCTAACTTCTTTATCACAGCCGCCATTTTCAATCTGATCCAATTTCCTTCGTGCTAACAAGAAAACATGATGAGGGTTACCAAAATGGGAAAAAAGCCTAAGAAAATGGAACCCACACATACACACCACCCCAATCCAACAGGAACGGAGACAGTTTTCTTTAATTGCCAAATCATACTAGTGATAATACTATTGACTAACAAACCATGTGAATATTATTAAGTGCTTGGTCTAATGCCCATTGAAATCCATGGGCTTTGCATCAGTCCTCAGGTGAAGAGGTAACTCTATGTACTGGGTTGTCTTAAGACTACTGTTTAAGCCATGCTTTATTATGGATATGGAGCATGCTATTTAAATAGCTAATGAATGACATACCACAGCTCTGCTCTGTGGAAATCAGTTATTCCGTGACTGCTATCACTACTGGGAGCTGACAGCAGTGCCCATGCCTAGATGTTGAACAGTGCTGGGAGAAGAATTATGAGCACGTGTTCATACCTGTATAAGAAGGTTGCCAGAACTTCCTCTCCCAATGTATGAATAGTTCACAAGTGTTATGTTTTCACATAAATTCCAAATATATATTATATATATATATATAAATAAAATAACGGATAAAGCACTTCCTTAAAATGCCACCACCAACAATTCTGGCTACAGTAGGCATTTCGAAAGCTTCAGATGTGTCTTGAATAGACTTCTGTGTAGTGAGCAGGAATCACATGTATCTGGTTACCATTGATGAAGTCTCAAAAGTCACATGCCATTTGAGTTCATAGAATATCCTTTTAGCTGAATACCAAAAATGTGTAGATCCCTTCCAGTACTTAGACATTTTAAACAAGTCAGTGTTTGAAAATTACACATTAACATGCAAGCAATTTACTGCCTAGGAGATTTAATTAATGGCCCAATCCAGCAAGCCCTCCGTCCACAAATCTCTTATTTGATACAAAGAAGGCCTGAAAGAGAATATACAGGCAGGAATCCTTCTCTAACAGTGTATGCTGGGAGAGAGGAGGACTATGTTAGTATGTTCTAGTGCAGAGGTTTTCAACCTTTTTCTTTCTGAGCCCCCCACCTCCACCCCCCAACATGCTACAAGAACTCAATGGACCACCTGTGCCACAACAACTAGTTTTCTGCATATAAAAGCCAAGGTCGGCATTAGGAGATAGCAAGACAACTGCCTGGGGTCGCATGCCACAGGGGGCCATGTGAAGTGAAGTTGCTCAGGCTTCATCTTCAGCCCGGGTGGAGGGACTCAGGGTCCTGGGCTGCAGACCCATGAGGTGGTGCTTTGGCTTTCTGCCGTGGGCTCCAGAGAGTCTAACACTGGCCCTGGTTGGCGGACCCCCTGAAACCTTTTTGCGGTCCCCCAGAGGGCCCCCAGGTTGAGAACAACTACTCTAATGGACACAGGACTAGATCTGGGAGGGGGAAAAAAAGTTTCAACCTTGCTGAAGTTGCTTGGTGAGGTCTTTAAGATTTGCCACATGTTTACGCTTTTGAGTAACTAACTCGTCTTTTAATTCATCTACTTGGATGTTCAGTGCTGTTAGTTCTTTCTGTTGAGAAGCCAACTCTGTCTCCAGGGTCTGGACTTCATGTCTGCGTAGCTCTTCCTCCTTTTGCAGTTTGTTTGCCTGAATTTACAATAAACAAAATAAAACATCTAAAATCACTAGACGTAACCATCTGCTTAATGTCAACATCACCACCGCTTTGCTCCTGTCCTTCATCTGAGAATCTCACGTCATTTTATGAACCATTAATTTAATCTAATACCACCAATGCGGAATAGCCCAAGGCAACAAATAGGGTGTACTACTTATTCCAGAATTTAGCACAGTACAGAATAAGATTTAAGCTCTAAAAATAATCGAGTGTGTAACTTTTCAAAATATATGTGAAAACAACCTATCTGCACACAGTAAAATGGAACCATCATGATGAGGTTATTAGTAATTTATTATAGCCACAAAATTATTCCTACAATTGATGGAATGAAGATACAAGCACAAAGGATGCTCGAGGTTGATATTAAAAAGTAATTTTACGAAAGGACCTCCGGTTGTGGTACATGTGATACACAAAATCAAGCTGCAATCCTGCAAATGCTTACACAAGTGAGCAGTCCTATTTAAGGCAAAGTGGGCCTATTTCAATTACACTGTTAAATATTACGGGAGAACCTCTGGGCAATAGGAGGAGCCTAAAATAATTTTAGCCTTCCATGGGACAAACATGGAAAGTCAGTTTCACATGCAAGTTAAATCCTGCTGGGTATAAAACTGGATTAAGGCAGTCCAGAGCCCTAGGCATGCCATGACATTGGCCCCCTGCTATGACTCCACCCCCACTGCCCTACTTCTGTGCTGGACCCCACCCTTCATCTACCTAAATGACAGGAGCTGAAGTCAACTCTCGCCTCCTAGAGAGGGGGAGAAGCAGCAGGGTCCCTCTCCCAGAGCAGTGAGTCTTCCATTGACACACAGAGCAGTTCACATGGCAGAGCTATGGTTCTATGGAGTCTGCAGGCTCAGGCAGAAGTTTTTGGTTACATTCAGATCACATTTCCAAGCTTTTATTCACAACCACAAGGGCTGGCAACTAACTTTTTAAACAAAAGCTGAAATTCTGTACTCACTGTGTCACTGCACGAGCTGAAGCCTCGAACCAGACCTTAGAGGCTTTGCATTAATCCAGCCCTGATCAGATAACCTATTAGTACAAAATCCATCTGCACGTTGTACTCACCAGATCATCTTTAGTCTGTCTCACATGTTCCAGCTGACTCTGTAACTCTCTTTCACTGTAGGTAAGCTTATCGAACTGGGCCTGTAAGAAGTTGGCTTCAGACTGCAGCTGTGCATTCTTACTCGTTAGTTTTTCAGTGAACACAAGCAGCTCAGATTCTCTTTTCCGACTGCCTTCAATGTCCTTTTGGAGATCAGTAATCAGAGAATTCAGACTGTCCAGTTCTTCCTTCAAGGTGTCAATTTCTTGTTCATCTCTACCAAAACAAGTGTATGTCTTAGGGGTGACTTGAGCTTATGTACATCAAATGTGAAAATAGTAAAATATGTAATCACAGATATGAAATGGCTTTCAAACTGCAAGCCATTTCATATCTGTAACATCGGAAAGATGTTTCTCATCTCCAAGCTGTTAGTGATCCCAATCATATTGCTGCTGGGGGAATTCTCTGCCACATGCACAGAATTCATGTCCCCCCACAAATTTATTTATTTCCTGCAGAAAAATGACTGACAGGGTAGCAATGAGAAACTGAAAGAACAGTCATGCACCACGTCCTAGCTGCGCAGGTACATCATTTCCTGCACCCGGAGCAGCCAGTGAAGAGGTAAATCATTGCAAGCTTGGGGCAACCCAGCCAGCGGCTCCCACCCTGAGCTGGGATCAGCTGCTAATCATGGCTGGGCTGGAGGCAGGAGAGGATGGGACTTCCTCTTCCCCTACAAGGAGTAGGTGGGCTTGTGTCAGACCCACCCCCCAGCTGCAGAAGCTCAGCATCCTCCCCTGCTTCCTGCCCCCATCACTTCTCAGCTGCGGGGGGAGAGGGGTCACTGTACGGGGAGCTGTTTCCCCATCCACCCAACCCCTGGGCATCCAGACCTCCCATACCCAGACATGCCCAACAAGCCTCACGCCTGTACACCCAGAACCCTCTTAGCCCTCCATACTTGAACCCCATTGAACCTCAACCCCTGCAACTGGAGCCCCCTGCACCCAGACCACCCCCCACTGAGCTCCCTGCACTCAACCCCCCACCCTGATGAGCCCAGCCCCTTAAGCCCCCACATCCAGACTCCCCTGCTGAGACCTCCACACTCAAGACCTCTCAGCTGAGCCTCAACCACTTTTGCCTGGAAGCCCCCCGAGTCCCATTGCACCTGCACCTGGAAACACCACCGCCCCAACAAGCGTCTGTGAATCCAGATCCCCCACAGCTAGACTCCCCACTGAGCTGCCTGCATCCAGATTGTCCCACATAGAATCCTCACACTCCACGCCTTATAAAGGTTCTACGTGGAACACGCCACAGCTGGGAGAGGATACAGATTCTCTGAGTACACCCCCAGGTCCAATCCATTGCAAAGGCAGCAATAAAGCACAGAAATGCTTCAGGTCCAAAACAGAAATATGTCTAGTCAAATACATTCTTTAAAAACTTTAGTTTATACCTTTGATGTTGCTCCTGCAGCTTATCTACAATTTTCACTCTATCCAGTAAATTCTGAATCTCGGCCTTCTGCCGATTAATAATTTCTTTGTACTTTGATAATTCATCTTCTGTTCTCAACCGTTCATCCTCCAGACACTTTACCTAAGTGCAAAAGAACATAATCTTAATTGTAAATTGGTTATTTTCCTGCCAAACTTCAGATGACAGTGCGTTTTATCCAATAGGTCTAAAACTCTAACCACAGTTACAGTAGTACTCCCTGCCTATTTTTGAACAATGTATAAAATCAGATTCAAACTATTTAACAGATCAAAAGCTAAAACAGAGAACAGTTCAGTCAGATAAAAAACATAACAGCTATAAGAACTAGCTTCTAAATATGGTCAAGTCATACAAGCTTTAAGTAGGGATAATACCATCCCCTCCAAAAGATTCATAAACCCACACATATGGGTAGACCAAAGCCCAGCTGCAGTTTCATCTTCCTACAGTTACCAAGGCCAACCCACGCCATGCTCACCCATGCTTCTGTCTAAGAACGGAATGCTTCTCCCTACAGAGCTAGTCCATGCTGCTCTTGAGCTGGCCAATAGATTGATAGATGGGTTGCTCATAAATGATGTGTAGCATTTCCTCACGTGCTCTCAGAGACCTAGTGTGTAGCCTCTAGTACACTCCCAAAATGCAGCTCTACTCTGATCTCTTGCATGGCAATATATTGTGCTGTCAAGAATTCCTCTGGGCCAGCACCACCAGGAAAAAAAATAAAATCTGTGTGCAATGATCCATATAGTGCAATTAGAGGTACATACAGAAATACCCCTCCCCAGATGTGGATAGTTCTTGGAGAACATGTGCTCATGTGCACAGTTGCTGTCAAAAAAGCCAACACAATGTTATAATTTATCCCTTTCCTGATGGTTCCTATATTGCCAACTATATGAATCCCTGGTATGCCCACACCTAGCATACAATTTTCAGTTCTGGTTACCCCACCTCAGAAACAATACATTCAAATTGGAAAAGGTACAGGGAAAGGGAAGCAAAATGATTAAGGTTATGGAACAGCTTCCATGTGAGGAGAGATTAAAAAGCCTGTGACTGTTCAGCATCGAAAAGAGATAATTAAGAGGGGACATGAGAGAGGTCTATAAAATCATGACTGGTGTGGAGAAACTGAAAAAGGAAATGTTATTTATTCCTTCACATAACACAAGAACCAAGGGTCACCCAATTAATTAATAGGCAGGTGTAAAACAAACTAACGTACTTCTTCACACAACGCACAACCTGTGGAACTCATTGCCAGAGAATGTTGTCAAGGCCAAAAGTATAACGGGATTCAAAAGAAGAATTAGATACATGCAAAGACGACGGTGAATAGGTCCACCACCAACTAAGATGGTCAGGGATATCACCCCAAGATCTGAGTGTCCCTATCCTCTGATTACCAGAAGCTGAGAATGGGCAACAGGGGAGGGATCATTTAATAATGACTCTTGTGTTCATTCTCTCTGAAGCATCTGGAACTGGTAACTGTCAAATGACAGGATACTGAGCTAGATGGATTATTGGTCTGACCCAGTATGGCCCTACTTAGGAGTAATACAGCCATCCTGAATTCATGCTGACAAATCACGACACCAGAATATGATGTATTCTTGCTCTTTCTGTAAACTAGCCAGATACATTAGGATTTGTTTTCAAAATCCTTATGTTCCACCTTCAGTCTTGTAGCAAGAGAGAACTCTTTAGTTACCTTAGTTCTTAGTGTACGCAGTTCATCCATACCCTCTTTAAATGTTCTCTTCAGGTCCTCCAGTTCTTTTATTTTGGCATAGTGTACCTTTTTAAAGGGAGAAAGCATCAAAACATTGTCATTTTAGGGGGCACAGGATCCCCTCATCCACTGTAAGACTACACCCACCAATAAATAACTTATTTGCTGCCTGTTTTACTGCCTAGGTTTTCTACCATGCCCATCACCATGTTATCAGAGTATGTATACTTCATAACAGTGAGTAGCAAGCGTGGAAAATCAGGTAGGGGGTGGATGGTAATAGGCTCCTATACAAGACAAACCCGCAAATATTGGGACTGTCCCTATAAAATTGGGACATCTGGTCACCTTAACAGTAAGACATTATACACACACGGGGAGAAGTATTTATCCTTAGTTAATGTGCCTGGAATATTAACTCCAATAATAAGTTATATTCCCAAAATAACTCTGTCAGAACTTTAACGTTGCAAATGCAAGCACTCAAAAGTTAATAAATATCAGCCCAGAGTCCTGTGTAAAAAAATTGTATGTGACCAAGTAACCAATGACTGCAGCATAATTCATGTGCACAAGAGGCCAAATTAAAGTTGCACAGACAGCCTTAATTCTGGCATTTCCTAACTTTGCAACCTTAATGTTCTCTTAACATCATTTTGGGGGGTGTAATTTCTTTTGGTTTTTTTTCAAAAGGCAAACTAAAAAAACTCAGATGTTTCATCATGTTGAATCACATTGAACTTCAAGATGAATCATCAAATAGAACTGGGATATCTTCATCCACAATCAGTCCTCTACCCTTTGAGCGAACAGTAAATGGTAGCAGCTAAAAGTTCGGCTTGGTGGACCTGCTACTAGAGGTGAATTTTGCCAGAGGGTTCCATACCTATTTGTTAGACAGAAAAGAAATGTCAAGACTCAGGCTGTGTCTACAATACTGCAGTAAGTCGACCTAAGTTACGCTACTCCAGCTACATGAATAACGTAGCTAGTTGACATAGCTTAGGTTGACCTACTTCAGTATCTACACCACGCTGCAGCGACAGGAGACAGTCTCCCATCGATTTACCTTAATCGTCTCGTTCCAGTGGGGTACTGAGTCCACCTGAGAGCGCTCTGCAGTCAATTTAATGGGTCTTAACAAGACCCACTATATCAACCCCCTGCAGCATCAATTGCAGCAGCGTCAATCCCGGGTAAGTATAGAGAAGGCCTGTGGAATCCTAGGTTTAATGCCAGGTTCTGAAAGGGATTGTACTCTAGTGTTAACAGATCCTAGTCATTCTGCCCAAAACAACAACAGTTTACCTCCAGCTGCTCAGACTTTTCCTGCATTTGTTTTTCTAGTTCTCCCTTTGTTACTCGGAGCTTTGCATCCAATTCATTGGATTTAATTTCTTCTGACTCCTAGTTGAATTGGAAGAAATTAAAAAACAAAAGGGAGGGGGGGACATTTTAAGTATAGAAAAACTCTTTATTTTATGAACACAGAAGACACGCGTTCTTATCATGGACTATCTGTAATTTGCACTACCATATATAGTAGTGTTAAATATATGAAAACACATTGCACTCCAGTGAAACCAGACGCAAGATCTCACTTTTTCCCTAATTTTTTTTTTATTTATCTCTAATCACAGACGTTTATAAATGTAATGGCATGACATTTCACACTGCATGCATGCAATAATTTTTTACTTTATTACAATTTAAGATGAAAATAAGAAACAAAAAAAATCAGATGTTAAACATGTTAATTTCACCTCATGAGAAAGTATGCCTACTTGGTATGTTTTTATCATTTCTTGGCAGTTTTTCCGTATTTGGTCTCCCTCCTCTTTTGCTTGAGTTAACTTTGTGGTTGCATCTTTGAGTCTATCTTTGGTTTCCTAGAAAATAAACCATGAATAACAATTTGAACCTACGAGCGTTACAGGTCAAGATTTTGAATTGGGGGGAAAAAGGAGTTATCACGAAAATGTTTTCAATTCTAATAGTGTTTCCGACTCATGATTTTATTGAGTCATAATATTTGCTTAGAAAGTGCTGCAATACCAACTGTTAAGTCATCTGTTTATGACTCTCCAGAATGGCAACACCACAACTCAAAAACTTCAAGTGAAAATCTGCTTTTCCCACTGTGTCCTTATAGCCATATTTCCATGAGCCAAATTGAGGGCTCCCTTTGGTAACACTGAAAAACAAGTGGCTTGTAGTGGCTGACTCATTATCTCCAAACAAAAATCATCTAACTGAAAACTTCACTATTCAATCACAGAAATGTGTTACGTCCAATCCTCACCTTCATTCACTATCAGAGTTGTAAGCTCTTCAGAGCAAGAATCTAGACGTCATTATCTCTCTGTCCTTGTGGCAATTCAGCTTTTTGCAACATACATATTTTAAAGAGAACCAAGTGCAAAGAACCGTGTCCAGTTGCTTCCCTCTTTTCCAATCAGACTGTTACTGTTTGTGATTTAGACCATGGACACATTCTGTACTGACTTGTTCAGCAGAAGTGAGAGAAGAAATTCTTAGTGAGGATTGTAGGGTGTGTCATTCACACGGTGTTATGACAGACTGATTTACAAAAGGGCTTTTAATCAGAGTAAAGTAGAAACCACCCTGGATATAGTCCAGTGTTTCTCAATCTTTTGTCCTAGCAACACCTCTTGGATATAAAAATAAAAATAAATAAATAAAATAAAAGTGACCCCTTAGCTAAAAATTAATTAAGTAAATAATTATTAATACTCAGGGCCAGCATTAGGGAGAGACAAGCAGGGCAACTGCCGGGGCCCCATGCCACCGGGGGGCCCTGCAAAGCTAACTTACATGCTTCAGCCTGGGCGATGGGCTGAAGTCGAAGCCCGAGCCCCACTGCCTGGGACTGAAGCATGTAACTTAGCTTTGCGGGGGGGCCTGTGGCATTAGGCCCCAAGCAACTGCCCTGTTTGCCAGCCCCTAACACTGGCCCTGCGCTTGCACCCTAACCCCATCCCAGGTTGAGAAACACTGATCTATTCAACCAGCCTTTCACATTTTCCACATCAACAACACTATCTTCAAAGTACTATTCCTAAATCCATCTGTAGATTGCCAAGTTTAAAAAGTAAACAACGATTTTTTAATCAATTTTAGTGTTACTCAGCAAGAAAATGGCACAGCACCTATATTGGGCTGATGATGATCTTACTTCACAGTATTGCTTTACTAACCTTGTGTGAATCCATTTCAGTTTTCAATTTGTTTTGGGCCCATTTTACTTTAATGACATGAGAACTGATTTCTTCTTTCAATTTTTCTATTTCTCTGTTGAATCTAGTGGCTTCACCTTCCTAAAGGAAGAAAAAACACAAAAAGAAACATCCACAGATTACATTTTATTGATTTTAAATCCTGATTTTTATACAACTATAGAATTATACTCATACATGAGTGACAAGTTCAGCTTTTCATCCATAAGGCCCGAAACCTGCAAAAAACTGCTGTTAACCACAGTCAGGTTTTACAGGACTGTGTCTTAAAACCTTAATTGTCTATGGGCTTGTCTTCACTACCCGCTGGATCGGCAGGTAACGATCGATCGGTTAGCGATCGATTTCTCGCGTCTGGTGAAGATGGGAGAAATCAATCGTCCGCGGCGCCCCCGTCGACTCCGGAACTCCAGCTTGCTGAGTGGCGCAAGCTGGAGTCGACGGGGGAGCGCGCTGCTGACGGCCGCCGCCGTGAGGACGGCAGGTAAGTCAGCTGGAGATACGCAAACTTCAGCTATGTGAGTCACGTAGCTGAAGTTGCGTATCTGCAGTTGATTCTCCCCCCCTCCCCCCCCAGTGAAGACCAGCCCATAGTCTGGGCTCCCAATGAGACTGCCTCCCTGTTCATGTGCGGTATTGCCACATTTGTGATCAGAGATGTTCAGCTGAAGCAACCTTGATTAATTCTGAGACGGTTTCTAGCAGACTGTTTTCTAGGAGAACTCTTTTGACTGGAATTGCATAGATCCATGACTGACTAGATATACTGATCTTCTAGACAAGTGGCACACATCCTTTTTCTTTTTGCAGGCTTAAGGGAAAGGTGCATGTTTTGGGGGTAGAGGGGGCAGAGTCAAACTGTAGGAGGATATAGCAGAAAATGCAAAGTTTACTAACTTTTTGGGGTAGTCTGACAGAAGCATTGTGTACATTGGATATTTGATATTATGGGGGGTGGGTGGGTAATAAATTGTTCAAATAATGATACCAACTGCCCAAATATAATGGGTCTGGCACCATGAGGCTACACCCAAATATAGTTGTTTACATCAGTGCAAAGTGGGTGTAAAACACTATCAAATCAGACTGCTATTGTTTGACATACTTTGCACCGATGTAAATAACTACACAAGGTGAAGGGCAACACTGATTGTTAGCCAATAAATGTACACCACACAAACCACCACTCTATTTTTCTTCAAGTGAACATCCAGTGGTATTAATCAGTAAAGCATATTACTGAGATAACCTTATATACACAACAGCTACAAACTAATATTTGCAATTGAAAAACCTGAGTATTATACTACTATTTGGATGCTGGGATTGTATTTCTGAAGTAACACAAATCTACCTTCACTAAAACACATTTACAAAAGCACCATGTGAGGGCAGCAGAATCACTCTAATATAAGTCTCCACACAATGATGTCCTGAATGTTAAGCCAGAAGTTTAGACAGTTTTGTTTTGCCGACCTGAATAGTTCATGCTGTCCATTCTAATCTGTTTAAGTCTTAGGAGGAGGAATGGCAATGACATACATAAAAACTATGCTCCAGGAACCAAAATTCTCAAGTTTCAATATGATGGTTCTTTTGATCTTCTTCCTCTTGTGAACAATGATCGCTTGGACCAATGATCATGAACAAATTCATCAGAGTAGTCTGAACCCTCTCTGTTTTGGGGAGAATGCTGGATCTTGCAGGAGCACAAAATCGGTTGTTTTTTAAATAGTTTAAAGAGTTATTACATTTTAAAATTTTGAGACTTCTGGTAGTTTAAATGTTTGTCTCTGGCCTAGACACTGCACTTCTAAGGAGAATTTGCTGAACGTTAGTACTGTACATATCTGCACAGATGCCTCAAAATTCAGTCAAACAATCCTGTGGAAGAGCACAAGGGAAAGGACTTGATACAGTTCTTACAGCATGTGTGGAGCTCTCACATACTCCAAAAAAGAGTGCAGGTTTTGATGGTTTGGCCTATTTATTTACTTGATTCTCTAAAAACCAATTTTAAGAATCCGGTATGGACAGCCATAGGGGAAGGAAAAATGCATATAACAAAATTCTACAGTGTTTATAAATCTTCACTGCTTGTAAAAAAAGTGATCATTTAGAATATAATGGCTGCAAAAAGAAAAATTGTGCTGTTAGCACGCTACACACTTCAGTCCAGAAGAACACACTGGAATTTCAGGAAGATGACAATAAGATCTTATTCTCCCCTCCTCCCCCCCAAATATATTTACATAAAATTGATCTTTCGCAGCCACACAGTAAAAGGGAACTTAATAAGATATCAATTATTAAATGAAAGGTTATATATAGGTGCTTTCCTGATTATTTAAATGGTGCTTTTAACCATTTCTTTGAAAATACCTTGGTTTCATAGAGCTGGTGCAATCTCCCTTTTTCCTGAGAAAGTTGTTTGATTTTATTCACGTGCTTTTCAATTTCTTTATTTGCATCTCTTAGTCTTCTCTCCAGTAACTCCTTTTCCTTTCGGAGATCTAGAGACTCTTTTTCTCCTCGAACATACTTCATCACCATAGTTTCCTTTTCTTGGCGTGCCTCTTCACATTTCTTGTTTGCCTTTAAAAATTTAAATTCAGCCTTAAGTTTACATTTCACTGATGACAGTTTTTATGCATGAACAATGGATACTCACAGGATTCCAACACAGTGATTAAGACTTGCCTTCAGTTATGTTTTAAAGTCCCCAATTCTGCAAGCAAGGTATGCACTGGCTTAACATTATTACCATGAGCAGTCCCACTGATTTAAATGGGACTACTCAGAGTTGTAGCTAGACTCTGTGGTCCAAATATTGCTAATATTGTTTCATTAAGGAAAAGAAAAGAAAAATTATGTTCTAAAATTCTTGTAACACAGAGAAAGCCTTTGGCTTAGCAAAATCTTAAGGGAGAAAACGGATGACCTTCCAGAAACATAAAACGAGGTGAAAATATTATTTCTTTGTATCATTTTAATTGTGCTTGAAAAGATCAGATTTCACTGGTAAGTAAATAATTGCGGACTTCTCCCTCCATTGAAAACCAATGTAAATGTTGAACAAATCAAAATGTACGGGGAAACAATCATTCCAGAGCTTATTATTTTACATACTGTGACAGACCGCCTTCTCACCCCTCCTCAGGAACAGGCAGGAAACCCTTCTTTTGCTCCAAACAGTGCTCTTTATTCCACAGTGCAGGCCCACCACCAATATATACAGCTTTATACAGCTCAGTCTTTCAGCTTACAGCTCTAACACAGCTCTAAAGCTTACAGCTCTACACAGCTCACAGCATACAACTCTATATAGTTCAGCTCTACACAGCTCTATATCTTACAGTTCTACAGCTTACAGCGCCGTCTCTCACTCCAGACTACCACTCCACCACCACCACACTGGGCTTCCTTCCTGGCAGCCTTTTATCCCCCTGAGGCTGCCGTCAGGTGCAACCCCTGCAGGCTAATTGCTCTGCAGCCCCGGTGGCTGATTAGCCTTTCTGCAAGGGAGGTTTGCAGGCTTCTGCTCCCTCTTAAAGGGGCCACAGGGCTGGCTCAGGCACTCCTGGCCAGCACCCTGCCACAATACAAATGAAAGAGCATGGCCAGACAAAGCATATGAGAGTGTTAGTGGCTCTACAAAAGGCTACAAATACTTGAAAGCTCACTAGCCATGAAAATGCATGAACTGAATCCTAGGCCTTGATTAAAAAAAAATTGGAAGCCATGGTGTACCAATTTTCAACGTACCCATTTACTGCAATGCTTAGGCTGCTGAATGTTTCCTACAGCAAGCTAATTCTTTAATGAGAGATTCAATTATTAAAACTTCAAAGGAATTCAAAATTACCTGGTCCACACGAAATGCCGTATCTTTATGCAATTGCTGAATAGTATTTTTGACTGCAGCATCTTGTGTTACAAGTTTGTCTTTAGCAGTTTTTACTTCTTTTTTAAGCTCTTCTATTCTTGATTCTAACTGTAAAGCAAACATTAGCGGAGAATTATAGAAAAGCCAGTAAAGATTCCATCAAGTTTTGTAAAAACATTTCTTACAAATTAGATGTTACAGCACTTTTAAAATATATCCTGCACTTGCCAAACTCTAATCAAACTGCAACAATCACTAGTAACAGCCCAGCTTTTGTATTACAATACTAAAGATGAAAGGAACTGAGATCATCATCTGTCAAGGGCTGATTGCACCATAATAAGCATAACCTCTGGACTAGAATAAATTACTACATGAAAAGGTAAAGAGAAATGGGTCAAATTTTGAGGTTCTTATAAACCAAGAGCAGCCAAACTGTGACTTGTGAGTCACACGCAGCTCTTTTGCAGTTAAAATATGGCTCGCAGAGCCCCCCCCTCCCAACTCTGCCCTCCCCCACTCTCCACCTTCCAGACTACAGGGGGGAGCTCTTCCTTGCAGTGGGGTGGTAGGGTAGGGGCTTCTGTCCAGCAAGAGCAGGATCTTGGGGCTTCAGCCCCACAGGGCGTGTCTACTGGGGCTCAGGGCTTCAGCAGGAGTGGGACTGGAGCCCCGAGTTCTGGCAGGTGTGTCCCTGCTCTCAAAACTTCTGAAAATTGTCATATGTGGCTCGGAGTGTCAGTAAATTTGGCCACCGCTGTTATAAACACTTTCCGTGCTTTGATAATGTTTCACTGAGCAAGGACAGAATAAAAATTGAGAGCATGGCATTAGGTCCTACATTTTTACGCAGTTGCCTATAAAGATATACTTGTTCTAAAGGCAAGAATCAGACAAAACAGTTTTGTCACCACATCAAGGACTTGGCCTGCCCTCTAAAGCTGTGAACAACAAACACACACATAATACACTTCTGTAAGCAGGCACATATGGTAGCAGGTTTTGCTTTCAGTTGTGAACACATTTTAAAGCTGTATGATTTTACTCTGCCGAATTTCAGACTAGCTAAGGAAATACTTATCTAAGGACTTTCTGTACACAAATTCATTGAGCAAAAAAACAAAAAGCCACCCCTAGATCTGTTAATGCAACAACCCATGAATCTAGTTGCTGCCAAGTTCCATTTCAAGATGCAACATCAAAGAGCTACTTGATCTCTTCTGTAATCATCCCAAAGTGTGCAATATTAAAAGCATTAAAGATTTGACTTAACTGACAAATGGAATTAAACAGTAGTAACAGAAAGGCCCACTTATTAGCACTTTCCATTACAGCATATATGGTATGAAATATCACATCACAAATCCAAGATTCTCATGCAATCACTGAGTGATATTGGGGAATATGAGCAAGAGACACAGAGTGAGCTGCATTTGCTTATGCAGAAGTTTGTTTCTATTTAATTCCTCTTCCATCAATGCTGTGTACTTTCAAAAATGCTTTGAGATACACAGAAAACAGGCAAAGCATCCGCACCCTCAATGCATTCAAGTACTGTATAAATCTTTGACACAGCTCTTGAGAATGTCTCCTGCCAATCTGTGTGGCATATAAATAATAATCAGATCTATGGCATGACTAAAATGTTAACACTGATTTTAAAATATAAAAATTAGTCTGGACACTATTTCACACAGAACAAGTTCAATGTCAAGTTATAAACACATGCCTAAATAACCCTTACAGAAGCCGAGTACCTACATGGATAGTAGAGTATCTCATGATAGTATCTCATGGATAGTCTATCTGAGACTATCCTATACAGCATGGATAGTATCATGGATAGTCTACGTTTCTCTGATTGATTCTCAGTGAATGGTAAATCAATACGCCACAGCATTCTTCTGAAAAGTGTGTCTATTCTAGACTATATTTATATATCAGAGATTTTCTCCCTTTTTCTAATTTCTCTCTCAACTTCAGGGGTTTCTTTTCATTAACAAAAAGGAAAGAGGACAGATTACTATTTAGATTTCTTCTGAATCTCTGCAAGCTATTTGTGGAGACATCTGTAGAAAATTCCTCCTTCTGTCTAGCTACACACAATAACTGGTCCCAAAGGGGAGTGCAACTCTTTAATACAGTAGACTTTCAATTATCTGGGATGATAGGGAAAAATGTAATCCCGGTTAATCACCCTCCATAGGAAATGGGAGGGGGGGTTGGTTCGCCGGCCACCCTGCACCCTGAGGGTTTTTGTGTTTGCCACCGGCCGGGGGGAGGGACGGTAGTTGGTTTACCAGCCGCCCTGTGCCCTGGATTGTTTTTTTTCCCCCCTTGGGGCAGCAACAGAGCCAGAGCTGGCCCTGCCAGTTATCCATATTTTTTTTTGACATCCCGGTTAATCTGCAACCCAGTTAACCCGAACCCAGATAATAGAGTCTACTGTATGTTAAGATTTGTCTAATGTCACCAATTGCAACAATACCTGAAGTCAGCAGTTCTCAAACTGGGTCCTGACCCCATTTTAATGGGGTTCCCAAGGCTGTCTTAGACTTGCTCAGGTCCAGGACCAAAACCTGAGGGCGTCAGCCCTGGGCATCAGGACTCAGGTTACAGCCCCCCCGGCTGGAGCTGAAGTCCTTGGGCTTCAGCTTTGGCCCCCACACCAGGGGCTCAGGCTGGCTCAGGCTTCCGTATCCCCTCCTGGGGTCATGTGGTAATTTTTATTGTCCGAAAGGGGTTACAGTGCAATGAAGTTTGAGAACCCCTGCCTTAAGTGGTCAACAGCTGCAGCATTCCCAGATTCAATTACAACTTTAGCCTTCAATCTTGAGTTTATATATAGTTATCTGTAGCTGGCAATTTGTATATAGTACAGTATTTAAACTAACAAATAAATAATCTTTAAAGGTGGCTGCACACACACACTACAGAAAATTGGCAGGCCCAAAAGTAATATAATTTTCAGATAAATGCATTATACAGTGCATGCCAAGGCTACATTTTGCAATTTGAGTATGAATCCTGGAGCTACCGTTTAGTCATCTTCAAATGGGACCTGACAGCACTTACAGGATTGGGCCCAAAGAGCCCAATACTCAGGGACGCAGGGCACATGTAACTCCCATTGACTTCAACAGACTTCTAGAGACTTAACACTTCTGTGGTTTGAACCCAAAGATAGAAGTAAGTGCTTTCAACAAACTAATAAGGGATGGCAGAATGAGTCAATAAATGCCTGGGCTACATTAGCATTGGGAGTTTGTCCCCGCCCTTGCTCACACACACAATGCCAGCTAGAAACTCCTACTAGCATCAATGACAGTGAAATGTATGTGCCAATTAAATGTTAGACAGCATAGTTAGCTCTACTGTTATCTGTACCTGTTTCATAATGTTGAGGTGCTGCTTTTCTGTTTCTGTTCGTTTTTTCAATTCATCTCTTAACTTGTCCTTTTCTGAACAAATATCCAAAATCAGTTCCTGATGCTTTTTGTTTTCTTTAATCAATCTGTAAAAATGAAAGAAAATTGCTTTGCTGTCTGTACGGAAGGCAAGGAAAAGTGACCCAAACAATTGGGCACTGGTACTTTTTTACCCAGCACAGCTTTGTTTCGCACCCCTATATGCAAGGTTTTACAAAACTGCAGACAGACCCTTAGCTACACTGCAGCAACTGATGCTAGGCTAACAATGTGGCTGGCACTAAGTGATTACTTGCATGGTCTCCATCATCATGACACCAGAGAACTTCCAACACGCAAGTCACAACAATGGATGTAAACATACAGATATTATCTTCATTTTACAGGTGTGCAGAGTGATGCGACTTACCCAACGTCACACAGGAAGCCTGCAACACAGCCGGAAATAAAACCCACTCAGGTCCCTCACCCACAAGTTTATCGTCTCTCCCCCACTCGTAGGTGGTTCAAATGTTTTTAAATAGTTTGTTCCTTTATGGTAGTGGTTCTCAACCCCGGAGGGTACACAGAGATCTTCCTGGGGGTACATCAGCTCATCTAAATATTTGCCTGGTTTTACAACAGGTTACATAAAAAGCACTAGCGAAGTCAGTACAAACTAAAATTTCATACAGACAATGACTTGCTCTATAGACTATATTTATATTCAAATTATTTTCTAATTATATGGTAAAAATGAGAAAGTAAGCAATTTTTCCGTAATACTGTGCTGTGACACTTTTGTATTTTTAGGTCTGATTTTGTAAGCATGTAGTTTAAGTGAGGTGTAACTTGGGGGTAGACAAGACAAATCAGTCTCCAGAAAGGGGTACAGTAGTTTGGAAAGGTTGAGAGACACTGCTTTAGTGTATAGCAGTTTGAAGGCTGAATCGAAGCTATAGCCGAATGATAGCATATCTGTGTTGATGATTATGGCTACATACTCCAGCATTCCAGAAGTGATAGAGAAGACACTTATACCTATAACTCCGGGGGGTGGGCTGGGGGGGGGGGGGGAGTTTTCAAAAGTGCCTTAGGACCCAGTTTACAGAGTACTTAGAAGGGGGGGTTTCAGAAGCACCTGAACAGGTTAGCTGACTCCAAGGCACTAAGGGAATGGAGGGAGTTGCAGCGCTCACAGTTTTGGAAAGGGCATAAAAGGCAGAAGAGAAGCAGCACTAGTTTGTCTGCATCTCTTTAAGACAGTGATCAGTACACAAGACTAATCTGCTACAATAAAGTATTCAAATGAGGGGCACACTAAATAAACAGGTAAAACCCAGCAAACTAGTTTATACGCAATACCCTAGACTTACTACTATCTAGACACCCACTGCCTTCAACTCCCTCTCCCTGAAACACTCCCAAATTCTTTGTAATTACATTATGCATAATGTATACATGCCAGACTCACAAAGTCACCCTTTTCTCCCCACTTCGTATGTTTTTTGAGAGCAAGATTACCAAAAGCATAGCAGACCTCTCCAGAATCCCATGCTTTGAATGGGAAGTTCTCTCTGGGAGATTTTTTTTGTGTGTGTGGTCATCCATTACTGTGGTATCACACTTCCTCCCGCAAGAAGTTAACGCAAAACATAGAAAGAGAGATTAATAAAAAAGCCACTTTCACTTCCAGCCCTATCAGCAGGAAAAAAGTGGAAGGTTAGGTTTTTCAAATGAGCAAATACCCTTCATGTTATACAGAGAAAGCAATATGAAAAATAAAAGGAGAACCAAGAATTCAAGCAGTGAGCTGAGAGAGAATTTGAACAATCTTCCTTCAGTAAAACTGAGTTAACAATTCTGGTTCAAAAATTTCTTATAGCAAACTTTGTATATATACAATAAATTATGAATTTCAAAATCTCTCCTGTAACTTATTACTGTGTTACCAGATGTTATTTCAATTTTATTTGATGCTTACAGATGTATGCATAAAAATAAAAGGCCTTAATTGCTTCATACTTATGAGAACTGAATTAAAGATTTCTTTTTCAAGCCTTCTTTTTAAAATCCAAATGTGGCTCTCTCAAACTGGCAGAGGAAACTTCAAATCAATAATCATAACTGGTTTAACAATTGGGACAGCTGATGAAATTCTTCTGGAGAAGATATTAGCATAAAACTGAATAAAAATCAGAGCAGATTAATCAATCATATTTGACAAAGGATTCATGTCACCAGTAATTTGACGGATTTAACAAGGAATTCTAACTAATGGTAGGCTAACTGACCAAGAATTTCAGATTAAGGATTAGCAACTGTCTGCTCAATTCCTGCCACATTCAAACAAGAAGTTAGAGGTCTCTATATACTCATTGTACATATTTGTAAATTAAATTTAGAATGTTTAGAGTTTGTAAATAAATAAATAAAAACTAATTTATACATTTGGCTAATATAAACCAAAACCATGACAGGGTTAACAACAACAATTACGACTAAATAGATTGCACAACATGAAGGTTGTAACTCCACAATATGCAAGTAAGGATACTCTTGCACACACATATTTGTCCTGAGATTAATCTAAATACTCACTTCTTTATAGTTTGCTCCTGTTGGAGGTATTTATCTTGTACACATTTTTCAAATGTCACTAAGGCATGTTCACCCTTTCTCATTCCATTGGGGAGCTTACGCTCTTTCGTAAAATCTGTAGCTAACAGTTCAGATTCTATTTCTTCTAGCAAAGCCTCCTGTGATGATGATTGCTGTATTGTGGAAATAAGTTTCTTGGTGCAGTCTGTGTCATAAGGGCTTTCCGAATAGATTCTGTTGTTAGATTTTTTCGTAAACTCAGACTCCTCCCTTAGTTCCTGAAGGATTTCCATCAGGGATTGTTCTGTGCCATTACTTTTTGAAACCTGTTGTTCAAAATCTTCACCAGGCAAATGTTCTGCATTCACAGAGTCTTCTATTTGTCTTTCAGCACCTGTATTAGCACAACAATCCCCGCCTCCACTACAATCAGGTGAAAGCTGCAGCTCCTGTGCTTCGCTTACAGCTCCATTCCCTTTTATGTCAATAACTGTTACACTATAGTTTGATGCCAATGATTTAGATTCCCTTTCCAAGCTAGAATCCTCATCACCGGTATAACCAACATCTGAGCAATCTTTCACTTCTGACGTCTTGCTTGTGCTCTCATTATTTGATGAGCCGGAAGGCAATGTATTGCCTTTCTTTGACAGATTGACTGGCTCCAATATGCTCTGCATTTCCGGTAAACACTCTTCCATCCTTCCGTTTTAGGAATCTAGAAAGAAAATATGGATAACATATTACAGTCAAAAAGTCAAGATTAAAACGTGATGGGGGGGAATACTTGGTTGGAAGTTCAGACACTGAAGGAAGGAGAATAATTTGGTTTTGCATTGTCAATGGTTAGCCAATGTTTTTGTCTGTTAAACATTTGATTAGTCAATGTTTCAACAATTATAAATCTCTTCTTTAAAAAATAAGTTCAGGGGACAGGGAGGATATCACACTGAAATTTAACTTAATTTTTATGTAATGGAGGTTTTTTTCTCTCTTTCAATAACTCTTGCGGTCTGAAGGGAGGAAACTGTAAAGGTGGCAAATGTTTTGTTCATTCTACTGTGTTTTTTAAAAACAAAAACCAAGCACTTCCTGCTACTTTCAGACAACAATAGCAAAACCAGTGCTTCCAAAGAATAAAATACTGTAAAGGTTTCATTTTAAGCTTGCCAGTGAAGGTGATTTAGAAACCTACAACGATTCCTTAGAATACAGGGTCTCTTGCTACAGACTGGAAACCACCAGTCATCCTTAACAATCCTTCAGGTTGTCCATGGGTTTTCCTCCTTCACAGTCAGAGAGTGCACATACGTACACTCGTTTTTCATCACCAAGTACTGACGGACCAGATCTTTGCTTGTTGTGACCCTTGAGTACATATGGAGATCTCTAGACCAGGGGTTCTCAAACCAGGGGTCGCAACCCCTCTGGGGGTTGCCGAGCACTCCCAGGTGGGTCGGGAGCTCCCGGCGCCGCTTAAAAGCCACCAAATGAATTACTTCCGCATTCGGCGGCTTTTTGGCGGACATGCCAAGCTATTTCGGGACTGCTTGGCATGTCCACCGAAAATAGCCACCGAATGCGGAAGTAATTAATCTGGCAGCTTTTCAGCGGTCATATAAGGGGTCGCGCCGCCGGGCAGATCAAGAAAAAAGGGTCGCATTGCAGGTAAGTTTGAGAACCGCTGCTCTAGACCTAGCAAACTGGAGGCTCTCTCTCACCTTTCTTCCCCTCATGCAGCTGTAACTGATTAATGCCCAGCTCCTGTATCTTCAGTCAGTCTCCAAGGAACGCCGCAGGGCTACACATGGCTTAGTTTCTGCTCTGTCCTTGCCATGCTGGCCAGCACCTTGGGCAGTAGCTTGTAGGGCTTCAGCTATCACTAAACAAAGAGCCATCTTGGTTTCTCTCTCAGCTTGAATAAAGGGTGCTTACCAGGTCTGTGATCCATAGCTACTATTAATGCTTTCCACTATAATATGTGGATGCAGCTGGAAACAATGAGGAGCTACTTGCCCAGCTGACTCTACCAGGATGAGGCAGGAACTACACCCAGGGATGGAAACCAGCAGCTGCATGGGAGGTGCCAGCCATCAACAAGAGGAAAACGTACAGGGGAGCAGAGAGTGAGGCAGACAGAGACAATATTGGAGGAGGAGCATGCCAGGGAGAGCATCAGATGCCTGGGTAACATAGAGAGGGAAGCCTGTGGAGAATAGCAAGTTACATAAACAGAACACATAGGAGAAAAGATGTAATGAAGACTAGTTTTCAAAAAGGACAACTCACTTTTCAGACCCTTTAAAAGAGACGCAAAACACTTTCCCCCTGTCACTTTCAATGCAAGCTGCAATACGCTGGAGCTGTTGAAGATTAAAATAATTGGGATCAGGTGGGGCGATAGTCTGCGCCGTCACGACTGAATGGAGGCGGTTTACACAACACTATTACCATGAAGCTTGCACTATGAAAAAGTGAACTATGCCTGCTGCAGCTTCTTTGCTTTCACACAGCACTGGGCTGATTCCTCTTGTCCTCTTCCACCAATATCCCCCGTGCAATCTCTTCACAGATGTTCACATTTCTGTGACTGGACTGGAGCTACGTCTGCACAGTCTTGTCTCCCCACAGACCCAGGAAACCCTGTACCTCTGTCTACTCTAGGCAACTGCACCTCTAAAGCATGTAACTGGCACAGACAGTTGCTCACAACTAGGGAGAGCTGCGAGGTGCGCTCACTTAAGTGGGCAATCAGGAAAAAGTATTTCAAAAATAAACATTAACATGTGGGGGTGGGGAAAGGGACTTTTGATCTCCATGACCCTGGGCCCTGGTGTTCACAACTGTGGGCAGAGTGGTCACTGTCAGGCACAGTGGGACAACTGCTGGACGACTGTTATGGTCAACATAGGTCACACAGTGTCTACGCTCACATTACACTGACTTCAATAGGTTGACCATGGCTCAGCACTGTTTGGGGAGGTGGTGTTACTACATCACTAGCAAGACGTTTACATCAGCGAGAGACACTCATGAGCATAGACATATGCATAAACAGGTTGATATAAGTCGCCTTACGTGAACCTAACATGGTAGTTTAGACCAGGCCTAAAAGAGGACGTCATACCAAAATAACAGTCTATATAAAGAGTTTTACTGCCCCATCTTGACCCAGGTCTCAGAGTCATAGAATTTAAGGCCAGAAGGGACCATCATGCTCATCTAGTCTGACTGCCTGAACAAAGGCCACAGAACTTCATTCATCCACCCCTGCAATAGGCCCACAACCTCTGGCTCAGATATTTAAGTCCTCAAATGTTGATCTAAAGACTTCAAGTTTCAGCGTCTCCACCACTTATTTTAGTTCAAACCAGAAACTGACCTGTTAGAAAGCCCAAGACCAATGGAACTCTTCATTTTGGTGTGCATCTTAATATGAACTCCGGAAACAAATGTCGATGAGCTGTCTTTCTCAGCACACTTTTGCGCTGGAGAACATCTTTATTGTACTAGAGTTGGCTTTATGAAAGCAACATCGTGCTAGACAACTTTATCAATGCTTTGTTTTGAGATAACAAAATGAACACGAAGCAGTGTCACATGTTCAAAGTAATACACTTGCATTTCTATAACTCTTGCATTACACCATCTGAACACAAAATCTACATCCAAGTCTGCACTGATACATCATTGTTTTACTTCTGTGACAATTTTATGTTGTTTTACATTGTGTATATGGAAAATCTAGTGTACTCAGATTCAAATGGGATACAATTTTTCACACAAATTGCATTTTTCTCCCCAAAAAAGCAGTTTCAGTCAACTAGAAACTATTTGTGAATTTGACACAAATTTGCAGAATACTTACAGCAGAAAGAAGATTTTGGGACTTAGGCACTATTCACAAAACAGAAGGCTGTGTTGCTGCTGCTGCCCAGACTGTCAGGATACATAGCAGGTTGTTTCTTATTTTTTCTTGCTTTTAACATTTGCATTTAGTTATACAAAAGTAACAGAAAAGATTTAGAATAATTTGTGTTCCTAATAACACCTGCTATTTAGTGCATTCAGCACACACTTGCAGGGTTAACACACACATACCCGCACCTCATGTGAAAACAGCACTATGCTTTTAAGAGTAATACCCACTCTCTAGGTATTACATCCTTCCTGACACACACTGGTTCTCTAAATTCTCATTCTCTTGATGGGATCACATTCTCTTAACATTAGTCTGTGTCCTTATTTTATAAAAAATAAGGGAGGGGAGGGGAAGGTAGTTTACAGAGCTTCCCACAGCCATGAGAGAAATCAGGGGGTGAGTCAGACATCATCCCGGATGCCATGCAGGGGAAGAGGAAGTCCCGTCCTCCCCAGCCCAGCCAGGACTAGCAGATGAGCATAGTGCAGGGTAAGACTACCAGCTGGGTCTTCGCCAGTCCCACCCTCTGCTCCACAGTGATTTATTTCTCTGCTGGCTACCCTGGGCACCCAAAACATATTGCTCGGGAGAATCGTATAACCACTCTTGTGGCTTCCCTTTGCTTCCCCATCAGAAAGTCATTTTTCTGCAGGGAAGCAAAGAAATCTGCAGGGGACATAAATTCTGCGCATGAACAGTGGCACAGAATTCCCCCAGGAGTAATGATAACCACAGGTAATCATTATGTTTCACAACAATTAAACACTGAGAAACTATACAGAGACAAACACAAACATGCTAAAAGAGAAAAAACAGCAAATTCTGACATTTTAAAGTTTCTTGCAGTCTTGCTACAAATTTGTTTCCCAAAACATAACTTATTAAAAAATAAGAACGTTTCTAGCCTTTCTGATAGTGAAGATAGTACTGAATCTTCATGTTTGAAATGGTATCCTTTTAAGTTTATAAACAGACTGAATTCAGGACAGGAGTGGAGCTGAAATTCATCTCGATAGGCTGTGGTAACTAATTTTTTCATTTCAGTTGCTAACGTTTAAATGGAAACAAAAGCCAACATTTTTCGTAATTTCACTGCTGAACTTCATATCAGAAATATCCATCCAATATGTTTGCATAAGCATGGATGGCCATCCCAGCTCTATTTTGACATTTATGTAAAATAGCCTTTGCAAATGAATAGAACAAGACAACAAATACACCAGATACTCTTTCAATTATTCAAGCAATTGTTTGCTAGAGGTCTTACTTTAATTTATAAGAGATAGTAACCATTTTCTCAACTTAAGTGTGTTGGTAACAATGCAGCTTGTAAAATTTCAATAAAACTTAGCCTAGCAGTAGCAGTTTTCTTAAACCAAACCTGACATTTTGGCCAATATATATAATATACATAATATACAATATATATAATGCTGTCTATTGTGCCCTAATGTAGGTTGTCAGATGTCAGTGTGCTTATGGAAATACAGAACACTGACACGAACTTATGACAAGATAAAATATTGTATTGACCGCTATGGAGATGGCATTTATTTATATATTGTGTAAGCAAGTGGTGTGGTTAATCTCTAAGTGGCGTCAGTACACAACACGTTTAATAGACTATTAGTAACCATGGCAGCTAACCATGTTTTGACTATGCCAGATACCTAGGTCCTGGAACTAGTCCCCGACACTTTGGTGCTCCGGCAGAACCCTCTAAGCATGCCTGTACCACTAGTTTGACCAGTTCTCCTCCCTCCCAGCTCTCTACAGAGTAGGGCATTCCAAAGTGCATTGTCTAACATCTCCATGCATATCCTCCCACCACTTCTGCGCCAAAGCCCATACAGGGTTAAGCTTTCTGTTTTTTGAGATTTTTGGGGTTCACATTGCAAGCGTCTCTCTCCAAACATGAGGGCTAGAAACTGGTTTATTCTGAATAAATGAAAGCAGAGAGTCTCAACAGCACATGATTCCAGGAGCTCAAGCTTTAAGAGGAAAAAACCACAAACCAACTGAGAGGGTTGGTAACACTACTCACTCAGCGTTGCAAATGACTACTTTCATGGGGATGCTACAACATATTTTGCATGCATCGGAGATGACTTGCAAATATTTTTCCTCTGTCACCTGATGGTATTTCCAAAACTTTAAAATTTAATTTTGGGAGGCAGCACAATTCAGATATGTGTTTAAATATTGCCTTTGAGGGAGTAAAACTGCAGTTTCAGCAACAGGTGGGAGACAGTTTCTTTGTTTTTGTTTTGTTAGAATCAGCTCATGGCACTGGCAAGAATGTGACAATTTTTGCAACCAATAGTAATCCCAGGTATTATCTTCCAAGGTAAAATGTGCCAGAAGGAGCAACCTGGTGAGGGCAGCAAGGAAGACACTGACATCTGAACTCCTTGTGGGTACAAAGAGTGGGAAGCAAGGGAAGGAAAGGAAAGGAGGTACTAATTTGGTTTCTCTCATGGTTTAGATTTAGCAGTTTGGGGGGTTATATTGAGTCCTGTATTTCATTGACGTGTTTTCTGATAAAAGGGTCTATCTGAATTCTGATACAGAAGTGTGTGCAGGACTGAATTTTTCAATATACAGTAAACCCTCGATTTAACGGACTTCGGATGCAACGGACAAAATTTCCGATGCATCCGAAATCCGTTTTGGGGGCTGCCGGCTCCCGCCCCAGGGAGCCGGCTGGGTTGACAGCTCCCGCCGGCTCCCCGCAGCGGGGACCCCTGCGGGAGCTGTCAAACCCCCCCGCCCCCCCCCGCCCGGCTCCCCGCAACGGGGAGCGGGGGGGGGGTTGAGAGCCCCCGCTCGGCTCCCCGCAGCGGGAAGCCGGGCGGGGGGTTTGACAGCTCCCGCCGGGCTTCCCGCTGGGGGGAGCCGAGCGGGAGCTGTCAACCCCCCCGCCCAGGTCCTCGCAGCGGGGAGCCGGGCGGGGGGGGGGCGTTTGAGAGCCCCCGCTCGGCTCCCTGCAGCGGGAAGCCGGGCGGGGGGGTTTGACAGCTCCCGCCGGGCTTCCCGCTGGGGGGAGCCGGGCGGGAGCTGTCAACCCCCCCGCCCGGCTCCCCGCAGCGGGAAGCCGGGCGGGGGGGTTGAGAGCTCCCGCCGGGCTTCCCGCTTGGGGGAACCGGGCGGGAGCTGTCAACCCCCCCGCCCGGCTCCCCGCAACAGGGAGCCGGGCGGGGGGGGGTTGAGAGCTCCCGCCCGGCTCCCCGCTGGGGGGAGCCGAGCGGGAGCTGTCAACCCCCCGCCCGGCTCCCCGCAACGGGGAGCCGGGCGGGGGGGGGGGAGGTTTGAAAGCCTCCGCTCGCCTCCCCGCAGCGGGAAGCCGGGCGGGGGGTTTGACAGCTCCCGCCGGGCTTCCCGCTGGGGGGAGCCGGGCGGGAGCTGTCAACCCCCCCGCCCGGCTCCCCATAACGGGGAGCCGGGCGGGGGGGGGGGGGCGTTTGAGAGCTCCCGCCCGGCTCCCCGCAGCGGGAAGCCAGGCGGGAGCTGTCAACCCCCCCGCCCGGCTCCCCGCAGCGGGGAGCCGGGCGGGGGTAGGGGGTGGGGTGGGCTGACTCACGGCTGGCTCCATATAACGGACTAATTCGGGCGGGGGCGTGTCCGTTGTCACCCGAAAGTCCGTTATTTAATGATTTTAAAAAATTATTAAATAACGGACTTTCGGTTTTAACGGACACCCCCCCGCCCGAATTAGTCCGTTATATCGAGGTTTCACTGTATACAGCAATGCACAGCCAAGAGACAAGAATGATACCTACATTTATAAATTCTGTGCTGCCTGCTAAAATGAGTAACACTTTTTGGGTGTGCATGACACACACTGCTGCAGGAATGTTAGGGGAAAAGGAAACCTGGAAGTGGGGGGAAGGAAGATGGATCTCACCAGTGACAAGGTCTTGGAAAGCTCTGAAGGATGTGTATTATTAATTCTGCTCTAAAGGCTGATGAAGAGGAACCTTGTTTTTCATTATTTCCTTGTAAACTGGATCATAAAAATACAGACTAATGTCATGATTACCACTTATGTAGCCTCTTAAGATCAGCATTTGACACAACATTCAGAGTAAACTGATTTAAAATCTAAGGGCCACGTTTCGATCTTCAGCTAGAAAATTTTTAAATATTTTGGAAATGACTATTTAAATAATACATTTTTTGCCTTTTGAAGAGTGTATGTTGAATATTTTTTTAAGTTTCCTTTAAAAAAAGTGTAAGGGTTTTTCAGCTCCCCCTTTAATGTTTATCACAGTCTTTTCAGCAAGCAACTGACTATATAAAGGGGAAAATAGTGAAGCTGATGATACACAAGATGCTGTCAAATGCACTAACTGAAAAAAATGTTTTGCTAGTGTCAATCTTACAGGTGTGTTGTAACTATGGCCCTGCTTCCACAGGTAATGAGCCAATCAATATCTTTAAAGTTAAGCATCTGTGCATTTGCAGGTCCATGGCCTTTACCAAGTATCAAATTTTAGGTAATATCATTTCAAGTTGAAGATGTGAATTTAGAAAATATTTAAGTAAAAAGATTTATTTTTCTTCTAGTCTTTTGTCTGACCCAGAGTACTTTTTCTGAAATTGAAGTCCCCTCAAATCCATTTGGGATTTTTTTTTTAAAGTTTAATATATTTATTGGAATCATTTATCAAAGTAGGGGCCTGATCCGCACAGTATGGACCCATCTGCAAAGTCTCTCATGTTGGTAGCCCTACTGGGCTGCAGAATCAAGCCCTTAACTTGTTTATCCATTTATGTCTGATCTACCCCATGGCAATGATTCAACTTTGGTTCTTATCCAAGGTTCACTCCCATACTCTTGCAAACTGATAACCTACTATACATCCCCGTGCTGACTTCACTTTAAGAAACAGAGAATTTGGAGGAGTTTTTTATACAATGTCTGTTAGACACTGATTTTTTAATGTTATTTTCTAGTGAAAAATTTAATTGCAAAGAAGAACACAAAAGTAAGTTATATGCCTGCACAACTATGTGACTAATCATAGTAATAAGTTTATCATGCTGAATTACTACATGAGGAAGGTATCTGTGATCACATGTTAAATGTCAGTACCTGAACTAAAATATTTTGCAGGTCCCTGCAGAAAATAATAATAAGCTTAAGGAAATTCACTCACTGAAGACTAGATGATGCAGACAGCATTTGTTTTAAATCATTTTCAAATTAAATTTTGGATTAATTAATTATTCTAGAACCACAATAATGCATGACATACTAGGCTATGAGAGATTCAGCTTTAACTTGCAATGGTAAAGTAAGGATTATTTTGAATTCTTTGTCACCAAATGTCAACTTGCTAAACATATTAGCTCATCATGCAACCACCATACAGATTTCAGAGCACAGGGCAGCTAAAATTCAATATGCTTTCAAACTCTGGAGATGTGAAGGCGTTGAGACACCTATACAGGAAGTGAAACAGTAGTCTCCTACTCCTTAGGAAACAGATGCCATTCCCCTGCTACACTTCCATATATTCTATTCACTCTAGATATGGCAATAAAGCAGACGGTTCATGGTTTCCACGTGGAACTCTTAGGCCGTATCTAAATACAAATTGTACTGCTTTAGCTATGTGCGGTTAAAATGGTACAATTCCCCCCCAGCATGGATAAAAATCATACGAGTCTAAAGATGCTCTGTACAGGAATACCTACATCTACACTGGGAATTGTACTGAAAACTATTTCAATAAAAATTTCGTACCCCTAACCAAAATAGTAAAAACAGTACAAAAACCCAGGACGCCGGGCCGAGTGGCGGGGCCCTGTACTCCTGGGCCAAGCACGGCAAGCCACGGGGCCCCATGTTCGGGCTGGAGCACACAGCTGAGCATGGTAAGGAAGGGGTGGGGGCTTAGGTGGCGGGGTCCTGAGGGGTGGACAGTCAGGGAACAAAGAGCAGGGGTCCGGGTGGTGGTGGTTAGGGTGGGGAGGTCTTGGGAGGGTGCAGTCAGGGAACAAAGAGCAGGGGGGCTCAGATAGAGGGTGGGATCCTGGGGGTAGTGGTTAGGGTGTGTGGGGGGGTCTCGGGATGGGGCAGTCAAGGAACAAAGAGCAGGGGGGCTTAGATGGGGGTGGAGTCCTGGGGGGCAGTTAGAAGAAAGGGGGGGTTGGATGGGTTGGGAGTTCTGATGGGGGGCAGTCAGGAGGTGGGCAGTGGTTAGATACGGGGTGGGGCCAGGCTGTTGGGAAGGCTGTGCCTCACCATACCCGGCCCGCTGCACAATTCTGAACCCCAATGAGACCCTTGGGCCAAAACGTTTGCCCAACCCTGATTTAGACAGTGCAGGTCTAGGCAACATGTCAGTAAAACCACCTGAGGTCTGGCTTCACTAGCACTCCCTTCCGTGGTTGGGCAAGAGTAGGAGATTTCTCAAAAACTGCCACTGTAAGACGTGAGTCCTAATCATAGTTACTCCAAACATAGCTTATTTGGCTCATGGAGGTAGAACCAAACCGTGCTTAGGCTGCCCGCCTACACAGGGGAAGTCAAAGAGGATTGTAACCATGGTCAGGGCACAAATCTGTTTGTAACAGGAATGGAAAAGTCTACTGTGTATTAAGGCTGTAACAGTGCTCTAAACGCAAGTGTAAGGTGACATAGCTCTGACCCAGGGTAGACAAGGCCTCACTGTGCTGTGAGAACTAAGCTTCAGCAGATGGGAGGGATAAGGGTAGACTGGCAGCTTACTCTAAATTTCCTTGCTTTTATGTATCGGACTATCATTTTTATTTGTTTTTAATCCTATTTATATAATTTTTAATGCTTGCAGGTTTCTCCATTTCAGTGCTGAGGTGAAAACTCAGTATTGTACATCTTCAAACCACTATGACTCATTCTAAAGGAATTAGAAAACAAGATATGCTCCTTCAACTGCGTTTTCTTTGCTTGTCTCACAACTTGTGCATTACCTTAGTGTATATTTTTTACATGATTCCTTTGAGGTATCTCTGAGCTTTTCCCCATATCTTGCAAAGATTGCTTCATGATGATCTGATTGATGTTTTGCAGTGAACCCACTCCCAGCTCAACTTGAAGATAAACTTGAACATGTTTAAGTTTACCATTGGGGCTGGATTTGTTACAATTACAATGCAAGTAAGTCACTGGGCAACCAGAGTCTGTTAATATTTAGTCTATCTGGTTCCAAGGTTAGTGTACATGTGATGGTCAAAGTGGATCTATTCATGATTATCGGTTGGGAAGGAATCCTACAATCCTAGCAAGGGGGCTGGCCTGGGGCCCAAAAACAATAACCTTTAAACAGGGTCTGAAAACAGCCTTTAAGAAGTAAGGTCTTGCATACAAAAGGAAGGGGAGGGACAAGCAGATAAATAATCCTTCATTGAGGAGTTGCAGCAGTGCAGAAGCATATTTCTTAATTTTCGCAGCACCCTCCTAGCTAAACTGACACATTCCTAACAAAATCTGGTCTTCTCTATACTGTTCAGTCACCCGTGTCTAAAACCACTGAAGCTCCACTGGCAACAGCCCTAGTGTAGCCTTGCTGCAGTAGCAGTATTTTAGCTACCATGCCATCCAGACCTGCTCTGGGCAGGGGTGGATGACTCAGGTGTTGAAGTGCCAATTAACCCCTAATAACCAGTCTACATGAGAGATCTCCTCCTCCATTGCTAGTTACAGCACTGTAGCATCCTGACTTGGCTAAGTCAGTGGATTTCAACTTTTTTTCATTTGAAGACCCCTAAAAAAATGTTGATCAGAGGTGCAGACGCCCTTGGAATTCTTAGACATAGTCTGCCGACTCCCAGGGGTCTGCAGACCATAGGTTGAAAACCACCTGGATTAAGTCATAGGTTGAACCAGTGTGTACTAAAATGGGTTTTTAATTAAAGGAATTTCCAAAAGTTGCTACAACGCTGCAAGTCCAATGTTATAGAACAGTTGAACTATGGTACTGTTCCATATATATTGATCAGTCCGACTCATGTGTTAACTGTGCTGGAGCATAACTACATTATAACAAGGTCCCCCTGAAAACTTTTAAAAGTGTGGATAGGACCAACATATCAGTGCTCAGGAGACCCAGATGAGTGAATAAGCTTTAAATGTAAATTCATTAATAGAGGTCTGTTAAAGATGAGAAGTATAGTGTGCACACAATATTCACTTTTAAAATATAAATCTCATGTGCTCCCAGGAGTTAGGAACTAAGAACCCATGAAAGAAAACATGATCCTATTTCCCACAAGCACATGAGAATTTACATTTTAAAAGTGACTTAGTGCACACTTGTCCACACGTCTGTACAGCCAGCTTCACTGCTTCCCCCGTGAAGTCAGTTTATCAGTTTCCCCTGTTCATGAGTTTTCCCAAACAGCACAGAAATATACATTGTTTTTTTAAAATACAGCAGGAAAATGTGACTGTTTTTATTCCAGAAATTAGCAGGGAAGACTCAATGGAAATGAAACTACTTTTTAAAATTATTTATTTTTATAAAGCCAACTAGATTTCACCTGGATAAAATCCCTTTAAAGTTAGCATCTGTAAATTTGATATCATGAAGCACTCTGGGATTTTTGTAATGAGTGCTGCACTATTAGTATTAAACTGTATTATTTTACCTTTCACATAGGAAATTATCCTAGAAGAAAAAGTAAAGAGGACAACAAAAATAAAAGTATTATATTAAAAAGAAATAAAAGGGCAGATTGGAATCTTCATGTGTAAAATCAATCCCACGAAGCAACCTGCCCAGGTCTTCACAATGTCTTCTGAGGTTACTGGAACTCTGTGTGGGTTTAAAGGGTCCACCTGCATAGATTGCTTTCTCAGGATCACAGCTAAAAATATGGATTATGCAAAGAGAATTTTTCTTCTTGCCTGAGTTGCAGCAAAACCTCCTATTTTTAAACCTGAAACTTCAGACAGCTCTTATAAATAAAAGCTGAAACTACTTACTGTACCACAGTAATCCTGCACAGTTAAAAAAATCCCTGTGTTAGCTATCCCATAGCCTTCACATAGTTTTAACCACAAAAACTGCAATTGTATAATAGAAGCACCAAATGCAGAAACAAATGGGAAGGCTTTGTACACTATGCATTAAGACAGTAAATATATAATCAACATTTTCCACAGAGGAAAAAAAAACAAATATGAGGGGAAAAATCAGACAATACACAGCATATACATTTTAAAGCTTCTGGATGAGGAAATTGTATGAAGCTGCCTAGTCAGGACTTTAACTTCCTTGTATCCACTTTCATTTTGCCTTTTTTCCTCTCTTAAACATGACCCTCTTCCACAGAGGCCACAAGTTACTGATGTCAAGAATCAGAGAGGTAGCCGTGTTAGTCTGGAATAGCAGAGGTAACAAAGTCCTGTGGCACCTTAAAGACTAACTATAAAGTATTGAAGCATAAGCTTTCGTGGGCTAATACCCACTTCGTCGGAAGCAAGCAGTGGAAGTGTCCAGAGGCAGGTATAGAAAAGTAGGCAAGAACCAGTTAGGAGTCAGCTATTAGCCCACGAAAGCTTATGCTTCAAAACTTTATAGTTAGTCTTTAAGGTGCCACAGGACTTTGTTACCTTTGTTACCTAAGTTACTGATGTCACTCCAACTACAGCTACAGTACCTGGATTCCTTTGCAACAGATTCGCTGAAATCTCATAGCAACTAGCAACTGAAGAGACCACACACAAAAGCCCAAAGTACATTTTGTCTGCTCTAGTTTCCACTGTACACAATAACCACAGTCGAGATTTTGATTATTAAAGCAATATCCGTTTTACTATTAGTTTTCAATGCGCATTTAGGGACAGCTCTGGCTCTCTGTATTTAGGGAAACATCAAAGCTCCTTAGGGTCTTATTACCTAATAACTTTAAATACTTTGGAGAAGGAAATAATAGTACTAAGCTGTCAAGACAACCCAGTAGGCAGCTGCACCCCAGTATCCTCGGTGACGATCCTATTCAAGAACATCTACAGAGGCATCTCCAGAATGCTGGCTAGCAAGAAAGTCCGGACTCCTGGGTTCTCTCTTCCAGTCACTGGGTGACCTCTGTTTGTAGGCGTCCCTGGAGCAGTTGCTACAGGAAGGTTTCCCTAACTCCCAGGCAGGGGGGGGGGGGGGTTTCAATAACCCGCCTGTCCCTCAAGTGCAGCGAGATCTTGAGACAAGAGAAGCTGGACAACCATAAACCACCAGTATGATCCTAGCTCCCTCGTCCACCCCAGGCATCCCCAGTGAGCCCTTCCTGGAAGGAGCCGGGAGGGGGGATAGTGTCCAGGGATTCAGTCCTCAGCGGTCATCTAGGGAGGAGAGCTGGGGACGCAGGTATAACGTGGGTGTCGCGATCAGCCAGGGCCGGCAGCCTGCGGGGAGACGGGGGGCTGACATGCCCCCAGCAAACCCACCTCGCAACGCTCCCTGCCGCGATCCCATTGATCGCCCCCTCCCCGGCCAGCGGCCGCTTACCAGCCTGTGAGGACGGTGGGAGCCAGGGCGGCGGCAGCGGCGGCGGCGGCGGTAGCGACTCCATGCCCGCGGCGGGGTCGTCCCCCCTCGTTCCTCCTCCTGCCGCAGCTCCCGGGCGCAGCTAAGCGCTGACACATCAACAAAGATGGCCGCCGCGGAGCGCCGACCCGCCTCGGCCCGGAGGGGGCGGGGCGAGGGTTGGCGCGCTGCCCGCCGCGGGCCTGGCGGTTGTTGACTGTGGAAAGGCGGCTCCCGTGTCCCTGCCCCACCTTTTCGCCTGGCACTTCCCCCTCACTCAGTCACACGCCCTGAAACTAGCACGGGCCTGGGGGGGAGGGGGGAGGAGGAACCGCAGCAGGAATCCGAATCAGGGATGGGATGCTTCCCACTGGCACCTGTCTCAGGCGCCAGTGCCTTATGGGGAGGAACCCCCACTCCTGCTCAGGGCTTGTCTACACTTAGGGTGCTTAGAGCAGGGGCGGGTGAACTTTTGGGCCTAGGCTGACCAGACAGGAATTGTGAAAAATCGGGACGGGGGATAATAGGAGGCTATATAAGAAAAAGATCCCAAAATCAGGACGGTCCCTATAAAATCAGGACAGCTGGTCCCCCTATTTGAGCTCCACGGCCACGTCAGGGTTGCAACATTGTATGGAGGGCTGGGTAGGGAAGGCTGTGCCTCCCCAAACGGCCTGGCCCCCACCCCCATCTGATCCCCACTCCCTATCCAACCCCCCTTGCTCCCTGTCCCCTGACTGCCTCCTCTTGAGACCCCCTATCCACACCCCCGCCCCCTGACAGGATGCCCACGCCTATCCAACCCCCTGTTCCCCAATCCCTGATCGCCCCTCCCCATCCAGAACCTCCATGTCATCCAAGTGCTCCCTGTACCCTGAATGACCCCAGGACCCCCTGCCCCTTATCCAATCCCCCCCCCCCAGCTATACCAGTCAGAGCAGCGGGAGCTCACAGCTCCCCGCCCAGTCGGAGCCGGGCACGCCACCACACTGCCTGGCAGAAGCGCCGGCGACATGGCGAGGTGAGGCTGCAGGAGAGGGGGTGGGGAGCAGCCTTCCCAGCTGGGAGCTCAAGGGCCAGGCAGGATGGTCCCACGGCCACATGTGGCCTGCGCACCATAGTTTGCCCACCTCTGGTTTAGAGGCTACAGGATTGCTTCTCCTGGGAGTGTAGTTTAGCCACCTCCCTCAGAGGCAGTAGGTATTGGAGGAGCTCTCCTGTCAACACAGTGCTGACTGCACTGGGGGTTAGGTCAGTGTAACTATGTTGAGCAGGGATGTGGATAATCTGCACCCCTGAGTGACGCAGTTACACTGACATAAGTTGGTAGTGTAGACCAAGCCGTAGTATCTTCTTAGTACTCCTTTACTGCATTATTAGTTTATATGATCTCACCATCCCAAATGTGCACTCGTGAAAACTAAGGCCCCGCTTCAGCAAACTACTTAAGTGTACACCTAACTATAGGTAAGCCCATTGACTTCAGTGTTGGGTGGATACAAAGTACTTTGCGGATTCGGGCCCTAAAAAAAAGTATACAAAATTGACAGACTAGATCAGACCTAAAGTCTAGTCCAGTACCCTATTTCCAATAGGAAGGTGTAAGAACCCCACAGTAGGCAGATGTGGGAAAACCTGCCCCCATACATTAGGTCTCACTCTTGTGTCTTATTTTTAATTATTTATAATCAAAATTACTAAGATTCCAAACCTGCAACTCTTAATTAAAGAGTGAACACACTGACTTCAAGGAATACTCATCTTCTTAAAGTTGCAACTTTGTGCCCGTTTTTTTTTTTAATACATCTATTCTATACCTAAAACATTAAAGATGAACTTACCCCTCAAGTCACTTCCATTAGCTTCCCAAGTGCCTGTATGATCTTCTTGCCTTCAGTCCTCATCCTCCCTATCTTGTCTTTTCTTCATATACCATATACATTTTCTTTAAAAAAATTAATTAGGATAGACTTAAAGTTACTGTGGTAGAACAGTTGTTGTTTTTTCCCTCCACATATTTTTCTGGAAAGTGGGATTTCTAAACACCCAATTCAAACGTTAGAAAACCAGGAAATTCTCCATAAAGGTCTCCTTACAGATCCCTGAAAAGGACATTGGCTTTATAAGAAACTCCACCCACAAGCTTCTAGAAACCAGGAAATGCTCCATTAAGTTCTGTTTCTCACTCTTATATCTCTCTTAACTCTGCCCTCATTGGGATACCAGTGCCTTTAGTTTAGGAGTGGAGAATATTTACATAAATTATTAAATTGCAATAATCCCAGGGTCCATTTCTAAAATAGGTAAGGATATTTAAAACTAAATTATTTTAGGAAACTTCACTGATAGTACGCACTAAGGCAGCTTGTAGGATTACTGGGCAGAAAGGATTCTCTTCGTACCCTAACTGCTCTCGCTGGCTTCTACTCCAGCCTTAGGGCTAGAATAACTCCCAAATCACCTGTGAGCACCTTAGACTAGGGGACAATAGGTTGTTATTATTAATAATAAACATTTATACAATGATAGCACTGCTTATGCTTGGTGCTGTACAAACCATTATAGAGACAATCCCTGAACCAGAGAATTTACACTGTAAAAGACTCATGTGCTCTCTCCCTGTGCAATGGAACCACGTCTGTTCTGCCTTCTGCATTGCAGAGAGGAGCAGGATTTACCCCTTAATCATTTTTCGATGATGCTGGTTTTGGCTTAGGGATATTGTTTTGTTAACAAACAAACAAACAAAAAAAAGTAAGACAGAAAGATATTTACACAATAGTTCCATTCTCTACCTAACAACTGATAATAATGTGTTGCATTTCTATAGCTCTATCAGAGGAGCTCAAAGTACATTAGAAATAGAGATATGTTTACACTGCATAAACAAAAAAAGGTGTGTTCTTAACTCAGATTATGTAACCTGGTTTAGCTAACTCAGGTTAAAATACCTTTTAACTCATTGAGACCTACAGGGCAGCCTGGTGTTGAACTCAAGCTATTAGCCCAAGTTATAAGCTAAGTTGATGTGTCTTAGCCACCATTCCTGGGTTACCTAATATGGATTTAGCTAACCCAAGTTAAGACAACACCTTTTATTTGTTGTGTAGACAGAGCCTAAGCCTCAAAACCCTTCTTGAATTATAGAGAAATATTATCGCTATTTTATTGATGATTAAATTGATTGAGGCATGATCTTATTGGAAAAACCCTCCCAGGCAGGAGCTTACCAGCACACACTTTTTCTTCTCTGATCTCCCACAAAGCCACCAATGGATTTTGCCATCTGGTGGTGAAAGAGGCACTGAGAAGAAGGAAGAATGTACTAATAGAGTAGACATTGCGCTAGGACAGGGGTCGGCAACCTTTCAGAAGTGGTGTGCCAAGTCTTCATTTATTCATTCTAATTTAAGGTTTTGTGTGCTAGTAATACATTTTAACGTTATTAGACAGCCTCTTTCTATAAGTTTATACTATATAACTAAACTATTGTTAAGAAAACGGGGAATACTTGTGGCACCTTAGAGACTAATCAGTTCAGCATACGCTTTCGTAGGCTATAGCCCTTTTCATCGGATGCATAGAATGGAACACACAGAAGTAAGATGCATTTATATACACAGAAAGCAGAAAAAGTCTGTATGTAAAGTAAATAAGGTTTTAAAAATATTTAAGAAGCTTCATTTAAAATTAAATTAAAATGCAGAGCTCCCCAGACCAGTACCCAGGCAGTGTGAGTGCCACTGAAAATCAGCTCACATGCCGCCTTTGGCACATGTGCCATAGGTTGCCTACCCCTGCACTAGCACTTAGAAGACCTGAGTTCAATTTCTGGCTCAGTCACAGTCTGCCTGCGACTTTAGGCAAATCACTTACCGTATTTTTCGCCATATAAGACGCTCTGGCATATAAGACGCACCTAATTTTAAAGGAGGAAAATCTAGGAAAAAAAGATTCTGAACCAAATACTGTAGTAAAATATTTTATATCATATTTATATTTTATATAGCCCCCCCCCCCCGCCGAGAGAGAGAGAGCCTCCGGCTACCGCGGCCGCTCCTGCGCCCCTCCCCCCTCCCGCTCGAGCAGCACGGGCACCGCCCGCCCAGCCTGGCCTCCTGCCCCCCCTGGCCTCCCGCCCAGCCTGGCCTCCAGCCCCCTGCCCGTCCGCCCGCCCAGCCTGGCCTCCAGCCCCCTGCCCAGCCTGTCCTCCTGCTCGGCCTCCAGACCCCTGCCCGCCCGCCTGCCCAGCCAGACAGCCTGGCCTCCAGACCCCCTCCCCGCCAGCTACCAGCCCCCATACCTGGGGTGGGGGGTACGACTGGTTCCGGCGCGGAGGAGGTGCCCGTGGACGAGTTTCGGAGTCAAACTCCTGCAGCGAACCACACCCTCACGCCCTGGCGTGGCTTACCTCGGCGCGTGGGAATATACACAGAGAGCTGACCCACCTGAGGTGGGCGGGGTTAGGGACGCAGAGGCGCCCTCCCCATTGGTTCCCCGCTGGCCCTTAGGCCGGCGCCAGCGGGGCTGCACGCAGCTGGGTCTCTCCAGCCCAGCTCGCTGGCCCCCCGCGGAGCAGCGCGTCCCGCCATGCTCTGCAGCCGCCGGGGCGGGGGAGGCACTGGATGGAGCCCCCTTCCCCCCCCCCCGCGCAAAGGGCTGGAGCGTCCCGTCCGTCCCCCCCCCCCCCCGCGCAAAGGGCTGGCCCGGCTTTTTTACGTGGGCGGGGGAGTCGCAGGCAGCCGGGGAGCGCACTCAACTGAAGCCGCCCGGCATGAACGGTAGCAGGAAGCTACCAGGAAGTGGATCAGAGCGGCCAGCATGGGTAACCAAGGGTAGAGCTGTACCGGTCCCCCGACTTCAGGGGCCCCCCCCTGAAGTCGGGGGCCCGGTACAGCTCTACCCGTTGTACCACCCTGTCGCCGGCCCTGGTGAGACTGCCCGGGGAGACATGAGGAGGCACAGCCCGCACTGATGCAGGTAAAGGTAGCGGTGATATCGTGGTTAGACTGTCGGGAGGGGGGACAAGGCGCGCTATAGGAGGGAGAGGGAAGCCCGAACACACACAGCCTGGCCGTGCAGGGAGGGTCAGAGAAGTCTCCACAGCCCGCAGTACCGGTACTTGCCACAAGAAACACAGCATAAAAAGAGGACTGCGAGCAAGCACCACACAAAGTTAGGGGCAGTTTTAATGCAGGCAAAGTGTGTATATTCGCCGTATAAGACGCACCAACTTTCCCCCCCCCCCCACCCCCCGTTTTGGGGAAGAAAAAGTGTGTCTTATACGGCGAAAAATACGGTAATTCAGCCTGTGCCTCAATTCTCTATCTGTAAAAGGGGGATTATACCTCCCTATCTCACAGGGATATTGTGAGGATAAAATCTATTAATGACTGTGAGGTGCTCAAATACCATGGTGAAGAGTGTCATATAAGAAAAAATAATGAGGAGTCCTTGTGGCACCTTCGAGACTAACAAATTTATTTCGACATAAGCTTTCATGGGCTAGAACCCACTTTTCTAAATTGTCACAAGGACTTCTTGTTGTTTTTACTAAAATAGACCAGGCTGAAGCATTCTTAGCACTGTGTGTAAATCTGGATTTCAGGACCTTTCTTCATTAACACCGTTTAGTCGTAAAGCTGCAATGGGGCTCGAAATGGGTACAGCTATCTGTGTAGACACAGCCTAGAGGAAGGGAAACACAAACAGAGCTGGAAAAAAAATACTGCATAATAAAAGAAAGGGGAAAAGAACAAAGGAAAGGGGGAAAAGAGAGGAAATGAACTGAAAATAGAAGACAAAGCAGCAAATTTTCTATGCAAAACCCATGTAAAACGTTTCAGAACAAAATGCGCTCCTAGATCAAGAGGCTGTGTCCTAAGTTTCATGTTGCAAACACATTTTTGTACAGCAAAGTTCTGAATTCATATAAAATGAGGTTGGCAACGGAAATGCTGACAGACACTTAATTTTATTGGTTCTATCAGCCAAAACACAAAGTTGTTGGACCATCCTTGCCTGCTGCTGAAATATAACGTTTAGCACCTGCGGCTGACAGGGTTGCCAGCTGTGGAGCGTAGCCAATTAAATCCAATTTAAGAGAAACTCAAAGTTGCCCTAACATGTTCTCAGCAAGACGTCATCTTTTGTAGATTCAACGGAAATCTAATGCGTAAAGGTAAACGGGTACAAAAGTTCTCCCTGGCCAACAACTGAGAAAAAGTAATCACTTGATCTTCCACTGGCAACAGAGTTAAGAGCACCTGTGTGATACCAATGGCACATTGTGTGACCCTTAAGAGGTTTATAGTGAATGTTCTTAACCTTCATAGAACTCAGTTAATGTTTTGGAGGAACAGAGTGAAAACAACTGTAATAATTTTGCTGAACAAATGGAGCATGATTAATGTATTGGTTAATTGGTGCCCTGACAACCAGACTCTCATTGAAAACAAAGACAATTCCGCTTCAGCTTCTAAACTGACATAACCAGAGTGCTGAAAATTAGAAGGTGACATTAAATTATCTCTGATTGTTCTGCTCATCCCTCTTTCGCGGGGCCTGGGGGCTAATGTGGGGGTGCTTTGGGCTCCTGAGGAGGAAGGGGAGGTAGAAGGGGAGAGAGGGGGGGCAGAAAGAAAGGGGTGGGGCCTCGGGAACAAAGAGAGGGACTGGGGGTTAATCTCCCTGGGCAGCCGGTGACTCCGTCGCCCATGGCACAGGGTGTTTTGGGAAGGGTTTGCAATGCCTCATTGGTGGAAAATGAGTTGCACAGAGGTTACTGGTTTCAATGTCCCATGATGCAGTTTTCTCCATCGCATAATTTTATCTGTATCCTGTAATGTTTCACGCCTCTTTTCAAAAGCCCTGCAAACCTACATGTCCACCATCTGTGTGAGAAGCTTGGATCCTGCGCACCTCTGCATTATTGTGATGAGCACTGTGAGCATGGGTGCCTAATCCTGCAGTATCTGTAGAACTACCAGATGGGCCACAGGGAACATGACGATTCTTTTGCAGGTACCTTGATGTGTGGCATAGAAAGAAACAGTTCATGGTGGTTATAATTCACGTAGCAGCTACAGATGGTGGAGTGCCTGACTGGTGGGATCAGCACTGACTGGTGGGATCAGCACTACCCAGAAGGTGCGATTAATTAATGTGCAGAGAGGACTTTGAAGATGCAGAATGCAAATTGCAAACTGATTATCATGGGGCAAGTAAGCAGGTAAATTGGTCCAATGGCCTATTGAGATCTTGGCTGACTCTTGCAAGGCACTGAGATGTTGTGTTGATGGGTGCTGTTGTAAGGACATAGATAGACATAGTTATTATGATTGTAAAGCGCATGTGGTAGTATGAGAGAAAGACTGATTCAGCAAAATGCAGTGAGTTTATATAGTGCAGTCTAGGGTAGTGTGCAGTATTCAGCAGAGGATCGGATATAGACTAAATATGCAAGTGCAGTCTCAGGTATCTTTCATGGTGCAAAGTGCAGAAATGGTTGCATTACAAAGGGCAGCAAAAGTGCAAAAGCCAGTACGTTTGCACTGCAGCAACGACAATGATTGGACGGTGTCACCTGCAGTGTTATTAACTGCATCTGAACCCATTATAAACCAAGCCTAGAGTCGTCTGTAATCAGTTAGCTCTGATTAGAAAGCCAGGTTTTGTGGGAACCCAGTCACCAACGGCACTGCACTGTGCGACTCCAAGTAGGAAATCCACTAAACTCAGTCTGTGAATGCCTAGAGGTGAATTAAGATTATTGGGACCCTGGGAACAAAGAACATTTAGATCCCCTGCTTGCTGTGGGACCCTACTCCTCCTCTTCCCCCTGCGGCGCTGGCCACACTAGAAGCCAGAGCTGGACAATACTAAGAGCCACCCAGGGACCCAGGCCACTGGGGGGAGCCCTGGACACTCCTCCTGCCCTGGGCAGCATGCCCCCAGTGGCTGCTCAGAGTGGACAATCTGATTTCTGTTTGAGCAACCTATTTGGGTTGAATTTCAGCTTGTTTCCAGGCAATTTAAACTAAACTGAAAAAGCCACTCTCGGATAGGGTGACCAGACAGCAAATGTGAAAAATCAGGATGGGGGTGAGGGGTTAATAGGAGCCTATATAAGAAAAAGACCCAAAAATCAGGACTGTCCCTATAAAATCGGGACATCTCGTCACCCTACTTTCAGATGATGTTTTCACTGCAAAAAGTTTACATAGATGTGGTGAATTTGAGATTGGGTTAGCTAGGGCAACCATACGTCCATATTTTCTCGGTCATGTCCGACTTTTTGGTTTTTAAATTGCTGTCTGGGAGGACTTTTTAAATAGCTGGCAAAATCCCGGAGGTTGGTATTCTTATTTTTCCCCCTCCACACCACAGTCAGCATGGCGCGGCTGACATGGTGGCCGGGCCGGAATGAGCCACTTGCATTGGGGCCTCCAGCAGCCAGAGCCCCGCCTCTGTTGCCCCCCCCCCCAGCCTCAGTGCACTGAGCGGGCAACGCTCTGGGGGGCAGGACTGCTCACTCCGTGGGGCAGCGTGTTGCTGCTCTGAGCAGCATGGTGAGGGGGCCAGGGGGGTAGAGAAGGGGGAGGGAGTCCCAGGGGGCACTGCGGAGTCAGGGAGCAGGGAATGGTTGGATGGGGGCGGAGGTTCTGGGTGGGGCCATGGGTGTGGAGAGTGGTCGGCAGTCAGGGGACAGGGAGTAGGGGAGTTGGGTAGGGGATGGGATCCCAGGAAGGGGCAGTCAGGGGACAAGGAGCAGGGGAGGTTGGATGGGTCAGAGGTTCTGAGGGGGGCAGTCAGGGGGTGGGAAGTGGGAGGGGATCAGATAGTGGACGGGGCCAGGCTGTTTGGGGAGGCACAGCCTTCCCTACCCAACCCTCCATACAAATACCCTCCTCCCCTCCCTGGAGTGTCCTCTTTTTGAATGTTCAAATATAGTAACCCTAGTTTAGCCCTACTAGCTACATTAAGGTCAGAACTACCTGTGCCTTCCCTCCACTCAATTTTATATCGCAGCAGTGATCCTGATATCAACACACACCATTTTTGCAGTGAACACATAGCCTTTAACTCAGCGGTTCTTAAACTTCCTCAGACCGTGACCCTTTTTCCTTCTCCAGTGGCACGACGCGACCCTTCTATGTCCCCCGAAAAGCCGCCGAATTGAATACTTCCACATTTGGCGGCTATTTTCGGCAGACATCCCGAGTGCTTCCAAGAGCGCTCAGTATGTCTGCTAAAAAGCTACCGAATGCGGAACTAATCAATTTGGCGGCTTTTCGGCGGTGGCAGGAGCTCGTGACCCCCCTGGGAGCGCTCGGCAACCCCCCTAGGAGTTGCGACCCCCAGTTTGAGAAACCCCACTTTAACTGAAATCAGAGCAGCCACACTGGGGTTTGCACTGGTTTAACTAAATCGATTTTAATTCACCCCTTGAGTTAAACCTGGGCAACTTTTACATGCGGGCAGCCCCCATGAGTATTATACTGCCTTATGCCAGATGCCATCAAAGAACAACAATTTATTGACAAGGCAACACATGCAGAGTTAGGGTAGGGTAACCAGACAGCAAGTGTGAAAAATCCGGATGGGGGTGTGGGGTAATGGGAGCCTATATAAGAAAAAGACCCCAAAATCGGTACAGTCCCTATAAAATCGGGACATCTGGTCACCCTAAATTGGGGCAACTGTGAGGCCAAGGGTGATGGTGAGGCAAGTATTCAAAAAACCAGGAGCTAGACCAGGGGTCTCCAAACTACGGCCCGCGGGCCAGATGCGGCCCGCGAGGCCCTCTCATCCGGCCCGCGGCAGGGGTCGGGAACCAGCCACGGGGCCGGGACGCGCCGCGTGCTCCGCTGCCGCCGCCAGCCGCGGGGCCGGGACGCGCCGCGTGCTCCGCTGCCGCCGCCGGCCGGGACGCGCCGCGTGCTCCGCTGCCGCCGCCGGCCGGGGACGGCTCAGAGCTGGGGCCGGGACGCGCCGCACCGCCACCCAGTTACAGGCGGCGAAACAAGGAGCCACCCACTGCCAGGCGGCGAAACGGTCTGTGGGGAGAGACCGGGTTGAGCGGGTCAGTTGGGGGTTGGAGGAAAGGAGGTTTGGGGGGGAGAGACCTGGCTGGGTGGGTCAGTTGGGGGTTGGAGGAAAGGAGGTTTGGGGGGGAGAGACCTGGCTGGGTGGGTCAGTTGGGGGTTGGAGGAAAGGAGGTTTGGGGGGGAGAGACCGGGCTGGGTGGGTCAGTTGGGGGTTGGAGGAAAGGAGGTTTGGGGGGGAGAGACCTGGCTGGGTGGGTCAGTTGGGGGGGGGGGGTTTGGAGGAAAGGAGGTTTTGGGGGGGAGAGACCTGGCTGGGTGGGTCAGTTGGGGGTTGGAGGAAAGGAGGTTTTGGGGGGAGAGACCTGGCTGGGTGGGTCAGTTGGGGGTTGGAGGAAAGGAGGTTTGGGGGGGGAGAGACCTGGCTGGGTGGGTCATTTGGGGGGGGTTGGAGGAAAGGAGGTTTTGGGGGGAGAGACCTGGCTGGGTGGATCATTTGGGGGGGGAGGGGTTGGAGGAAAGGAGGTTTTGGGGGGGAGAGACCTGGCTGGGTGGGTCAGTTGGGGGTTGGAAGGAAAGGAGGTTTTGGGGGGAGAGACCTGGCTGGGTGGGTCAGTTGGGGGTTGGAGGAAAGGAGGTTTTGGGGGGGAGAGACCTGGCTGGGTGGGTCATTTGGAGGGGGGGGGGTTGGAGGAAAGGAGGTTTTGGGGGGAGAGACCTGGCTGGGTGGATCATTTGGGGGGGGAGGGGTTGGAGGAAAGGAGGTTTTGGGGGGAGAGACCTGGCTGGGTGGATCATTTGGGGGGGGAGGGGTTGGAGGAAAGGAGGTTTTGGGGGGAGAGACCTGGCTGGGTGGGTCATTTGGGGGGGGGGGTTGGAGGAAAGGAGGTTTTGGGGGGAGAGACCTGGCTGCGTGGGTCAGTTGGGGGGGGGGGTTGGAGGAAAGGAGGTTTTGGGGGGAGAGACCTGGCTGGGTGGGTCAGTTGGGGGAGGGGGGGTTGGAGGAAAGGAGGTTTTGGGGGGAGAGACCTGGCTGGGTGGGTCAGTTGGGGGGGGGGGTTGGAGGAAAGGAGGTTTGGGGGGGAGAGACCTGGCTGGGTGGGTCAGTTGGGGGTTGGAGGAAAGGAGGTTTGGGGGGGAGAGACCTGGCTGGGTGGGTCATTTGGGGGGGGGGGTTGGAGGAAAGGAGGTTTTGGGGGGAGAGACCTGGCTGGGTGGGTCAGTTGGGGGGTTGATGTGTCGTGTTCATGTGTAGTGAACAGGTGTCGTGTTCATGTGTAGTGAACAGGTGTTCATGTGTCGTGTTCATGTGTAGTGAACAGGTGTAGTGTTCAGGTGTTCATGTGTAGTGTATCAATGTGTTATTAAATAATAACTGAATAAAATAATATTAAATAAATAATTAAAAACAACATACATGTTTTGATTCTTTTTTATTTGGACCTCGAGTGTGTTGTCGGCCCCCGAACTGCTATTTGATAGTTAATGCGGCCCTCGGGCTGAAAAGTTTGGAGACCCCTGAGCTAGACTAATGGAGACCACAGGTTCTTCCAGAGGCTGCCGCTTATGATCTCTCCATCTAAGAGCATCTCCTGACGCCTTCTCCCCTTGCACCGCTTTTATACCCGGGGAACTCCCTGCTCTAGCAGCGGGGTTATGCTGGCGGCTGGACCCCGAAGCCCGTGGGCGGGAGCACGCGGCCGCAGCCGGAGGGGGGGGGGGGGTCTGAGTCTGGAATCCCGGGAACGGATCCCGAAGCTCCGAGGCCCCCGGCGGGGCGGGGCGGGGCGGGGCGGGGCCGGCCTGGCCGGGAGCGAGGCTGGCGCCTGGGCGGGGCCCGCTGGGCGAGTGAGCGGCACGTGCTGGGCTGGGCGCACGCGGGAAGGCGGCGATCCCCTCCGCGGCCTTGTTAACGGTCGCGGCGCTGCGTAGGCCCTGCCTTGTCCGCCGGCCCGGGGCGAGGAGAGACGCCGTGAGCAGAGGGCCGGGCCCTTGGCCCCGTCGTGGGGGCAGCACTGGGGTCGGGGGGTCTCCGCAGCGAGGGGTGCGTGGGAGGCTCGGTGCTCCGTGCCTCAGTTTCCCCGCGGGCGGCTGCGAAGTGGGGCTCTGGGGGGCGCAAGGATGAAAAGCCCAGCGCTCCTGAGCGGCACCGAGACCCAGAGCTGCAGCACCCTGTGGATCAGGGACGTGGGTAGCCCCATTGTACAGTCCGGAAACCGAGGCCCGTGGGCGAGGCTGGGGTGTGGAAGGGGCGTCTAGAGGAGTCAGGGGCGCTTCTCGCGTGGACGATCACTAGGAGGCGTGTAGGCCTCTTAGGGCTCACGTGGGAGTTAGTCTGGGGCGAGGAAGGGTGCGGGGTTAGAGCTGCAGTATTTGGTTATTGCCAATGTGCCTATGTGGATTCCAGAATAAAAGGGCCTCTTGTCCATTACCTTGATCCAGAAGTGGTTTAAGGTAAATAGTGAAAGATGCTCTTGTTCTAGTATAAGAGGTTCTGTGTGGGGCCCTATGGCACAATTCTGCGATTGCTGTTTTAGTCAGTTTCCCCCAGAGATAAACTCTTCGGCCCCTCTAAAAATCCCAGTTTAAGTGATTTGCCTAAAGAGTTACAGCGAGCTAATTACAAAGGTGGGGTAGAACATGGAGCTTCCTCCCATTTGTATGCATTGCCCCAGAAACCATCCTCTTTCCCTCGGTGTTATTGCCAAATATCAAGAGCACTGTTTAGTTTTTAGACTAGCATTGTGTCTATTTCCTGCTGATGGACATGTTTCTGGCTTTGCCACTGACTTCCTGTGTAGCCTTGGTCAAGTTAGTTTTCCTGTTATTCCTTCCCATCTATAAAATGGTGATTTCCTTTTCTCTGTTGATGGTGTGAGACTTCATTCTTTAGCATTTCAGGGCTCCTTGGGCTTCTGATGAAAGATGCTCTAGAACAGTGGTAATCAGTTATCTTTTTGTCAAGGTCTAAATTTCTTGGTCAAGGTTTAGATAAAATAACACTTTGCATTCCATCCAAAAGCGGCTGGTGGTCTGGATTTGGCCTGTGGTCCACCTGTTGACTATCCCTGCTCTAGAAGTAACAAGTTTTATGGTTAAAGTCAACTGATTTCCTTGGGTGTCCTTTGTTTAGGTTAAATTGAGGCATTGTAATGAAAAAGAAATAGCTTGTTTTGCAAAACTGAGTTTATAGCATTAATGAATTATTTTTGCTATTACTTTGGTTTATAAATGGAGTAAATTAATGTGTAATCTGTTCAATGCAGGTTAAGCCAGTCAGTTTTATTTCGAGTGCTGGATGTTAATGCTTAGCCAAAGGAATATTTTGCTTATATCATTCTTTTTGAAGATGCATGAGGCTGTAGAAACCATTTCAGGAATTGTCAGTAATATGAAACTTGGTGTTCATTTTAATTCTATAACTTGATCAAATATTTGAATTGTGTATAGTTTTGTTTGCTTCACTGAACCAAACAACTTCAGTGCTACTATATTTGTTATTTATAACATCTCACCCTGATATGTTAATTTAGTGATACACTACGTAGTGTACAGAAGCAGGGGTATGTAATTTATATATTACAGGGTTGGCCAACCTGTAGAGATGTACAAAACCTGTTTGATATACAAAACAACTTACAACAAAAACTGATGAAAAACAAATGTGATGAAAACTTCTGGGGTGAAATCAATAGAGCAGACTTTAACAAGGGAAAGGAAAATTCATCTCCACTTCAGTCTAATTTGGTTACACAGACAGCAACCTTGCCTGTGTATGTGAAGCTGTGGCTGTTTGTACTGTCTCCTGGCATGAGTGGTAGGGGGAGGAATACAGCCTCTGATGCCACATGGAACTTTGGGGGTATAGGGAGGAGCTAAAATGGAGTTCTCCAGAGTGAGGCAAGCCCATGCTTGTTTAACTTGTAGGTCAGCAAGTGTCTGCAGTATTACTGCTTGCTGTTGGAGAAGTCCCGTTATGTCTGGGTAAATCTCTCTACGTTTTCTCCTGTGCCTTTCTTCCTTTCTCCATACTGTCTGTAGTATTCACCCTCCAGGCCTTCTGTTCACAGTCCGATGCAGCACTGACTTGCAGGATCTTGTTGAACTTATCCTTCCAAGTTCTCTTCTTTCTCTTCCTCTCATCAGGGCCAGGCGTTCCACAGGTGAGGAGGAGACGCCCCTGAAGGCTGTAACACAGGGGTGGGGAACCTTTTTTCTGCGAAGGGCCATTTGGACCTTTATAATGTCATTTGCGGGCCGGTCTCTTCCCCCCCCCCCCTCCCCAAGGAAGCCCAGGCTAGCAATGGGAGTTAAGACCCCAGCTGGCAAGGGGCCAGCGGGGGAAACCCCAAAGCAGTGGCAGGCGGAGTGCTTAGCCCTGCACTGCTTTGGGGTTTCCCCCGCTGGCCCCTTGCCAGCCAGTGTCCTGCTGCCTGCCCCAGTCAGCTCCCGCTATCAGCCTGGGTGTAGGGGGTGACCTTCCTTTACCCCCACCCAACCTCCCCCCATCTAACCGCCTTTCCTCCCCCACCCCTGCCTGGCCCATCCCACCGAACCTAACCTCCTCCCAACCCAGCTTCCTGCCCCCCATGCCTGACCTGCCCAGCCCAGCGTCCCCCCCCCCCCCCACCAAACCTCCTTCCCTCCCGCATCCACCCCATCCAGCCTAGTCTGCCCCCCCTCCCTGCCCGCCCAGCCCAGCCTCCCCCCCCCCCCCACCTCCTTGACCCCTTGGGTTTCACAAATATTTGCTCAGAGCAGAAAAATAGTGAGATTCACAAATCTTGGAAACCATTCAGGCTTTGGAGTGGACTGTGCCCTAGTAAGCATAATTTCATCCGTCTTTTCTCCCAAAGTTGCCCCCCCCTTCCTTCCACCTATTCCTGTGTCATTTCGTGTCTTCCGCAACTTAGATCCTTAACCCAATCACATTCTCCTGATTGTGCACTCCCTGTCTCTTTTCCCAGCCATTCCCAGTTCAGCTCCCCGCGGCTCTTCCTTACCCCGCCCGGCTAATGGTGGCCACACGGTGCCGGTGGCTCCCCCAGGCGCTTCCTGGCCTCTTCGAGCGCGGAGCCACCCCGGGCCACCAGGCGGGGGCGGCTCCACATTCGGCGAAGGAGCCGGGAAGCGCCTGGGGGAGCCGCCCCCACCTGGTGGCCTGCGCGCGTCCCTGGCTGGCGGCTCCCCCAGGCGCTTCCGGCCTCTTTGTCGAGCGCGGAGCCGCCCCGCGCCGCCAGGCGGGGGCGGCTCAGTGTTCGGCAAAGGGGCCGGGAAGCGCCTGGGGGAGCCGCAGTCCAGGGACGCGCGCGGGCCAGATGGAAGGCTTTGGCGGGGTGTAGGGGGTGATCTTGCTTTACCCCTGCCCAGCCTCCCCCCAATCTAACTGCGTTCCCTCCCCCACCCCTGCCTGGCCCAGCCCATGCCACCAAACCTAACCTCCTCCCCGTCCAGCCTGGCCTCCCCCCCCCCCCCTTCACCGGCTGCTCCCCCACCCCATGCAGCCTAGTCTCCTGCGTGCCTGCCCACCCGCCCTGGCTCCCCCTTCACCTGCGGCTCCCTCTGGCGCTTCCCGGCCCCTTCGCTCAGAGCGGAGCCGCGCGTGTACCTGGCCGGTGGCTGCGGCGCGTCTTCTGCCCGCGCCCGCTCACTTGCGGCGCGCAGGCCACAGCCCTCCCTCCGCCCGAGCTCGGCCTGCTGCGAGGGGGAAGGCGCCGCCGCCGCTTTCCCCTCAGCCGCGCCCGCTGCTGCCACCTCACCGCTTCTGCCACACCGCTCTGCCCGCAGGCCCGGCGACAAGGGGGACTACGGCCTGTCGCCGGTCTGCTCCCACCGCCACGTTGGTCCGGCCAGCTCTACGGCGGAGATTTGGAGACCTGCCTGCGGGCCGGACCAAATGACTTGGCTGGCCGTATACAGGCCGGAGGTTCCCCACCCCTGATGTAGGTCATGCAGTGTCTACACTTTTTCTGTATCAATCTCAGTACGTTGTCCATGGCTCAATGCCATTGGGGAACTGGTGTTACTGCGTCATTGTTACAGTGCTTCTGATGGCTGGAGATAAATTTGAGTGCAGACATATGCACAGTTAAGGTCATATAAGGTGACTTATGTCAGCCTACCTTTCTAGTGAAGACCAAAAAAAAATCTTTGAAAAACAGAGCCTGGTACAATGTACAGTAGACTCTCGATTATCCAGGATGATAGGGAAAAAAATAATTCTGGTTAATAAAATCCCGGATAATCAACATCCATAGGAAATATGGGGAGTGGGGGTTGGTTCACTGGCTGCCCTGTGCCCTAGTGGGGGGGTTTTGTGTGTGTGCTTGGGGCGGCAGCAAAGCCGTAGCCGGCTCTGCGAGTTGTGCATATATTTTTTTTTAACATCCTGGTTAATCCAATCCTGGATAATCGAGAGTCTACTGTATTATTAGTGGCTTAACATAAACACGGGTTTACTAAAAATCTGGGCAGCATAATGAGACATTTATTTCCGTCCACTATCACTACTCCTTTGAGAGTTCTTTACTAACGAATGAATTCTCAATCTAGAATGACAAAAATGGTTGAAATTTTAAGGAGGAAACTTCATACTTTCTTTTAGGATAATCATTTATACATCCTATGGATGGTGATTATTAACCAGAATTATTTTTTCCCTATCATCCTGGATAATCGAGAGTCTACTGTAGTTTAATAAACATTGTTAAAACTTTCCTTAAAATTAAGCTATATTTAAGTATTTGAAAAGTCAGAGTTGAATGCTATATGCAGTTTAACACATTTTAACTCTTTTTTTTTCCTCTAGGTTTTTGTAATTCCAAAATAACAACTTTGGAGGATGTCAGGGAATGATTTGGGTGTGGATGTTTACAAGATGAACCGACGATTTCATATAAAGAGCAAGGAGACCAAAGCCCCAAATGAATTCTTAAGAAGTCCTCGCACCTTTCCCAATTTTAGGGTGAAAAGTCCTGCGTTTGGAGGTAGAACTTCTGGATTATCTGACAAAAAGTTATTTTGTGAGCGACCTAAACAGTTATTTAATATTCACGAGAATGGTTTAGGAGATGCTAGCTCTCATTGCAAGAGTGGAGTGGTGAATAACTTTAACAAGGAAGAATTTGGATCAAAGATGAGCGAGGGAACACTGATGAGTGAGAGAAAACACCTTTTAAATAGGGAAAGTTTCTGTAGTTATATGAAGAATTATTTTTTTGTAGCACTCTACAACATGCCCATACATGTAGTGTGCAGGAGGGAGGAAAAAAGCTAATTTAATCAACTTCCTCACTAATCTGAAATTCCAGTTTAATAAAGGTGATCAATCTGAATATAGTTTGAGTATCTGGTGATGGGATAACATTCATTTACCATACATATGTGTATATGTAATTCTGCACAACAATTGTAAATGTATCTAAGAAATAAAACTCATTAAAGGGAGACTATCAAATTGTAATCCAGTCACTTATGCAGTCCCTGAAATTAATAACTTTGTAAATGTCTTGATACCCGAAGTTTCCCCTTGTTTGTGTAAGGCTTTCACACAGCAACAAGCATACAATGGGAGAATTCTGCACCACTGCACGATTCAGAATGTGCACAGATTGTTCTGTGCAGAATTTTATTTTCCCCCAGCAAAATTGGCGCTGCAAAGCTGCTGGGGGATTCTGGACCTGGCAGAGCAGTGAGGATGCAAGCAAGAAATCATAAGTGCTGATAGTCTTCCAGTGCTCTTCCTTCAGTCTCCTTCCTCCTCCACACTCCCTTTTGAGTTAACAAAGTCCTGTGGCACCTTAAAGACTAACTATAAAGTTTTGAAGCATGAGCTTTTGTGGGCTAATACCCACTTCGTCCACTGCCTGCATCCGACGAAGTGGGTATTAGCCCACGAAAGCTCATGCTTCAAAACTTTATAGTTAGTCTTTAAGGTGCCACAGGACTTTGTTAACTCTGCTATTCCAGACTAACACGGCTACCACCCTGATTCTTGACTCCCTTTTCAGTGTCTCAACACAAAGAACCATGGGATATGCCCCTTGTAGGCACATGGGTGACTGCAGAAATAGTGTGAAACAGTAATATGGGTATGGTTTTGCTGCGGGGACACTAACATCTAAGCTAGGCTAACCTGGATGTTCAGACCTGGGTGCCAATCAATTAGGTTAACTGCAGTAAAGACATTCTTGAATTTTTGAGCACTTTGCGCATTCGAGAAAACTAGAAACAATTATTTTAGCTAATATTTCTGTTCCAGTAATATTGGGTGGTCAAATGAGAGGCAATTCAGAATGTTTAGTTGGTCTCTCTTTAAATCTTGGGTTTGGGGTCGTACTTTTTTTAATTCACACCCATGAACTTATGTAGTGCAATTTGTATTGATAAGGGTGCATGATTTTAATTACTCATCCAACGTCTTGTATCTTGTATTATGTGAGATACAGGAAATCCTCACTTAACATTGTAGTTATGTTCCTGAAAAATGCCACTTTAAGTGAAACGATGTTAAACTAATCCAATTTCCCCATAAGAATTAATAGGATCAGAGAAGAAAGCCAGGAATACTTGTAGCACCGTAGAGACTAGCAAGTTTATTTCAGCATAAGCTTTCGTGAGCTATAGCTCACTTCATCGGATGAATAGAATGGAACAGAAGTAAAATGCATTACAGTAAAACCTCCATTTAACGGACTAATTCGGGCGAGGGGGTGTCCGTTAAATGAAAAAGTCCGTTATTTACTAAAATAAAAATAACCGAGCTGTCGGAGCAGCAGCCCGCCAGCCACAGGGTCGGGGCAGCAGCTCCGCAGCCCGCCCGCTGCCGGGACCCGGCCAGCAGCCAGCCCGCCCGGGTCCCGGCTGCTGCGACCCGGGCGGCAGTGGGGAACCGTCAGCCAGCCCGCCTGCTGGCGGGACTCGGGCGGGAGCCGGGAGCCGGCAGCCCGCCCGCTGGTGGGACCCGGCAGCCAGCCTGCCCGCTGCCTGGAGCCGGGTGGCAGCTGGGAGCCGTCAGCCAGCCCGCCTGCTGCTGTGACCCCGGCGGCAGCCGGGAGCTGGCAGCCAGCCCGCCAGAAATGGATCAGGAATGCATCAGCTTGCTCAGAAATTTTGTCCGTTGCATCCGAAGTCCGTTCAATCGAGGTCCGTTAAATCGAGGGTTTACTGTACTCTTATCCTATGACCTAATCACATCAGCCATACCATCAGAGGCTCATTCACCTGCACATCGACCAATGTGATATATGCCATTATGTGCCAGCAGTGCCCCTCTGCTATGTACATTGGCCAAACCGGCCAGTCTCTACACAAAAGAATAACTGGACACAAATCTGACATCAGGAATCATAACATTCAAAAACAAGTAGGAGAACACTTCAATCTTCCTGGCCATTCCATTAAAGATTTGATGGTTTCAGTTTTGAAACAGAAAAACTTCCAAAACAGACTCCAACAAGAAACTGAGGAGCTGGAATTTAATTTTCAAATTGGACACAATTAACCAGAGGCTTAACAGAACTTCAGATTGGTTCTCTCATTACAGTAATTGATTGCATTTCCTGAGTTAATTTCACTGACAACAGATCTCCATTTTAAAAGGTGTTTTTTTTTCTCCTAGTGATAATGGACCATCTACATTTAACAGCCCTCTTAGAATTGGTATGCTAATGTACAATTTTTTTTCTTTTTCTTTCTGTGTGTATAAATGCATTTTGCTGCTGTTTCATTCTATGCATCCGATGAAGTGAGCTATAGCGCTCGAAAGCTTATGCTGAAATAAACTAGTTAGTCTCTAAGGTGCTACAAGTATTCCTGGGTTTCTTTACGGATACAGACTAACACGGCTGCTGTTCTTGAATAGAATCAGAGAGGTAGCCGTGTTAGTCTGGAATTGCAGAAGTGACAAAGAGTCCTGTGGCACCTTAAAGACTAACTAAAGTATTGAAGCATAAGCTTTCGTGGGCTAATATCCACTTCGCCGGATGCATGCAGTGGCTACTGCATGCATCCGGCGAAGTGGGTAATAGCCCACGAAAGCTTATGCTTCAATACTTTAGTTAGTCTTTAAGGTGCCACAGGACTCTTTGTCACTATAAGAATTATTGTAAATGGGGGGGGGAGGGGGTTAGGTTCCAGGGATTTTGTTTGTTTGTTTGTTTTTGGCATTTTATACATAGGAGGCAGGGAAGGGAGGAGGAAGCCTGCTTGCCCAGGACTCGCTTCTACCCGCTCCGTCCTCCTTCTAGGAGGCAGGGGAGGGAGGCCCTCCTGCCTTCTAAAAGCGGAACAGGGGGAGGAGGGGAAAGGCACTGATCAGTGTCTGCTGGGTGGGAGGGGGGGAAGGAGCGTAGTGGAGCACTGCTCAACTTTAAACTGGCATGTTCCCTAATTGCTTAGCAACATAGCAACGAAAGGTTAATGGGGGCGACTTTAAGCGAGGAGTTCCTGTACTGTAGTTTCAATGATGTCTTTGGTAAGAATGATTTATGTCAAAAATTAATGTTGGTCAATTTGTAAAACAAAAAACTGTGGCATGTTTTGTTTTCGTATTCCTTGCTCTTAATTTGTAGAAATGGAAGATCTTCAGTTTTCTTAACTTCAGATAATACTTTGTCTTTCTCGTGCTGTTTGTAAACAATCTGTTAATGCTACTCCTGTCTTGGTTTTATGAAATCAGACCATTTTATAAACACTTCTTTGTTTTTAGGAAACCCAGTGGAAAGCATAAGCGGTAGAAGAAGTTTGCCATTAACACCTTCAACTAAGGAGGAAAATGCTGTAAGTTGGTTTTGGGATTTGTGCCAAATTGTTAGCTTGTATAATGCAAGCAAATGAACAACATATATTTTATGCCTTCCTAGAATATTTGCATTTGTGTTTATTTTTTCCTGTTGGACATCACATTTCAGTTTACAATTAACCATTTGTCGTTTGTTTGTAGATGCAGTATTCTTGCTTACAAGTGACCCTATTTGTGTACTTTTAAAAATATAAATGTAGACTGCACATTTAACTTACTCTTAAACATGAATGCCTAGTAGTTTAGCAAAATTGTCACTGTTATTTACAGGTAATCTATAAACTGCCAAGTAAAACACTTAATATTTTTTCTGATATTTAATGAGAAGTTACCTATGGCTCAAATTTAGAAATGGCATTGGAACAGCGATTTGCTAACAGTATCAGAGATACAGTGCACAGGTCAAAATTAAAGCCATAATTTGAGAGATGCACTTAATCTCCCTTTGCATCCATATTTATCTTCTAATGTAGCTTCTCCAATAGTCCTCTGAAAATCACTGGCAAAGATGAAAATTTAAAAGACCCTTATTTTGTTAAAGGCCATCTCTTCTCCTCTAGGCCAATAAATTGACTTCTTCACTATCTAGTGGTCTAGAAAGATCCTGGATCAAATCTAATCCTTGAATCCGTAAGAATGTGAGACTGATGAGTCCTAAAGTGATGTTTATACTTTCAAAGAGGTCATAAATGTTAATTTTTTGAGGTGTATGAAATGTAGGGAAACTGAACGACCCAGGTCCTCTATCCTGCCTTACCTTTTTTGCTGGTCTAAACTTAGTCCAGGTGAGCAAAAATTAACATTTGGCAATTCAGTCAGCTGAATAAATGATAGTCACATGAAATAAAATGTAGAAATTGAAGAAAAGAGAGGAAAAAAAGCAGGTGATATACCTACTTTTAAATGTACCTATCTGTTGTAAATTCCTTCTTTCTGGGCTAGTTATGTTATTTCTCGCTTCTATTCAGCAGTTTTTCAAAATCATTCTCTGTAGGTTTCATACTTCTTTTCTCTGGCTATTGTCTTGCTCTGCTTTTTCTTGGTGGTCTTTTCCCTGCATATTTTTTTTCTCTCCATAGTCCCTGGCACTCTGAACAAACCACATTCCCTAACTTATTGACAAATACCAATTTGCTAATAGCATTTTCTCAATAAGATTTTTAAAATGTCTTTATTCAACTTAGCTTAATTTGGTTCTTTACTGATCTGAGTGTTCAGACTAGGGTTTGTACTGTTTTAAGTTAAACTGCCATTAACCTGATTTAGTTACATTGGTGAAAAAACTGTAGGTCAGCCTTCATGCTACAGTGAGGTAAGGTCTTCAATTTAAATATCTAAAATCTATTTGAGGCCCCCACATGTGAGACCTGAAACTGATGTTTTTTCATAACTAATGCTGTGTACCTTTTTACCTAAGAGATGCTGAATGGCATATGAAGGCTGAGTTTACAGTAGCACTTTTCTCACTAAAACTTTGTCAGTCAGGCTGTGAAAAAAAACACATCCCTGACCAACATAAGTTTCACCAACAGAAGTATCAGTGTGGACAGCACTGTGTTGGTAGGAGACTCTCTCCTGCCAACATAGCTACCGCCACTCATTGGGAATGGTTTAATTAGGTCCATGGGAGAGAGCTCTCCCGTCAGCCTAGAGCGGTTACACGGGAGAACTTACAGTGGTGCAGCTGCAGTATTACAGCTGTGCCACTGTAAGGTGTGTAGTGTACACGTAGCCAAAATCACCTACTCTTTTCTCTGTTGCAATACTGATAGTAGCTGGCAGAGGTGGAGTTTCAGAACTTTTGTTTTTGCATGGCCCTTATTGTTAATTCAAACAAAATTATAATTAAAGTGTCAGAGTGGTAACCATGTTAGCCTGTATCCACAAAAACAACTAGGAGTCTGGTGGCACCTTAAAGACTAACACATTTAATTGGGCATAAGCTTTCATGGGTAAAAATCCCATTTAGCCACGAAAGCTTTAACCAATTTAATTGGTTAATCTTTAAGGTGCCACCAGACTCCTCCTCGTTTTTGTTTTAATTGTTATCTAATTAGGTGTAAGAATCAAATGTAAAATAATCTGCCAATGCATTGTTCATTAAATGATCTAATTACAAAATCATAAATAAAACTAGTAGCTGAAAGCCATGCTGTTGCATAGGCATCATTTTTGTTTTTGGGGAGGGGTGAGCCAAAAAATAGTTGAGAACTTTAAAACTTGGACTGTAACAGACTGTGAATCCCAGTGATATTCTAAATAAAAAAAAAAAGCTTTCAAACATACTTGTAGCTGTTTCTATCACTGCAAACTAACTCAACAGAAATTCTTGGCTTCAGAGTAATATTTGGAGTTGTTTTGTATCTGGGGTGGGGTTGTGGTAGGAGTTTTGTATTTTGTGTGCATGGAGAATGAAGAATGTTTGCTTCAGTGAGGGCCTGTGTGTGTTTGGGGTTATTGTGTATATTTTGTGCAAGTGGTAGTTAGACAAGTAATATACCATCTGTGTAGTCTCTCATACAGCATAAAAATTAGCTGTAGAGTAAGGGTGGTGATTAGTTATCTCTGATATTATAATAGTGTAGGATTCTTGGCATAGATACGTAAGTATATATCTCATGCAATCAAAATGGCTGAATTTTATTATATAGAGGTAATCCAAAATATTGCTGCAATTGGATTACAGCATAACAGATGTGTTGGCATAATTATTTAAGTTTAAATAAACAGATTTGTTTCACTGAAAGAATAAAACTGTTTACATATTAAGGGCTGTGATTTCTTACTCAATTTAAAGCATTTAGAAGCTACACAAATTTGTACTATGAAAAGAATTACTCAGTCTCTCTGATCCTGGCATTCTTCTCTTGCTAATCAAGAGTTACCCCTAAATGATTGTGATCCACAGTTTGTTAGTTAAGTGAAACAGCTCTGTTAGTTTTTAAAAAAATAAAAATATGCTTTAAATGTGTCAGTTTTCATTGCTATATTGAAAGTGTGATCAGAACCTTAATTGAATAAAACTTGCTCAATACTGAACTTAATTTGGTAGCTTTATCTGCAGTTATTTGTAAAGAAAGTAGCATGTGCTTTGGGATTTTGAGAACTTGTAACTTTTCTATACTAGGGTAAGCAGTTCCAGAATTGTAGGTATTCTGTATTGGGATATTACTGCTGTAGGGCTTTGAATCTCTGTTTCAAAATATTATTTGAGATTTGTGTTCTCTTACAGAGTTCCAGTTCTGACTTGCTTCACACACAGCAGAAAAAGACACAGAATTCACCTGAGAATATTTTCTCTATAAACTATGATTCAAAACTATTTAATTCGTTAATACAGTCCCCTCGGATGACTACTTGCCATCATTGCGGTCTGTATGGTAAGCCTTTATTACTGTCCCTTAGGTGTGCACACATAGTACTCAAGTTAGACTAGGCTTTCAAGTATATATGTGCAAAAAGGCTCTTATAAAAATGTAGTTATTAAGCCATCTCTCCCAGACTTTCACACTGAAAGAAATTATTTTAAATTGACATAGTAATCCTGTAAAACATAAATAGCAAGGATTACAAAACAATAAGACAAATCTATTAATCAGTCAAATGAATCAATCCATGTTTTGAAAAATCCACAGTGACACCACACAGATGAACAAGCAAATACTTTAGGGAAAATTTAATGAAATACTGGCCTTCTAAAACAAAATGATAATGATAATTAATAACTATTCTATAACTTGACAGCAATTTTTGAGAAAGAGAAGGTGGATGAGGAGGGACAAGCTTTCAAGCCTTGAAAGTTTGTCCCTTTCACCCACACAAGGTGGTCCAATAAAAGATATTACTTGACCTACTTTGTCCCTCTCATATCCTGGGTCCAACATAAATACACATCACTGCAAACAACTCTTTGTTCTGTCATGATTGTGCCTCTTCCCTTATTTAGGTTAGGCACAGTACTGACACTTTTTTTGTGTGGAAATTTTAGGAAACCTGAGATGCTCTCAATGTAAACAGACATATTATTGTTCTACAGACTGCCAGAAGAAAGATTGGTCCACACATGGTATTGTATGCAAGCCAACTGAACAAAAGTAAGTTTAGGATGTTAAAGCATTATCTTGTAACTCAGAAAATCTTAAAAATAGGCAAATGAGAATTACTTCTTTTTTTTATTCTTTTTTTTTTCTTACTATAAATCAAATAACTTTAAATGATCTATGCTGCTTGGTCTTGTACTGAAAGATCTTCCAAATCATTGTAAATCTGACCATCATAAGAAAATAAGGGAGGAGAGGGCCATAATTTTTTTTAAAACTCAGAAAGGTGGCCAAAAATGACCTCTTCGAGCTTCATACTGTGTCTGAATGGCTAAATATAAAATCTACTGAGTTTGCAAGTGAAAATATCTCTTGTAAGTTACATAGCACTGGGAAAAGTCAAGGTGATTTATTTTTTCTGCCTTTTGTTACCTGACTAGTAATACAGATTTTTGCAGCCAGAGCCTACATATCAATGTGATGCTACTTCTATTTGAAGCTGCTACCTAGTGTTAAAAAGAAGTTCAAAACTATTATATGCTTACTTTTATGTTACTCTTTCATGTATACAATAACTGGTACATGGAATGAAATCCTGCCCCCTTGAAATCAATGGGAGAGAAGGTAGTCCATGGATACAAACATTTGTCCTTTTACATTGTAATTCAGTCAAGATAAAGAACAAATATTGTACCCTGGAACAGACCTTTGGGGAGCATCCATACTGACCTTTACAAACCAGTTAATTGTAAATTAACTTGAATTCAAGTCTAAGCTCTCATTTACTGTTTGAGGTTTTTGTCATAACCATAACTAGAAGCATAAAGAAGAGGGGTGAGAGTTGGGAGAAGAAAAGTTTCATAGAGGAGCTGGTACACCATACTGCTGCTTTTTTCACCATAGTCTGAGAACTTTTTGGCTCAGATTGTTTTTAAGTTTATATCCTTTCTGTAATAATTAGTAGTGAAGTTGTGTTAATGTTCATGTCAAGAAAGTAAAATAAAATCTTAATGATCCGAATTTTTAAAAAAATTGTCCCTACAAAAATGACTCACCTCAGCAGGCGTGTATATTAAATGCACAATTAAAAATCTCCCCCATTTGTCTTCAGTAAGAACTGTTACTGCTAGTTACCAGCTGTGCAGTATGGTTTTAAAGAAATAAAATAAACTGGCCTTTATCTTACTTTATTAGGCAGTTTTCATGGTGGATCTAGGATGCAGGTTGACACTACTATGTTTGCAACACTTATGTCACTTTGCTTTGGGTCTATATGTAACTGTTACTAAAATGTCTTGATTTTTTTTTTGTTCTTGAATACTGTTGTGACCTTCTTTAATAGTTTAATCTACTGCTTTATTTTAGTTTAAAGAAAATTGAAGATCATGCCACGTTGCCTGGTGAAATTAAGAATAAAATTGATTTTAAGGTACAGCATGTTAACTTTTATTTTAACTGGCTCTGGTTTTTGGAGATGCTCACTGCAGGTTGGATATAATAAAGAGGAATTTAAGTTTGTGTTACTGTAACATGTTTTAAACATTGCAATACTCAACTCACTATAGTGAAGAGAATAGGAAGTTAAGAAATTTTCATACGCTTCATAATACACTGTTGCTTCAAATCAAATGAGCTAGTCTACGCAACATTCCAAAATGTTTGTTAAAACTGAAGTTTTTCACAAAAGTAGAGTTCAATTATTGCTGAATCTTTCTTACCTGTGTCAGGAGAGAGTATGGTAGATGGCATCAGTAGTGGAGATTCTGATTTGGAGGGGAGATGTAAATATAAAATGTCTACAGCAGAAACAAGCTATTGGGTATAAATATACTTGAGCTTCCCAGTAAGATTAGCTTTGTTACTTTTTCTACTTTAAATCCTTAATCACGGTAATCGGTCTGATTTCTTTCCTTGCTTTGGTGCTAATTTACAGATAACCATATAAAACAGTCCAGACCTCCAGTGCTTATATTGCAGCATAACTCTCCAGCACGTATTAGTCTATTTAGCTGATTCAAAACAGCAACTTCTAATTGACAATAAAGGTGCCTTGCAAAAAAGGCTATATTGATAATTAATGAATACATCCTTATTTCTTGGTTGTTAATAAATGTTTAAAGAACAGAGTTCCATTTGTGTCCAACTCAGCTTTAAATCTTAGGTTGTGCAAGACTACATGCACTACCAACTAATACAGTGAAAAGTTTAATTCATGCTTGAAAAATGCATTTTACAATTTAGGATGTCACAGAAAAGCTTTAGTAGATATGGATCCCAGTATACAGGTAGGGTGATAAGCCATTATTGGGATCTCTTTGCTCGTGTACAGAGGAGAGTATTTTATGATTTAAAAATGAAATATGATGCCATTTTGTTATGGTCTGTGCAAATTAGGAATATATTGAAATCCGTGGGAATTAAGTGCCTAAATACCTTTTGAGGACCTGGGCTTTTGAAACTACTTGGAAAGAAGACATACCGTGTTTCCCCGAAAATAAGACAGTGTCTTATATTAATTTTTGCTCCCAAAATTACATTACATTATATTACAGCGAGAGGCAAAACTGGAAGTACGTCTTATTTTCGGGGAATGTCTTACTTTCGGGGAAACAGGGTATGTGCCCATGCTTTATTGGAGCTTTAGCAGCTTCTGAGTCCTATTTTTGTGTTTCTAATGCTGCAGGAAGACCAAGTCACGTTTAATTTAACTGAAATTTGCAGGTTGTGTTAAACTCTTTAGCAAAACAGTCCTCCTTTTTTGTTTTTAAATAAGTTGGTAAGTTATCTGGTACCAAACCCAACGGATGCTCTTTTAGACTTCAAAACTGTATGCCTGTACCTGGTGCTTTGAAACGCCTCTGTATAGAACAGCGCTCACTTCTGAGATGTTTGTCAGAAATTACCACCCTGAGCAAGCGGTGAAGAGTTGAAGGAAGGTAGTGTCTTTGTGCTTCATATAGGGTTTAGGCATAAAATTTTCAAATGCACCCAAGTTGACTTTCTCTGAGACTCAAATTCTTCAGTACCTAAGTCACTTTTGGGAGTTGGATTTGGGCGGTTTTGAAAATTAATTAAGCATAAATGCTTTAAAGGGCTACCCTCAAGGTAATATGTAGACTGTTCCAATTTAGAAGTCACCTATATTTTGTTTCTAAATAGGGCAGTTTATCTCCTCTTGATGCACACAAGATAGAAGATGACACCAACAAAATAATGCTTTCTGACCTTCAAAACCTAGGGCTCAAAAAAGCTATGGAAATGCAGGTACTTTCTCTTTGTCACCCATTGCATGATTACATTTATTTTTGGAAAATACTGATACATTTCACTGTCTGCATCTTCTGTGTTCATATCTATTTCATGGACAGGTCACTTCACCTCTGTGTGCCTGTTTCCTCATGTGTAATATGTGGATAGCAATCCTGGCCCATCTTTTTAAGAGTTGTTCCATCTAAAGATGGAAGTACTATAAAAGGGATGGGGATGGTAAAACAGAATTGGGCATTCCTAGCATCAGCACTGTACATCTTCCAGTTCTAACTGATACAGAGTATTTATATTATATTATGCTCTTCATGTGTCCATTAAATAGTAAACACGGGAAGTTATTGATAAACATTATTAATGTTAGATACTTCAATAGTATGGCTTTTCTTTTTAGGGCATAGTCACAGAATTCAGGAGCCCAGGTGAATTTTATATACAGGTCTATTCTCCAGAAGTTTTAGAACATATCCACAAACTTACTGTGAAACTGAAAGAGTATTATGCAAATATTGTTAACCAAGAGGAATATATTCCTATCAAAGGGGAAGTTTGTGTTGCAAAATATTCTCTGGATCAGGTAACTTTTTTTTTTTTAATTTGGAGCCTGGTAAACAGATATTTACAGTTCCACATTCTTTTAAAAATGTTCTAAATACCTTTTAAATTGTGTGTGTTTACTCAAAGTTTTATGTATTCTATGTTGCATGCAACTCAAATTGTTAGCATTCGCACTGAGTGATGAATCTATTTTAGCATTTGGAAAGGGAGTGTAGCTTATACTCTTGCACATTCTGAAATCCAGCTTCATAGAAATTCTTATCTTGTGAGGTAGTTTATGTTGTCCAAGAGCAGATAATTTTCATGTAATATTTTCTTTGTTTGTTTTTTATTAAGTTAATTTTCTTTTAAACAGACCCTAAGTCCATCCTGGTAAGTATTTTGTCTTGCTATTGGTACAATAGGACAACTGAAAATAAAAGTTACACCTCAACTTTTTTAACCTTAGTGCAGGTCACTTGACCCTCCCCCATTTACTTCTGATTCTTACCTGGTGTGTGGCCTGACTTTTCTGGCAGCAGTTCTGTTGTAAATAAATAAATCAACTTATTTTCCCCCTTCATTTTCTTCTACATTTCGTTTTTTCCTCCTTTCCCTCAGTGCTACCAGACTCTTAAGGCAGTGTGTCTCAGATTTATTATTGCGACCTCTTTCCTCTTCCCCAATGCCTCTCGCAGCCTGGGGGTGTGTCCTCTGAAATGCCACTGACTGCAAAGCTTCCATGGTCGGCGGCATTTTGGTGGGACACAAATAGAACTTCCCGTTGCCTCAGAGTCCCAGCCTCATCCTGTGGCAGCCAGGGCATGTCTGCTGAAATGCCACAGAGAGTACGGCAGTCTCCCAGGCGGGATGGGCGGTGGCGGCACCAGGGTCGCATGTACCTCCGGGGATGGTCTGACGCACCCCACTTTGAAGGCCACTGTCTTAAGCTGTTAGAAACATTGTAATAATATGTGATGTCTGTCTTGGGGGAAAGAGGCAGGAGGTGGAAATTTCTTTGGAGCAGACTTGCTGTGAATCCTGAGTGTATTGTGCTTTGGAATGAACCTTGTCTTAGTGACAGTACTAATTCTTTTCCAGATGACTTTTGCCCCAAACTATTACTGTACGAGTCTTTTGTTCAGTTGAGTTGCTTCAGAACTGATCAATATTTTTTTACTTGGTTGCCAACTTGATGGCGTAAAAGTAATTCCTAAAATTATTCTTTTTGTGGAGAATATAAGAAGTGTGTAGTTGTATTTTTACACTTAGAATTTCATTTGTTCGCATGTAGACCTGGAACAGAGTACTGGTAGAAAAGGTGGATATCTTGCAGAAGAAAGCACAAGTGTTATATATCGATTATGGCAATGGAGAAAATGTTCCACTCGATTGTATTAAACCACTCCACAAAGACATCGAACTGTTTCCTCCCTATGTGAGTATTTCATTTAAACTCCCAACAGCTAGTTGGATAAGCAAAAGTATTTAAAATGAACAGTTATCAATTAAATCAGTGTTTCTAGTGGCATGCTATCATTGCAGTTACCACAACCTTTTGTAAAAAAAATCCTATTGCAAGGCTAGTTTGGTATCATTCCTTTTATAATTATTAGGACAAGATTGTATGCGGGCACCGGACAATCGAGATGCTAAAGGAGCACTCAAAGAGGATAAGACCATTGTGGAGAAACTAATTTTTTTTTCCCTGAGTGGTAGCCTTCCATTTAAATTGGATTTATCTGCCTGTTTTCTTAAGTCCCACTACAAAGAGAAGCTAGAAAGCACACATTTGGTGTTTGTAGGGCTCTTTCATTTTACCTTGACAGGATTAAATCTTTTAGACTCTCTGAGATTATTTGTAGCATTCACAGATAGGATGAAAGTTCAGGTAAGATCTACCCAAAAGCTAAGTGGGTAGGTATCTAGGGCATGCTATGAGCTAACAAGATCAAATCCACCCATGCAAGTAAGAGTCTACTCCATTAGAACTCAGGCAGCTTCTGTGACTTCCCTGAGATGCTTACCTATCTGAAATCCTCAGAGTGGCTACTCGAGGGGGGGGTGTCAGTCCACACATTACACAGCCTAGTTGGGGTATCAAGATCTGAAACCCACTTTAGCAAAGCTGTCCTGCAGCCTTTATTTAAGTAGACTTGCTGAGTACTCACCTCCTTTATACTAGGTCACTGCTTGTTAGTCACCAAAAGTGGAATACATATGGACAGTCATTTAAAGAGAAAGTTGCATGCTCTACAGTAACTGACTCTCTGAGATGTTGTCCATATATAGTGTGTATATGTGTATATGTGTGTGTGTGTATATATGTATATATATATATATGTGTGTGTATATGTATGTATGTGTGTATATGTATGTATGTGTGTGTGTGTGTGTGTGTATATATATATAACTAGCATACGTGCCCGGCGCTGCTCGGGTCAGTCGGAGGTGGGGAGGTGGCAGACAGCTGACACCCCCTGACCAACCCCAACACTCACCCCTCACCCACCCCGACACCTTCCCACCCCCCCAAGCAAACCCAACACCCCCACCTCACCCCCCGACCAAACCCGACACCCCCACCTCACTTATCGTCCCACCAAACCCAACTCAGATCCGTCGCAGGCGGGGAGGGGGCCCAGAGCCGAGGGATTCCGGGGACCTTCGCAGATGGGGGGCGGCACAGAGCTGATGGATTCTGGGGTTCCGTTTGGAGGGGGGAGGGGCAGAGAACTGAGGGATCTCCGGGGTTCCGTTGGGAGGGGGGAGGGGCAGAGAACTGAGGGATCTCCGGGGTTCCGTTGGGAGGGGGGAGGGGCAGAGAACTGAGGGATCTCCGGGGTTCCGTTGGAGGAGGGAGGGGCAGAGAACTGAGGGATCTCCGGGGTTCCGTTGGAGGAGGGAGGGGCAGAGAACTGAGTGATCTCCGGGGTTCCGTTGGGAGGAGGGAGGGGCAGAGAACTGAGTGATCTCTGGGGTTCCGTTGGGAGGGGCAGTGAGCTGAGTGATCTCTGGGGTTCCGTTGGAGGAGGGAGGGGGGCAGTGAGCTGAGTGATCTCCGGGGTTCCGTTGGAGGAGGGAGGGGGGCAGTGAGCTGAGTGATCTCCCGGGTTCCCTTGGGAGGGGGGAGGGGCAGTGAGCTGAGTGATCTCCCGGGTTCCCTTGGGAGGGGGGAGGGGCAGGGAGCTGAGTGATCTCCGGGGTTCCGTTGGAGGAGGGAGGGGTGAGCTGAGCGAGTGAGGTGTCTGTTGGAGGGGGGTATTATGACATCATCACCACCTAACCACCCAGCCGATGTGATTGGCCCTGAAAGACTTTCACCCCTGGGGGGCGTCAGAGGTGAGATCCGAAAATTTTTCGACCCTTACCAGCATCTAGACCCCAAGACCCCTCACTGTACCAAATGTCAAGTCTCTGGCTCAAACGGTGCGGGAGGACTTCGCAGTCATACGTACATACATACATACATACATACATACATACACCACTTGACTTTTATATATATAGATATATTCCATTGCCCTCCCTCCTTCTCCTGTGGAGTTCTATAGCACCTGCCTTCTGTGAAAGAACTGGAGGATCGGAGGGCAGTCTTGCACATGTACCCCATGTGCACACCAGAAGTGCAATATATATATGGACAATAGGTCTTGAAGACACATCTGCACTTACTGTAGTGTATGTAACCATTCCGTATGGCACAAAGAAGGAGAATAACAGTGGAGGCAGGGGAAGAACAGGAACAAGAATTGCAATAAATTGTCCCTTAGTTCCCCTGTAACCGTACCTTACGTAAACAGCTTGAACTTTTAATATGGACTTCATTACTTGAGTGCAAAAACAAAAATAAGAACCAGTGACTGTGTTTCTTGCAAACCAAAGATTTTGCAGGCCCTTACATTTTTTTAAGAAAATTAATTCTTTTTGGTCCTCTTTCAGGCCATTAAATGTTGTGTTGCTAATGTTCCAAAACAAGGCGGATGGAACAAAGACTGTGCTAGCATTATTGCCCCTCTGCTCGTGGGACAGTACTGTTCGGTGACTGTTGTTGACCTATTACAGGAGGAGATGATGACTTGTTTCACTGTAGATGTTGTCCTGCCAAGTTCTGGTAAGAGAGGTTTGATTTATTCAGGGACATATCTTCAAAATTGTCAGTTATGATTCTCATTTCTGTTCCCTCTTAAAGTGTTTTACAGAAATGAGATCTCTCACTTTTTTACCTAAAATGTTTAGTTTTCTATTCTTAGACATTTGAATTGCTGCAATAGAGATCTTGTTTTCAAAAGTTGTCTTGATTGACTTAATCTCGTATTTTGACTACCTTTTATAAACTTAATTTCTTCAGTAGTGAACCTTTTTTATTCAGGCTTTCTAAATGACCTTGTTAATTTTCTTCCCATGTGGTGCTAGTCTTTCTAGAGCTCTTGTTTACTGGCATGTAGTGACTTGGTTGTTTCCTTACATTCTTTCTTACTGTGGTTTTTTTTTTTTTTTCCCCATGCTGTTTACTTGGAGGTAGTTGCCTTTTCCAGGCACAATTGTAACTGCCGGGTGGTGATGATGTACAGTAATAATATGACTGTCTTAGTTTTTGTGGTCCTAGTGTACATTAAATGGATTCTTGAAGACCTATCAGATTCCATTTTTCCCCTCAAGTCATCGCTAAAGGGCAGACGTAAGGTTGCTGGGGTCCCTAAGCTGTGAATTTTTAGCTTAACATGTTTGGATTTCTTTTAATTATTAACTTCACTTTGAATTTCCTGAGTTTAGAATGCATGGTTATGGAAACTTTTTTTCATCCTTAAATTACTGGTATATACTCTCAACCTTAAACCCAGCTTCTCAGAGGGTTCCTTTTTCTTCTGGGACTTGACTTTATTTTTTTTAAAATGTCCTCTGACAGTGGCCAATGGTACGTGTCCCAAAGGGAATGAGCAGACAGGTTATCATAAAGTGATCCATGCCCTGTCCTCCAATCCCAGCTTTGGGCAAACAGAGGCTAGGGACACCATTCCTGCCCATCCTGGCGTATAGGTCTATCAATGGCTATCTTCCATGAATCAATCTTACTATTTAGCCCTTGCGAATGGTTCTCTCATTACACTAATTGATTGCATTTCCTGAGTTAATTTATCTGATGCAGAAATCCATTTCAAAAGGTATTTTTTTCTCCTACTGATAATGGACCATCTACATTTAACAGCCCACTTAGAATTAGTATGCTAATGTACAATTTTTTTTAATTTTTTCTTTCCGTGTGTATAAATGCATCTTACTTCTGTTCCATTCTGTGCATCCGATGAAGTGAGCTATAGCCCACGGAAGCTTATGCTAAAATAAACTAGTTAGTCTCTAAGATGCTACAAGTATTCCTCACTTTCTTTAGTCTTATTAATCTCTCCTCATACAGAAGCCATTCTATACCCCTAATCCTCTTTGTCGCCTTTTTGCAATTCCAATTTATCTTTTTTTGAGGTGGAGTGACCATATCTACATGCAATATTAAAAGTGTGGGTGTACCATGGATTTATATAGAGGCAATGTGATATTTTCTGTCATCTTATCTATCCCTTTCTTGATGATTCCCAACATTCTGTTCACTTTTTTTGACTGCTGATGTACATTGAGTGGCCCCGCTGGTTGTTTAGCAGGCTTTCTGCTTCTGATATATTTTTTAAAATGTTTGCTATTACTTTTACTTTTGGCGTCTCTGGCTAGCTGTTTACATTCTTTTTCGGTCTTTCTAATTATATTTGTACACTTCATTTGCCAGAGTTTATGCTCTTTTCTATTTTCCTCATTAGGATTTATCTTCCACTTTTTAAAGGATGCCTTTTTACCTCTGACTGCTTCTTTTACTTTATTGATTAACCACAGTGGCTCTTTTCTGGTTCTCTTACTATGTTTTTTTAAATTGGGGTATACATTTTCATTGAGCCTCCATTATGGTATCTTTAAAAAGTTTCCACACAGCTTGCAGGGATTTTACTTTTTGGTACTGTACCTTTTTAATTTCTGTTTCACTAACAACCTCATTTTTGTGTAGTTCCCCTTTGTGAACTTAAATGCTACAGTGTTGGGCTGCTGTGGCTTTTTCCCTGCCACCGGGATGTTGAATTTCATTATATTATGGTCACTATTACCAAAAGGTCCAGCTATATTCATCTCTGTGATCCTGTGCTCCACTTAGGACTAAATCAAGAATTGCCTCTCCTCTATGGGTTCCAGGACTAGCTGTTCTAAGCAGTCATTTAAGGTGTCAAGAAACTTTATCTTAGCATTGGTGTGCCATGAAGTTAAGGCAGTGGTACCAACTAGTCTTGTAATCACTGATGAACATACTATGCCTGCAGCCACAGAACCTTTAAAGAGCAGTGATATTTGAGCCAGCTAGCTTAGCAATGAGAATTCTTGACACACAACTAGTTTCCTTCATAATATTGAGCAATGATAGCACATAGAATTGTTATCTATAAAGGAAGAATGCTGATAGAGTGACAGTGGCCCCACTTAAGTTATCTGAGCCTGGCAGTAGCCTGTATAATCATAATAGAGACCGAGAATCAGAGAGGTAGCCGTGTTAGTTTGGAATAGCAGAGGTAAGAGCCCTGTGACACCTTAAAGACTAACTAAATTATTGAAGCATAAGCTTTTGTGGACTAATACCCACTTCGTCGGATGCCTGCTTGCATCCGACGAAGTGGGTATTAGCCCACAAAAGCTTATGCTCCAGTACTTTAGTTAGTCTTTAAGGTGCCATAGGACTCATAATAGATATGTTCACTAATAACTTAGCTTGTTTAAATATAGGTTGTCCATGAGACAAAATTAATTTTTGTCTGTACTGAGAGTTTGAAGTATTTGTATTCTGCTCATTTGGGGCAAAGAGAAGATAGTCACATTCACTGACTATCTTAAAGGACCTAGTTTTTAATTAATTAACACATAAGCTAATATATTTACTTGTAAATACTTGAAGTGCTGTAAGTTGGGGGAAGATCTGTAGAGGTTGAATCCTGCTTGGTGTGACCCATCAAACTCAGCCTTAACTATAGAGTTGTGGCATGATAACACATTCAGTAGATATTGTTATAGATATTTGGTGAAGTGAAATTAGCAAGGCAATAATATTTGAGAAATGGGTGTTTTTTTACGAAGCTTCTGAGTAGTCAAAACTGCTCAGAGACTTATGTATATCTATATCGATATGAAAATGTTGTTCGACACTTGCGTCATACTAGGTGCTTGACCAGCAAATAAAATAGATCGTGTCTAGGTCAGCTTTTCCATAGTTAGTGGTTTAGGGAGTGCTTTCAGAAAACATAATTTAAAAAACTGGTCTGAGACTGCCTTTGTATGGTAAATTAGTTTAATTTACGTAAATATGTATTTTAGGGAAACACCTAGATAAAATACTTCTCGAAATGAGGCATGAATTGAGTCCAAAGAGAAAAGAAACTAAGACAACGAACCCAGATACAGGTGAGTAAACCAGTCAAGCTTTTAACAGATTGTTCTGAAATTTGGGAATGGTATCGTCTCCTATTTTGGATGGTGTGGAGATAATGGTGAGGTTAGGTTGCCCTCTGTTTCAAACTGTTTCTTAAGACCCCAGACAGTGGAACTAGCTTCAATTCACCGGGATATGGTTGGTGTGTGTTCTTATTAAATATTCACTCAGTAAAATAGCTTCTCTTATCATGTTTGTATTTCGTCAGGTTCTGTGTTACGAAAGGATTCTGAGGGAGAAAGAGAAAAAGCAGCTGAAGATAAAGCAGAGGTTCAAAATAGTGATATAGCCCTAGAGACTGTTTCCGTATCCGTGGGAGATGCATTTTCTGGTGTAGTTGCCCATATTCATACTCCAGAAGACTTTTTCTGTCAGCAGATGCATAATAGCTGTAAGTGAATATATTCATACAGGTCATTCTAATGTAAAAGGATTAACATAATCATTTGTGCAAAAATGGTAAATTACGATTATATATACTACTAGCAAAAATACCCGGCATTGCTCGGGGTATTTGTAATTGGAAACTGGGATGTAAAAAACTACCATGTTTTTTATTAATACAAATTTTGTTCAGATGTCTCAGCATTGCTCGGGTCCGTTGGAGGGGGGAGAGAGCTGAGCGAGTGCGGGGTCCGTTGGAGGGGGTATTATGACATCATAACTATGTCCCAGAGAACAGCAGGTGTTAACCTGCTGCCCAGCTGATGTGAATGGGCTTTAAAGAATTTCACCCCTGGGGGGCGGCAGAGGTGAGATTTGAAAAATTTTCAACTCTTACCCTGATTAGGACCCTAAAGCCTATATCTACCAAATTTCAAGTCTCTAGCTTAAACGGTGTGGAAGGAGTAAGGCAGCATACATACACGCACACACGCATACACCATTTGACTTTTATGTTTATACTAGTATAAGTGCCCAGCGCTGCTCGGGTCAGTCGGAGGTGGGGAGGGGCAGACAGCTGACACCCCCTGACCAACCCCAACACCCCCTGGCTCACTTTACCCCCCTGACCAAACCCGACACCCCCACCTGACCCCCCCCCCCCCGACCAAACCCGACACCCCCACCTCACTTACCGTCCCACCAAACCCAACTCGGATCCGTCGCAGGCGGGGAGGGGGCACAGAGCTGAGGGATTCCGGGGACCTTCGCAGGTGGGGGGGGGGGGGGCCCACGGGGCTGATGGATTCTGGGGTTTCGTTGGGAGGGGTAGAGAACTGAGGGATTTCCGGGGTTCCGTTGGAGGAGGGAGGGGCAGTGAGCTGAGCGAGTGCGGTGTCTGTTGGAGGGGCTATTATGACATCATCACCACCTAGCTGCCCAGCTGATGTGATTGGCCCTTAAAGACTTTCACCCCTGGGGGGCGTCAGAGGTGAGATTCGAAATTTTTTTGACCCTTATGACCATCTAGACCCCAAGACCTCTAACTGTACCAAATTTCAAGTCTCTAGCTCAAACGGTGTGGGAGGAGTTCGCGGTCATACATACATACATACATACATACATACATACATACATACATACATACATACATACATACATACATACATACATACATACATACGCCACTTGACTTTTATAGATATACTAGCATACGTGCCCGGCGCTGCTCGGGTCAGTCGGAGGTGGGGAGGTGGCAGACAGCTGACACCCCCTGACCAACCCCAACACTCACCCCTCACCCACCCCGACACCTTCCCACCCCCCCAAGCAAACCCAACACCCCCACCTCACCCCCCGACCAAACCCGACACCCCCACCTCACTTACCGTCCCACCAAACCCAACTCAGATCCGTCGCAGGCGGGGAGGGGGCCCAGAGCCGAGGGATTCCGGGGACCTTCGCAGGTGGGGGGCGGCACAGAGCTGATGGATTCTGGGGTTCCGTTTGGAGGGGGGAGGGGCAGAGAACTGAGGGATCTCCGGGGTTCCGTTGGAGGAGGGAGGGGCAGAGAGCTGAGTGATCTCCGGGGTTCCGTTGGGAGGGGGGAGGGGCAGGGAGCTGAGTGATCTCCGGGGTTCCCTTGGGAGGGGGGAGGGGCAGGGAGCTGAGTGATCTCCGGGGTTCCCTTGGGAGGGGGGAGGGGCAGGGAGCTGAGTGATCTCCGGGGTTCCCTTGGGAGGGGGGAGGGGCAGGGAGCTGAGTGATCTCCGGGGTTCCGTTGGAGGAGGGAGGGGTGAGCTGAGCGAGTGAGGTGTCTGTTGGAGGGGGGTATTATGACATCATCACCACCTAACCGCCCAGCCGATGTGATTGGCCCTGAAAGACTTTCACCCCTGGGGGGCGTCAGAGGTGAGATCCGAAAATTTTTCGACCCTTACCAGCATCTAGACCCCAAGACCCCTCACTGTACCAAATTTCAAGTCTCTGGCTCAAACGGTGCGGGAGGACTTCGCAGTCATACGTACATACATACATACATACATACATACACCACTTGACTTTTATATATATAGATATAGATTTTCTTTTTAACAAAAAGCACCTGAAGGTCTGAGGTGAAGGAGGAGGGGAAATTGAGTTGGGGGAATAAACTAGGAGCCATAGAATAAGAGCTGCATGCAACTTAAAAAAGACTTGAATACTGGTGAGGACTCAGTGGAGCAATGGGTCTAGGACAGCGGTCGCCAACCAGTGGTCCGTGGACCACTGGTGGTCCGCGAGAAAATTTGGGTGGTCCGCGGAGCCGCAGCCGGAGGAGAGGGGCGGGGTCAGTAAGAGAGACGAGCCGGGGAGGGGGAGAAGAGCGGGGCCGGAGACTGAGCCGGGGCCGGGAGAGGAGAAGAGGCGAGCGGGGTGGGGAGAAGAGCGGAGGTGGAGCCGGGGCCGGGAGAGGAGAAGAGCGGAGGCGGAGCCCGGGCCGGGCAGGAGAAGAGGCGATTCGAGGCGAGGCGAGCCGGGGGGGAGAAGAGCGGGGCCGGGGGAGGAGAAGAGAAGAGGCTAGGCGAGGCGAACCGGGGAGGGGGGGGGGGAGAAGAGCGGGGCCGGGGCTGGGGCCAGGGGAGGAGAAGAGAAGAGGCTAGGCGAGGCGAACCCGGGGGGGGGGGGAGAGAAGAGTGGGGCCGGGGGAAGAGAAGAGAAGAGGCTAGGCGAGGCGAACCGGGGAGGGGGGGGGGGGAGAAGAGCGGGGCCGGGGCTGGGGCCAGGGGAGGAGAAGAGAAGAGGCTAGGCGAGGCGAGGCGAACCGGGGGGGGGGGGGGGGGAGAGGAGCGGGGCCGGGAGAAGAGAAGAGAAGAGGCTAGGCGAGGCGAACTGGGGAGGGGGGGGGAGAAGAGCGGGGCCGGGGGAGGAGAAGAGGCTAGGCGAGGCGAACCGGGGGGGGGGGGGAGAGAAGAGTGGGGCCGGGGGAGGAGAAGAGAAGAGGCTAGGCGAGGCGAACCGGGGGGGGGGGGAGGAGAAGAGCGGGGCCGGGGGAGGAGAAGAGAAGAGGCTAGGCGAGGCGAAGGGGGGGAATAGATTTTTTTCTATCATCAGATAATCCGTTTTTATCTGACTGGTTTGTGTAAATTATTTATTAAATACATTTAAATACTCGAATTGGTATCTTGCCTTTGACACAGCACCTCCTTTTTTTTCAAATCTGGCTGAGAATGTGGGAGTGTCTAATATTTCATATTGCATTATCTGGCTTCAGTTTCAATGCTTTTGTGAGGTATGGGGATAAAACCATACAATTTGATTTGAAAAATTGCCAAGAGTCAAGTGAGGGAAGTAGCAACACCCAAAGGCTCTGAGCCTGATCATTTTTCTGTTACCTACTGCATTCTCATACCCCTCTGGTAGCTTTATTGCTATAGCTTCCAGAATAAGAATGAATGCAAGAAAAAACTGAAGATCTATCCAAAATGTGGAGCTAATTTCCTGTGGCTCTTTGGGGGAGGAGGTAAGTGGCGGGAGCCCCGCATGCCTGCTGGGAGCAGGGTGCTTTCCCACTTTGCAGGGAATAGCTACCATCATCTCTATTTTTAAATTAGCAAATTGCATTTTAAATAGTTTTCAGGACATTTAAAAACTTTTTTCTGTAGTAAATGAAAGAGCAGTGATATTAGATGAGTTGTGTGCCAGGAAGAGAAAACTACCAAACAAGGACCTAAAGCGATCCCCTGTCTTCACATGCTTGATTTCATTCCTTAATAAGAGCCATTCATCAGTAGGTATGAGATATGAGGCTTAAGGGCCGCCAAGACAGAGAGCCTCCAGCTACGGTGGCCGCTCCTGTGCCCCCCCCACTGAGTCCATAATTGGCCCCACACCCCAGGAGGTGATGATGGCTAGGAGAACAGGTCTCTCACCTTCCTGCTGCCTGCGGGGCATGCATAGTGCAGGGGCGTGGAGCCTGATTGCAGGCACTAGCAGAAGAAGGTGAGGGGAAGAGACCCTCCCCACACCTCCCCAACCCAGATCCAGCCACCGACATACCTGCTGGATACTTCCTGGCTCCCCCTCCCCTGCAAGCCCTGCTCCAGCTCCCAATGGGAGCCATGGAGCTAGTGCTTTTGGCTGGAGAGTCCCCTTGGAGCCAGAGACCTCCAGAGCTGATGAGTGTGGCCAGGGAAGGGGGGCAGGGTCAAGTGTGGATGAGTGTTTGGGAGGGGTGTGTGGGGTTGGTGTGGACTGTGGAGGATGTCTGGTGGAGGGCGCAAAATAAAAAGAACAACAATATCAAGACTATCAAATTATTCATTTATTTTCATTAAATATATAAGGTAAATAATGAAATTACAAACCAAACATATATTCTAATATGCAATGCTACCTTATGCAATATTCATTTTAAAAGTTTAAAATAAGCAGTGCTCCAGGAAAAGGGAATGGGGGTGGGGGGGCAGAGGCGCAAGGTAAATTTTTTGCCAAGTTCGCTATTTTATAGCAGCTTCCCTCTCCTGCAAATCTGGGTCTGTGTCCATTGCTCCTTTTTGCTGCTTCTCTCTGGTCTGGTGCTAACCCCTGAGGGTTATGTCTGCTCTTAGTCAGCCCACTTGACAAGTTTGATTGTCCTTGATCTGCCTCTCCTTCCTCATTCACACCTCATTCATTCAACAGGGCACTTGATTATAAAGTGTGTGTGGGGGGGAGATCTTATTCTACTTCTAGCAGAGACATTTTTCTTTTACCTTAATTATACTACCTTGGGGGCTATAACAGATTACCAAAGTTCAATACAGAGTTTCTAAAACAAGGTTATATGAAAAGGCATAATACAAAAGTCATTTAAAAGTTAAACACCCCCCCCCCGCTCTTGCCACTCCCCCCTCCCCCCCCCCCCCGGGCCTTTTTAAAAAAAAATCATGTTAGTGGTCCGCGGGATTCAAAATTGTGAGTTTAGTGGTCCCTGAGGTCCGAAAGGTTGGCGACCACTGGTCTAGGAGAGGCTGAAAACAGGATCCTATGGATCAGAATTTGGCTTTCTTGTGTGGCCACTTGACAGAATTATTTTTTTCTGCCTTGCTTGTATGAAAAAATGTATGCTTTTTTTTTTTTCATTTGCTGAACTGACCCAAAATATATTGTTTTATGCTTAACTGATTCTAAACTACTACTTATAGTGCAATATTTCCTTATAGCAGTTGCAGTTTGAGTGCTTGGTGCCCCTATTCTCTCTGTGGATAAGACCACAGATGGTCAGTATAGGTCATTGTCTGTCTGCCCCCTACTGCTACAGAATCCGAGCTGATTAGATGGCAGACAAGGGACTAGCCCCGACTTTCCAGCGATCCCCCTCTTCAGTTTCGGGTTTGTTCTGTTTCCAGTAGCAGCTGGCAGGGAAGTGGAATCCAGCACCTGCTGTAAGAGAGAATGGGAAAACAAGACCTTAAATATGAAGATGCAGTTTGTCTCCTACAGCACATTCCCAACTGCTCAAGTAATGGGCTATGAGGATGATGGAGAAAGGTCTAGACAGGACACCAAGGCAATATACCTCTTGCTCTGCATCCCTGCAATAAGTTTGTGCCTTGTTCTCCAGCTAGCTCATCCACTGGATTGGAAGGTTTTGCTTTGGTGGTCTTATTCTGACCCAGGAGCTAGTTCCCCACTAGAGCAGGGAGTTTGACAGCCAGACTGCGAGCGTCTTGAAGGATGGCGGAAAAAGGTAGAGCCCTTCTGTCACCAGAGGCAGATAATCAAAGGACAACATCCTGGCACAGGGAAACCGTAGGTGGGCCCTGCTGAATCTGCAGACACAGAGGAAGAAGTGGCTAGTAAGACCATTTCACAATTCGTGTTAGGAAACTGTCTCCTTCCGTTAGCCTCTGTGAAATTCAGGAATTCTGCATATATAGGAAAGAAGGGAATCTCATCAGGAAGAAAGTAGCTCTTGGGTTTGGTATGAAAAGCACCTTTACCTCAGTCTGCCATCTTGGAGCCCTGGGCAGCAGCTTAGTGTCCCCTTACTAGCATTTGGTCTGCTCTCCAAAGGGCACAGATAGAGATGCATTTAGCAGAGGAGGTTCATGGGACTCCTCACCTGACTCAGAATTTAAAAAAAGTGGTGGTGGGGGGAAGGGTTCAAGAAATTACTACAGAAATATAGGGGAAAAACTTGGCCCATTCTGAGAATAGTAGTTTCTTTGACGCATCACCAGAGCAAAAACATTCTGCCCACAAGGTTTTGATCCATGGAAAGAAAATAATAATTGAAAGGAATGGAATTGTGTGTGTGGTTTTTCTTTCTCTTTTTTTTCTTTAGCCTTTGTTCCTTCAGGCTTTTGGAAAATTCTTCTCATGGCCAAAAAAGGAGTCTAACACTGTGATTTTTATGTAATAGATTAATCTTAATTTTTGTGCATTGAATTAAAAATGGTTGTCTTGTAATGTTTGCTTAAAGAAATCTTGTTCATGAGTATTTTCCAAAAACATTTATTGTCAGCAGGCCGGCTTGCTGAGCTTCAAGAATCCTTGGGCAAATACTGTAACAAAATCCCTGCTATCCCAAATTTCTGTCCAGCTTCTGGAGATGTCTGTTGTGCCCAGTTTACAGGTAAAGGAGAGGGAAAGGATGACTCTAAATGGCTAATTGCTATTATGTTCAATTTCTTACCAAATTAAACTAAATCTATTTAAAGCACTCTTAAATAGATTTGAGTCTACATTAGAGAGTTGCACCACTTAGTTAAACTTTTTTAGAAATGCATTTAATTCAAAGATATTTCTGTCTGTAGATAGGGCTCTTATCATTTTACTTGGACCCAGTTTACCTGTGGACACAGAATTTTCAGTCACATCTATGGTAACCAATGTTGTGACCAGACTCCAGCTGTGATTAAGAGCCTGGAAAGGGTACTTACACCAAGGAAACCATAGCATTGGATAAATTCTTGGGTAGAAATGCTTTTAGGGAAACTCTGAAGAAATTGCTAGCTGACCTTGAGGGAAAAGCCCTTAGGCTGGAGGAAGAGAGTACTACCGATGTGCTAAATAAACAATTTTCTCGTGTCCAGAAACAGTATGAGATGCATAATACAAGAGACAAGAAAATGGGGAACAGAAGCAATGCAATATCCAGCACTGTTTACTTTGACATTGGCTGAGGGATTTGGTTTTTGCTCATCTGTTATGGTGAACATAATTGTGATAGTGCAGTAAAGTTAGGTGATATCTCCCTATAAGTTTCCAAATGCCTTAACGCAATCTAAATCTATTGCTATCCCTTTTTTGACCTGAATGATTAGCCCTGCAGGTTGTTTCCAGGAGGAGATAAAGAAATACCTGATGATCAATTTTATCAATAAACAGAATTGCATCGAAGTTTTCTTTCCCTGAGTGCAGTAGGAATTAAACAGGAGACCGTTATTTGCCCACTGTCATAAGCCCCTTTCCAGCTAGCACCTAGACCTGAAATGTTCTACCTTAGTTTCTTCTCAGGGCCATGCTCCTAGTGCTTTTTCTGGCTTTCTCCTTCGCTTTCTTGTTACCTTTTCTGTCTGCTTCTGTAGTCTTTCTGCTGTTTCTGGCAGATGCCTCTCCATCAAGCAGTACCCAGTGAAATCCCTCTGGCCACATAGCTGTTTCTGGTGGGACTTGTGTGGGCCTTTGTTTTGGGCAGTGATGTGCCCATGTTTTGGGTGAAATCTCCTGGTGTTTCAGCTATCTAGTTCCTTTAAGGAGCCTATGTTTTTTTATTCTATTTACTTTGAATGAAGGATGGCAATTATACTTAACATCTTCAACAAGGTTTAACTCGACCCATGACAATATTATAGTTCAGAGCCATTGCATTTTGTATTAATGTGTTGCCAAGAAATCCTTTTAGTGCTTAGGAATTAATCATTCACAGAATGTTTGCATCTTTCCTTCCAGAAGACAATCAGTGGTATCGTGCCTCTGTTCTAGCATATACTTCTGAAGATTCTGCTTTAGTGGGCTACGTAGATTATGGTAACTTTGAAGTTCTCCAAGTTGCTAGACTTCGCCCTGTGATCCCAAAATTATTGGAGTTGCCAGGGCAAGCTATAAAGTGTACACTAGCAGGTATGAAATTAACTTCAAGCTGTTGCAGGTGGGATGAAAAATAAAGTTCAAAACAGATGAGGGGGTAATTATTTTCAGAATTTGCCTAATTTAAGACCAGATTCAACTACTGTATGACTGAGGGGAGGGAGGGAGAATGAGGTTAATGGGTGAAAGCTGTAGAAAATTAGCACTTCATAGTAGGAACATTATCAGAGGGGTAGCCATGTTAGTCTGGATCTGCAAAAGCGACAGAGTCCTGTGGCACCTTATAGACTAACAGATGCATTAGAGCATAAGCGCTCGTGCGTGAATACGAATTAGGCAAATTCTGTTACATCCAATGAAGTGGGTATTCACCCATGAAAGCTTATGCTCTAATAGGAACATTAAAATTCATAAAGCGAATATCTTTATTCTGCACATTTGAAAAGACATGTAGTAAAAAGGAAGATCTACTGTAAGAACTGTACTGTCTTCAGATATGAACTCTTGCATTGGGCATATGTCCTTGGTTCTAATGTCGTGAGGCACTGGCTGCGATGACTTTCTTAGGCACCAGTTCTTTCTGGAGCCAATGCTTCCTTTGAACTGAAGAGGCAGAGCCACAGCTGTTTGAAGTGCAATTTTCTAATAGAGTGTAATCTGCAAAACCTCATCCTTTTTTTTTTTTTTTTTTCTTTCTTCCCCCCCCCCCCCCCCTTGGACAAATCGAATGAAACCACTTTTTTTTTGTTAAATTTGACAGCACAGAACACTTGAAGGGTACTTTTTGGCAAACTGGATCAGATGCTCCCTTGGATCACAGTGGCTTTTTTTTGAAGCCTTTGAGCATTTTCTTAACATTGCCAGTAAGGAATATTCAATTTAATCATGTCAAAAGAACAAGGCTGAGGTGCCATTCAGACTCTAAAGCTTTGTAAAAGAGGAAACCCTTGAAGGATGGTTTTGTTCCTTTAAAGATGGAACCCATGCACATGGGGCATGCTGTGCAAATCACACTGGATGGAATCCGCAATAGATAGTTTGGTGTTGCAAGAGGTGTTTTGGAATCTGTTTCTGTGCCAGTATTGCAGTGCAATTCCTCTAAATGGAGCAGTTAATTGATAAGAATGAAGAATAGAGTAGACTATAATACCACATGACACATGGAGATGTTTGCCTTGAATTGAACAAACGGTTGACACTCATCCATCTGACACCATACAGTGGGGAAGTCTAATGGTTTAGAACTACCATCAAAAATCTAAAACAAAACACAGGGAAATAGCAAAGTAGAAAGAGGTGCTGGAAATTCTGAGAGCACATGGAGTATTGGGGATTCCATCTTAATATATACCTGAGTCTAGCCATTGCATCCTGAAGCCCAATGACTACTGCTTTTCTAGGGCGTTCTTACTTGGCACTGAGACTGTATTGCAAAACATGGGTATGTCTATACTGGCAATCCTCTACAGCTACAGTTACTAAGTAACCTTTCTTTGAAGGGTTTCCATCATTAAAACTGTGTCAAGCAGTACAAATATTGAGTGTCTCCTTGCAATATTGAGATGTGTTGGGGGAGCACTTACTATATCTAACAGTAGAGCTCTAATCTCTAGGCTCTCTAGACACTACTTTAATAGTTTCCTTCACCATTTTATAACCCTGACATTAAATCACAGGTATGTGCTGTTATTGATTCGATGCATATCTAAATGGCAGCTAATTTCAACCATTGACAATGTTGTTCATAAAACGGCTTCACAAAATTAAGAATGAACTAGTTCAAGAATGGGGGAAGAACACCCCCCCCCCCCCGCCGCCCCAATACCTACAGTACAGCTTGAAATAAGAGAATTCTTTCCTTTATATTTCACTTTCAGGTGTGAAGCCCCTTTCAGGAACCTGGTCCTCGGAAGCTATTTCTCTAATGAAACAAGTAGTGCGAAATAAAATGGTCACTATAAGAGTGGTGGACCAAAAGGAGAATATCTCTGTGGTAGAGATTACAGATGAATCTGTTACTCCAATAATAAATGTATCTAAACATCTTTTAGAATCAGGCCATGCAGTGAAAGATTCCAAGGATGTCTTGACAATAAATGAAACTTTTAAGACTGTGAAGGAAGTAAATGGTAAGTACATGAAAAGTTGCTATAGAAGCTGGTTTCATGTATACTGTAGTACAACAGAAGTACGGTAATCTGTTTGACTTGAAATGAATATGGTCAGTTATGTGGCCAAGAATGGGCATTTAGAATGTACATTTTCTTTCTCTATAATGCTGTCTTTTGTGTGTCTCACCCTGTTTTCTTGTCTTTCTCCTTTACCCTTTAGCTGTAGGAGAAACCATAAATAAAGATTGGACATGGGTTAAGCTGTTTCTTAAACAGACATTAAATGTCATGCTGTGTACGGTGAACAGTCCTGGAGAGTTCTTCTGTCAGATCTTAAAAGATGATGGTAAGTTGTCTCAACCTTCATTTTTGTGTGCTCTCTCTGTCTTCTCACCCTTAATCTTGTTGCATATTAACTTGTAAAAAATATTTTGGAATGGGATCAATGTAGTTTTCATGCCCCAATGCTCCTTGTGGACTTTCCATACTTAGAGCTTATGTCTGAGCTTCTTAATTAGTTCATACTAATTCTGTAGGTCTAAATTTGAACATGCATTTTAATAAGGACAAAGATCAGATATCTCGGGACAAAGAATATTGGTCACATTTACAAAATGGGAGATAGTATCCTGGATGCAGTGACACTGAAAAGGAATTAAGGATAATAGTAGGTGAACAACTGAACATGAGTTCCAGTGCAATGCTGTGACTAGGAGGACTAACACAACCTAGAGAGGCCCAAGCAGGGGAATATCAAGTAGGTGTAGGGATGTATACAGCATCATTAAAACCATTACTGGAATATTATATCCAATTCTGGTGTCAGGACTCTAAAAACATCTTCAAAAATTGGAAAGGATTCAGAAAGAGGCACAAGAATATTTCAGGGGCTGGAAAAACAGTCTTCTTGAGCTTAGGTTGGGCTGTCCATTTTGTTTATCCAAGAAAAAGTTAAGAGATGACATGGCCTACAAATACCTGCATGGGGAAGAGAATTCTGATAAATTTTAGTTGGACAATAAAATATAACCATACTAAATTTTTAAACATGAATTTATTAATACTGTTTTACCTTAAATGTACTGTCTTACACCTTGACATTTTTAAATATCTTTCTAAATATGCTATTAATGGGACCCGACAAAGAAGATTGACGTTCTGCATGACGCAGTCTTATTTGTGCCTGGTAACTCCAAACGATTGACCTGCTGCTTCTAAAGATGTATTAAGTTTGGTTGTTCTTTGTTTTTTACATTCTGCTTAGACTTACTTGCTCTAAATGTACTCAACAAGTCATTGGCAGAATACTGCCAGCAGACTTCAGCTAGTGTTTTCAAGCCTTCAAAGGGAGAACCTTGCTGTGCTTTTTTCTCTGGTAAGTAATATTGCCTCCTCCTCTTGTTCATTTTTTCATTTACAAAAATGTCCTTAAATGGAAAATGCATCTTTATCTTGGACTCAGTGAATGTTCTGTTTAATATATGGCTTTCTAAACCTTGTCAGATATTTTGGGTATGGTCTTGATGTGTCTGGTGTTGTGCTAAGTTGAACAAGGAAGGAAAATAGATCTGTGGTTGACCATGGTAAACCAAGCATGTGTGAATAGTGACTCCAGTGAGTGAACAGTTAGGAACCTTTCAGATCTGATATACACTTAAATAAATCATAATTGAACAGAAGTGAACAGTCTAGAGAAAGAGGTTTAATTACCTCCTGCTTTTCCAGGAAGTAAATATTGGATTTTCCACTAGTGTGTATGGGATGTTAATAGGTTACTTGCATCACTTTTTTTATGTACTTTCATTTCTGGATGAAAACTATATTGATACTGTGGAAAGGGCTTGATTGCCCATTGCCCTGCACCTTGTGTAGTCACCTTGTGTAGAATGAATAAAATGCTATCAAATCAGAATGGCAGTGTTTTAAACCTACTTTCAATTCATGTGACCGATTACATACTGTGCAAAGCAACAGACATTAACCCTATTTTCTCTGCCAAGGAAAGTAAATTAGTTCTGCTTATGATTTAGGTAAATGTGGGAAATCACAGTTCTTTTAATCCTAGGTGATGGTAACTGGTACCGTGCTTTGGTAAAAGAAGTCTCTTCAGATGAAGCTATTAAGGTGCAATTTGTGGATTATGGAAATGTTGAAACAGTAACTCCAGATAAACTTCGACAGATCTCATCAGTGTTGCTAAAACTTCCATTTCAAGGAATTAAGTGTTGGTTATCAGGTAAATGTTATTTAAAGATGTTTTGGCGTGGCTGGTTGGCTGTGGCTGGCTGGCGTAGCTGCCAGTCCCACTGCTCTGAGCGGAATGGTAAAAGTGCGGGAGGGAGGGGTTTGGATAAGGGGTAGGGACTCCCGGGGGCAGTCAGGGAACAGGGGGATTGGATAGGCATGGGAGTCCCAGGGGACCAAGGTGTGAATACGGGTCAGGACGATCAGGGAACAGGGAGTGAGGGGGAAAGAGGAGGTTGAATGGGGTGGGGTCCTGAAGGGGAGGTTAGGGGTAAGGGTCCTGGGTGGGGGGGGCTGTCAGGGGCTGGGAAGTGAGAGAAAGGGGTAGGGGGCGGGGACCAGGCTGTTTGGGGAGGCACAGCCTTCCCCACCGGGCCCTCCATACAATTTCATAGTTCCAAAAAGTTTGCCCACTCCTGTGTCAAACTACTCTCTTATATTTTAGAAATCATATGGCTCTTCTTCGAGTGATTGCTCACATGCATTCCAATTAGGTTAGGTATGCGCAGCGGGCCTGGTTGCCGGGTAGATTTTTCCCCTAGCTACAGGCTGGGTGAGCAGGGAGCCCCCTGAAGTGGCGCCCTCATGGCGACCCATAAATAGCCCTGCGACCCAGCCACCATCTTTAGTTCCTTCTTACCGCCGAGCTGGTTGTTGGAACTGAGGAGTTCTGCATCTCGCATTTCTCCTTGTCTCCTAGCTATTGTGCTTTCCGTATCTAGTCTTTGTTGTGTTAATAGTTATAGTTCAATAGGTGTTAGTCGTTTGTCATTGTTATAGTGTAAATAGAGTTAAGTGCAGGCTACTCCTGCCCCCGGAGCTTATGTCTCCTAAAGCTCCGGGCTTTAAACCTTGCTCAGAGTGTGGGAAGCCGATGCCAGTGGGCGACCCACACTCTAGGTGCCTGAAGTGCTTGGGGGAGTCGCACTTGGCAGATTCGTGCAAGATCTGCAAGTCATTTAAGCCAAGGACTCGTAAAGACCGTGAGTCTCGGCTGCGACACATCTTGATGGAGGCGGCTCTCCAACCGGACTTGGGGGCGGCACCGGGCCCCGCACCCAAGCCGCAAAAATCCAACCCTCGGCACCAGTCGCGCTCACCCGGTGCCAAGAGGAAAAGAGACCCTCAGCCTTGCCCAGCTCCGGCACTGGACCGCCCGGGGACACCGGCACCGATATCGCTGGCATCGACGCCAGACAGAGGCCGTCTGGACGACCGGCACCGCCGACTCCGGCGCCTCAGATGGGTCCGTTGAGTCCGGTGCGAGTGGTTTCCCCACTCCGTGTGCCGGTCCCGCAGCAGCTTCCCTCCACGGCCGGAGGCGTTCGCTGCTGCGCGGGAGCTGCTGACGGGCTCACCGCAGCGGCAGCCCCGATCCAAGGGCAAGCCACCCTTGATCGGAGAGGAGATCGCGGCTCGGAGCCCGGCAGGGCAGGGACGCCGCTCGATCTCGCGGCGCCGATCAGACTCCCGGTACCGGTCAGCTTCCCGGCACCGGTCACAGTCTCGGCGCCGAGACCCAGGTCAAAGTCTCCGGATGGGCGCTCCCGCCGTTCTCGCTCCCCACGCCGGTCAGAGTCCCGGGGCCGATCAGAGTCCCGGCGCCCGCACTCACGGGGCTGGTCGTACGCTCGGCGCCAGTCATACTCCCGGTACCGGTCCGCCAGCTCCCGCCCCGGCCACCCTCGACGTCGTTCTTCGGGCCGTTCCTCGTCCCGGCACCGCTCGAGGTCCCGGCGCCAGTCACCACATCGGTACCGGTCGACATCGCGGCGCCGATCTCCGAGGCACCGGTCAACCTCGCGGCACCGTTCCCGCTCCAGGCAGCCATCACCGGGACGCAGGTCATCACAAGGGAGGTACCGATCGAGGTCCCCCTACCGGCGGCACACCTCTTGGCACCGGTCACCACCACGGCACCGGCATGACTCCCGGCACCGACCCTCGCCTCGGCACCGCAGTCCCCCGCACCGACAGCGCTCTATGAGCTACGCGTCGGAGAGGCGTGCGTCCCCAGACCGGCACCGGTCGAGGAGCCCTTGCCCGCAAGGGCACAGAGAGTCTTCGGGCGCATGGCCCCAACAGACCTCCGCACCTGAGGCTCCACAACCTGGAGCGGTGGCACCCTGGCCCTCACCTCCAGCCTCTGGGTCCCCTCGCTCCGCTCATGCAGTGCACGTGCACCCCAGTTGGCCGGCCTGGGACACCTGGGCCTATGACCAAACACAGTCTGAGCCTGGGTTCCCTCTCCGTTCAGAGGGCACTGCGGAGCCAGGGGCAGGCCCATCGCAGGTCGCTCCCCGCTCAGAGGGACACCACAGCCCAGAACAGGGTTCCTACGCCTCCCCGGCACGGGTCGAGGCGGTCGCAGGGACCTCATCCGCCAGCCCTCCCACTGCGGACCTCACAAATTATCAAAACTTGTTGAAAGCAGTGGCCACGAACATGAATCTCCCGATGGAGGAGGTCCCAGTGGTGGAGGACCTGGTCACAACGATGATGACCGAGGGCACACCGACTTGGGTGGCGGTGCCCTTTATTAATACTATCAAACAAAACGTGGCCACGCTGTGGAAGACCCCAGCTTCTCTTCCCCCCACAGTGAAGGGAGTAGAGAAAAGGTATTTTGTCCCTGCCAAGGGGTATGAACACCTTTATATTCACCCGCCGCCTTCCTCACTAGTGGTGGACTCAGTAAACAATAAGGAGCACCACGGACAGGAGGCCCAGGTCCCTAAGACCAGGGAGGCAAGGCGCCTGGACCATTTTGGCAGGAAGGTGTACTCGTCTGGGGGCCTTCAACTGCGAGTCGCCAACCATCAGGCACTCCTAAGCCGCCACCACTTTGACACGGTGGAGGCCCTTACCAAACTGGAAAACTTGGTCCAGCAGGAGGGCAAGCAGGAATTTAGGGCCCTACTGCACCAATGTAGGGACATATCCCGTTATGCCCTGCAAGCGGCCCTAGATTCGGCGGATTCGGTGGCGAGAACAATGGCCTCAGGCATCGCCCTCCGCCATGCTGCATGGCTCCAGTCGTCCAACCTGGCCCCGGCCATGCAGCATAAAATACAGGACCTTCCTTTTGAAGGCCAATCCCTCTTTTCGGAGGACACGGACTCCCGCCTCCAGGCCCTAAAGGACAGGGGTGTGACAATCAAAATCTTGGGGATGCACACCCCGGGTCAACAGAAGCGCCCTTTCCTGCCGCCCCGCAGGAAATTCTTTCCGATTGTGCGCCCGCCCCAAGACTCCTCACGCAGGAGAGACCGGACCTACCGACATAAGCCGGGGCCTAGACAGGGCGGAAAACAGCAGGGCCCCAAACCACCCCAGGGGCCCAAGCCTAACTTTTGAAGGTGCGCCCGGGGGCAGAGCACCAGTTGTAAACCTGGATCTTCCCTTTGGAGATCGTCTGTCCCACTTCCTCTGTGCATGGTCGGACATTACTTCAGACCAGTGGGTCCTCCGCACGGTGGAGGTGGGATATTCGCTCCAGCTTGCCTCTACTCCTCCCTCCCACCCACCCTCCTCGTCCCTCTTCAGGGACCCCTCTCACAAGCAACTCCTCGTACAGGAGGTGAGGTCGCTCCTCGCACTGGGAGCCATCGAGCCCGTACCAGAGGAGTTCAAGGGGAAGGGGTTCTACTCCCACTACTTCCTGATCCCCAAGGCAAAAGGGGGTCTCCGGCCCATCCTGGACCTGCGCGAACTCAACACCTACATGATCAGGTTCAAGTTCCGCATGGCCACCTTGGGCACTATCATTCCCTCTCTGGATCCAGGAGACTGGTTTGCTGCTCTCGACATGAAGGACGCTTACTTTCACGTGAGCATCAAGCCCTCACACAGACGCTACCTCGGCTTCCTGGTGGCGGGGGAGCACTACCAATTTGCTGTCCTGCCCTTTGGCCTATCCACCACACCCAGAGTGTTCACAAAGTCCATGGCGGTAGTAGCGGCATTCCTTCGGCGCCGCGGGGTACAACTCTATCCGTACCTCGACGACTTGCTGATCCGAGGCACCTCCAGGGACCAAGTGACCGCACATGTGCACCTTGTTATCCGCACGTTTGACCGCTTGGGGATCCTCCTCAACAAGGAGAAGTCCACCCTGGAACCAACCCAGAAAATCAAGTTCATAGGGGCCCTTCTAGACTCCACAGTGGCAAGGGCATCCCTGCCTCAGCCTCGGTTCCTCACCATCCAGTCGGCCATCCGACAGCTGCACGCCTGTCCCATGACTACGGTCAAGGTCTTCCTCAGCCTGCTAGGTCACATGGCATCGTGCACTCATGTCATACAGCAGTGGACCCCAACCTTTTTATCGCCGCGGACCGGTCAACGCGGGCGAGTCAATGCTTGCGGCCCAGGGGGTGATTTTAATTTTTCAATCTGTGCGGCGGACCATTGTATGTCCGCCGAAAACCCGCAGAATTCAGTTGATCACCTTAATTCGGCGTGGCGGGCTCTTGTATGTCCGCCGAAAAGCCACCGGATACGGCAGGGAAGCCGCCGGATGCGGAAGGGAAGGCGGACCGGAAGGGAAGGCGGCAGATGCGGAAGGGAAGGCGGCCCAGAGGGGAAGGCGGCCGCGGCCTGGTACAAAATGCTCCACGGACCGGTACCGGTCCGCGGACCGGGGGTTGGGGACCACTGTCATACAGCACGCCAGACTGAGGCTACGCCCACTTCAGTCATGGCTCACAGTGGCCTACAGACCGAGAAGAGACGGTATGGACACCCTCCTCTCTATTCCCAAGGCTACCCTATCCACTCTGACTTGGTGGGAAGACCAGGGCAATGTATGCCAAGGGGTCCCCTTCCTTCCCCCCCAGCCCCTCCATGTCCCTGGTGACAGACGCTTCGTCCCTAGGGTGGGGAGCTCACCTCGGGGAACTCAGGACCCAGGGCCGCTGGTCGGACTCAGATCTCTGCCTCCATATCAATGTCAGAGAGCTGAGGGCTGTCCGCCTCGTGTACCAGGCATTCCGGGACACATTGCGGGGTCACTGTGTAGCGGTGCTGACAGACAACACCACAGCCCAGTACTACCCTGTTTCCCCGAAAGTAAGACATCCCCCGAAAATAAGACGTACTTCCAGTTTTGCCTCTCGCTGTAATATAATGTAATGTAATTTTGGGAGCAAAAATTAATATAAGACACTGTCTTATTTTCGGGGAAACACGGTATATAAACAAGCAAGGCGGGGCCCGCTCTAGCCCTTTGTGCCAAGAGGCGATTCTCCTGTGGGAATTCTGTATAGCCCACGCTATTCACCCAGTGGCCTCCTTCCTTCCGGGAGTCCAGAACACCCTGGCAGACCACCTCAGCAGATCCTTTATGACACATTAGTGGTCCCTCCGGCCAGATGTCATCCGGCCTATCTTCCTGAGGTGGGGGTTTCCCCACATCGATCTCTTTGCCTCCAGGCAGAACAGGAAGTGCCCCCAGTTCTGCTCCTTCCGAGGCAGCGCCAAGGGATCCTTGACAGATGCCTTCCTCCTACCCTGGACGGGGCACCTGTTCTACGCGTTCCCTCCGGTCCCGCTACTACACAAGGTGATCCTGAAGATCAGACGGGACAAGGCGCAGGTCATCCTCATAGCCCCGGCCTGGCCCAGACAGTGCTGGTATGCCTCCCTCCTCCAGCTGTCCAGGGCCCCTCCCATCAGCCTCCCGCTGTGGCCGGACCTGATCTCCCAGGACCACGGTCGCCTTCTGCACCCGGACCTGCGGTCCCTCCACCTCACGGCGTGGCTGCTCCATGGCTGAGAGGTCCCGAACTCTTATGCTCAGCTGAGGTGCAAGGTGTTCTTCTGGGCAGCAGGAAACCATCGACCAGAAGCACCTATACGGCAAAATGGACCCGCTTCTCGGCTTGGTGTAGGGAGCATGACACCATCCCTAGTGAAGCCCCGGTCCCACGTATCTTGGATTACCTACTAGGCCTTAGACACCAAGGCCTTTCTACTTCCACCATTCAGGTCCACCTGGCTATCTCGGCTTTCCATCCTGGCCAGGCGAACCACTCGGTCTTCTCCGACCCTGTGGTGTATCGGTTTCTTAAGGGTCTAGACAAACTGTACCCGAACGTTAAGCGTCCCATTCCATCCTGGGACCTGAACCTTGTGCTCTCACGACTCACTATGCCCCCATTTGAGCCCCTCGCCACGTGTTCCCTACTCCACCTTTCCTGGAAGGTGGCATTCCTAGTAGCTATCACCTCGGCTCGTAGAGTGTCAGAGATCCGTGCACTGACCTCCGAGCCACCTTACACGGTCTTCCATAAAGACAAGGTGCAGCTACGTCCCCACCCGGCTTTCCTGCCTAAGGTGGTCTCCCCCTTCCATATTAACCAAGACATTTGTCTCCCGGTCTTTTGCCCTAAACCACACACCTCTGGAAGGGAACAGCAATTACACACGTTGGACGTTAGGAGGGCTCTTGCTTTTTATTTAGATAGAACAAAGCAATTTCGAAAGACAACCCAACTCTTTGTGGCTGTTGCAGAGAGGATGAAGGGCCAGCCAATCTCAGACCAACCGCTCTCCTCCTGGACTCTCTCGTGCATTCACACCTGTTATGAACTCGCGGGCAGACCTGTCGAGAGAATAACAGCACACTCCACGAGAGCGCAGGCGGCCTTCCGGGAGGGAGTCCCTATCACGGACATCTGTAGGGCGGCTACCTGGTCCTCCGTCCATACCTTCGCCGCCCACTACGCCATAGTCCAGCAGACCAGGGACGATGCGGCGTTTGGGTCAGCGGTCTTACGATCCGCAATGGGTCAACCCGACCCCACCTCCTAGGTGTTGCTTGTAGTCACCTAATTGGAATGCATGTGAGCAATCACTCGAAGAAGAAGAAAACAGGGTTACTTGTAACTGTTGTTCTTCGAGATCTGTTGCTCACATCCATTCCAGACCCACCCTCCTTCCCCACTGTCGGTTTAGCCGGCAAGAAGGAACTAAAGATGGTGGCTGGGTCGCAGGGCTATTTATGGGTAGCCATGAGGGCGCCACTCCAGGGGGCTCCCTGCTCACCCAGCCTGTAGCTAGGGGAAAAATCTACCCGGCAACCAGGCCCGCTGCGCGAACCTAACCTAATTGGAATGGATGTGAGCAACACATCTCGAAGAACAACAGTTACAAGTAAGTAACCCTGTTTTTTTCAGGCATGGTAGACCTTCTAATGTAGCATGTTTTTAGCTAAATGTAAAAATTAATGTTTTTAACCATATTTTCTCCTTCTATGTTAAATAGAAGTGATTACTCTTTGTGAACTGAATGGCAAAGTTTCTCATCACCTGTAAACTTTTCACAATTATATCTCCATTTATAACTCTGTTCTCATCTCCTACAGTTTGCCCCTTTCTAAGCTCCACCCAAATTTATTTTCTTATTGTTCTTTAAGGGCAATGCAGAGCCAAGCCACTCCTGGACATAGGCCTGTACAGTGAGGATGTGGAGCTACAGTTCTGCTTGCCCTGTCTTGAATTGGAATAAGTCCCCCTAACACGCTCAAAGTGAAAGTTTCAGGATCCCATCTTGGTTTAATAAATATTGAAATAGTTATTTGGCAAGGAATCTGGCGTTTTCCCTGACCCACCTTTTTTCCCAAAAGGAGGATCTGAGCTCTCAGGGATACATTCCTAAACTACCACTCCAATTATATATATTAGAGGAGGAAGAGCACTGGAACTCAAAAACTGCTCCCTTCTGTCAATTAATACTCTGCCTTTTTAGTATTTTGCATATGACGATATTACACTGCTTTACAAACCTCGTATTGCCATGTAGTATCATCCCCTTTTACAGATAGCAATGGGAACAGGAGATCAACTCATTGACAGTCATGCAGAATCTATTACGGCTTTAGGAATAAACTCAGGATGATTTTTAAGAGGAATTTAATATACATGTGGGGGGCCCTGACTCATTTTGCACTAGATGCACTTAGATTACACATTCCTTATGGCAGCAAAAGTGGTCTTTCTAGCTAACAGGACATTTAAAAAAAAATTGGATAAAACTAATATAGATATTTTTTAATTGTGAATGAGAGAAGATATTTTTACATCTTGTCTTGTTTCCTTAGGTGTAAAGCCTGCTAACGACAAATGGCTCCCAGAAGCCATAGCAAGATTTCAGATGTGCACTGCAGGAATTAAACTTCAAGCCAGAATAGTTACTTTAAACGAAAATGGAGCTGGAATAGAGCTCATTGATAATTCCACAGGTTGTCCAAGAATAATCAATGAAATTTTAATTAGTGAAAAATTGGCTTTAAAGACACGTCTGCCAAATAAAGATGGGCTACTAAATTCATCTGTTGAGAAAATAGAGCCTCAAGGTGACTAAAGCAGTCTTGTTAACTTTCTTTTTTATTTGAATAGTAAGAAAATTGGGTATCCCTCAATCTGATTCTCCTTTTGACCATGTCTAAAATGTAATAAGTGTATATAGTTTTAAATATATCATGAAGTTTGTGATTGGGTGCAAGTTGTCCTGCAGGTGGCATAATAGGCAAAAGATAGGTAAATGTGCAAGGCACTGAGGTTGTTTTAAACAACTATTACTAAAATCTACTGTAACACATTAGTCATACTTCGTTTGCTACAAAGAATCTATTGCATAGTGGTTTCTAGTATCTTATTTTCAGCAATATTAAAGTTAACTAGCATTGATTTAAAAAAAAAAATCTGATGAACAGAGTATCCAGTGTTTTAGTGTCAGTGTTAAGTTTTCATTTCACTGCAGTCACACTAAAATGACTGGAACATGTTGATAGACTGGAGGTGTTACTTAAGTTAATAGACGTGCCACTGTGATGAATTTGTATATATTTATAGAAGTGCTTTACTCGATGCTTTACTAGTTTGTGTCTAATTACTTTAGAAACCTCTTCTGAGCAGTGGCAGACAATAGAATTGCCTGTCAATGAAACTGTGTCAGTCCGTGTAATAGAAGTGATAAGCCCAGACTTGTTTTATGCTCTACCAAGTGAAACCAGAGGTAAGAAATGAAGAAAATCTCTTGATTTATCTAGTTGGTAGCAATATAATTGGAAGGCAGATGCAAGATGTTTAACATAATAATGAATCGAGAGACTACCAAATACATCTCAAAGTAAGAAAAATGCAGAAATATAACTATTTTTATTAAAAGCTTCGAGGTAACTTAGATAAAATCAGGCCTAATTATAGGCTTTCCTATGGCATGTATATTTATCATGCTTGAATCTTCATGCAGTACTAACAGATTCTGTTCACTTATTTTTAGTAGATCAAGAGAAGTTGCGTTGGTTGATGATTGAACTGGTAGAATATTGCAAGACTCAGAACAGTAACGCCTTCAGACCAAAAGTCGGTGAAGCCTGTTGTGCCAAGTTTGCAGGTGAGAGCAAATTCTTGTTAATTCTAAAATAGGAAAAGTGATCTAAATTGCAAAACTTGGGCCTGTTATAAAGGATAGATGGCAAAATCCAAACCTTTAAGAAGAGATTTGTAAAATCCCTTATGCCACAAAACATTTCCCTATTTCATTTTGTATATGGCTTCTGTTTACTTGCAAACTGTGCATGACAGTCTGAGCTCGAAAGTAAGCAATGCCTCCTGCATCTGAAAATCCATGGAGTTTTAGGAGGGGCAATATAATGATCTAAACTGGAATTCAGTGAGGCTGCTTGCGTGAACTCCCCTATTCCTAAGCAGTTTTATATGTTATCCAAAAGAAATTTCTTCAGGACCAGTGGGGAGGCTTGACTGAGTCATTTATTTCAGTATTGAGTCAAATAAGAGTTCTGCCAAAGATCTCCTAAACATCACTTCCTGTAGCACTTGAATTTTCCTTGGAGGTTCCTTATCCAAGTACTGACCAGTCTTGCACCTGCTTACTTGATTGGACATGGATGTCAAGATCACAGTCCAAAGTGGTATAGCTGCAAGCAGCAGAACATTCCTGTAAAGTGATGCACAAGGGTGTCAAATCGGTCATCAGTTCCAGGAGAGATGAATAGAACTACTACAAAACAGTGTTTAAATATCACTATCATTATATCACAATATCATTAAATATCACAAGTACTAAATGAAAAGGTGGCCAATGGAGTTAGTTTTTATTTACTTTACCATTTAAATGAGTTGGGGGATTAAAAGAGATATTAAGGATTTGTGTCCCTTAGAAATAACCAGAAGCTAGCACTTGTGTTAGATCAAAGGAGTAGGTAATTAAATAAATACATAGCATTTGTATAAATACCCAGAAAACACAACTAATGTTACAGCAAAGATGCTATAGGTAAGAATGAGACCGCAGTTAATAAAATTTAATTGCTGCTTTAAGTGGTGCAGTTGGTGCTTCATTAAACTGTGTGAAGATCCCCCTTTCCCCTTCCTTTTGTGCTGGAATGGGAAGAACTTGCCTCGTCCAGGACAGGTGATGGGCAGTCAGACTTTAGTTGTTGCAACCAGAGACCTCAGGCAAGAGACAGGAGTAAGGAATCAGCTGGATCAGGCTACTGGGAGATCCAAAGACAGACTGGAAATTGGAACCAGATTTAAGCCAGATCAGAATACCAGGAGGTCAGAGCCAGCCAGGAAATAAACTGGAGGTCCAGAACCACAAGTCAGATATCAGGAGTCAAGCCAGATAAGGATGCCAGGAAATCAAGACGCATAAGGTGCGCACACAGTCCAGAGCAGGGTGGAGCCCATGTGTTTGGATAGCTTTCTGTGCTGGCTTAAGTAGGGACACTGCGCCAGTCAGCTGCCCAGGGGCTTGGCCAGCAGGACTCTGGGGTGGGGAACCTCATCTTGAGGCTGGGCTTCATGAGTCCTAGATGAGTCCAGGGTTAGGATACGGGAAATCAGAAGCGAAAGACTAACTGAATATCGGAACCAGAATCAGGCTGGGTCAGATTACCAGGATGTCAGAGGCAGGAGACAAACTGGAGATCCAGAACCACATGTCAGGATGCCAGGAAATGCAGGAGCAGGAAGCACAAGGCACGTGCAGAGCAGAGTAGTTTGGAGAGCTTCCCTTTTCCTGCTGGTGGCTTAAGTAGGGCCAGTGTACAGTCAGCTGCTCTGGGCTCTGATAATTGGTCCTCAGAGATGGAGCCTAATCCTTAGGCTGGGCTTCATGGGTCCCAGGTAAGCCATTGCAAGCAGGCTGCCACATGACTAGTTGGAGTGTGGTTACCCCCGTAAATCCTGTGAAACTGGGTTCAAGACCCATGGGTCATGACGCCTTCATTTCTTGTGCCAGGTTTTCCTAGTATCACAGAGCTGTGCAGGCAAGGAGCTAGAACAGGAGCCAGGGGAGTCAGAGTACGTTCACATGGCCTTACCTGGGTGACCTTGATCTTGCAAGATTTGCAAGACATAAGGCGGGGAGGAACATTCCCACTCCTTACTTCAGGGTGACTGGGCTAGCGAACTCAAATCTTAGGTGGAATGATTTGGAGGAAACTCCATCTTTCTCTCCTAACCCATGCCCTCACCAGGATTTCTATAGATTTTTCCTGTCATAAGGCATGAGATCCAATTTTGAACACCAACTGTATTTCTTAACTAAGAAAAGTTGAGGTTTTGGAACATTGAAACATCTGTAACTTAGCTTGGTTATTTTCTAATGGCTTTAAAAAAAAAAAAGAGTACCATATAATACTCATTCATTAGCCTGTTCATTTATAAGCTGACCCCCTCCCCCCGCCCAAGATAGATAGGTAAAAATGGCAAAAACTATATGACCCTTTCATAAGTTGACCCTATATTTCAAAGGTTGGCAAGCTTTGGCTCACGGCCTATCAGGATAAGCCGCTAGTGAGCTGGGATATTTTGTTTTACCTGGAGTGTTCACAGGCATGGAGTGTTCTCCGCTTCCAGTGGCTGAGATTCGCAGTTCCCAGCCCAGGGGACCTGCGGGAAGCAGTGCAGGCTGAGGGATGTGCTAGCTGCCACTTCCCACAGCTCCCATTGGCTGGGAATGGCGAATCACGACCACTGGGAGCCAGAGGGTCTCCATGTCTGTGAATGCTCCAGTTAAACAAAACAACAGTGTATTAGATATTCAATTTAATAATTCAGTAGTTTAAAATCATCAAATTTTGGTGTAGACCTGTTGATAAGCCGTCCCGCTCTTTGATGATTCACCTTTTTACCAAAAAAATTCAGTTTATGAACGAGTTTATATGGTACTTCTAAAGACAGTGTTTCATTTTCTGTCTTTGTTTTTACAGTATCCGTGTACTCTAAATAATCTCCTTTAAATTCTGGAAAACTAGACAGATTAGATGGATTATTATGTAACTGGAGCTTACTCTGAAAGTGAAGAACTTCAAATGTTTTGTTCCAATATTCATTTATTTTTCAGGTGACGGCCTTTGGTACAGAGCCATCGTTCTGGGAGTTTCTCAGTCTGAGGCGAAGGTAGCATGTGCAGACTTTGGAAACATTGAAACTCTACCATTCTCTGGAGTGCTGCCGATCACTGCACATTACTTGAAGCTCCCTTTTCAGATAATTAAGTGTTCGCTTGCAGGTAGAAACATGACCAAACACTACATTGGCTATTTAGCAGTGTGACTATTTTGTCATAATTTTTTTTTGTTACCATTAACCCCTCTGTATTGTAGATGAGGACTCAACAAAACAATACACAGATTAGCATTGTAAAGTCTATTTTCAAACCCAAAAAGACTAATTTGAAATTTTTTTGAATCTGATTAGGTACTGCAGGAGAAAAAAAAATAGACAACTAGAAAACTTGGTTGCTCCTAATGTAATGATATTGGTGGTGTTTTTTTGTTTGTTTGTTTGTTTTGTAACATTTTCTAGGTTTTAGTGGCATTACATAATGTAGGATTTAAATGATGATGTAGAGGAAGTAACTTAACTATTTACAATCTAAACTAGAACTCTGTTGTATCTTCTTTTATTTTTTTCCAGGAATCAAGGAATGGTCTCCATCAATCGACTTGCTAAAAACATTAATATTGAATAAATGTGTCATGATCACAGTGAAAGAGATCAATGAGAATATCCATGCAGTATCTGTGGAGAAGTGTTTTGAAAACAATAGTCTAAATATAGCCAACCAGTTAGTAATGGAAAGTTTAGCCAAAGGTAGCAATTCTGGAAATCAAAGTATTCTACACCAAGGTAACTTTTTTCAGTTAAAATATTCTCATTCTTAAATTCATTCTAGTGTTCAAAAATGATTTGTGTGCGTCCATAACTAATGTCCTTTGTTCTAAAATTTCATTGTATTTGCCCAATTAATGAGGCAATAATAATGTTTTACTGATCAAATTCCTGTTCATTTTTTTTCTTGTAGCCCATGCAAATGAGGCTAGTTGCTGTTGCACAGAATTAAAAAAGCAAGTAAGTAAGATTCAGCCTAAACTTACATTTTCTCTTCCAAATACTGATTTAAAAAAAAAAAAAAAAGCATGGAAAAGGGTTTTATTTTTATTTTTTTAATTTGTGGGCTGCTATAAAATTGAAAAAAGAAATGTTCTAAAAAATGTGAACATTCCTCTTTTATGCTTTACATGGTCAAATCATTCAGAATGTCATGCAACATGAAAAATATAGGTTGGCTGTTTAGTCTTGGTCAATTCCTAGTTTATCACAGATGCATGTAAAAAACAAATGTTCAGGATATATATGAATGCTATAAGAAGTTACTGTGAATATTTGTCAGTGTGTTAGATATATCTCCATATATTATATTTATATCTCAGAATTGGAAGGACCTTGAAAGGTCATCAAGTCCAGTCCTCTGCCTACACTAGCAGGACCAAGTACTATCCCCTGACAGATTTTTTTTGCCCCAGATCCCTAAATGGCCCCCCTCAAGGATTGAACTCACAACCTTGGGCAGGCCAATGCTCAAATCACTGAGCTATCCCTCCCCCCATACATCATAGGTACTTGAAGTACTAGCCAGAATTTTTTTTGCTGATATTAAGACATTGGAGTTGGGATTATTATTTTTAAGACAACCACAAAATATTATATATATCCTCCACACTGAAACTGCTTACTATGTATCTGTAAGAAAAAGTAGTTTTATAGAACTGACTTGCTGACATGAAAACCATATTCAATTATGTCTGTTTAATAATAGGGTTATTAAAATGCATTTAATTAAAATTCTAGGGACTGCTGCATAGGAATTAAGGCTATGTAAATCTGGCAGAATCTTCAACCTTTAAAGAAAATATAATTTATTAGAATATTATAACAGTACCATTATAGAGTCAAGGGGTTACCAGCCTTTTCATATAACCAAGGGTTATGTGCCTATTAAAATCTAACAGTGGGTGCAACATTTAGTGAGAGTTACTATCTTTGAGCAGGAGGTAAGACCAGAAGCATTCGTGGGTTATGCCTGCTCTCTTGACTGGTGGAAAGAGGGGTTGTCACGGAAGCTGGGGAAGTTCAGAGAGGCAATGCTGATGACCGGCATTTAGAGGCTGGTACAGAGTAAAATCATCTTGTTACTGAGCTTACTCTTGCTCCTTCCCTGTTCCATGATGGAGCGGAGCAAAATCATGGTCTCACAGGTAGCCCTTTGAACTTTAGCCATGAAGAATCCAGCCAAATTTCTGCATCCAGCCCTGTGAATGACTCATCTGCTTGTTTTGTGGGGGGAGGGGGAGAGTGGGGAACAAGACTTGGAAGGGGGCTGGCTCTGAATCCCCAGACAGACTTAATACACTTCAGAGGGCTTCCAGGAGGTAACTCTAGAGATAGGTAGTACACCACTGAATGGGAGCCAGGAGAGAACTTGGTGACGGGGCTAGGTTCACTTCCTCTTGGCCTGCTGACATTGTCATCTCTAGCACCTCATCAGAGCTCTCCTTGGGGGTGTCTTTAAAAAAAAAAATTGAGCGTCAGCCAAAAAATTTTAATGCACCGTGCTGTGTTTTTTCACAAAATAGGGAAAGGTAATTAATTGTACATTCATTAAACTAGAATAAACAGGTTTATTTGTAAATAAGACGATGAAGACTTGTGGCACCTTAGAGACTAACCAGTTTATTTCAGCATAAGCTTTCGTGGGCTATAGCTCACTTCGTTCGGTACCTAAAACTACTTTTAAAAATTGGCACTCAAGCTGATTTATTTAATTTTAAAAATGAACATTTACATACTACTTTATATGGCAACATGCTTACTAATATTCTCTGTCCTTTCCCCATAGATTGAAGCACATGAACGGATCCTCCTCTTCCTTTTAAATAAACACATGGCTCAAGATGAGTGTAGTGAAATGAGAAAATTATTACAACACTAAATCTTATAGGCATGATGTGCGTGTTATATGCTTATACCTGTAACACCATGTTGCCAATGTTGATGCAAATTGCTGCTGCTTGCTGCTCTTATTCCTAGAATAGGGGCTGTGTTCAGGAGCAAAAAAAGCTTGATTCCTTTTGTAGAAATTGCTTTGCTGTTAAATGCTGTCTGAATGTATCTGTACATATGTGAAATCAGAAATTACACACACTATCTGGATCAGCAAGGCTGGATGGCGCCAAGTTAAGACATAAAGCCTCTGGCTGTTGGTGCAGTTCTTTTGAACAAAGGCAATACTTTTTCTTAAGCAACTGTTGTAAGAAAACTCTTCACTTGCAAACCAAAAGTATTGTAAGAGAACTTAGTGAGAACGATTGTTTTCATTTGCAAGAGGGAAAAAAATGGAATTTTGTCTTAGAAAACTCAACTTGATTGTTAAATTTTTGTTTGCTATACATTAAATGTAAGTTTGAAATAAAAATTCATGTGAAATTTTAGGTAAATGATCTGTCATGGAGAATAATAGTACAGATACTTCTTTTTTCATTAGGTATGCAAAATGTTCTGTGTTTAACTTACGGTTAGATGTGTTTAAAACCATGTTTTCAACCTTTTATTTTTCCCTACTTTTTTCCTCCAGCCGTGTGAGGTAATAGGAACAACCAAACGTGATTTTTAATTGGCATATTAAGGTATCTCTCTTACCTGCAAAATCATCCCTCTTTTTCAGATTGTTATTCAGCAGTTCTGTTAGGCCTTGTTGAGTGGTTAGAGCAAGGACCCGGCTCTCCGAACTCTTGGGTTCCCCATCAGATTGTGCCACTAAATTTAGACAAGTCACTTGAGCTCTGTCTGTTTATGCATCTTTATTTTATTAATGGATAGAGTTCCTGTATATGCTCAGATGCTGCATCAGGGCATAGTATTTACCCCTTCATTTGAAAGCATATATCCCATTCACAACTTGGCACCTTAATTGGCAGTTTCAGCAGATAAATCAAGGGGTCCATAAACATGGAGATGGAATTGCTCTCAACTTTGGAGCTAGTTTCCATGTTTGGATAGAAACATGGAAATGTGTATTTCCTTGTCATGTGCATCTGTTTTGTAGAGATGCAAGGATTACCATTTACAGTGCTGCCAACTGATACTTTTCAGGAACACTTCAATACATTGGAAAGAGAGTTGGAATTTTTAAAATGTTACTTTGCTTGTGCCACCAGACTGTTTTCATTCCTCTTGATAAACTTTAAGAAAAGTTTTGATTGCCTTAAAATAGGGGATTTTTGTATCACTTTGTGTGTGATGGTAAACGACTCCTTACCTATGTAAATTCAGGGTTTCTATGAAAAGAGTCAGTGTAGTTCAATTCCATCAAGTTTTATTAGAAACCTATTCCTTTAACACAGCTCAATGATGTAAAAACTCTCAGTGTGTACAAATAGTTACGCAGAAGGCTGGGAACTTCGTGTTTCACTAAACAGTGAATCAGCAATGTTCATGAGTTTGTGTTCTTCCTAAGCATAGGGTGAATCTTTCACTCAGAAATTCCATTTGAACACTTACCGTATTCAGTCAGACAACTGGCTTTTATTTGAAACTACTTTTATAGCATTCTCCTTTGCTAGGTTTGAGAGAGAACACATACCCTTGGTTATCCCCTTCTCTGTAGTGTTTTTGTTGTTTGTTTTGTGTGTGAGGCACACTTGTATGGACCAACCAATAGAACTAGACCCTATTTTAGTGACATTAACTTACACATTATCAAGGAATAAGTGCATTTTTGCAGGTTACCACTTACAGCTCCCCTCTCTTGCTCTAAAAACATTTGGCTTCTAGTTTTGAGTATATGACTTGCAAAATCCAAAATATGGCCAAGAAAATAACATGCTATTGATGTTCAGTTGAATAAGAAGATAGTACAATACCTTTAGAAGCCAAAATTAGTATGTAGTACCTGTATAGCTTTCTTATATTTTCAAAGCACTTTATAAACGGTCAGAACCAAACATGTTACCGCTGAATTAATTGTCAATTAAATGTTCAGCTTCGGAGAAATTCAGCATAAGTGTTTGGAGATGAACTAAAAGGCTTTTTTACCGCCAAGATGCAAGTTGGCGTCCCATGTTTTTTGTTGCAACAATTACTGACCTCACCAATAACAAAAACAGAAGAGCAAAACAGTTCCTGTGTGGCATTAATGACAAATTCTGTCTCTACGTGGTTCCCATTTATGTCACTAGGAAGTGGTGTATGCATGTGTGAGCTGAAGTTGTTTTTAGATTTTGGTGGATAAGTAAAGAAGGAAACTATTTTCGTAATGTGTTAAGATCTTTAGTTTTAACATCTTTTCAGAAGCATGGCCATATTCCTACCTAACCTCAGTGTCCTGAGAGCCTATAGATGGGGACCCTATCCCATGAATTAACATTATCTGTCTCACCCATCCCCCTGTGTTAATGACTCCCACTTCAATGAGTGGCACCTGTACCATCTAGTTATCTTTCCTATCCCAACCTATGCCTCTGGGGGGTTACCAGGATCGCCGTTGCTAGACTTCCCCCTGAGGTAAGCCCCCAACCTGTTATACGGTTGTAAGTTAACCTATAACAGATGTGAAAAGCTGATGATCTCTGAGGTAACCCAGCAACTCCAGACCCTCCCCCAATACTACGGGTCCCCATGTGTCCTCCTGCTGCCCTCCCGAGGTCTGCTGCTAAATCCGTTGCTCCACAAGTTTCAGTAGCTAAAACCCTGGGAAGGCCGAATCCCTGAGTGCAGCACCCTGTTTCCCCCAGCCATGCCTGTTAAGCTTCTCTCCCTTGAATTCTTCTACCCTTCAACCACCCCTTGGTGTCAGTCCAACTCACCAACAATGACTCTGTCTCTTGCCATTGTAATGCTCTCCTTCTTGGGTCCTAGAGATTGTTCATCCTCCTGGTGTGGTTCTACCTGTTCTGTAAGCACCTGTAATCTTAGAATTGCTACAGAAAAAACTTCTGCCGCAACAGTATGCGTAGCTTCGTTTAATTCTTGTCCTGCACCAGCAGTGTTCCCCTTCTCCCCGTCTGCTGCAGTGGAGCCCTTAAATGGGAAATGCCCCTTTTCACCAACTAGCTGAAAGATTGCAGTGGGCCATGAGTTCTAACATCTTCTCAGACATGAACGAAACTTCAGAAAATACTTTGCACTTGTGTAGCACTTTTCATCCAATGATATTGAATGACTTTACAAAGGTGGTGGATCAGCGTTATTTTCATTTTATAGATGGGAAATTGATGCACAGAGAGGTTGTAACTTGCCTACGATCACACAGCAGTCTGGCAAAATCAGGGCTAGAACTCAGGTCTCCTGACTCACGGTTGTGTTCTAACCACTATTTCCCTCCTCCTACAGATAAGACATGCTAGACCATTTTGTTCAGATTTACAATGCCTACTTTCTCCAACCTTTTTTGTTCATTTAACGATCCGAACGTGTGTTGGTTCACGTTTGCTCACGCACGTTACAGGTTCTCCAGTATTGTGAGGTCCCTCTATCACTTTTGAGTTTGTTTTCCTATTTCTCTTTTGTATAGTATAGAGAGATTGTACAATTAATACTGAATATATGAGTTTTGAATTACTTTCCTCATGAATTGTTCTGTTCCAGTGTGCTTTTATGTAAAATCTCACTCGCTGAAGCATCAAAGTTTTATCCATGAAGCCTTTTCAAAGGTTAGAAACAGTCTGTTTGCCCCTTTCACGATTGTGTGGTACCAGTGCGAACTTAAGCTTGTTCCTCACGTGATTTTCATTTATTGAGCTGCTGGATGCAGATAGTCTGTAAGCATGGTGTGAAAAATGTGTACATTTCAAACAGTTGTAAACTTATTTAAACTTTACTCAGCTTTAAATTTGAAGATGCTACTTTTTGTTGTATTTCAAAGACCAATCTTGAAATGCATACTCTGTATGTTATAGGAGTAATAAAGCTATTTCATGGTCTAAATTTCTTTCCATTAGTATGGAGTTAATCCATTGAAAATTAAGCCCTTTCCTTTCTCTCTCCAAAATTGGTGTTTATATCATTAAGGGCTAAATGTTGCCATTGAACGCATACATGCAATTCTCTTTGAAGTCCATAGGAATTTATATGCACATGTCCAAAGGCAGAATATGTCTGTCTGAATTCTTTATTTTTATTTACATAGCTTTGCCATCAGAGTTGCATATCACAAATGGGTTGTTTGGAAATTGAGATCGAATGGAGTTAACCTGAATGCCATTGTTGAGCATATTAAAACTATCATTTTGTCTTTTAAAGGCAGCCTATATCACCTTCAAAATTTGAAACTGTCCATCTTCAATCTGTAAGATTTGTATCATTGGAATTTTACCACATTGAAGCGAAATGAAGAGGCTGTGGCTTTTATATTCTGCGTTCCATGTTGAAATGCTGAAAAGCCCCTATTTTCCCTCTCTTGGGAAAAGAGAACCCCATTCGTGATTGCTGAGAAAGGAAATAATAGGTTTCTGTTGCAATCTTTAAAATGTTATTGATGTCAGGTTTTTATAGAATCCCATGGCAATGTTTCTAATAGAATCCCCAGCATGATTTGAGCTTGCAATCTATTTGAGCTTTGCAGTCTTAAAATGTATATGAAGCTATCGAGCAGGTTTTCCATCAAAAATCTGAGAAGATGCCAACATTTTAAGTAACAGTTGTGGGCACCCGAGTCCCAGTCAAGTGCCTTAAACATAAGTAACAAGACCATATTTTCTTTCAACAGGCCTCACTTTTCTTGTCTTAAACCTTGTCTGTGCTATAACATTTTGTGCTGTTTCATTGGATCTTACAACCAGACCAGTGTCCTGTCAACATCTGAATAGGAACTTTCCAATAAGTGGTAAAAACAACAAGGAGTCCTTGTGGCACCTTCGAGACGAACAAATTTATTTGGGTCATAAGCCTGTGTGGGCTATAACACACTTCATCAGATGCATGGAATGGAAAATACAGTAGCCCATGAAAGCTTATTTCCAAATAAATTTGTTAGCCTTTAAGGTGCCACAAGGACTCCTCGTTGTTTTTGCAGATACAGACTACACCGTTACCACGCTGAAACCTGTCACCAATAAGGGGTGTTACTTCTCTGGTGACTTAAGGAAAGGTGCCATCTGTGTTCTTATCGCTGGGGCACCATGGAGTTGTACATCCTACTAGACACAAAACCCTGGTCCTGGACACTTGTGCTTACTAGAGTTTCCATAGCAATATCTTCTTTTGAAAAGCAGAGATGTTAACTCTAGTGTTTTGGGCAAATAACTCAGGTAATTGCATTCCGCTTACATGTATTTTCCCCTCCTAATTCAAATGGTGGAAGACAGTCACTGCTTCAGATCTAAACTGTGCAGTATTGTGTCCTGTCAAACAGTTGCAACTAAGGTAACTGCATTTCATTGGTGAATGGAGTGGCCCTTGAGTGTAATTTGCTTCACAATTTTTGTGTAAATGTCTCACCATTTTTCTTAAACCTTTTTATCTTGCCTCCATAGTTTCTTCTGCCTCTGTACAACGTTTTCCTTTCATTATTTTCTTGTGCGTTTTTGTAGTGCCTAGTTGTTCACTAAGGGGTTTTTCCTCTTGCAATAAACTTAATTCTTAAACTCCTCCTCGTCCCCTTTTTTTCTTTCTCCTAAACAAAGGTTTGTGACTGTCTTGAGTATGTCTTTATGTAAGGAGTATTACCAGCTCCAGGGTATACAGGATAGTAACAGTTGTGGGCACTGCTGCCATAATCCTTCAGTTTTTGTTCCTCTTTCAGATATTCAGACTCCAGGCAGCCAATTTTTGCTGGTCCTGTAAGTGGCCTCATAAATTGTATTCCACTGTATCTATATCTATCTATCTATATCAAATGGTGTATGCACGTTCACTTACTCCTTCCACACCGTTTGAACTACAGACTTGAAATTTGGTACAGTTAGAGGCCTTAGGGTCCTAATCAGGGTAAGAGTCGAAAATTTTTCAAATCTCCCCCCTGGCGCCCCCCCAGGGGTGAAATTCTTTAAAGCCCATTCAAATCAGCTGGGCAGCTGCTGTTCTCTGTGACATAGTTATGATGTCATAATACCCCCCTCCAACGGACTCTGCACTCGCTCAGCTCTGCCCCCTCCCCCCTCCAACGGATCCCGCACTCGCTCAGTTCTCTGCCCCTCCCCACCTCCAACGGACCTGAGTTGGGTTTGGTCAGAGGGTACGTGAGGTAGGGTGTCAGGTTTGGTCGGGGGGTGAGGTGGGGGTGTCGAGTTTGGTCTGGGGGGGTGGGAAGGTGTCGGGGTGGGTGAGTTGGGGGTGTTGGGTTTGGTTGGGGGGGTGAGGGGTCGGGGTTGGTCGAGGGGTAAGTGAGGTGTGGGTGTCTGGTTTTGTGGTGGTAGGTAGGGGTGTCGGGTTTGGTTGGGGGAAAAGTGAGGTGGGTGTGTCAGGTTTGGTCTACGGGGGGTGAGGTGTGGGTGTTGGTCAGCAGGGGGTGTTGGGTTTGGTAGGGGATGACTGGGTTTGGGTGAGGTGTGGGTGTTGGTCAGCAGGGGGTGTTGGGTTTGGGTGGGCGGGTGGGGGGGTGAGGTGGGGGTGTCAGGTTTGCTCTCTGCCCCCTCCCCCCTCCAATGGACTCCGCACTCGCTCAGCTCTCTGCCCCCTCCCCACCTCCGACGGACCCGAGCAATGCCGGGTATTTTCGCTAGTGTAAATATAATCCAAACAATACCTAAAAGACATTTTGGCTGCAGCTGAAAAGAAGGAAACCTTGATTAGGGAATCCTTGTTTGTCCTGAGTGGGAACCAAAGAGGGCACAAGGAATTTGTTGTTGGTCTCCCACTTAAAAGAAAATGGTGCATGAGTTCTGAAAATCTGGAAGCAGTCCTAGCTGCTAGGAAGAGAGGGGAGAAGAGAAGTATTTTAAAGTGATGGGGATAATTCAAATAGTTCATTCATTATTTAAATTCAGACAAACTAGTTGTGGACAGTGATTTAAACTGTAAAATCTTCAGTCATGAATTGTCTTTTGTGTTGTAATGGGAGCATATTATTCATTCGGGCCCATGAGTGTTAGTAGGTAGTCCCTGTTACAGATGGGAATACTGAGTTTGAGACCACTTTTCTTTAAAAAGTGATCCCAAATTGATTTCTTCTAGTAAATGGAGCTTGCGTGACTTCTCCCTGGCAGCATTTAAACTGTATCATATAAGGGAGATGGATGTCAGGAATTCCTAATTTTCAGTTTTTGGTTCCAATCCCTGACACACCCTCTGCCCTTGGGCAAGTTGCTTTACCCATCTGCCTCAGTTTCCCCATTTGTAGATGGTTGAGACCCACCTCTGTACAGTGCAGTGACTAATCAGTAAAACAGCATTTTTTAAAAGTTAGTTGAATGCCAAGTATTAGTTCAGTATTTGTATTACTTTTTTAAAAGGTGAGGAAAATTAAAAATGTCCCTAATTTTGTATACGTATGGATCAAATTCTTTTCCCTGGTGTCAGTGTGAGGGTTGAGTTCCTTATGGGCTTTACCATTTTATGTATTGTTCCTTTGAAGAATTCAGTGAGCACTGAAACCTCTTCCTAAAACCAAAATCAGTTTCCCCTCCACTGTGAGATGAGTTTTTCTATACAGAACTTCTGATCTGTCTAATTGAGTGTACTATGACTGAAGAGGGGGCAGTGTGGGGGACTGAGAGCTCTCAGCTCTGTGCCGCTCTCTGCCAGGAGCAAGCTGCCCCAGCCTCTCGGCAGCCATTCAGGCTTCTTACCAACTTGCAGGGAGCGGGGCTGCAAGGAGTGGGAAGCAGGGTGCCTGCAGCCTGGTTTTAGATGCCCATCTTTCTTGTTGATTTCACAGCTCCTTCATGGAGCCCTGAAATTGACAAGACAGCCAACAGATGTAAGTAAGGCAGTGTCTACATAGATACCGTATCATCCTAACTACACTGATATAAGCCTTTTGTGGAGGTGGAGTTATGATGTTGGTGTAACACGGCACTTAAATCGGTGGGACAAGGCTATAGTGTGTACACTGACCTAATTAGGTCGATGTAAGCTGATCCCCCTTCTCCATAGGAGAATATTCTCAAGTGGAATTGAAAAGGAGAGACACTAGCCTAGATGGGATAAATTGACCCCCAATGGATCGATCGCTACCTGCTGAGCCGGAAGACATACCCGTAGTGTCCCTGAGCTTCAGAGGTTGCAGATTCAACAGGGTAAATGGGACAACTCAGTGCCCCCGGGGGAACTGCTGCTCATCAGATCAATGCTGTATTCTGCCTGCTTTGAAGACCGCTGACTGCTGCTGCTGCTTTGCATGCTGTTTGCCATACATCAGGCTGAAAAAACAGCTGGATTCCAGAGCCCATTGTGAACCATTTCACAGGTAAATGTATGCACAACATTCTCTCTCCCACTGCTAGCATACATGTTTTAGACCATAGTCATAGGGGATTTTGTAAGCTGTACTGGTACATGAAGACCAAGGTTGCTTTAGCTTTAAATATATTCTATCGGGGGGGGGGGGTTCATTTGTTTTAACCTTAGGGGCTAAAGCCAAGGAAACTCAAGAGTAGTGAAAATAATCACCTAGATCATTTGCTAGCTTAGCACAAAAACATGAGTGATCATTGAACATGGCTGAAGGCAGTGTTTCCTAAACTTTTGAATGTTGAGACTCTCTGGGAAAATTACCCAAATGTTTTGTTGTGTTCACACCCTCCTATTGCTGCAGTGTGCTAGGCATGAAAATGTGATAATGAAGTGGACTATAATTAAATTGTCCACTCTGGTTGTTAATGGCTATATTGAGAGAAATGTAAAAACACTGAAATACAAAATTGATTTTTAAAAGTTTCCACTTAAATTGAAAATATATTAATTTCAGCATAGGAATGGTGAGTTGGAGAAACCAGTGCCTCATTTAACTAAACTCAGTCACTTGCTGATATAAACTGTGATGGTAGAATCCCTAAATGTATCCGGCCACAGACACATGTTGGAGTGATAGGGAGACAGACTTGCACTTAGTTCAGAATCATATAACTTAGAGGAACATAACCCAAAGTATAAGGGTGAGATATAAAAATGGGAGTAAATTACATTGAGAGCATTTTTGAAAAGAAGTGGGGTTTAAGGGAAGGTGGCAGGGACAGAGCTTTAACGTACAGGGAAAAGGGGTGGTCTATGTGTTGGGTGTATCCGCCAAGTTTTTATAACCTGAAGAGTAGGAGAAAGAGAGTTGGGGATAAATCTCCCAAGATGGGTTAGGGCCATTAAGCACAGTGGAGTGAGCACTGCACTGCTTTGTTGCACAGGGAGAGAGCGGCCATGATTTTTCTACGGCTCTATCAGTTTATCAGCCTATCAACTTGGCTCTGCTAGCCAGTGACTTGTTGATGTCCCTTCTGCGGCCAGTAACTTCTTCCTTTACGGCTTGCTGATGAATGTGTGGGTAAGGGTGCATGTGACTGAATGAGAAGTAAGCAAGGATGGCACACGGGGAGACAGCCCAAAAGAAAGGTTCTGGATTTAACCATTATGGTCCTGATTCTACAGGAACCAGGGAAATAAGCTTGACATCCTAATTCTGATCAGACATGCCAAACCTGCGGGAAAGAGTGCAGAAATTGGGCTTAGTTTTGGCTTAATTGGCTGGTGAGTTGCTCGTTGGCTAGTTTTTTTGCTTGTAGCTTATTTGGCTCCCGGTAAGGGGGGACAAGCAGGGGCAAGTGGGGGAGAATCTGAGTGCACAGTGGGCCCACCACCGTACCAGACTGTGCACGGGGGGGATCTAGTCACAGAGTGTTGGGGATCTTAGGGCTGGGCTTGTTTTGAAATGGGATTTGCTTGATTTGGGGCTTATTGTGGAAGTCGGGTCGCTGCTTTACGGCATGAACACCGGCAGCTGTGGCTCTGATCCCTGGCCCAGTGTGACTGGAAAAGACCCATTTTTACTGATTGTATCAACTCTTCACATTTTGAATGTGGACGCGGCCCGGCCTCACTGCCCCATTCCCCTGGCCTGGGGTGCCCTTTGGAGTTAACAGGCCTGCCCTGCATTTCATACTTGACAGGTCCCTGTCTCTGGATCATGAAGCATCCTCTGCATGCTCACAGGCACCTGCATTTCAAACGAGACTGCAGAGGCGCCGGGAAGGCGAAGGCGGAGAGGGGTTTCTTCAGCGCTGGGGCCAGGGCCTGGCTTGGCTGAACAAGTCTGGGGAGAGGAGGAGAGAGAGAGACACCCCCCCCCCCCCCCACCCCCGCGACCCTCTGCCTGGCCGTCGCTCCGCGCAGCACCTGCGCCGCAGCGCCCCCTGCAGTCGAGAAAAGAGAAGCGCGGGCAAGGCAGCGCCGCGCGTCCAAACCCGGAGAGCAGCGCAGCCGGCGGGGTCCGTCCCCCGCTCTCCTCCCGCGGCCGGATCGCTGCCCCCCACCCGCTTCCCCGGGGCGATCGGGGACACCGCGGCGGACGGGGTAAATGACAAGCGGCCGGCGGTCAACAGAAGCCTGAGCGGAGGTGCCGCACGCTGGGGGAGCTGCTGGGGCGGAGCAGGCAAAAGCCCCAGGATTGGGGCGCGGGGGGACCCGCCTGCCCTTGGGGGGGGGTCACTTCGTCTAACACGAAACCTCTTCTCCCGCCCCCGGGCGGCGTGACCCGGGCGGGTCCCTGGCCCCATTGTCTGCCGCGGGACCTGCCCGGGGGGAGACGTGTAGGGTGCAGAACCTGGATCCCTGCCCGGTAAGATCAGGGGTCCCCCCCCCCAGCGTGGATTTGCTCCCCCCCCGCGTGGATTTGCTCCCCACGTCGGTGTCTGGGAAGCCGAACGCACCTGGGTCACCCAAAGCTGCAGCCGGACTCTTCGGTCCTTGGCTGGCTCCGTTTTTCTTCCTGCCTCCTGCCTGCCGCATTGTTTTGGCAAAACGGGTCGGTCCGAGTTTACTGTGGCAGAGTTTCGCGGGGCTAAACGGTCGGCGACATAAGACATCCGAATAGTATTGTGGGGCTGTAAAATCCTAGAACCTGTTCAGGTAGAGGTGGAAATCCTGGAGCAAATCCTCCCTGGTCCTTTCTTGTGTCTGGGACACTTCGTGGTTGGATGACTGTACAGAGCATCTTAGGACCACTCACTACATTTGATCGTGTATGCCAAGATCAGATCAGCAATAGCAGGCAGGAGGATCTAAGCTGGTTGTTAAAGGAGGCAAAAGTGGACTTCTCTGCACCCTGCATACAGGGTACACTTAACTGACTTATGGGGATTTGTCTGTCTGTCTGCAATATCAAAGTTTGGCCTTTGGCCAGGGCAGATACCAGTCTAGATGGACCCACTGGACCGACCTGCGGTTGCAATGGCCAGACTTTATGTTGCCATTCATGATCCAGTGAGCCCTGTTCTGCCATACTGATCAGTGACGGGTTTGCATTTTAAGGCATGATTGCTATTGTCAGGAGCCGCATTCTAATCAATGGCAAAGCTTTGTGTTGCTCAGAAATGATTAGTTGGCTGTCTGTTGCTCCCAGTGCAGGCTTTCCAGGTGTGTCGTCTTTGTCACCTCTCAGATGGCTTCCTGACTTTCTGTACTGTAACTGTTGCTCATTGGCCTTGGACCTAAATCAGCATCCTCATGGGAGCAGGTGGCCAATCAGTCAAGGGTCCTTCTGACCCATTCGTGATCATTGTTGGGTGGATGTACGTGTCTTCCTCAATTAAGAAATAAGGCAGAATCCCATCTTCTTGCTGACAGGCAATGCTGCAGTGTGCTTCAAAGACACTGTACATACAGGAGACCTGATGCTCAACAACCTTTGACTGGGGATAGTCCCTTACACCTCTGCAAGACGAGTGTATATCACTCACTTTCCACACTCACCTTGCACAGGTGGAGATGATTAAGAAGGCACAGGGAAGCGGAGAATCAGGCCAAAGTGTCTCCATATGCTCATGTCTTCGGGATGCTGTTTACATGCTGGCCCAGATCTTGCCTGCTTGCTCCTGAGGAATACATTGCATGTAAATAACTTCTGTGCTGAGGAAAAGTCTACACTGCAGCTGGGAGGCTTGATACCCAGCGTGGGTAGACAGACTTGTACTAGCTGGCTAAAATTAATAGTGTGGACGTTGCAGCACTGGCAGGAGCTTGGGCTAGCCCACCCAGTCTCCTGGGTCCAAGTTTCTCCTCCTCCGCAGCGTCCCAGGGTCTGAGTTTGAATGGCTAGTCTGATCTGATCTGTCACCAATGCCGCAAAAATTCTGTAGACGGCCCTTGCGATGGGAATGTCTGAAATAGAATTCCCAGTCTTGAACGATCCTTTGCACAGAGCTGAAGGATTGGGTGCCGTGCAGAGTACAGTAATTGCACTGAAATCTCTAGAAGCGGATTCTAGCCTGGGATTAATAGCTGCTAGCAAGGTACACGACTCAGTCACATAGATGTTTTCTCACCACCTTGGAATAATTATATTGTTTGCCTAGTTTCTTTCTTTCCAGCTGTAGCTGGTTTCACCTAAGAGATGGAGTTCACATAGATTGCTACATCCCTCTGGTTCGGGCACTTCAACAAAGCGTTTATTCCTAGTATCCTGTAGTTAGCTATAGATTGCTCCAGAGAGATCCTTATTGCCTGAAACTCTAAAGAAGGGCAAAGTGTTGTTTTCACAGAGGAGTTAGACTGAACACATCAAATACTCTGGCTGGAAGGTAGCACTTCTTTTCTTCTCAGAATCCAGAATAACACACACGAACCGAAAGCCCAGAGAGAAACAAAACTGTCTGCTTCCTGAAACAGAGGCACTGCTTACCCCACTTTCCTCTAGGTTGGCTGGCTGCAGAGCTGATTGCTGCTAGGCTCAGATCACGCTGCACACTTCCCTACAGAGTCCCCCCGCTTGCACGCAGGACCAGGAAAGCCCCTGACAATTAGACGTGATCACAAGTTTAACTACACCACTAATATGCGCCCAGAGAGGCCTTGCATATATCTGACACAACACAAGGTTCCGATGTTTGTGGGAACCTGCCTGCTGTTTGAATGGTGAGCAAAATCAGTAGCATGATGATGTCCACTGGAGTAAACTGTGCAGGATGTTCTAGCACAAGCTTTAGGGGTCAAAAAAGGTCCTAAATTCAAGTATTGTTAATATAGGATCTGATCCAAAGCCCGAACAGGGCGCAGCGGGGTGCAAGTATAGATCTGTTTTATGCACAGTCGTCGTAATTTTTTCAACAAAATATTGAAAACTCAAAACGCTTTTTTTTTAAACCAAAAAATTGACAATTTCCACACACAAACACCCCCCCCCCCCCCGGCGCGTTTTTCACCCAACTCTATTCGCCAGCCACTTAGAGTGGTCATATCTGGGGAGGAGCCATGGTAGTTCCTTGACATTTTGCAACTGTGTTATATAGCCGTTTCAGACAGGAAGTAAATAGCAAGCATTAAAACTGGATCAGAGAAGCTAGATAGATGGGTCTATAAAATAGGTGGGGGGGGTTTAAACAATTCTGAAATGTCAAAGTGACTCCTGGAAATCTTGGAGTTCTTTCCTGTCACAGAAGTGTTCCTGTCACCCTGGGAGGAGGAGAATGCAGAGGAAAGGTTGTGAGGCTGCTGGCAGGCGTTGGGCATTGCGGAGAGCGGCCAGGAGGGAGTGCCAGTTATGTGGCTGTCTTTTTGAACTGGATTTCTGTTTTTCTGTTGTTGCCTGTCGTGAACAAGCTAAATCTGGGGTTGGAAGCTGCCAGCAAAAGCAAACGCATGCATCTGTGTCTTATGTCTGAGTGCTTTTGTTTCTAAAGCTAATGTGGCATTCGTCCTGCCCCCACACGCCCCCAGGAAAATAGGATCTTAAAAGGGGGGGGGGAGAGAGAAGGTGAATCCAGAGGACTTGAAAGGATCAGAATAAACAGCTGTTTTGTGTCAGCCAAAAAACGAATGGAACAGAGATTGACTGTTTGGTTTGATCTTGGAAGTCAAATCTGCATTTGAAAGAAAATTTCAGTCTACAAAAAATCTGTGCTTTTGGGCTGCACTGGGCTGTTCGGTTACTTCTTATACAGGCCAAATATATTGCATTCCTTTAAAAAAAACCAGTACTTGGAGTGAACCAGCAATATTCTATCCCATCCACAGAAGTCTAGTTGGGTTTGTTCATAAGACTGTTTGAATAAAAACACATAATCTTTTTTCTCTCGTTCTATAAATAGACCCAGGAGGGTTTGAGAAACCTGCCTCGTAAACCAGCCCTTTTTATTGTGAGCCAAGCTAAGAGTAGGTGGTAATTAATTAAAGCTACGGGCTGGCACTTTGAAATAATCCTCTTCATGACTCAACATTGATTCAAAAGGCCCAGACTCAGAGGTTGGGTTTGCAGTAAAGCAGTGCAAGTATTAACCATTTTGATGACATTGTAGTACAGTAATAATGAACTTTATTGGGTTTTTTTATTATGGGTTCCCATAGTACCCCATAATGACCACACTATTTCAACAAAACATCAGCAGCATGTTACATTAACTGGAAGCTGTATTTTTCCCCATCTCACAGAAACACTTGCCTCAAGCTCTGCATTCCAGGTCTGCTTTTTCCTTGGGGCTTGGATCCGTTTGGTTCAGCCTATTATAGACTAAGTTCAGCTCTGAAGTTTGGATCTTGTTCTAGATCCACTTACCCACAGTGTTGATGATTTTGGATCCGGGGTTTGGTTCTGGTTCACTTGTTATAACAAGCACATTTAGATTATTTTACGTGTGACAAAAGACACCTGGGAAAAAAACCCTTTACAAATTCAATGGGCTGGATTTTCCAAGACATTGCACACTTAATTTGTATACTTGATTACCATAACTGTAAGATCCAGTTTGGGATCTGTGTGCAAATGACTAGTTTTTACTTAATCCTACAGCATGCATACATAGGATTGCATGCATACAGTTTTGAAAACTGACCATGAAGTGTTTTTACACCAGGGAAGAAAAACTAAAGGCCTTTTCCTCCCACCCACTTCCCAAGCCAATGCACCCTCTGAAGTGGTTTGACTGATGCTAATCTGGACGTTGACACTGAGAAGCATTTGCTGGCAAACTGCTGCTGAGCCCATCACTTGTTTCTCAAGTTCATTTTCCCCCAGCAAGAATCAGGCTGGAGAATTAATTCATTGAAACCTGAGGTAAGACTGTGTCATTGGAACATTTTGTCTGTAGTCTGTACTGAAGCAATCTGGAATATCTCTCCCTCCCCCACACCCTCACACACCTGTCACATCTGGTAGCAAGTTGAGTCTTGTCCTAGTTTTCCATTGTTGCTAAATCACGTATGCTTTGGAATTAACCTGAAGTAATCATGCCCTTGGGGAAGAGCAAAAACATAATCTTACCTTCCTGGCACGTACTGGGGCTGGAAGCTTTGGAGGGACACAATACTTCCTAAGTGAAGTAATGGTTTGTGTTTACTTTCTTTTATTTAAACATACTTTGGACTTGCTAATTTGGCAGCATCACACGCGGCAGGGTGGATTCATTACACCAGTGGCTCTCATCCTTTCCAGACGACTGTACCCCTTTCAGGAGTCTGATTTGTCTTGCGTATCTCAAGTTACACCTCACTTAAACTACTTGTTTACAAAATTAGGCCTAGAAATACAAAAGGGTCACAGCGCGCTATTCCTGAAAAATTGCTTATGTTCCCCTTTTTGCCATATCATTCTAAAAAAACCATCAATTGGAATGTAAATATTATACTTACCTCTGTGTATAGTATGTAGAGCAGTAGAAACAAGTCATTGTCTGTAATGAAATGTTAGTTTGTACTGACTTCGCTAGTGCTTTTTACATAGCCCGTTGTAAAACTAGGCAATTGTATAGACAAATTGATGTACCCCCTGGAAGACCTCTGCGTTCCCTTGGTTGAGAAACATGGCATTCGGCCATGTTTGTAAAGCACTCTCAAGAGCAGGGGCAGCACTAGATTAGCAGTAGGGTAGTTGTTGTTTTTCTTAGCGTTAGGGTAGTATTAACTTTAATTCTGTGATTCCACTTTTCACCTAGAGTCTCTCTCTCTCTCTCTCTCTCTCTCTCTCGGGACTTAGGGACTCAAAAGCACTTTTGCAAATATTAACTAGGCTGGGGCTGGCCAAAAAATTGCTGTCAGAACTTTTTTTTGGATTCAAAATAGGGGTTTTGGCAAAATGAAAATTTTGGTGGCAAGTGTCTGATCTTCAGAAGATCTTGATGTTTTTTTCCTGTCGAAGATGATTTTTAAATTTTTTTTCCCCATATTTTGATTTTTTTCCTGGGCGGGGGGGGGTCGTTGCAGGGGGGAGGGGGGCTGGGCGGGGGGGGGGTCGTTGCAGGGGGGAGGGGGGCTGGGCGGGGGGGGGGTCGTTGCAGGGGGGAGGGGGGCTGGGCGAGGGGGGGGGCTGGGCGGCCAGGGGGGGGCACGAGCCCTTACGGTTGGCCCGTGTACATGGGCTTTTACACTAGTCTTTAATAAAAGATTCCAAGGATGTTTCATGGTGTGTTTGCCAGGGTTCTAAGCAGGCTGAGGTCTCTGTACACCAAACCCCGAACCTTGTCTACCACTGTTTAATTTTGGAGAGCTACTGCGTTATGTTAATACCATTAGCCCATATATTCTACAACAGACCATCTACTCTCTGATCCTTCCTCTGACAGCAGCTGGTATGAGATGTTCTGGGGGGAAGGTGCAAGAACCCTGAAGCGAGCAATTATGGAATAACCTGCCCAGAGGACAGGTTCCTTTCCTAATCCTCCTTGTCAATTAGCGGGTGCCTTATGCCCTGAGTCATGAAGGTTTATAGCCCTACAAGCTTCTTGTGTATGTGCGCCCATAATGTTCCTATCCTCCTGTGGATATTCTCATTATCCTTTTAAATGTCAAGTTCTGGTTTTTGGTTTTTACTCCTGCTGAGCCCTTGGCTAGTTCTCCTTTGCAGCAGTCATTCTACAAAGTAATGATGTGTTTGCATTTAAACAGAAACAAGTTTTCTTACAAAAGAAGAAAAAATCCTCTCAATCCAGCTCCAGATAACCAGGTGTTCCCATCACAAAAACAAGCACCACCCTATCGCTGACCACAGCTGCTGATCTTAAAGCTGATTCCAAGAATGTGATTTTGCTTCATGAGTCAATCCCTGCCCAGGTAGCTATTTTCTTTCTCTCCTCACTGATGTATTTGACAGTTCCCAGACAGCTATGGAGATGGTGATAGATGGGGTAGACTCAGGATGTAGCTATCACTGCCTAGTGGAAGAAGCCTACAGTAATGGCAGATCTTCGCTACCTGGTCATCCATTAGTAAGGTCCTTCAGATAAGACACTACAGCTACTTGTTGTATTGCAGTAGCACCCAGAGCCCTCAACTGAGAAAAGAATCTCATTGAGCTAGTTGTTGTACAAACATGTTGGAAGACAATGTCCCTACCCCATTTAGTTTCAATAAGATGAACCACATAAGTGATAGAGGACAAAGGATGGTCTTGTGGACTGGGGTGGAAGGAGATCTGGGTTCAGTGACTAGCTCAGCCAGAGCTTTGTTGCAATAGTAATGGTGGCATCCAACGCCAATTTGCAGTCATTTATCACTTAAGGTCAAAGTCCTGCATTCCCTCTGGCTCTGATAAGTAATGGGTTGAAAGCTGATGAATGGTAAAACCAGCTGACATTTGACATGCCCTCTGTTTAGATCTTTGTCTTCATGGGTTGTATATCAGTTTGGAATCTTAACCATTTCAGCCTGCATGTGACCCCAGTGGGGTGTATACTGTACCCCCTCCCTCCAGCTGCTAGGAAGGTAAGATCTGCCACAGAAAGGACAGTGTTTACAAAAGGTTGATGTTAGTTTGTTTACTTGAGCGAAAGCAAGTGTCCGGGCTAAAATAGGGAAAGGCTTTTGCCATCCGCTCAGTCTCCGTGATTGAGCTGTTGTATTTGGATCTGAGATCTACATTCCTGCGACACTAAATGTGGTTAACCAGAAAACGACGGAAAGACCAGTAGTGGCAGCCTCAGACCTGTGCTACCTGGCTAGATGCATTTTTACCCCTGCATGCAAGAGACATGCCAGCTGTCCAGCAGCCAACAGTAATAGATCATTCCAATTCTAGCGCCGCCAGGGCCAGAACCCGCCTTGTCCATTTGTGATACAGTGGCACTAGATAGCAAGGCGCCACTGTAGGGATCTTTTCCTACAGTCTCCTCCCTCCCTGTTTTGCAGTGGCCAGCGTTGTGTATGCAGAAGCTGGGTGTCCCTACCAAGGGCCAGAGAGAGCTGCAAGGAGCCTGGCTTGCCTTGCTTTGCTCAGGATCCTCCACATACTGTGGGCAGCATTGAATTCAGATACACACCTTTGCTGGCTAGAGATGGTTAGGGAGCAGCAGTACAGTCAAAATCCTTGAGAGAGTTTTCATGGTTAAAGTAGACCCAGCCTGTCACTGGTTGGAAAAATGTATCAAACGTTTTGAGATCTTGGGTGAAAGGTTGAATATTATGAGTTTGACTAAGAAGGGGACAGAACATCCAACCCCCAGAAGATCCTTTGCCCTCCAATGCACCAAGTGATGGCCCTTCATCTCCACCTGGCCTCTCCTGGCCCTTGAAATCCCCATGACAACCAATTCTAAGGAGAGAAAAAGCAACGTTCCATCAGTTGCAAAGGTGTGACCTTTCTGCTGTCTCTCTCCCGTTTTTCTTCTGCCTAGCTGAGCCATTTTGTAAACATCATGGTACAGTAGACTCTCGATTATCCAGGATCGGATTAACCAGGATGTGGATTAACCAGGATGACAAAAAAAATATGCGAACTCGCAGGGCCGGCTCTGGCTTTGTTGCCGCCCCAAGCACACACACAAAAGAACCCCATCAGGGGGCAGGGCAGCCAGTGAACCAATACCCCTTCCCTCGGGTGCAGGGTGGCTGGTGAACCAACCCCCCCTCCCCATATTTCCTATGGATGGTGATTATCCAGGATTTTATTAACCAGGATTAATTTTTTTCCTATCATCCTGGATAATCGAGAGTCTACTGTACGTTGCTGTTGGGTAACCCCTCAATAAAATTTGTGTCCTTTTCTCATCACCCATTGTATAAACACAGGCCTCTCTGTTTACTGCTGCTTACTGCGAGGTATAGTTAACCAGGACAGATCTAATTAACCGCATCGTGCCTTCTGGGACTTCTTTTAGTTTACAGGTCTCTTTAGGAATGCTACGTAATGAAGCTGTGGTCCCGTCATGACCATGTGGGATGTGAGAGGTTAGGGTCAGTGCTTGCCTTCGTAACGAGGTTAGTGTTTCTGGAGCCTCTAAATAGTGTGTGTAAAGGGTGAGGTTTGTTTTTGTATTTGCACCTCCTGGCAATGAAGATAATAATCAAACCCCTTTTCTTCCCCCAGCTGTCAACTGGATGTGGTCCCACTTATGAATGTAACTTAAGCGGAGGTTATGTGGAAGAACAGTCTGTCATTGAAATGAGAGATGGTTCTTGCATACCTCACTTGAGAAGAGAATCCCTTTTCATGACACCCGTAGGTTGGATAATGATAACGCTTAGTACTTCTGGAATACCACTACCAAGGACCTCAACATCAATGAATGTAGACTGAGGAGTCTAGCTGCAGTATTCCACTCTATATATGGGCAGATTGAGGCACACAAAGGGGCAGGGGTTTACCCAAAGTCGCATAGGATTTTAGGGCCCGATTTCCAAATGGATTTAGATGCTTATGGATGCAGTTTAGGCTCCTAGTGGGATTTTCAAAAGCACCAAAGCAGATTTGGTGCCTCAATCTGATTTCAGTGGGACTCAGGTACCTTGGGACTAAAGGTACGTCTACACTGCAAAGAAAAATCTGTGGCGCTGAGCCTGAGCCTGGGTCAATTGACTCAGGCTTGTGTGATGGAGCTAAAACTAATGTGTAGATGTTCCTGCCTGGGCTCTGAGACTCTCCCTGGATTTCGGAGCCCAGGCTCCATTCTGAGCAGGAACATCAACTCTGCTTTTCTGAGCCTCGCGGGCGGCGGGAGACCGGGGGGGGGGGGGGGGCCGCACGATCTGCGTACGGGGCCCCAAAATTCCTGTCGCCGGCCCTGAGTTTGGGCCCTGGAAGCCCGAGTCAATTGACTCAGACTCAGTGCCATGGGTTTTTCTTTGCAGTGTAGACATACGTGGGTGTCCTAGCTAGGAATGAACTCCGGTATCTTCTCTCCCAGCCCTCCGTCTTATACGGAAGATCAGCTAGTCTCCATGTTCCATGCCATGTGTCTGACACTTGCAATGCAAACCAAAGAGCATCCTCTGTGCAGTGAGAGGATGTGTCTTCAGGCCCTAGGACCTCATTTCCTTTCATGTATCTTGACATTTCTGACTAGTTTACCCTTACGTCTGAATCCTTTTGCTTCTGTTCTCCTCGGTGCGCCCCTCCTGTAAGGTCCCCGCAGAAGATTTGCTTCAGCTAAGAGACCTTCTCTCACACTGTGCTAGAGAATAGTTAGGGCAAACAAACTTTCTCAGATGACCCTGTTAGACAGCTGTAAAGGAATGGAATTCATCTCCCCAGTGAACGCTATAATTTGAGGATTGTATTTTAGGGAGTTTGTGAAAATTAATGTTTGTTCCTTTCTTTTTAAATTTCAGTTTGTCACCATGAGCCTCTTACTGCTATTTGACTCCGTCTGCATTTTCCTCTGTGCCCAAGGTACATTTTATTTTAACATTTGTCTTTCCATACCAAAGGGGCTCAGGGTTGGAGGCCCCTGTTTACTTCCGCCGTGGCAATGAGGTTGGAGTTGGGTCCTTATTCCAATGTTGAAAGGCTGATTTTTAAAAGAATAAATTAATCGCCCATGTACATTCAAACTTTGAAGAGTTTCACTGCAATACAGGAGGTTGATTTTGACTTTTATAACAGAATAGAGGAGTGTTGTAAGAATACACATTTCTGAGCTGCAAGCATCCCCGGTAGTGAGTGCAATTTCCTCATAATTAGAATAAGTAACTGGGATTGGAGGATGTGTAAAAAATACTCCTCAAGCTCCCGCAAGTGCTGTGTCCTGCGAGTATTGAACCTTTGGGAGGTAGCTGGGAAGTACCACACCATGACCCAATTTTTTTTCCTGCACACAATGCTGCCACGTTACACCCGCCACACACACACACACACACACATGTACCTTCCTTGAATAATGACCTGGGTTTGACGACTGTAAATGACAAGTGCTCCTGTTGACACCACCTTGCAACCGTTAGAATACACTAAAGGACCTTGAAGATGCCACCCGCTGACCTGAAACTTTATTTTTGCTGCTGGCACATGTTACACCCCAATTACCTCTGGGGTCACCACAAGTGACACATACTCATCCCCATTAAACTGTTGTGAAGATACCAGTACATGCTACTCCCCACCCTGAAGCTTCATTGCTGTGCAAAACACTCCATTGTATTATACCCCTGCTGCCTTTTCCTTTCACAAATGGCCCTTAGTTAGCTACCTGGGGTTTCAATGTATGAAGATGGCAAAATTCCTTTCAGAACAACCCGTCCATATGTCCCTGCATGTGTTATGAAGAGATAAGGGCACGTCACTCCCCAATCTGAAGTTTAGCCCAGAATTTAATCCCTGTCCATGTCTCATTCCCACGCGCACTGCTTTTTCTTTGTGAGTAAACACGCAATGAACATATCAACAGCAACTAAAACCACGTTGAATCATTCTGTTGAGGATCCAGCTGAGATGTTTTGAAAGAATTACTATCTAAAGCCATCACAAATAATGAAGATCAATAGATATCCGGGGCTTTTTCTGTGACAATTTAAGTATAAGTAAGCAAGTAGATCAGATTTTATTTTCATTGTAAACAGATTTGTTATGAGTAGTCCAACCAGCGGGTCGATCTAGTCTTACTGTGAAAACCGTACAAGAACAATGTGACTTGCCAAACTTTCCTGTTGAAGAACATCTTGTCTGTGGCTGGACTATCTCCACTTCCTTTCCTTTGCAATTGCCAAATATCGTCACAGAAACACCAGCTCTGGGCGTTTCCAAGTTTGTAAAAATAAAAATGAACAGCTTCCGGAGGAGAGGAGCAGAGAGGAGCAAACCCATTTTTCAGAAGGGGTGGAGGGAGGAGCTGGCCTGAGCTTCTGGGCTCTTTCTGCTTCCTCCTTCCCTTTTGTGAAAATGGTGTTGGCTGCTCCCTCCCCCCCCCCCATCCAAAAACTTCTCTCAGCTTCTGAGGGGTGGGAGATGGAACTTTTGCACAAATATCATCGAAACGCAAGCACAGTGCAATGGTCCATATCCAAAACCCAGTGAAGTCATTGCGGGTGGGGCAGAAGCCCCGAAACCCCCCCGCCCCACTGAGCAGAAGCCAGGGGTGATGTGTGAGGGGAACACACAGGGTCACGTGCTCTCCCGGATTTTTGCCAGGGTTTGTTGGCCCGGCTCAACTACTTGAAAGGGGGTTCTAAAGAGGATGGATCTGGACGGTTCTCAGTGGTACCAGAGGACAGAACAAGGAGTAATGGTCTCAAGTTGCAGTTGGGAAGGTTTAGATTGGATATTAGGCAAAACATTTTCACTAGGAGGGTGGCGAGGCACTGGAATGGGTTACCTAGGGAGGTGATAGAATCACCTTCCTTAGAGGCTTTTAAGGTCAGGCTTGACAAATCCCTGGCTGGGATGATTTAGTTGGGGATTGGTCCTGCTTTGAGCAGGGGGTTGGACTAGATGAGCTCCTGAGCTCCCTTCCAACCCTGATATTCTATGATTCTATGTGGTGCCACCAGGCCCCCCTCCCCTCATGGCAGATGCTGGAGCCGGCAGACAGGGAGCGGCGCTTTGGGTAGAGGTAGCAGCAAATTGCTGGGAGCTGCAGGGAGAGCTGCTGCTTTTGCTGCTGCCTCTCCCCCAGGAGGTAAAGCAGAGGCCCCTCCCTGAACCCCCCACCCCACCCCCCAGCTGTTTGCTGCAGCCTCTCAATGCAGAGCTAACACCTGGGAGCTGAAGGGAAGAGCTGCTGAGAGAAAGAAGGGGTGTGCGCTTGGGGGGGGGGGTGTCAAGCTATTGGGGGGGCAAAGCCTTTAAATTGTGCCCCACCACTCTCAGCAGGCCCCAGTTGTCTCTGGCAAAAGCACCAAACCCCACCATCCTGCTGCAGGGAAGAAGCCCCAAGCTCCACCCCTACCCCCAAGTCTGGTAGGCAGAGAATGGGGGGAGGGGCACTCCGGGAGTCGCATTTTAACTGAAAAAAAGGCCGTTTGTCGCTCAAAAGCTGCAGTTTGGCCGCCCCTATGATTTACTGACTTCCTGGACTCTGTTATATACTAGAGAGGACCGCTTGAAAATTTTCCATCCAAACTGTATTTGGGCGGAAAGTTGGGTTTTTGATCAAACAACAGTAGTGTCTGTTCCATGGAAAAGATTCTGCTTTCTCTTGGGGGGGGAAAATCAACACTCCAAATTCAAAATGTTTTGGCCCCAAACTCTTTGATTTTAGGCTGAAATTTGTATTCATATTTTCTCTGTGAAAAACATAAAACCAATGTATTGCTATTATTTTACCTTCCTCTGTGCAAGTAGGGAATATAGAGACTGCTCCTTTCACTGACTCCACATCAGGCCCGCAGTCATTATGAATAGAACAAAAGACACCGAAGAGTACTTGTGGCATTAGAGACTAACACATTTATTTGGGCATAAGCTAAAACCCACTTAATCGGGGGTTCTGGTCCCACTCAGGGACGAAACTCTTTTTTGCTTTTCAGAGTAGTTACTGTTAAATAATTATTTGTGTTTAGTACATTGTCCTAACCAATGTCCCACTGTGCAGAGTCAAAGTGGAGACAGATAATACTGTGGCCAGGTATTTGCTGTCTCCGGGTGACATTCCTGCTCTGTAGGGGGTTGACTATCTGCACTGCGTGAGCCCCATTTTGGAGGCTCAAGTGGGCTCTAAGTGGTGTAGGGTTTTTGCGGTGGCTCTCAACACAGGGGAGCATTTTACTCTCCGTATATAGTCACAGTTGGGGCTAGGAGGGAGGCAGTGGAAAAGGGATGCACGTTTTCTGTTAAGCAATGAGTGCAAATTGAGATGACAGTCGCTGTCCAATGTAAGACTTGGCTGCAGAGCTCATACAAATGTTATATATTACAACCTGGGCCGGTCCCCCACTGTACAGTCATCAGGCTGATGTGAGTGGACCCAAACGAGGTGTCTCAAATGCTTCTGAGCCCACTGGCTCTGGATCGAGTATAATCATTATTTCTAACTCTGGGACAGGTTCAGACATCCTGTCCAACCCCCCCTCTTTGGGACATGAGGCACTACTGCCCAGCCATCCTAGACGTTGAAATCCATGTCTGAAACCTCTTGAGCAGTTGCTAATACATACTCACCCCTAAAGGTCCACTTAAGCTATGACCTTTGGACTTCTATTTTATCTCTTTGGAGACATTGTGGCAGGAAAGCCGGAAATACAGGGCTTAGCAAAGGAATTTCTTACCCACAGAAACTTTGCTCTGGAAGCACTCGAAAGTTACAGGTTTCTGAAAAGAAAACAAAGGTCCTGAGACACACCCAGTTGGATATCACCCCTTCTTGTGAGGTTTGTCAGCATTTCAGGTTGCACCAAGTCCCTCCTACAAGTCCTTCTCAAATGTGTCAATGGTTAGTGCCCCTGTCCTGCACAGAGCAGCCCCTCACTCTTCAGTCTAATTAGAACCCCAAGAAACATTGTTTTTGCAAATTCTTTACTGCTCCTACCCACCTACCCTAATTACATCTTAGTCGGTGTCTGTGGCACTAGCATGACTGAATGCCCCGCCGAAGTATTTTTAAATAGTTTAGAAATAATCCGATGAATGGGCTAATATATATTTGATCCCACAGTGCTGCTTACATGGGGTCTACAAGAACTTCATGCCAACCAGGAGACAATTGTCAAGATTTCTGCTGCTGGCCAACGTAAGTTTGTTTTTATAAACTAGAAATTCAAACTCCTAATTATCACCTTCGACTTAGGCCTGGGCTACACTGGGGGATGGAGACAGTTCAAACTAAGATACGTAACTTCAGCTACGCTATTTGTGTAGCTGAAGTTGAAGTACCTTAGTTCGACTTACCTGGCCATCCTCACGGTAGTGAGTTGACCATGGCGACTCCCCCGTTGACTCTGCTTATTCTTCCTGTTGAGGTGGAGTGCAGGCATCGATTCAGGGATTGATTTATCACATCTAGACAAGACGCGATAAATCAAACCCGCTGATCCGGTGGGTATTATAGACGTACCCTTAGCCTTTGCCCAGGTCTGGTGCTGCTGCTCCTACTTTTTCACTTATCCTCCACACTGCTAACTCCTCACCCACTCATGGATCCTGCTGGAAAACTGCCATATGTTATGTTTCACATGCAACCTCAATCTACTCCTTCAGATTTGAGGCTCATTTATTTCACTTGGCTTCTGTTTCACCGCTTCAGCTCTCTTGCTTGCCTAAATTTGTTCCCTCAAACCTAAATGTAATATTTCAGCATATTAACCCCTCGTTCCTCACTCAAGTTAGTTATGTGTTTAACAGAGGAACCAACGGGAGAGTCTGAGCCAGGATGATCTTGTAGTTAAGGAATTGTACAGTGACTCAGAAGATCTCCGTTCTTCTGTAATTACTGGCAGAGGAGAAACTGTTCACATGTATTTCAGGATGGAGCATTGTCTAGTAGTTACTGCTAGACAAGAGACTAGGAGCTAGGACTTCTGGATTCTGTTCTCGGCTCTGCTGCTGACTTGCTGTGTGATCTTGGGACAAAACACCAATTTTAAGGGATTTAGATAATCGGCTCCCATTAGGAGCCTGTGAAGATCACAGGTAAACTGAAGACCAGAGAATCTAAAGGAATCTGGCATTATACTACAGGTTGATTTTTGGCATCCTAACGTATCTCTGGGCTTAACCAATTCACCATTGTAAAGCACTTTCAGATCCTCAGCTGAAGGATGTCATGTATGTTCAAGCTCTTTCTAGTACTTGCTTATCGGTTCCAGCTCAGTGGGAGGCCGGGGTTTATGCCAAGATTCCTTTGCATCCCTTGGAAAGTACAGGCTGGGAGAAAGTTTGCATGACGGGTAGGAGGTGCCTTTTGGTTTTCCATCCATTTCTCTGTAGCCACTACGTAGCCAGGCTTCCTTAGGATAATTCCACTCCCCTGCTTTGAGGGGTGAGACTTCTGAGGTTGCTTCCAAACCAGCTCCCCCTACGCAGCAATGCGGTGCTCTGCTTCCTGAGCCCAATGTTCTGCTCGTGACAAGCTGCTGAAAAACTGTAAGAATCTGTGGCGGCTCTGCCAATGTCAGGGACGTGTCCTCTTTCCCAGTACCCAGCTTTTTCCCAAATTCCAGGGTCGTGTCCCCTTTCCTATTACTCAGCTTTTTCCCGAATGTTTTGGTTTGAGTGTCTCTGCAGAGACTGAAGAGGGAGGCTCGGTTTAATCTTTGTCAGTGAAAACCATCAGCTTCCACCTTGGCGCAGACACTCACAGATGCTAGTAATTACTGTGCAAACATGTGCACACATGCCTAGGTGACACCGGGACATCATCCCCGTGCAGCCTGAGGCTAGGTTGACCTAATCAAAGCCTCAGAGCTGGTCAGATTGTTTTTAAAACAGCGTGTTGGGGAAAAAAGGGCTTTTCTGCTTTCTTCGTAGACAAAATACGTCGGATTCAACTGGTCACTGGATATGTTGGAAGTTCTGACTGTGTATATGTGTGTGTCTGTAACTTGTTTTTTGATTGGCATATCTCGTGTGGTGCTGCAAAATGCTGAACACTCCAATGCAGGAAAGCACTTATGCATGTGCTTAATTTTAAGCACATAAGCAGTCCTATCTGAAGTCAGTGAGCCGGGTCATGTGCCTAAAGTTGATCACATGCTTATTAATGGCGCTTGAAAGATGGTTTTTTACACACCTATTCTCCCACCACCCAAAACCTCCTTTCTCTCTGCATAGATACAGGTTGCACACCTCCCCCCTCCTCCCAATATTTTTAAGGGGTCATTAAATATTTTCAATCAAGTTTCTTTTGGTTGTTGAAAACTAAGTAACTTTCAAGAAAAGTTGTGGACTTCCTTGAAATGTCTTTTTATTTTTGCTAAACATATTGCAACATTTGCATTGAAATGCGTGTTGCACGCATTATCCTAGACTAGTCTAAAAGCCCATGTATACGGGCCAACGGTAATGGCTCGCGGCCCCCCCACTCGCTCAGCTCTCTCCCCCCTCCCCACTCCAAGGGCCCCCCTTCACTCGCTCATCCCCCCTCCCCCACTCCAAGGGCCACCCCGCTCACTCAGCCCCCCCTTCCCCCCACTCCAAGGGCTCCCCCCGCTCACTCAGCCCCCCTCCCCCCACTCCAAGGCCCCCCTGCCTGCGCCCAGCCACCCTCCTGCCCGCGCTCCCGAGCCTCTGATCCAGACCCTGCTTCCCTCTCGGCAGCACATACGCGGCGGCCATGTTGTGCTGCCGAACTACACCTCCCAGCATGCCGTTCGTCTGGGCCGTCTCTACTGCGCATGACGGCTTCACACACACTTCTCTAGCCGATTATTATATAGGATGTTCAGCTTTGGCAGTTCTCTGTGTTATGGCCCCCATTACAAACCGCCCAGTTTCACCCAGGAAGTCTGTTGCTCAGCAAGGTCTTTGAATCCTTATCTCCTAAATCAAGGGAGAGCAAACTTTTTGGCCCTAGGGCCACAACAGGATTGCAAAACTGTATGGAGGGCTGGATAAGGAAGGCTGTGCCTTCCCAAATAGCCTGGCCCGCACTCCCTATCCGACCGCCACCCATTGCCGCCCCCTGACTGCCCCCTCAGAACCTCCAACCCATCCAACCCTCCCTGCTCCTTTTCCCCTTACCGCCCCCTGCCAGGACCCCACTCCCCAAACCGCCCCCCCCAGGACCCCACCTCCTATCCAACTGCCCCGCTCCCTGTCCCCTCACTGCTCCACTCCCTATCCATCACTCCCCACTCTCTGACGGGCCCCCCAGGACTCCCATGTTTATCCAACAACACCCCCTTCCAGATCCCCGTCCTCTGACCACACCCTCCAGGACCTCCGCCCCACCCAACGGCCCCCTGCTCCCTTTCCCCTAATTGCCTCCCGGGACCCCTGACCCCTTATCCAACCCCCAGGCCGCAGTCCCCTTACCATGCCACCCAGAGCAGCATGTCTGGCAGCCTTGCCGCCCAGCCAGAGTCCGACATGCTGCCGCGCTGCCCCACAGGAGTGTGCAGCCCTACTGCCCAGAGCGCTGCTCGTGCTCTGTGGGGAAGAGGGGAACAACGGGGGAGGGGCCGGGGGCAGCCTCCCCAGCCTCGAACTCAGGTGCCAGCAGGACAGTCTAGTGGGCTGGACGTGGACCGCAGGCCATAGTTTGCCCACCCCTGTCCTAAATCCTATGCAAACACTAACCACTGGACCATCCTCCCTCTCTAAAACTGCTACAACTCAAGTCTTCTATATTCACATATAAACTATCATCAGTCACTAGCTGCTCAGCCTTTTCCGCATCGTCCTGTGGATCATCTGAGTCTCTGTGTTGAACGGAGTCACTGAATATGTTAATTAAGAGATTTTTATACCCTTGCTTTAGCTGAAGTGGTAAAGACTCTCTAGGTTACTGAAATCTAAGGTGAGCAGATGGGAAACCCCAAGTCGCAAGGCTGAATTGTTTCTGGTCCTGCAGTGCCGGGGGCCAGATCACAAAGTTACACTGGATTTTGGGAGCTCCAAGTCTGGCCTCAGGACAACACAGTGGAAATCCCATATGCCTGGATTTCTTGCTGTTTCTCTCTGGATGAGAGAAATCGATAGTCAGCTGAACTTTCCTTCCCCCTGGCCCCGTAAACCTGGCTCACTGAATTCTGTTGTCACCTGAGTATAAATGTGCATCCTGACAGCATGTGTCTTGTTCTCTTCCAGTGATGCAGTGCTCTGCTTCGGTAGATATCCTCCTTCTGTTAGATGGGTCATACAGCATTGGCAAAGGAAGCTTTGAGAGGTCTAAGCACTTCGCAGGCAAACTCTGTGATGCCTTGGACATCAATCCGGATAGGGTGAGTGCGGCAGTAAATGTCTCGATTTAGTTACCAACAGCACGGTTCTACCTGACACGTCCAAAGACAATATGTGTAGAGTGACATGAAAAACATTGGAGCTGTCCGGAACGGGGGGATCCAAAGGTAACCCAGAATAGGATACGGAGGGGTTCTACGAATAGCTGATGCTGGATCATATGTATATGTTATCAATGTTTCAACATTCCATTTGGCATTTAAAAATATGGGACAAGATCTTGCAGACTCAAGGTTACTAGCAAGAATTTTTAAGAGTGATTAGTGATTTTTGGATGCCTATGTTGAGACTAATTAAAAGAATCTGATTTTTCAGAGGGCGGGTACTCAGTGCTTTCTGAAAATCGGGCCCCTTGAATTTGTCCCAATCACCATCCAAGTCTCTGGCATTTAGAGGGGTCCGTCCCGTATAAAATGAATTAAAATAAATGGGAAGGGAAAGGAACCAGCTCAGCTCCTCATTATTTTCCTTTCTTATTTTGGAGGTGGGCTTAAATCAAGGTCTAATGATGGGGTTAGACAACTAGGAAGATTTTCCATGAAAACCGAAACTGAATATACAGCGATGAAGCAGTTTTGACTCTGCATTGCCATGGGCCTATGGAAAATCTTACAGTTTCAGCTTTTAGGATATTTTTAAAACACTCCATAGCCCCTTTTGGGACTTTCATACGTGTATCCCTAGATCTTACCTGCTACCTGGAGCCTCCTGAGACCTTACAGGCTTGAATGAACAGTAACAGCCTTGCCTAAGATGTTTCGAGGGAAGGTTTGTTCTATCTCCAGCTCCGGGTCCTACCTCGCATATCATGCCTAGTGTAACTGCCTGGGAGAGGCTGACTACTGTTCCCGTCTATAACTAGGGAAGATGTTAGCTGCGCCTGAAATCTGTTTAGGTGGCTACTCCACTCCCTTTGTTTTGTCTTGTTGCTGCGGCTGCATGCCCCCAAGGTGGCTGCCTTCAGGGATTGCGGGGGAGGAGGGGGTGATCCCTACATCTACTACGGTTACAGTTCTCTGGGATGAAAAGTGATGGTATAAATAGACATTCAATAATATTGCGGGGTCAAGAGACGGGGCTATAGCAACTGCTGTGGCGCATGGAGATGGGACGGCTTCTGGGGAGCGGCTAGGAACTGTTCCCCTTTCCCCATCAGCTGCCACTTGGCCAATCGTAGCAGCCTGGCTAGTCGGGGCGGGCGTGCAGGTACTACACACAGGTGACAGTGTGTGGCCCAAGCCAGCCGGGAGAGGCGTCTGCTCATGTGACTCTCCAGCAGAGATATCCGGCCTGGGGGAGGGGCAGGAGCATCAGCTGCTCAGGTGGGGACAGGGAAGAGGGAAGGAGTGTCAGGGCAACAGCTGGTGAGGTGTGAAGGAGGCATGGAGCACCAAGGAGCTGCTATAGGAATGGCAGTAAGAGGTGCCAGGGTACCTGGAGCCGGCTGCCTCCGTTGAGCTCAATAGCTCCCTTCACTCCCACCTCTATCCCTCCACCTCCCCCAGTCCAGCGAGCTGCTGCCTCCCAGCTTTGGAGTGTGAGTGACTGGTATTTATTGGGGGGCTTAGCCAAGCCGGGCAATGAGAAGAGTGTGATTTATCTCGCGACAATTCCAAGTTCCTAAATCTGTCACCTAATCGAAATAATACAAGACTTCCAGCCACCTGCTCCTTATGCTATTTAACCTCTTCTTTCAGGTTAGAGTGGGAGTGATACAGTTTAGCTCAACTCCCCAGCTAGAGTTCCCCTTGGATTCCTATGTAACCAAGCAGGAAGTAAAGGAGGAAATCAAGAAGATTGTGTTCAAGTAAGTTCTGTTAGACAGCCCTGTTCTCTCTGAGGGTGTGCGCATTTTCTGGCAAGGCCTCCTGTCCTGTCCTTCACTCTGCTGACTAGGAAAGAGTGAAGTGGATTCCTGTTAGAGCTCGTCAGCAGTGCCTGTTGTAGCCAGTGATTTTAGTGTAGTATCCATTTATTGTGTGATGTTATCATTAATCAATTTATGTTTCATATGTTCATTGTATGTTAATTAGAGTTAATTTGTAGGATTATAAAAGTATAAAATTGATCAGTATTTAGAAGAACCAAGTATTAGACATGAGTAAAACAATCTGAAATGCAAGACTTGTAGGTTGAGGCCTGCAAGACTTTGGCGTAGTTATTTTAGGCCTTGGAGATAAGAAATGTTGACATAAGTGACCGAGAAATAACCCAATGCCCTAAGATTATGGGAAGAGAGGTAACGAGGGATAATATTGCAAAAAATGACTCTGAAAATTGATGATTAGATCATAAAAATACTGTAAAGGCATATCTGTCTCAGGCATGTCTTAATCATGGGATACAGGTTGTGCATGAATGCTAATGAGAACAAAGGGAATTTACACAGCCTATAGTAAATTGGGGTCCCTTAAGTTTCCAGGGGACACAGACCAATAGGAGAAAAGAGGGTGGAAACTTTTATGGACACACGCAGAATGTAGGTACAGACAGAATCACATTATAAAAAGGGAGTGCCCAGAATGGGAAAACTGAGCTCCCTCTGGGAGACTCCAGCAGGAACTATCCCTCTGTGGATGATCAAGCCATGAGAGATCCCTCAGACCCTAACACTGTTGTTAAGGATGTGAGTATAACTAGAGTTGTAACTTGTGCATAGGTCAGTATAGACTTTCTATATGCTTGGGTAATTATAACTTTAATTGTAACTTAGATAAAACGTATAAAATCGACTAGACTTTGCATTGGTAAATATATGTGTGGTCACTATCCATGGTTTTATGTGTTCCTAGAGACGAACTCTGAAGCAAGTAGCAGAGGTGATTTTCACTCTGTTAAGCTTGAAACTGTAGTCGTCAGAGCCGAACCCACTGTGATGTAATACCATATTACAAAATTCACTTTAAATAAAATAAAAGGCTACACTGACAATCAGTTGTAGGGGTTACACTGGAGAGAGACACTCTCAGTCCCTGCTAGGTTGGCCAGTTAGAATGAAAATTGATTGTGGGGCTCCCATGGGGCAGAGCAGCAGTCTAACACTAAAATTACCTTTTGGGTCCATGATTACTTCTACGTCCAGATGATTACCTCCTTTAAGAGCATTGCCATGAATTCTTGTAGGTCCTCATGAAACTTGAGAGGAAATGAGGAAGCACTCTAAATTTGACACCTAGATAAAGATCATGCACAGACTTTTAACCACCAGGCCATTTTGTTACTTCTTGCACTTCACGCAGCTTGTTTGCTGAAACTAGACTTGGTTGGTTTCTATAGTTGTCAGTTTCGTTTCTGATCTTTCTTTCTTATCACACTGCGGCTGGGTTTCCATTTCCACAGTCTTGTCAACCCAAGTGTTCAAAAATCATGAGCAGGCCCCCAAAATCATAAGTTCACTTTAAAAATGATGATTTTTTTTAAAAAAAAAGTCTGGTTCTTGTTGTTTGTCTTCTGGTCTTTGAGCGTTTAGGGTTCATATTTTCAAGCTGTTCTCCCCAGTCACAAGGGATAGTGGGAGCACCTATCCCTGTTAAAGTCAAAGGCAAAACTCCTATTGATTTCAGCAGGCCAAGATTTTGTCCTAGAAACTTACTTTTTAATGACAGTTGAGATCTCAATGTATTCATGTAGCTCTAGGAAATGGAGTTGGAGTTTCAAAGAAGCCTGTGAGGTGAGATCCGGGTTTCTGTTTCCTTCAGGCCTTCGAAAATCCTAGCCTAATGGTATGCCTATGCCATCCTACTTAGGGTGACCAGATCGAAAGTGTGGAAAATTGGCAGGGGATGAGGGGTAATAGGCACCATATAAGAAAAAGCCCCAAATATCAGGACTCTCCCTATAAAATCGGGACATCTGGTCACCCTAATCATACCTATGTCAGTGTAACTGTGCTGGCGTAACCTCCTAGTGTAAACACACTGTACCACAACAAACGTTTTTCTGTCTGTATAGGAACCTCGTCCCCAAATATTAGTTACATCAACAGAAGACCTGCTATATTGATAGAGCCGTGTCTACACTACATGTTTTTTCAGCATAGATATATTGGTCAGGAATATGAGGGTTTTTTCACACCCATAGCTTAAGCTATAAGAAAGGAAGTTGGAGCCAAAATCATCTCCTTTTTAAAAAGTGCTTCTTTTGTTTGGGTGGTAGGGAAGGTCATATTGAGCCGATGAAAGTAAGTGGGGACAAAATATAGGAGTATCTCCCACAGGCTGTAGAATTTCAGCAGAAAAGGCATTCGGGTTAAAGGATCAGCTCATTCAATAGTCAAAGTGTCTAAATGAATTCTGAATATGGCCCAGAGTTTGCATACAAGCTCAAGAGCCTCTTCAACTTCTTCAAGCAAGCAAAATCTGTAGTTTTTTCAGTGACAACTTAATTATACAGTCTCGAAAACCTTTTGTGTAATGTTCCAGGGGAAGTATAGCAGAGAGATACCAGCTCCTCTTTGGCTCTTGTTTCAAAGCCACTGAGAGCAGAGAAAATGAAGCCACACTGGATATCTGGAATTTGCCTTGGCACTGAAAATGTATTTTAATGATGGCAGATGAATGTTGACAGATCTAACAGAAATAATGGCCTTACATGTGTCCATTTTATCTAGTTTTAGATGAAAGACTGAAATATAGGAATGAACAAAATAGTTATGGATAGATTCCAGCTACCAGGTTGCCAAAAATAAGATTTCTGTTTGGGAGGCTCTGAAAGTGTTATCCTGATGCTTTTCATTTCTGGGTTTATGGCAGAATTTCTTCTTTGAAAGGCTCTAACCCCAAATTCTGATTTTGAACCTCTTCTAATCCCCATGGCTCAAATTGATACAGTTCATTGGGGGCATCGTACGGAATGTATATTGTATATTTTCACTCATGTGGCATCTTTCATCCACATTACTAATGTTAAGCAATTATTTAAGGCTTCAAACAACCCATGAGTTATGTGACTAATAATATGCCTTACATCTAAAAGACAGAAAGGTATATGGTGAAACATAGAGAAATAAATGGACTTGGAGAGTTTAGGAGCTCTGAGCAGGCATATGATCAAATACTTGATATATCACGAAGTTCAGTCGCTATTAAAATAGAGAATCATTCAAACAAATTAAAACTGATTTGGAAGCACAGAATTGTATGTATGAGAGAGAGACCGTGTGTGTGACAATATATATGAAGAACATCATGCCTCAAAGAAAGAATTGACATTTGTAGTCAGGCTGCCCTTAATTGCTTTGAACTGAAGTAAAAGCAATACTAAAAGGCAATAGCAGGAATGGTTTATATTGAAACTCATCAGCCAAGATTAGAAAACAGATGGGAACGGCTCTTTAGCTAGAGAGGCTTAATTAGCTAAAGGCCTCAAGGTGGTCTGGGCTTACTCTGATATCAAATGTTGAATCAAGGATGGCAGGTTACAGAACTCTTGGTTTATATAGTCCGCAGGAGGGTTGGGGCAGGACATTTGTGCTCATCTGATAGAGTTGTTGGAAGTAACGCGTGACAAATGTTAAACCCTAAAATATAAGGATAAATGGTAAAGGGGCAAGAGTTAAAATAAAGGGTTGGGGTCAATACATCAACTGCCCTGGTTTTTACACCCATCTAATTGGGTAGTTCTCATTCAGAGTAATATGTAGGACTGAGGCCCTCACTTGTAAACTCCTCAGGGAAAGGACTGTTACCTCCTGCCTGTCAGTGCCCGTGCAAGGAGCCCAGTGCTGACTGGGGGTTCTATCAATGCTATTCTAGTAAAAAGCTAAGATTTTTCAAGGCCACCTAATGGGAATTACGTGTCCAAATCCCTTCACATTAAACAGCTCCTCTCTAGCTCAAGCTGGGCAGCTGAAACGGAGGCACCCACAGTGACGGATGCCTTTGGAATATACAGTCCTCTTCACACAGGAAGTCTGTGGCCAGGCCAGAAATTGAAGCCTAGCGTCGCCGCGCCTTAACAGCTTTTAATATTTATGTCTTTGTACCGGGGAAGTGTCTCAGAGCCACAGTCCTGGACCAGACCCCATTCATAGCCTCCTAAAAGTGTAGAAATGGGTGGGATTTCGAGAGGTCATCTAGTCCAGTCCCCTGCACTCAAGGCAGGGCTAAGTATTATCTAAACCAGGGATAGGTAACCTGTGGCACGCATGCCAAAGGCGGCACGCGAGCTGATTTTCAGTGGCACTCACACTGTCCTGGCCACCAGTCGGGGGGTGGGGGGGCTCATTTTAACTTAATTTTAAATGAAGCTTCTTAAACATTTTAAAAACCTTGTTTACTTTACATACAATGATAGTTTAGTTCTATATTATAGACTTATAGAAAGAGACCTTCTAAAAACGTTAAAATGTATTACTGGCACTCAAACCTTAAATTAGAGTGAATAAATAAAGACTCGGCACACCGCTTCTGAAAGGTTGCCGATCCCTGATCTAAACCATCCCTGACAGAGGTTTGTCTAATCTGCTCTTAAAAAATCTCCAGTAACAGAGGTTCAACAACCTTTCTCGGCAATTTATTCCAGTGCTTAACTATCCTGAGAGGAAGTTTTTCCTAATGTCCAAACTAAACCTCCCTTGCTGCAATTTAAGCCCATTGCTTCTTGTCCTATCCTCAGAGGTTAACAGGAACAATTTTCCTCCCTCCTTGTAAAAGCCTTTTATGTATTTAAAAACAGTTATCATGTCCCCTCTCGGTTTTTTCTTCTCTAGACTAAACATTGTCCTAGTCTGCTAGTTTGGCAAACCAAAAAATGGCTCTGCTCCCAAAAAGCTTACAACTAAGACAAGAAACAACATGTGGATAGAGGTGGGAGAGCCCAAGGAAACAACTACCATGCCTTCCTTGTAAATTTGTGTTTTCCCTAAAATTTTACATAGTATTTTATTCATTTTGTGTGTGCCTCAAGCTGCCTGTGATGTGGTGTGAATTTTATCCGGTAAAAATGCATTGTTTAATACCCAATAAGGAATTAAGTCCTATAATTACAGTTAGAATTGTATAACTTTAACAGTCTTACAGCTAACTGTGCATGCCACCAGACACTGGGGAAGGAGACAGAGAATATGGATTCTTATGCTGTATTTAAATAGCAGGCAGCGGTTTACAACACCGACACTGTAGACTTTATTCTTAGCCTTTGTAGAGCAGCTGCAAGGCTCATGGGCTCTGTTATTCTGTAATACTTAACAACTGTCCAGGTTTACAAAGCAATTTATATCACTGGTGGAATGTACAACCCGTTGGCACTTGTGTGGGTACAGATCTAGTTGGGTACTGGATAAATGATAGTGTTAAATTAGTCGCTTTTTCCTACATTTGCATGGCCAGTAGGTATTCCCACTCCAGCCTCAGGGTACCATGACTGACAAAATATTCAGTTCCTTGACTCTTCGCTGCAAGTGCATCTCCACGAGCTGCATTTATGGGTCATTCTCTGAACTAGACATGGAGGAAAGAAGAACACAGAGGGAGCAGGGCTTTGTGCTACAGGCATTTCACTAGGAGTCGCACAACGTGGGTTAAGTTCCCAGATCTTCCTGTGTGACCTTTTCCCTCACATGACCTTCCCAGTTTTCAGGAGAGCTCAGGACCAGACTTCAAATGCTCAGTACCCAAAATTAGGGCCAGATTTTCATAAGAACTCATCATTTCTATGGACACCAAATAAGGGCCTGGCACTAAGAAGTGCTTATGGACAGATTTTCGAAAACCCCCAGCTGAGGTCTTCATCCCTTGGAGCCCTTTTGAAAATCTGATCCTTAACCTGACCTTCTGCCTTGATTCCCCTCTGTAAAATGGGGATAATAGTACTTCCCTTCTCCCACCCCTTGCCTTGTCTATTTAGACTATAAGCTCTTCAGGGAGAGACTCTCTTACTATACTTGTACAGCAGCTAGCACAATGGGATCCCAATCTCCGCCATGGCCTCTAGATGCTACTGTCAGACCCATAATAATGCAATGAAACAGGTCCCATGATTAGAGTATGTTGGTGTCAAAGACAAAACCGAAGTGAAGTTGATCATTTGTGCCAATTTAAAATGGTTGCAAGTTTGACCTCTTCTCCAATCAGGAAAGTGCCTGTGGCTGTGACCAGATAATTGAATTCTAAAGCAGACTGGGATTCTTGGAACTGCTTATTTGCATATTAATACCCAGAATGCCTTTCCAGCTTGGAGCTGTATCTACGCAGCTGTGCTCTACTAGTGGGATTCCTGGATGGCTTTTCCCCACCTTCACCTTCCTCACCTCACTGCTTTAATTTATTGTGAAAATCCAGGTGAACTGCTCTCTGTGCCTGGCTCTTTGTTCGTCATTAATTTAAAAGTTTTTCTAGGAAGGATGAATAAAGAGTGCCTTGTATCCCCCTCCCCCACCCCCCACAGACTTATCAGTTTCCAGGGATACACTAAGAAGTCCTTTGGGATTTGCCTTTTTGGGGGGTTTATGACTGACGAACAAATGGCATTCTGTGGAAAATCAAATGAACCAAAGAGCAGCAAGTGAGAGCAGGGATTGTGCCTCTGGGCACAGCTGAATTGCCAGCCCTTAATTAAGACACATTCTCCAAAACAAACACAGTGAGTTACCACGCACAGATTCCCTGCCCTCTTTTAGCCATGGCTCCGAGGCACCTAGCTGTAGTTCTAGACCAAATAAATTCACTACAGTTTTGCTCTCTGTAAGGGGCTTGTACCTGCAGTATAAAATTTACACCCATTGGAAAGCAAGATGTTTGAGGTGTTCATATTTTCACAAACACTCTACGGGGGGGGGGGGGGAAGCTTGTGACGGTGCTGTTCCTGGTGGGACCAACTGTGAGTGCCAAATCAGGACAAATTGCTTCCAAAAGGGCAACTAGAGCCCAAAGCTGGGGGGTTTCCACCTTTAAGGCAAACCAAACCAGCAAAACAGAAAAGACTTTGGTTTCGCCCCACTGGCTAGCCACAAATCACATAAGCAATTCCCTTAGACACTCCAGCTTCCCAGTATCACCACCAGCAACCACCTGTCCTGAGGCAAATGGTTATGAAAACCAATACCCCAATAAAGAAAACGGTTCTCCCCAATTCCAAAGAATCAGGCCCCAGACCCAGGTCAATATACAAATCAGATCTTACCCACAACTCACGCTGTTGCCAATCCTTTAGAATCTAAAAACTAAAGGTTTATTATGCAAGGAAAAAGGTATAGGTGAGGGTTAGGAATGGTTAAAGGAAATCAGTTACATGCAGTAATGGTAGATCTCTTGTTTCAGGCTTGCAGTAGAGGTATAATAAACTGCAGGTTCAAATCAAAGTCTCTGGAATGCATCCCTTCCAGGGATGGATCATCAGTCCATTGGCCAGAGCTTTCATACGTAGCAAAGTTCCATTCAGAGGTAGAAGCAAGGCTGAAGACTGGAGGTTGAAGACAAAATGGAGGGAGTTTCTCCCAGGTTTTATAGACTTCCTCTTGTGGGCGAAGATCGCCCTCCTCCTTCCTATGCAGAGTCCAGTTGCAAAATGGAAGTTCATAGCCACATGGTCCAGTTACAGGACTCTCCAAGATTCAGTTCCTGATCAGCCAGGCCACATTCCTGGAGAAGCTCGGGTGTGGATGGGCATCTACAAAGTTCATTGTGTAGCTGATGGTCCTCAATGGGCCATCAGCCAGGCCAGCCGAGCTAACAACAGCTTGACTGGGATTGCACCCAGAAACCAAGCATAAGTTTGAAATACAGACACCAGATAGCCAATATTTTTAACTTTAGCTACAAAAAAGATACACACATACAGATAGATTAATCATAATCAGCAGACCATAACCTGGTCGTAGACACCTTATATGACCCCCTTTACACAATATTTGATGCCCCTAGAGGACCTTGGTTGCACCAATGATCTATATGATCCCAGATAATTTCAGTAACGTGACAGGCTGGCAAATGGAAGATTTCATTGTTAATCAGCTCTTCCCTACAGGAGCAGTGTAGCTCTCAAAGCACTTTGTAAAGAAAGGTCAGCCTCATTATATAAATGGGGAGACTGAGGTATACACCATTGAAGTGACTTGCCTGAGGTCACAGAAGAGGGACTTGAACCCCAGGTTCCTAACCTAGTGCTCTTTCTGCTGGGCCGTGGTGATTGGTATGGTCCAGTCTTCTCTTTAATACATGAGTTACCATGAGTCTTTTGCCCAAGGTAGCCATCCCATTATTGCATCTGTGGGGTTTTTTTTCTCAAGGCATGTCTGCACCTGTGGGGTCGGGGAGGAGGAGTCAAAGGTAGGGGAGCTGTCAACCGACAGCAGGAAGGTGGTGACCGTTACAGAATTAGACTCGCCAGTATGGCTGTGCAATGGGTCTAATTGCAGAAGTGCCCTAGCCTTGGTGCTACCAGAACACAGGCAGCGGGAATGGGGAGAAAGCAAAAGGGAGTCGAACACTTCGCCCCAAACCTCTTCTTTCAAGCCTCTCTTGCTTGTTTCAGAGGCGGGAGCACAGAAACGGGGCTCATGCTGAAACACGTTCTCCAGAAAGGTTTCCCTGGTGGCAGAAATTCCTCTGTCCCTGAAATCCTGATCATTGTCTCGGACGGGAAATCACAAGGCAATGTAGCAATACCCGCCAAGCAGCTGAAGGACAGAGGCACCACAGTATTTGCTGTGGGAGTCAAGTTTCCAAGGTAAGAAATTGTCTTGTGGGGAGGGGGCAGGAGGTGGTGCACTGCCAACAGACTAGCCATTGCCCTCAGCATCTAAGTCCCCTGAGCAAGGCCAAGTGGGCGAGGGGCAATCAGAGAGCTGGAGGTGTGATTTGTGGGGGATTAGGGGTGCTGGTAATTCAGCAGCACCCCCTGACTTGAAGTAGTTTCCATCATATACGGGGTTTACAGTTTGGTTCAATGGCTCTCAGCGCCCCTCACTATACAAATTGTTCCAGCCCCCCCGGAGGGATATGAATGTGGAGCAGGCGGTCATTCTGTGAATGGGGTGAGAGAGAAAGAAGGGCGCTTGGAGGGAGAAGGGCGCTGTTATGAGCACGTGTCTTTAGAAATGTGGATGGATTTTTAAGAGCAGATACTCTGGGGTCCTGTGTGGACGTAAAGCTCCGTCACTAGTAGTTCTGAGTGTTTGTTCTTTTTAATGCCCCTCCAGGGAAATAACAGTGCCTGCAAAGGGCCTGATCTTGATCTTTAATGCCAGGTGCTTGCATTAACATGTCCTGTTACCTGTGCAGGTGGGAGGAGCTGCACATGCTGGCCAGTGAACCAGCTGAGCAGCATGTGCTGTTTGCTGAACACGTGGCTGATGCTGCCAATGGTCTGTATAGCACCCTCACCAGCTCGACTGTCTGCAGCGCTGTCTCTCCAGGTAACTCTAGGCCACCTTGGCGCATGTTTGCTAGTGACTGTCCTGCCTTTCACTTCTGCATGGGGAATGTCAGCTTGGCCTTTCACTTCCAGAGCTTCTCTCTTAAGCTGGCACTTCTAATGCAGCTCACAGGGTGGCATGGTCTACCCCTTTGGGAGAGGTCTTCTCCTCTGTCCAGAGGAAAGAAATGGAGGCTGTTGACAGGTTAGCATCAATCTAAAGATGACTTCAAGACAGAGAAACACACCCATGTGTGCTGCTCAAAGCCTGAGACCTGCCAAAACCACTGGGGCTGTGTGAAAGAGAGGATGGTCCAGTGATCAGTGAACTCTCCTAGGTCTTAGGAGACCTGAGTTTGAGTCCTTACTCTGCCACAGTCTTACTGTGTGACCTTGGTCAAGTCACTTAGACTCTCTGTGCCTCAGTCCCCCATTTAAAATGGGGATGATTCCTACCTCAAAGAGGTGTTGAGGATAAATGCATTAAAAATAGTGAGGCACTCAGATATACAGTAGTGAGGGGTAATATAAACACCTAAGTGAGATGGTAGGTGAAGATCCCCTAGAAACCACATGTGATCATGTAAGTCACATTGCTTAATCCACTGCTGGAAGGTGCTTAGATAGTACGGTGGTATAGAAAGCTGTGCAGACCAGGGATGGACCCAGTTGTTGCAGGTATTGTGCCAGAACAAAGCAAACTAAAGCAGCTTTGCCCAGAAATCCAGTAAAGGGCTGACCTGCCCACCAGCGGCACGTTGACTTGTTTTGAGGCATCACCGAGGGACTTGTCAAAAAGCTGCAATGAACGTTCTTTGCTGGACAAAGAGGCAAGCTGGGACTGCTGTCGATTGAGAATTATCCAGCTGTGTCAGCTCCCAGACAGCTTTCCTTGCAGACAGATGCACCAGCTATTTTGTGTGTGCTCTTCGTGCCAGGTTGCAAGATTGAATCTCACCCTTGCGAACGCAAGACACTGGAGACCGTGAAAGAGCTGGCTGGGAACTATGTGTGTTGGAAAGGGTCGAAGAGACCAAATGCAGTGCATACATCTCTCTGCCCGTTTTACAGGTGAGTCAGCCAGCCTTCTCTCCTGAAGTTAGTCGTGCACACAGAGTGAGAGCGCACACACATCCATTGTTAGGCATGACTGCTTGGGTTTGTGACTTATTGTAACTATATTAATATGTACAGTAAACCCTCGATTTAACGGACCTCGATTTAACAGACTTCGGATGCAACGGACAAAATTTCTAAGCAAGTCTGATGCGTCCGAAATCCATTTGTCGAGGGCTGGCTGCCGGCTCCCGCCCAGGTCCCACCAGCGGGCGGGCTGGCTGCCGGCTCCCGCCAGCGGGCGGGCTGGCTGCCGGCTCTCGCCCGGGTCCCGCCAGCGGGCGGGCTGGCTGCCGGCTCCCGGCTGCCACCCAGGTCCCAGCAGCCGGGACCCGGGCGGGCTGGCTGACGGCTCCCGGCTGCCGCCCAGGTCCTGGCAGTGGGCAGGCTGCGGAGCTGCCGCCCCGGCCCTGTGGCGGGCGGGCTGCTGCTCCGACAACTCGTTTTTTTTTTTATTATTAAATAACGGACTTTCTGATTTAACGGACACCCCCTCGCCCGAATTAGTCCGTTAAATCGAGGTTCTACTGTATATTAACTCACCTCCTACTGGCCCCAGCTGAGGTTGGGACAGGCTCTGTACATATACTTAGTAAGAGACAGTCTGTGCCCTCAAGAACGTGCAGTCTAAGCAAAAGGTGAGAGGGGAAACTGAGGCATGGAGCGGCAAAGTAACTTGCCCAAGATCACCCAGTAGGTCAGTGGCAGAGCCAGAGATAGAACCAGATTCCCAGGCAGGTTCCCATATCACTGGACCATCCCGCCTGGTATGTAAACAGCCTCATTTATGTATTTCCTATTTGTGCAACACTTGCTTATATTCTATGCAATAAAGCGAGTGGATATATCCCAGACACTGTTGACGCTGAACAGAATCCAGCTAGTTCTGATATTAGCTGTGCAAGCTTTTATTTTCAGGGAAGTCCTTTTATCCGTGTTTAGCGGACCTGAGAGTCCTGGGAGACTCTGGCCTCTGGATGGACTTCAATAACTGTCTGAGGACAGCTCCCACTCATACTGAAGCAAATATTAATCAGATAGGTTGCAAACGGAGAGAGAGATATTATCAGGCAGTGAGTTGTACAAGTAGATTCCTCGTGCGCTGAGGTGAGGATTTATCTGAAAGATTGTGAAACGTATCAGATCCCTAAAGAAATCGAGCGTCTTCTAAAAGCTTAATTACTGCAGTTTGTACAATAAGTGATGTAATTTTAAAATGACCTGCAAAGGAAAATGTAGGTTTGTGGGGGGGTTTTCTGTTTGTTTGTCTGATGTATAAAGAGCGCCTGAATGGGAAGAGAGGCAGAAGGGGAGGAATTGTTGGTGTTTTTTCCCTTGCTTGTTTTTTATACTAGAAATTCAGGTCTTGTCTATCCTGGAAAACATTGGGAAACAAGTAGGATTATGACATCAGATACCAAGGAAGTGAAACTTGCCTCATTGAGCTGGGGGTGCCTGGAGGGGATGGCAGTCCAGGGGCTCCATGGGTGCTGGGGGGTGGGGGTGGCCGGGGACCTCCAGAGGTGCTGAGGGAGGGGTGTGAGGGCAGTGCACACATCCCAAGACCCCCACTGGTGCTGGAGAGGCAGGCAGGCTGGAGGAGAACCTCAGCCAATGGGAGCTATGGGGGTGGTACCTGCAAGCACAGGCAGTGCGCAGAGCCCCCTGGCCCTTCCGCTTAGGAGCTGCAGGGACATCCCGGCCACTTCTGGGGGAGCACCCACCCCGCCCTCTGAGTTAAGCGCTGCCGCGCAACCTAACCCAGCCCTCACCCCACACACACCCCCAAACTGCTGCTGCTGTTCGGGCAATCCCTGAGCCAGCCACACCGGCCCCTGTAAAAGTTACAGAGGTTACAGAAAGTCACAGAATCCGTGACCACAGTGACAGACATGCAGCGTTAGTTTTAAACAAGCAAAAAATGGACACAAACATTGTTTATTTTTCCCTTCCAGGTCACCTTTAAGATGAGAGAAATGGTTTAAAAAACATGATCAATGAGCATTCACACATTGATCCCATGTGGGGGGATTCTTAGGGGGTCAAGAATTGCTTTCTAGTACAGCCCTTCCTCTCATATTAACTGGTCAAGTGAGAGCTGGTTGGAAACCAGAGTTTCCATTCCATGGGAAATTGCAACATGTCAACATTTGTTTGTATTTGATTGAGAACAAAAAGTTGATATTTCCCACAGAATGAAAAGTCCAAAAAAGGTCCATTCAGAACTATTGAAATATCTGGTACTGTAAAATATTATAATATCAAATATTTTAATTCAGGATGTAACATGGTTAATAGTCTAAACAAAGTGAAGCAAATTGATAGTCAAAATGATTTGTTGCAACTTTTTCACATCAAATTTAAATTCGCTCACAAATTGACCGGTTCTCACAAACTATTTCAATTTTGACGAAACTGCATTTTTTGACTAACTAGTCAGCCTTGCAAATGCCTTGATAATCTTTTAGATACTTGGTCAGTCCAATTTCATATTTTGTATCAATCTTTCTATCTTAGTTGGAAAAGAGTTTTGATAAAACACCCGGCCAGATGCTACCGAACTACATGCCCAGGTAGGACATGATCTTTCTGAAAAATCTCATATACCTGCTAAGAAAAAAAAAGGGAACTAAAAGCTGCCCGTGTCAAGAATGGATTCATTCAAGTGTAAATAAGTTATATTTAAGAAATTACTGAGTGCTGCTAATGGGGCTTATCTTTGTACATTATTAACGCTCTAGCAAAGCCTTACTTAATTGTGCTTTACTTGAGTGGAGAAAGGCCTTTCTGCAAAGTGAGGGAAAATTGCCTTCCAAATACCCAAATGATCTGACCCTGCCTACGCTCAAAACACTTACAGCTAATCACGGTGTAGCGTGACTGTATTTTCCCTCTGGGCCCAGCCCTTCTCCTTGTCTGGTGTCTTTGCAGATCCCTGCGATTCCCAGCCTTGTCACAACGGAGGCACGTGCATTCCAGAGGGATTATCAAGGTACCACTGTGTGTGTCCTGTTGGATTTGGAGGAGATGCCAGCTGCGGTATGTGGGGGTGCTAGCCTGGCCCACTAGTGCGGTGTTAGCTCTTGAATCTGTCGATTGGGACCATCCCCCCGGAATAGCCTGGTAGAGAATTGTAATGTGGTTTGCTGGATGGGGTTGGGGCTAACCACTGTCTTTTAAACCCAGCTCCAAGGGCTGAGGTTGTTTTCCTACCACTAGATACAGGGCTATGGGGCTGTCCGTGACTGGGACTTGCAGCCTAGTGCCACCTGAACAGGTGCTGACGGAAGATGTTCCGCTTTATCTGCTCTTCCAGGGGACGATCCTTCCTGCTCACTCCTCAGAGCCCCTGTGGCTGCAGAAGGCACCAAGAATGGAGTCCCACCAGTGGTGCCAATTTAGATATTTCGGAAGGTGGCAAATTCAGATCTCTCCCCTCCTCCCTGCCCCTCATAAGAACCCTGTTATGGTCCCTGCTTGCCTCTTCTCCCCAGCAGGGACCCCGAGTCTCGCTCAAGTAGGGAGTGTGCCCTCTCTTTTACCCATACCGTCCATGAGCCTCTGCCGCCAGGAGTCGGTTCTCGGTGGGCTCCCCTACACTCTGCTCTACGGGCACAGACTCCCCGTTGTACTAGGTCACAACTCCATTTGGCCAGGCCACCTCCCCATCTGTCGGGGTGGGGGGAAGCTGGGTCAAATTTAATGGGCACAGCAACCACGTAGTCTGACTAGTGTGGTTTAGTACTGGACCACTGCACTGAAGTGGTCTACCCATGTTGTCCCCCCGAACTTTGCCTATGCAACCTTGATCAAGTGCAAAAATGGGGGAGGGGCATTTGCCATCTCCCCCCCCCCCCCCAGTAGGTGTCATTGAATCCTACTGTATTGAAAAGCCCCTGTGACCTTGTCTACAGTCTCACTGGGGCTCCCGCCATCTCAGCGTGCGGGGAGATCTGGAAGCAGGGCATGAGAAGTGGATCCATCAGCTGAAGGAGGGGGACAGCTGAAGTACCCTGCCTTGGCTTCCCGCACCTTCCCTCCCCTCCCTCAGATCCCGGCAGAACCTCCCTGCACATAGGGGCAGGAAATTTCAGAAGGGATTCGTGGTTCTGGGGGCCCAACTCGAGAAACCTTAAAGGAGCCTGATCTCAGAAAATGTGAGACGTGTCTCAAGTTGTATCAAGAGGTGCCCTTAACCGCTGGATGACTTCCTACAACGTAGTCCTCAGCCCCTCGAGGTTTTTGTGGCATCCTGTCGAAGTGAATGGCACCCTGAGGCCTGATTCTCCTACTGCACAAAACATGTTGCCCACCAGATTGTTTGGTTTTCTTGACAGAGAGGCTGGGGGGTGCATTCTCTCTCCCTCCGATCATTGGGATGGCAGGAGACCCACAGGACAACGTGCTTGCTTATTTTTTGCATTACACGCGGTGACTCTTGCCCTTTGCTTTCAGCGCCGAAGCTGAGTCTGGAGTGCGGCGTGGATCTTCTCTTCCTGGTGGACAGCTCATCTGGAACCACCCTGGAGGGTTTCCTGCGCTACAAGGCCTTCCTGAAAAGGTTCATTCGGGCAGCGCTGAGCAAAGACTCCCCGGCGAATGTCGGCGTGGCCCAGTACAGCAGTGAGGTCCGGATCCCTGTCAAAGTGGGCGAGTACAAGGACGTGGTCGGCCTCACGAAACGCGTCGACGCCATGCTTTTCAGCGGCGGAGGAACCTTCACCGGCAAAGCCCTTCGGTATGTCGCACAGCACGGCTTTAAGAGTGCGTCGGCCTTCGCAGCCGTTCGTGACGATCCCCCGCGGGTGCTTGTCTTGCTTACGGATTCGGAGTCCCAGGATCCGGTGGTAGAAGCCGCTGAATATGCCAGGGGCAGAGGGCTCTTCCTAATCGGCGTGGGCCGCGACTTCTTAAGAGCAGAGCTGGCGGACGTGACTGGGAATCCAAAGCGGACGGTCGTCTATTCCAGCCCCCAGGATCTGTTCAGCAAGATCCCTGAGCTGCAGAAGAAGATCTGCAGCGTACACAGTCCTCCAGGTAAGACCTAGGCCGTCGACTGTCGTGCAGTGACAGAGTCACCGCTCGGGGGAGTTCAAGATTTAAGGAGCAGGGTGGTTACAAGAACAAATTTCCGTTGCCCCCTAAACAGTGGTAGGGGATCCAGTGATACTGGCACTCCCCGGACCTTGAGAGCTAGCTTGTGTCAGGGACTGCAGAGGCTGAAGGCACAGAGCCCCTCTCATGCAAAGACCAGGCAGAACAGCATCCATTGCAGCTGGGGAACGTGGACTGCTCTTCCTCATGCACCCACAGGCACAAATCACTCAAGAAATGGTGAAGAGAGGTTGTGATCCACTCCTGACTTCTGTACCCGCCCAGAGAGCTGGCTAGCCAGTGGGCTAGTGGTTGGTGGGGGCTCGTATGTATCTAGTATTATGTGCCGCTGAAATGGGTAAGTTGCAACATGTGCACTGGCGATTAGGGGGAGGAAATGCAGCCCCTAAGGCACCATCCAAGATTCATCTGGGGCAGCGCTGCTCTAGTCCACCCCCCTCCTTGTGGGCCTGGAAGCTGGTGAACTATTTCCCAGGTCGGTGCCCCAAAGAACGTTCTCCGGTCCCAGGATTTCGCTCCCGTTTCTTCAGGGACTTGGTGTTATTTCTTCAGAATAAAACTGTTGAACGCAAGTTCGACAGCTCAACCGTGAATGTTCCCTCTGATCCCGACCCTTCCGCAGGAGCCTATTTACTCCCTGCATCTACCTGGGCATCAAGGCAAGCCCCTCTGCTCCCTTCTCCTTCCTAGCCTGCTCCCGGCAGGATTACGCTCCACAGGCCACATATGGGAGCCACATATCACCTGGGATATGTCCACTGCTTCAGAGACTCCAGCAGGAGCCTTCCCTGCTCCCTGCAGGTCTCTAGCTCAAATGAGCTATTTGCTGCCTGTTAAGAGGACGAGGTGATTTCCAAGCTATCACCTGATTCTTAGCTTCACTGTTTTAGCTGGGGGGGCAGTTCGTCAGACGCAGGTGAGGCTGAGTCCCTCTCCTCTTAAAGTGCTGGCCACTCTGTGACACGTCTTCAACCACACAGTCTAGCCATAAGTAATTAAGCCTCCTAACATCCCTTGGAGTGAGGGAAGTCGGAATTATTATCTCCATTTTACAGATGGGGTAACTGAGGCACAGAGCAGGTCTGTGTCTTGCCCAAAGCTTCCCAGGGAGTCATTGTCAGAGCCTAAATCAAACCCGAGTGTCCTGGTTCCTCCAATTATGGACTCAAACCACAGGGCCAAGCCCTTGACTGAAAAAGGAATATCCCGGTACATAGAGACAGAAGGTGCGTGAAGGAATATCTTTTATGGGACCAACTTCTCCTGGTGAAAGACAAGCTTTCGAACTTAGGCAGAGCTCTTTGTCATATCTGGGAAAATGACAGAGTCCTGTGGCACCTTAAAGACTAACTAAAGTATTGAAGCATAAGCTTTCGTGGGCTAATACTCACTTCGTCGGATGCTTATGCTTCAGTACTTTAGTTAGTCTTTAAGGTGCCACAGGACTCTTTGGGCTGGTCTCCACTAGGGGGGGAAATCGACTGCAGCTACGTTAATAACATAGCTGAAATCGACGTCTCTACAGCCGACTTACCTCCCATCCTCACGGCGGCGGCGGTCGGCGGCGCGGTCCCCCGTCGACTCCAGCTTGCACCTCTTCAGGAGCTGGACTTCCGGAGTCGACGGGGGAGCCGCTGGTGGTCGATTTATCGCGTCTTAACGAGACGCGATAAATCGATCACCAAAAGATCGATCCCTGCCGGCTCAAGTGAAGACAAGCCCTAAGTCACTTCTGCAATTCCAGACTAACACGGCTACCTCTCTGATTCTTGATATCTGAGAAAGGTACTCAGGTAGTCACAGCTAAATACAAGGTGGAACAGGCTGATTAACATAAGTAGTTAACACATATAGTAAGAGACCATTCAAGGGGAAGGGTTTGGTTCAAAGCAGTGTAACAAGTGAAAAGAAACTAGAAATATAATCTAACCCAGTAGCCCTTGTGTTGATTGTATAGCTGGGGATTCGCTTCTCTAGCTGCTCGTTATAAGGGGGCTGCAAATTCCTGTAATAACGAATTGTAAATTGCAATCGGCCGTTCTATACCGCTCAGTAGTGATGTGTTTGCCCAGAGCAGAGCCAGGTGACTCCTTTGCTTTCCTCCGTCAATCATGACTATATTCTGAAAGGCTTGACGTTTGCTCTCTCCTTTCCAGGCTGCCAGTCGCAGCCTCTGGATCTGGTTTTCGCCTTGGATGCCTCCGCTGGAGTTGGCAGGGAGAACTTTCTGCAGCTGAGGAACTTTGTCGGCAGCAGCTCTCTGCAGTTCAGTGTCAATCGGGACGCCACCCAGATAGGCCTTGTGGTCTACGGCAGCCGGGCTCGCACGGCATTTGCTCTGGACGCGCACGTCACCAGCTCAGCTCTCTTTCAAGCCATCAGCCAAACGCCTTTCCTTGGTGGCTCCGCCTCCGCGGGCAGAGCCTTGCTGCACGTCCATGACGAGGTCCTGACCGTTCCCAAAGGGGCGAGGCCTGGGGCGAGCAAGGCCGTGGTTCTGATCACGGCTGGGAGCGGCACCGAGGATGCAGTCGTTCCAGCTCAACGGCTGCGGAGCAGCGGCGTGTCGGTGTTGATTGTCGGGGTTGGAGGCGCGCGGAGGGACACGCTGCTGAGGATTGCCGGTTCTCCCAACCACCTGATCCGCGTTTCCTCTTACGATGAGCTGCGCCATTACAAAGACTCGATCATTGAAAGAATATGTGAAGGTGAGATGGCTTTTGGCTTCCCATTCTCAGTTCCCACTGCCTGCACCCAGAAACCAGCTGGTAGAAGCCTCATAAAACAGACACACGCAAGGATCTCACTGACCCCCCAGTCCAGTCCATGAGGTTGGGCTTGGCTAGTTTGCCAGTTGTGGTTGCCTGTTGTAATCCTATCTGGGTTAAATCGGTTTTACTCTGTGTGTTAGAGACACAGGAGAGTTTAAATCTAGCTTGAAGTGTGTAGGATGTCAAGATATCCAATGCAATATTCCTACTGGGGGTATGAAGAGGGGACGTATTCCAAAGCAGCTGCTGACGAGTTCCTGATGGGTCACGGGGAAGGTCCCAACACTTGATTGTGTGAGTCCTCTATCCCACCAGGCTTTGGCAAGATTTGGATCCAGATCTGAAACTTGTATCTCAGTCGCAACATTTCCTTCCTGTTGTCCCCTGTCCTCTTGCTGCTCACAGCTGACTTACTTGACCTTGTAGTTACTGACTCCTAACTAACCGTGGGAGCTGTAGGACGAACACTGAGATGGGGCAACTTGTAACTTCGTTACAAATGGTTGCTGTTATGAGGGGCACTTTTGCGAGTGCTCTCAGTGCTGCTGTCTGAGGGCGCAAGTGCACATAGCCTGGGGCCCTGGAGAAGGGGGAACACGTAGAAGGAAGCTGTTCCATTAAATTAAGAGCCCTAAGCACGTGGACAGAAATTTATTTTCCTCTTATTTTTTTTTTCCTCCTTATTTTTCTGAATAGGGCAAAATCCCCCAGAGAGCCAGTGGTAAAGCCCCTATTGCTCACTCTGGAATGGTGTCCTCTTATGATCAAAGGAAAGGGGAATAAAGGAATAACTTTCAGCCTTCTGGTGCGTTTTTAAAAAGCTGGTGCTTTGTATTGTCTTATGAGATGTAAAGGTGATGACACAGGTGATCTAAAGAGTTAGAGGTGCTTTTATTAAGCAGGAAGAATACAGGTGATTGCTGTAAATTAGTTCTAAGAACATACATAGGTACTTGATGTTTATACCCATGAGTTTAGTGCCGTAGTTTCAACAGACCCCGGCCACTGGCAGGCAGGACTGAACCTGGGATCTCTGGAGCTAATTGCTTGAATCTCTGCTGCATGAGCTAGAAGCCATACGGCTGTTAGCTCAGGCTGTAGAGCGGACTCGTTAATCTGTCTCTCTCTAAGTGGTCTCAGTGCCACTCCAGGGGAGAACACTACACCCAGGAGGTGTGTGGGTTACACATGCAGCTCCATTGAAAGGATTTAGGGTCTGATCCTGCAAGGTGCTGAGCAAGTCAGTAGTGCTGCTTGCAGGAGCTACTCAGCAACCTGCAGTGCTGGGCCCTTCTATGGCGGATATTTATACAGGGTGAGGTTTAATTTATCTTCTTCCCATTTCGCTGTTTTATAATGAAGCCCTGTTGCCACTACAGGCAAATCCAGAGCTTTGATATCTGCAGATCTATTTTATCATCATCTGAATGCACAATGGGAAAATGAGGGCGATTAGGTGGGATCGAGGGCATTTGAGAGAGCTGGGTTCAGATAACATTTCTGCCACAGATGCCCAGTGGGATCTTGGCAATTGTCCCTCGTCTCTCTGTGCCTTAGTTCCCTGTCTGTAAAATGAGAATAATTCTTCCCTGAAGGGATGTTATGGCCATCAATCCTTGAATACTTGAAGTGTTCAGTTACTACTGGGATGAGGGACATATAAGCGCCTAGCCAAAGAGATAGAATAACACTTCTAGGCCCAGGAACTGCTTTCAAGGTCAAGCCTTTCGATAGATGGGAAATGGTTCTACTGGGTAATTCTGCTGCAGGAAGGAATGGCCAACCTTTTCAATGCCCTGGCTCAGAGAGATGGCAGATGTGCTTACGTTTTATGAGCCGATCAAGTCGAGATGAAATGGGATTAAACTCCACTTGGAAGGCGATTAGGCTGAAATGATTGTAGATGGTCAGAGAAACATTCTGTAATTGTCTGAAAGCATCCAAGATCAAAAGAGTCTCCAGCTGATCCGTGTTTCATCTTCAAAGATGCACTTGCCTTTATCCAAGCCGGGAGAGAGCGCTTAAGAAAGTTATCATGTGCAGGCTGCAAAGACATAACAACCAGTTCCTTTTAGAAGGGTCAGTGTATTCTGTTTACCAAGCAGAGTCCTTAGGAATGTATTGCTGGCTTTAAACTGATGTCGGTTAAACGCTAATTAAGGCTTAGGGGAACGAAGAAGAAAGGACTGTCAAATCCTCCCTGGCGTTGTCTGTGGGGGAGAGAAGGGAATGTGATGATGCAGAGAGAAATGTGGGCTCTGATCAGCTTTATGGTGAATCGCTAGCATGCTGGGGTAGGCTGGGTGGAAGCAAATTGCATTGGATGTTTACGGGTCCCTGCTGCAAAACAAGGGCTCTCTTCCTCTTCTGTGTGCTGAGTATTTATATTGCTTTCCTGACCTCCAGGGTCAGTTCATTGACCTTGGTGGGCGTTTGCCTAAGAAAAGACCTCAGTGTTTGACCCCGAGTGTAGGTGTCTGCAGGCCCTAAGATGAAAGGATGCCCAACAAGACAAGTGAGTCATACTCCCCCCCTCCCCCGCTGAAGAAATGAAATGCCTTAAGTTCCTAAAAGGGAAATGCTGTTTACTTGAACTGGCTGGTATGTGGTGAACTGATAGGTGCGCAGGGCATGGATAATTTTCTGTTTGCACATGAGAGCAAACTTCTGGGAATTCCTACAATTAAAATTACATCCCGGGGACTGAGACATCATGAAAACCTTGTCAGACACAACCTGCAAATTCCTCCCTGCCCAGAGTCTGGGATGTTTGCACAGCATGTAACCGTGTGACCTGAAAGACCTATGCAGCTCCCTCTAGTCACTCAGTTTCCCCTTAAAGAAAAGAGACCGGGAAAGTCAATAATTCCTCAGGAATTCTCCACACTCCAGAAGAGAGTGGACTTTGACTGTGGGGATGCAGGATGGCTGTAGATGTGTTGGTCCCTGTTAGAAAGACAAGGCGGGAGGGAGACGTCTTTTCCCTCGCCCACAGATTAGTCCAATAAAAGATGATACCTCATCTACCTGGTCTTTGATTGTGGGTGGCAGAGTACAGGGTGGCCTTAAAATGCCCCCTTCTCCAGAGCTGCTTGATGTTAGGGCATACAGAGAGAGAGAGACACAGGGTGATCATGGGCCAGTGTACGGTGACTGCCCGTTACTATAAACAAGGGGGAATCTTGACCTCTCTGTGCAGTTTTAATAGCAGTGGATGTGCAGCAGAGAAGGGTGAAATTCTCCCATGCTCAGAGAAGGCTGATAGGGTTGGGTGTGAGGTAAGGTCACTTAAGCTCTCAGAATTTTGCTCAATTGTTCCCTAGGCCTTGGCTGTAGAAGAGAAGGTGGCAAGAGTCAATGGTTACAGACAGGAACACAGCATTTCCTGCAGCTGAGCTGCAGCTGTTACTCGCCTGTGCTGGTAACTGTTGTTTATAGTGCAAGGGTGGGAACAAGGACAGTGTAACAGACAACAATCTATCATTTCAACTTCTGCTTAAAGCCAGAGACATAACAACAGAATCAGAGGCCATATGAGGATTGCAAAGGCAGGAAAATCATTTCTGATGATAAAAGTATGTGAAAGGTAGGTTGGATCAAAGACTAGTGTTTTCAGGGCACTCTGACACTCTTTGCCACCCTGGTTCCTTGACTCCATCTTGGACAAATGGAGCAGAGTCATGAATCGTTCAGTGTAAAACCTAAATAATGGGCACAGGTCATGGACCTTGGTAGTGGAATCCTGATGTTAGCCTGCTAAAGGATGTGCCCTGATGCTTGGCTGAACAGTAGAAATCCACATAGTGTCTGTTGTAATGCAGACCTTGTCTGGTTATGGACTCATGTACGGTAACAAATCCTGTCCAGGAACTTCACCACGGCCATTTGGATCTTCCTAAGGAGAATGCGGATTAAACACAGGATTTTTCTGTTTCAAAAGCTAGACCTCTCCTCCCTGGAGCTAAAGGAGATTCTCCAGTGTGTTAGTGGTGTAGTTAGCCACCCAAGAATTGTGCCCCTTTACGCCAGGCCCTGTACAAACACAGCATTAGTAGAAGACTCCTGCCCTAAGGAGCTCACTGTCTAGATTAGGGTGAGCAGGTGTCCAGTTTAGAAAGTTGGCAACCCTAGTCTAGAGATAGAAGACAGATCCAGGGTGCGGGAAAGGGTGTGTATGCCATGTGTTGAGTAATTCTTATTCCAGTACATTGCAGTATTTTGCATTACTTCCCACCTTCCCTGGAGAGTTCATGAATGGGATCCCAAATTGCTCTGACAAATGATAACTATTTAGACATAATCATGATAGAAAATAGCATCCACATGAGCTACTTCGGGGGACAGAGGAACTGATTTTGATACTGTTTACCGGGCACCCAAGTTGTGAGAGAACAAAAGTGATGTGGGGGTACAAGACCCACGTTCTAAGCCACTTAATTCTTTAGCAGAGGAATTTCACATGCTCCCAAACATTACTGCAGAAATGCCAGTCACAGCACAAGAAGAATCTTCTAAGATGCTGCTGCTTAACCCTGTGTTTTTATAGCAAAATGGCATGAAAAGTGCTCAGAGTTGCTGACAGCTGTAGCCTGCTGTTAGGAGAGTCGATAGGCTCTCTTACACGCATGCACTTTCCTCCTTCAAATCCCTATAAAACCCCATTTCCTCAGAAATCTTTCCCACCTTGTTTTCTACCAATAATCTCTCCAGATCTGATGCCCTTGCCTCAGTGGGAGCCGGGCCAGGCTCTTACTCAGGACAGCTAGTAAAGTAAATCCTCTTCCCTGATCCTTTCTAGACTTTAACTGATGGTGTTTTGTTCTTATAATGTACACACCACAACACTGCAAATGGCTTGGATCCCTGCCATTCAAGTATTTTATTTTCTTCCACGTCTTCCTGTAAATCCAACTGACTTTCCCTGCCAGGGCAACAGTTACTGTCATGCCAATGTGCTCACGCCGGAGGCGGGGTTGAGAGGTTCCAATTGTGTCATCTATGCCAGAGCCTGCCATTCTGTTTGTGTTTTTCTCTGTTACAGAGGCGAAAAACCCGGTGAACCCGTGCAAATCTAACCCGTGCCTGAATGAGGGAGTGTGCGTTCGCAGGAGTGGAAGCTACCGGTGTGAATGCCAAGGCTGGGAAGGACAGCACTGTGAACGCAGTAAGGGTCGCTGAGCAGTAACCAGTGAATGTCAGACGGCCGGGCAGGTCAAGGCTTGGGCATTTTCAGAGGGTTAAAAGCTCACGGGTAGGCCCGGAGCATCAGCTGTATAGTCAAGAGCAGTGGGGCGCAACCCGCGGCCCGCAGGTTGCTTGCGGCCTAAATCAGCACAGAGCTGTGGCTCAGGTGACATCCTCAGGCCATAGAGGTAGTATTGGATGCAGGCCACATAACACCGTGCTAAACAGATTGAGAACCACTTGCAGGAGCAACGATTCCCGCTCCTTTCATGACAGTCGTCCCCCCCACCCCGTTAAGGATCGGCAGACGTCCTCTGCTTCCTCTAGCCCCAGGGTGGCCAAACTTACTAACCCTCTGAGCCACGGATAACAGTCTTCAGAAGTTCAAGAGCCGGGGCACGCCTGCTGGGGCTCGGGGCTTCTGCCCTGTGGGGAGGGGGTTCTTGCGGCTTCAGTCCCACACCAGGTGCCTGTCTGGGCTCAGGGCTTCAGCAGGGACACCCCGGGGGGGGGGGGGCGCTGAAGCCCTGAGACCCCTCTCTCAGAAGCCAGAGGTGATATTGGGGGAAGGGAGGGGGAGAGCACCTGGTGCCACTAGGCCCCCTCTGCGCACGGCAGCTGCTGGAACTGGCAAGCTAGGAGCTGCAGGGAGGACCACTCAGGTTAAGGAGGGGAACGTGACAGAGGGGCATGACTCAACTTGTTGGGAGGGGTGAATCTGTAAACTGTGACACCTCCTCCCCCTCATCAGGCACCAGTCGCCTCTGGCAGAAGCCCCTGGTCCCACCACCCCACTACAGGGCAAAAGCCCTGAGCTCGGGTAGGCGGAGAATGGGTGTGGGCGGGGGAGGGGGGACTCTGTGAGCTGTGCTTTAACTGTAAAAGAGCCGCATCTGGCTCACGAGCCACAGTTTGGCCGCCCCTGCGCTGGCCGCCTGTGGGTCTCTCCTTGCCACGTCATGGTACAAGTGACTCTCTCTCTCTCCCCCCTTTCTTTTCTCTCTTTCCACTATCTGCTTTTTGTTCAGTTCACGTGGGGCCACGGTGATTGCTTTTATATTGGAGAATGATTTTGTGTTGGAGAATGTTCTTCTTTCTCGACATTTGTTTATTTTTATCGTAACAGGAATTTTAAGGGGCGATTCTTCAAGATCACCAGTCCCTCCCACAAACTTTCACATCCAACAAAATCCGAGTGGTTTGCAGCAGTTAAACAGAGCTCTCCAACGTGCAAAAAGACACTCTCAGTTGGGACATTGAGTTGGGCAGTTCTTTCACTAATGTTTGCTTACAGTCATTAATATACAAGAAGATCTGGCAAGCAACCACCAGGTATTTCAATGAACGATTTAATCTGGCACAGAGACTGAAATAATGCATCTGCAAGTTCACACAGAACATCAGCTGGGCTTATCAGTAGTCATTGTTTTTCTCTTTTGTAATAAGTAAATATTTTTGTGTTTCAATATTTATTATTGACCATTTTGCTTTTCCACTCCAAGATTTAAGTGTGAGATAAGGCTGGAGTAATTTTGGGGTTCAAGCGGAAGGCGGTTTGCCCAAATAATGTCTGTAAAAGGAGCTGTATAAAGTGCAAATTCTTAACCGCGAGCGTAATTAACCATTGAAACAATTGACTAACGGATTTGGAGGGGTTCTTATCACTTGAAATCCGTAAATCAAGACTGGATAGCTTTCTAAAAGAGATGCTCTCCCTCAAGCAGAAATTACGATCTAGATGGCAAAAATAGGGAGTGAAATTCTCTGGCCTGTGTTATAGGGGAGGTCAGACAAGGGTCCCTTCGGGGCTTAAAATCTATGACTCTATAAACTATAGCTATGGCTGTGCAAACAAAAAACCAGGCCCTCAGCGCCAGTAAATCAGTTCAGCTCCACTGGTCTGGCTGTAATTTACGTGCGCTATTTACCAGCCCCAGTTAAATATTCCTACAGTTGAAGTCACTGGAATGAATTATTGGATAAACACAGGAAGACAAATGGAAGTGAGAGCTAGTGATGGGCTTTGTTATGCTTCAGTGATTTCTCGATGCCAGTTGCAGTGAAGTTCCCTGGCTTAGCTCTTTTCTTTGTTTGTGTTCATTTCTGAGCGATGTAATATGGTTTGGCTTAATGGGCATTTTTATTAGCTGTATTTTTTTTTTGTTAGGAGGGGGCCGTAATGTGAAACATTGTCAAAATTGTATTTTATATTTCTCACAACTCTAAAATGGAGTTCCAGCAGTTAATACGGCTGTATTTACTAGAGGAGTGTGGCTATTTTAGTCCTAGAGATTAGATTAGTTTACTATATAAATCTAACGGTAGGTGATGGCTGAAAAATGACTTGTTTAAAACCTAGAGCTGAGTAGCCCAAACACAGTGGGGAGGACACATTCTGGGCTAAGCTAAGGATTGCTTCAGATTTAGTGTGCAAGCAGCTGAGTCTATTGAATTGGGTTTTTTTATGTAAACGATACCTTTTGAAGCCCGATCCTGCATGCTTTATTCATGCAAAACTGTCACTAGGAGAGTCTGGGTTTTGTCCCAGTCATTTAGGCTACAAATACAACGTTGTAAGAGTTCCGTAACTGGTTACAAATGGGGTTCGAGTCAGTTGTATACACTGCATCTTACTATGTTTTGTAACCGGGCTGCAGGGCTGGCTTTAACTAGGCCTTCTGCCTCCATCAGATCCCTATTGCAAACTCTGTTTGCCCCTCTTCTTTTCCCCTCAGTCCTCATGCCTCCTTTCTTTTCCCCTCTCCTTTCTTTTCCCCTCTCCGGTCTAAGTCCAGTGAAACCCCCCATTGGCTTATTTTATTGGTTCCCTCCACTCCAGAAGAGCTGTCTGATCATGGGAATACTGTATGGCCTGGTTCTCGGAGGTGCTGAGCACACACCACTCCAAGTAAGTCAACAAGAGCTGCAGAGCTCAGCTCGACTGAAAATCAGGCCTGTCCTTTCTATGAATCTGCAGCGGAGCAAGTCGAAATTGACAGAACTCCTATTAGAATGGACCGAAAATTGTCATTCAGAGACGGACTCCCCTCTGCAATATCTTAACCAGCGGGGGCAAATATCCCTTTAGTTGCACATCCCATTTACTTTGTTTGCCTGTTGTATGTGAAGGAGGAACTTGTCTCATAGTATGATGCGCATTAAAAAAGGGGCTAAACTGCTGTGATCATTTTCACATACAGATTCCCAGATACATTAGGCCACAGACATCTGCATGCTAGGCCTGACCCTGTGAACATTTGCTACCTGGCATTGTGCTTTGAAGCCAAGGAAACTTGTGATGTCTCACCTGGCCACGTTTGCAGAATCAGACTTGAAGGTCCCTGCAGCCTGGTGCACTTGTAGAGGACAGTGTATCACTCAATATGTATTAGAATGGATGTGGCCAGCCAATGGGAGCGGACAGACCCATTCGCTTAATTGACCTGCTGTTGAAAGGCAAAAGAGAATCCCAGGTGCAGTTAAAGGAACCAATATTCTACCAAATGAACAGCTGTAAATAAAACAGTCTCACTGTATAGATCCTGACATGACGCAGGTGTGAATAACGAGCACCAGAGAAAGCACTTGTAGGGTCTGGGCTAAAAAAAGTGACTTTGTTTAGGGGGGGAAATAAAACCACCTTAAAGCTTGAAAGGTGTCAGTGCAAGGGGGTCTCCTTTTAACTTCCTGGTTTCTCTATCTCAGTTCAAAAAAAAAAATGATTGTGCACAAGGCACAGACCCATCAATTTTTAGTTAAAAAGCGGAGATGGCTTGGCACTCACACGTGGTCTTTTTAAATTCGCTCCCGGAGCCTGGTTTGAAGTTAAACAGAAATCCTTAATGAGAAAGTACTTTTGATGGGAAGTTCAGCCCCTAAAGGTTGAGAGATTGTTCGAACCTTGCAGGGGGAGAGGAGGAAATTTAGCAAACTTGGTGGTAAAGTAAAATCTGTTGGGGTGAAAAACAAAAGCTTTTTCTAGGGAGGAAAATGCCAATTTTTCACTGGGAGTAATTGGAAGTTTGGGAACTAACTAATGGGGAACAGGAATGATTCTCTCACCATAGGATGTTGGAAGATCCCTTCGGATGGTCGGATTTTGACTTCAGCGAACCCGGTCTCATGTCATAAATTAGGATGTGAGTGCCGTACATTTCATCCTCTTTCGCTTTATTTCCCCTGAGCCTCCTTTTAAAACAAGTAAAATCTTGCCCTTTTGTAACCACTGAATCTGAGATAGTGTTTTCACTTTTAGTGCTAGGCACCTCTGTCTTTAACACCCCCTGCTTCCTCAGAAAACCTGAAAAGTAGCTGTTTTCTTGTCTTTTTCTTTGCTTTGCTGGTTGTTTTCCTGGTAGCTGGTGTCTGGCTTTTGCAGTATGATAGGTATGTTGTTGTGACCTGTAACTGGCATGAGAAGTTCAAAGACCTCGTTGAGATGAATTGTGAACCCGTAAAAGTCACAAATACTGGGTCAGTTCTTGCTGATGCCTGAATCAGACTTCACTGGGAATTTCTGCCTGTGTGAAGACAGGAGGCTTTGTCCCAAAGAACTCTAGGTAGCTTGTTTAAACTAAGCCTTAAACAATGTGCATGAATAAAGTGGAGTTATTTGGTTCTTGTCCCAAACAATGTCCATAAATATTTGAACCAAGATTTTCTAAAATGGGAGCTTGCAGTTAGACTCCTAAGGTCCATATATAGGCATCGGAGCAAGTGGCCAGATTGTTAAACGTGCTAAGCAGACAGCTGCTCTACTTTGTTTACCTCGGACTGCGAGATGCCTCAGTAGGCAATGAAGGATCGTCCAGTGCCTTCGCAGCAAGAAGAGGGGATGCTAAAAGAAATGTTAAGAAAAACCCTGGGGTTATAGCAATGGATTTTCTTCCAGAACAAGTCCCGTTTGTGCTTCTGTCAGGGTATACAGCCTTATCCACCCGCATTGACTTTGTTGAGTATTGGATCAGTGTGTCCATGTGCAAAGATACCGAGATGATTGACAAACAGATGTATAGCCATCACATATACACGCTGTTTCCAACTCTTCAGGGTCAGGACTATCTTTTACTATGTATTTGTACAGCATCGGAGGCCTGTTAGCTGTCTTTAGACACCACTGTAATGATGAACCTGTATTAAATGCAATGTATGGGATTTTCAGATGCATTCAGCAGTGGCCAGCGTCTGCATTTCTTGAATTCTGTGGAAACTTGACCATAGAGGGAGCTGAATCATGCCAGCACGGAGCAAAATCCTACATGTCGTTTCTGTAGAATGCTGTAAAATTCCCAGAGAACTTTTCCGTGAAGAGCAGGGCTAACAAGTTTTATACTTTATCACAGGAAATGAGACTTTTGTAGTAGGTGCATAGATGTATTGATGTTCACTGTTGTTTCTTTGATGGACAGCCAGCACATGAATGCTGAGTTGTGTATATGTTAAAACTCCAGTAGACGCTACTAAATAACCAAGTGATAAGTGATACTTAAGCATTAACTTGATAAACTCGATTCCTTCCTTCCTGCAGTGAGCTAAGCACATCAGCTGTTCTCTGCAAATCTGATGCAAGTTAGGACCCCTGAAGATGCCAACCTGTGAGCCCAATCCTGCATCCACTTATTCAGCTGAGTAGTGCTTATGGGAAGGCTCATATTGGCCTCATTGGAACTAGCTCTCCTGAGCAAGCACCGTGCTGTTCATGTGAGGAACAACTTGAAGGCTCCGACCCTGTGACTGGTTTCTTAGCTGCATTCTTTGTTACCAAAACGATTCATGATGTGCAGTGTGTCTGTTAGTGTTTTTGTACCATAGATGATTACTCGGACATTTAACAGGAGGAGAAACGGTCTGTACAAGATAAGAATCATTTAGGAACGCCAAATGCAACTGCTCTTCCCATTTACATTCCATAAGTGATGTACGGACAGAAACTATTCCTTCTCTTTGGGCTATCCCTGTCGATGGGCCACTGAATGGTAATGGCCTTGTTAAGCAATTTGTATTGGTATGTGCCTTTCTACTCTCACAAAGCACTTTACAACCATGAACTGGTATGGCTGAGAGAGAAGCAATATGCATTTCCATTTTATGTACTTATAGCGTGCCTATACACTAATTGCCCTGCTTTAACTATGCACTATAAAGTGGTAGAATCCCCCTAGTGTGACAAGATAGACTGGCATATGCACCGTTTCCTTATGTACAGCTATGGGAATAAACTATACCAGAGGTTTAGAGGAATAAGCGATGCTGCTATAAGCCACTGTTATACCAGGCTAACTGCATCCACACTAGGGGTTTTACTGGTATAACTACATCACTTTAAAAAAAAATCATACCCCTTGTGGAAATAAATTAAATCAGTAGAAAAATTATGGGTAGACCAGCTCTGAAAGAGGGTCTTGATTTGGTGTCTCCGGGCTTGTGGGAACTCTACCAAGGAACCCAACACAACTGGGGTGAAGCAGAGCTGGGCCTTACCCTATAGTTAGTGTTGTTGCTGTGATACCAAGCGGAGTGTTTCAGGGAGTAAAGAGGGATTTCATATCAGCAAAGGGAAGACTCCTTTTTCAGACACACACGGCAGGCTACTTAAGAGAATTGTGGTGTTTTTTACTTCATTTTGGAGCGCAGTGAAGGCTGGGCTAAGACACACCGTTTGACTGGGGTTTTTTTATTATTATTTTCCCTCTCTTCCCAAGTGAACCTGTTCCTGTTAGTGTCATGAAGAACTTGCAACACAACCAGCATGTCACAAGGCTGCTACCCCCGCTTCTGGGTTTGTGTAAGGCTGCAACACTAGTTACGCTGGGGAGACAACATGGCCCTGGCACACTCCTTCTTTTTAAAAAACAACCCAACCCAGTTTAAAAAAGCACCCCCCTTAATTTAACAGATTCAACCTTTATTTTTTTTTAAAAAAATCTTTAAAGCGCCACAGGATGGAGCTCACAGCCCAAGGAAACGGGGTTGAATTAGGACGACCCCGACAAGGAGAGAGGCAGTCACGGTTTACCGTTGTGTCGTAGGTACCCAGCGTGGGTCAGGGCTCACTCAGTTGGTGGCTGTGGACCGTGCGCGATGGCCTCAATCCCCTGATAAGAGTCAGTATTAGCTGGAATTCCCAGGAATAGCGACGCCAGCAGGCTCACTCTGCAGCGACAGGGCGTAGAAGAGCAAGCGGCTGCTCTGCCAGCTCTGTCTACATTCGGCAAGTAAGAGGGTTTCCGCCACCTGTCAGGAGAAGGGTGTGGGCTGGACAGGGCAGGATGCACTGATTGACACACACTAAAGTGACCTTCCTGTGTTCTAGCTAAAAGGGGCGGGAGGGAGTGGTGAGACTCTCACGGGACAGGCAATGCACAATGGGTTGAAAATGAAAGTTTGGTGGGGCCAATACCACACCTGTGTTGGGTGTGTGTGTGTGTGTGTGTGTGAGAAACCTTGATTTTTTGTCAGACCCGCCCCCACAGTTGTACCTTTGTCTAGGTTACATTTCTGAACGTAGCAGAGCCCAGTGCGCGGGTGGGAGCGGTTTGTGAATGCACTCCTTGTTCTCCAAGGCCCTGAGTCAGCAACGCTTGTGCTTAGGGGGAGACTTTCAAAGGCAAACCCGGCATTTGATGCCTAGGGGCCCTGTCTTGCCTTGCAGAATCTCCCCTGACAGGCTTTGCGGCGGCAGGGCCCTAACGCTTTCTTCCCGAGATGGTCAGGGGAAAGTACGGAAGGAAAGGCAGCTAAACACCCCTGTACGGCTAGTGAAGAGCTGAGGCTTTCTTTAAAAAAAACAATGGGCTGGGTATAAATCGTGGAGTTGGCCTTCATTGGTTCCCTTTGCATTTAATCTCCCCCGCTGGAATAGTGTCATTTTCAAGGTGACTTGTGGGTGTTAATGCTTCGAAGCTCTGTAAGAACCTTATTAAATAGCTGGATAATTCAGCTGTAACTGGGGGTGGGGGGACAGATTGGCTAGTCAAAAAGCCAGAGAATGGGAAAGTGTGAGGCTGGTGCCCCACCTAGTGGCCACCGGCAAGATTGCCTGCTTCTGGCCCTGGAGTCCTGGCTAGTCAACTAATGCTGAAGGGTAAATAACAGCGGGTCGGCCTTCTGCTTGTGGTTACTTGTCCACCCTTGTGAGTTAATTGCCCCACTGAGGAGCTGCTGCCCATTCAACGTGTTAAAGGCTGAGGTCACTCTTGGTCTTGGAGAAACACCAGGGCTGAGGCAATCTGTCGGCGTCCCCTCTTAGAGCTCCCTGGCTGCTGGGTGTGCAGGCGGCCATGCTGTGGGATTGGCAGCCACTGTCCTTTGGTAGCAGTATCGGTGAGCTGATGATTTCATCATCTCCCCTCCTGCTTAACTTTAGAAGAGCAAAACCAATGAGCAGCACTTCCTCTTGGAACGTGTGGGTGGGTGGGACTCAGTCTTGCCCACCAGGCTTCCACCGCCAGGGCACATATTTCAGTTGTAAAAATCCCTAAACACCAGACAGAGTTTTATAGCAACATCTGCTGACCCCTCAGGCACAGCTAGACTCAGCATTACAGCACTGCAGTGTAAAGTGTATTGTCAACTATGGAAGCGAGAAGAATCGGGCCCCTCTGTGCTGGCTGCTACCTCGTCTCAGGTAGGTTGCCAATTTTGGCTGGACTTAATCCTGGAGGTTTCATCACATGACAATCTTTAATTCCTGGGGACTCCAGGACAGGCCTGGAGAGTTGCTCAGCCCATCCCCTGAGCAGGGCATTAGTGTCGTCTGTATATGCTGTAGAATATTGGGGCTGTAATAAACAGTGTGTACTCGACACCCATAAGAATCACGTGCTTTCAGTCAGACCTGCAACCACTTTCTCTACAACGATGGGCCAGGGCAGCACAATTCAGAGCTAGGCCAAGATGTCAAAACCAGTAATTGGGGGGCAGAGGGGGGAGGGAAGAGTGTGGGGGGGGGGAGGGGGGGTATTTCATGGCTCAGCCCTGCAACTTGGCTCTGGATTCAGCAACCCAAAGTTGCATAATTAGAAAAGGGCGTGGGGAGAGGTTGCATGCTACTCCCTCATTTCATAACAAACATGGCTATTAGGCCCCCCTAGGTAACCTCGAACACTATCTGATTGTTCTCAGTTGAGGCTCTGGCTCTTTGATAACACTCACCCTTTTCATAAAGCAAGATTAATTCAAGCTCCTGGCAACAGCTTTTGGGCCTGTCCCTTTGAACTAGGCTCCCACCCTCCAAAACTTGCCCCTTCAATTACAGAGACAGACAGGCAATTGAGCAGGGATCATCCTTGTATTCTGGCACATGACAGGCTGGGAAAATGGTTCTGAGAAGTTGACGTGACTATGTGGTTCGTATCACTGACACTTATTCCAAGACTTGACTTGGCTAAGGGGTACTCTTAGCCCCTCCTCACTTCCTTCTCACACACCTCCATCTTGACTTCCTGTGCCTGGCTAATGCCACTTCCCATTCCATGGTGCAGGTTTCACTTCTCAGTAGAAGGGGTTTTTCCCTATTTCTGCGTGGACACTTCCATGAGCCGCACAGGCTGGGAGTGACGGTTGAGGATAGAAAGCACAGGCCTGTAAAGACGAGGGGAGTTATCGCTAATAGAGAAACATTAATAATGCAATGATAAAACTTCAGAGTGGACATATGCAAACCAGCCCTCTGTACAGGAACAGTCTTGTTTACATCAATCAGGTTAGGAGGCTGATGAAAAGTTGCCATCCGTGTTATTCTCAGGTGTGCTGTGGGAACTGGCAGGATGGTTTTTGATGATCACAGACTGTCCCACTCCTGAGTGAGCAAATGGCACAGGGTGGTGATAGAGGATAGGATCGCTTGCCACTCTAGCCTGGCCCTTTGCCTACAGCTGACTGAATCCTCTGGTCCACGTATGGGCAATTCCAGTCTTTTTAGTCCATCCTCGACAATGTAGTCGTCCTAACTGGTTCCTTTTTTCTCCCATTCCTGCCAAAAAACAACACCACAAACCTCCGTGAAGGCAATTCCTTCCCACAAGCTCCAGAAAGGAATCAACTAGCATCAGCCTTTCTCTTAGTGAATCATGATTCATTCCTCCGCCTCCAGTTTCAGGTTCACTCAGCCAGTGTTCTGAGGGGTTAGGACAGCAATTCACAAACTTGTTGAGACCGCGACCCTTTTTTCCTCTCCGGCAGCGCGGCACGACCCTTCTATGTCCACCAAAAAGCCACCGAATTGAATACTTCCACATTTGGTGGCTATTTTCGGCGGACATGCCGAGTGCTTCCAAGAGCACTCGGTATGTCCACCGAAAAGCCACTGAATGCGGAATTAATAAATTTGGCGGCTTTTCGGCAGCGGCAGGAGCTCGTGACCCCCCCCCGGGGAGCACTCAGTGACCCCCCCCCAGGGGGTCGCAACCCCCAGTTCGAGAAACCCTGGGTTAGGATATTTCAATGGCACCACTCACAAGCGACAGCACCGTAGCCACATAAGGGATCGCTACACCCAGCCATGTTCGTAACCTAAAGTAGACAGCAACCACACCCACAGTTAGGGACCAGGCCTGAGAGAGACCATATTGCACTGAAAGGAGGCTCAGCATTTGTGAGAGGAGGTTTAAGAAGAGTGTGAAGGCAGTTCAGCTAGTTTCATAGCTTCCCCAGAGAGAATTTTGTTGTGTGTAATAAATGGCACTAATATGGCCTTACGAGACGGAGTCTGATTCAGACATTTTACCTGTCTGCGATAGGACAATGAACACCGGGAGGGAAGCCCAAAAGTGCACTAAGCACTTCACACCGCAAAGGGAAAGATACGTGGGTCCCTCACCATCTCACTTTGGTTGGATAGGCCTCGGTGCTCACAACTGGATACTAATTTGAGGTAGCCAGCGTACAACTCCTTCAAAGGAGCCTGATCGAGCTGTGAGGAGCTCCCACCCATGAACATCGGGCCCTGTTTAGGTGTCTCAAGTTGAGCACCCAAAAAAAATCACAAGTCACTTCTGAACACATAGGGCATCATGAATACAACCAGTGTTTGTATGTTTGCAGTGCTGGGTGCAGGATATGAGCGGGACAACGTGGCTGTGGGAATATCTTTTACGGGACCCGCTTCTCTTGGTGAGAGACGCTTTTAAGCTACACCGACCTGAAGAACTCTGTGTAGCTAGAAAGCTTCTCTCTGTCACCAACAGAGGTTAGTCTAGTAAAAGGTATTCCCCACCTTGTGTCTCTAATGTTTGTATAGCCCTCTGCATTCCTAAATGGCCAACTGCTTAACAAAGGCCACCAAGTATCACACCCACCCTCTTACAGACGTGCCCGCTGAGGCTGAGCGGGGTTAAATTGCTGTCTCAAGGTGAGTGGAGATGGGAAGCTGTTCTTGTCATGTCCTACGCCTACAGCATGCGCTGTCTTCACCCTCCCTCGCTGTGCTCCAACGGTTAGGCAAGTTTCCGAAGAAGGGACGGTTCAGCTGATTTGAGTTTTAATGCTTGGGTTGTTACATGGCGCTGCCTTCAGTCTGACCAATACTGCTCAGCTCAGCGTGGTTGTGGAAATCCAGAAAGTGTTCGAAGAGCCAACGCAAGGACATTAAATTGCAGTTAGAAGATGGGGCAAAACCGTTACCAAGGCTAAGCGGTTCTGAGCAGTGGACCAAGGTGCAGAAGACTGGTTCTCATGCCTGCCTGTCACAGGTCAATCGCAGTCTGGCACCACTTTCCAGTGCTGCGAAGGCAAGACTGGAAGCAACGGACTTTGAAAGAAGGGAACAGAACCTAATGATGCGTCCAGAGCCCAATGACAGCAGACCAGACGCATCTGTTCCAAGGGGATTTGTTTTGGTCCTCACCTTAAACTGTGCCTTACCTTAGCTTTCTGTAGAACTGTCCCTTTGCCTGTGACCATGATGGATAGAGGCCTGTTTTTTAAAGCCGTGGCTGAGTTGACCGGGGAATTCTCTGTGCTACTTGCCGGGCTGGCCATTTTGACCTGTATTTAAAATCAAAGTAACAGTCATGACCATGATGATTTTGTGTTACTAAAATTCTCACATCATTAGCCCCCTGCTGGAAAATAGCCCACCCCACTGCTGAACGCTAGGAGCCCATTCGTGCAAACGGCGTCCACCCAGCAATGAGGCTGAAATTTAGTGGTGCAATTGCAATGGCATGAACATGTGCATCCCATCAGCAGGAGGCAAATTGGGGGTAACTGTGTGGCTCTTTGTGGCTCAATTCTTCAAGGGTGAGTCCTTTTTTGGTCCGTAGCTTCTATATTTATCAACCACGGACACGGCTGGCTACCACGCTCTTTGGCCATCAATACAGACCAAGGTTACACGAAGGGATGGACACAAGCTGCAAAGTTTGGCTCGAATAAGCTGAGGTCGTTACCACCCATCATGCGTGTAGTATCTCAGCCCTAATGCCTCGTTAATGCATCTTTTCTCACCATGCCACTGTGCGGCAGGGCAGTGCTCTCATCACCAATTTGGGATGGGGAACTAAGGCACAGAGACACTCAGGCCCAGATCCTCAAAAGGTATTTAGGCACCTAGCTCTCCCTTGAAATCAGTGGGTGAGTCAATGGGCACCTTTGTGGGTCTGGGTCTAAGTGAGTTGCCCAAGGTCACGCACACAGAGGCAACGTGACAGTGTGTGTGGCGGGGAGCACAATTTAAAGGTTTAGCCACCCTCTTACCCCCAACATGCAGGTCACATGCCCTCCCCCACCCCCAGTCTTCCCTCCCAGAAAGCATTGGTCTCCTCCCCCTCTCCCTCATAGCACCCAGGTGTTACGCCTGCCTCTCCCTGTGCAGGGGTGAAGCTCACTTGGCCTCCGAGGTCACGTGACTGGTTCAGCTCCGCCAGCTGCCGCGCAGGAAGGGGGACTGAGCAGGGCTGACTGAGTCAACACATGCAGGAGTGGTCCCGCCCCAAGCCCCTGGAGGCGAGGTGGTTTCCAGCCATGGCTTCCAAGCCTCCCCCCCCCCCACCCCACCCCTGGCTGGGGGCTCCTGCGCATTAGCCACCCCGTGGCCCTGGTTAATCCCCCTGGGTCCCTGTGCGAGACCTGAACAAACACCAGGGCAGGTGCCCAGCCCCCTGGTGGTCCCAGCCCTATTGACCTGTCTGGAGGGTTGCGGGCCTGTGTGGGAGCATGTGAACACCATACCCGCACACACCCACCTCCACACGCCTCCCCCCAACACACACCACTTCTCCTGTGTGAGAGCAGAGACAAACTCAGGTCTCCTCAGGGCCCAACCAGCACCTTTCCTCTCTCCTGCCCTACAGCGCAGAAGTGGCAGGATCTGGGCATCAGGTTTGGGCCCATCCCAATTTCTGAGGCTGCAATCCTGAGACGGGAGAGTATTAGCTACCCTAGTGGTGCTGGACAGCACGTCAGTTCCCCAGAGCCAGACCTGGATGAGCAACTCCCTGCCACTTGGCAGGGAAACCGCAGCTGTTTAGCACGGCGCGTACTTTGGGGCTTGCGTTCTCCAGGTGTGTGGTGTCCACAGCTGTGCCAAGTGTCACCGGCCCAGACTCCGCTTTCTTCAGGTTCTCTTTCACTTCCACAATGCTCAGTTCCAGGTCAACCCTCCTACTCTCTTTCTTCTTGCACTCTTCGTCTATTTCCTTCAGCTTCTGCTCCACAGTAGCCATCAGGCTGCTATCTGCAGAGGGAAGACCAAATACATATACACACCCCAGCTGAGCCAGGGAGCCCAGGGGATAACTGCACTCACAGCTCTTCCCTGCATGTGCTACTTTTCTCAGGCAAGACTGAGATGGTCAGTGGATTTCATGCATTTGTCAGCAGACAGAGCAATTACCCGGGTACCAACCCTTGAAGGCTCTGTTGGTAGAGGAAGATCTGGGCAATTGTCCCTCCATAACTAAATTTGCTGGGATTGGGCAGTTTAGTCTGTGTGACGGGGGACTTGCATGACTCGGTGAGGGAGGAACAGTGATCAGAATAAGAACGCTAATGACGCTATATTGTGGTGTCCCTTGTAACACGGTGAGTATGGGAGACATTGTCAGACATGCTCCCCCTGTGTATTCTACAAGGAGTGTTCCGAATTGTACGTGACTAACTGCATAGACCCGTGATAACGAGCTCAGATGCGTAGTGAGTGACCAAAACTTAACACTAAGTGGTTGGCACTACGTCACCAATTCCAGAGCCTATTCCCACCCCACTCTAGTCGCCATTATGTGAGTCCGTGCAGAGTGCTCCGTGGATCTTAGCTATCGATCTTATTTATGTGACCTCCATCCCTGCAGCATCTGAACACCTCACGGTCTTTAATATAATTATCCTCACAAAGTCCCTGTGAAGCATTTTACTGATGGGGACCTGAGGCAGAGAGAGTCCAAGGCCCAGCTCCTCAAAGGTACTGAGGCAGCTCACTCCCACTGGAACAGTACCTTCGGCACAGAGCCTCAAAGGTATTTGCTAAATGTCTTGCCTAGGGTCAGACAGGAAGTCAGTTTTGGAGCAGTGAATTGAACCTGGGACTCCCAAGCCCCAGGCTAGCACCTGAACCACTGGATACATCCCTCCTCTACTGCAAAAGCGCTATATGCCACTCCTGATGGTCTCTCTCTGCCAGCGCCTGGGTCTTTTTCAGAACCTGCTCCTTTGAGCTGAAATGTCCCCGGGCGCCTACCTGAACAGTTAGCTAAAGTCTCTTTCAGCTCCCGTCTCTCCTTCCGAAGCTGAGTCAGCTGAGACCGGATTTCCTCCTTTTCCTTCTCCAGCCGTTCCTTCTCCTCTGTGTACCGCTTCACCTCAGCCTCCATCCTGTTCTTGCCCAGTTTGGTTTCTACAGGCACTGCAAACACACGAACAAAGCCAAGCTTAGCCACAGACAAGGCTAAAGAGAAAAGGTTTTCAGCGTCTTCATGTACCCATGAAAACAAAGCAAAGCAAAACAACCCACTCCAGAAAGTAATAAGATCACTTAGGCCTGATATACCACTGTGCAGCTTCAGTGAATTAAATTCTTGTACACCCCTATGAGATATTGTCTTGATTTTAATGATGGGAAAAACAGTCCAGCCTAGGTGACATATTTCAGCTGAAAATGTTTTCCAGTGAAAAATACAGTTTTGACGCTTCAGAAACATTCTTTTTTTAGCCAGTTACTGTGGTTTATCATCATCGTCGTATTAGACAATCCCACCCACGCTCCACCCCACAGCCCCTCTGAGGAAGTCTCAAAGGCAATATCCATTGTCTGCTTCCTAGTCATGCTCCCTTATTCCCATTGTCCTTGGGGAACTAATCTGGGGGAGGGATTCCTGGTCTCTTGTCTTTCCAGAAGGCTGGTTGGAAGCTGTGTGTCCACTTGAAGACAGACTCATTTCACCTTTGTATCCGCCCTCTCCCCTGCTTTAAGCAGGGGTCTTAATTTTGAGACCAATCCGACATCTCTCACAAAGGCAGCCTGCATTTTTGCCCTTACCACTCCCTCTTGCCAAGCCTTCTGCTTTACGTCATCGACACGTGCCAGAGCCAGCATTGCAAGTGTCCACTGCAGACCCTCTTTACAGGTTTGGCCCTGCCTGTGTGTCCCGAACTCATCGGCATGCACATTTGATTCCTTCTTTCGCCCCCTGCCAGGCCATGGACCTTTGGAGCCACAGCTGAGGTCACCAAGCAGATGAGCTAGGCTGAAATGGCTGCACAAAGGTTTGGTCACTCCTCGGTTCCCAGGAGGGTCAGGCCCTTCCTCACCACTGGCCGATGAAAAACCACCTTAAGATCAGCCAACTTTCAATTCTAGCCGTCGGAAGAGTGGTGGACTTTGTGCAGCCATCCACCATTCCCGCTGGCAGCACAGTTACCCCGTCTAGCGCACCCACCTGTATTTGCCACCTTGGGCCAGTCCACTTTTTCCCTGGGTGCCGACGCTACCTGTGGACTGGCCGTGACTGTTGAGGTGGCTTTGATCTCAGCACTGCTCTGGGGGAAGGCGATTTTCTGCTGCTGCACCTGGATTTTGACAGCGGTTGTCTTTGAGGGGGACTCTTCCGGCTCCATCTTCTCCTGGAGTGTCTGTTGAGGGAAAAAAGTTAGGGATGAATTAGCAGCAGGGACTATCGACTGATGGCGTCAGTCACTGGAGTCGTTACAGCACCTGGTCTGGGATTTCCATTGACTCTCCACTGGGCTCTGTTTCCTCAGCCAATAGCGGTGTTTCTGTTACATTGTCCATTGTGGACGTACCGCTGGCACTTTCCACAGATGGAGAGAGTGGAGAGGATGACTGTGCCGGTTTCCTGCCAGTGGAGTGCAGGAAGGATTTAACCGGTGTGAGGTCTAGGTACACGTTGTCTGGGTCCTCTTCGTATTTGCTCTCACTTTGGAGTATTTCTTCCTGCAAAAGAGGAAGTATAATGTGAAAAGAATCCTGACTAATCCCCGCTGGCAGGCACAAGCTCAGTCTCCTGCTAAGAAGCAACAATTGGTTGATTTGAATGATTGAGGGTAACATTTACGTGAGCACCTGTATGATTGAAAAGTCTAAGGTCCAAAGTCTCATTGAAAGCCAGGGGACTTGGGACTCCGCATAGGATTTAGGTGCTTTTGAAAACGTTACCCTCTCTCTGTGCTTGTTTTTTCAAAATGAATTGAATGACAGCAAAAAAAGTATTGGCCTGAGACCCACAGCGAATGAAAACCAATTGTCATTAGCCTCAGGTCTAGTATGGGAAGGAGCCAGACACACTGCTTCATGCTGCCCATCCTAAGTAAAGGGCCACTCTTCATGCAAGAGCCAGTCTTCATGGTCCATGGCCATTCCCACAGTCACAATGACGTGTTGCTGAAGATTCTGGACTGAGACCACCAGCCCATTTCACTCATACTGGCGAACAGCTGTTAAATGGCAACAATTTTCAACCAGGACCCTTCTGGGTTAAATTCAAAGAAGCAAGACAGACAGGAAAGACTCCATATTCCACTAACAATCCCCTAAACCGTGTGAGTGCAAGTCCAACTTATTGCTTTTGAATAAACAAGCTAAGCAGATAAGCACGCTCTGGAGGGAAGAAAGGGGAATTTTCCTGAAAGATTTAGCAAATTTCTGGGTGGTTTTTGCAGGGAGCAAAGGGAGTTTGATTTTCAGTGGATGATTAAAAAGATCTCCCCTTGCCCTGCTGAAGCAAGCCTGGGCTGGTTAGTGAGAAATCTCTACCTTTATAACGAGAGGTACAGTATCTGCAATTCAAGCAGCCTTTATCCTTTAGCCCTGAAGTATTTTGCTAGCCAAATATCCCTGCTTGAGACGGCCTTCAGCCGATCACAGCTGCAAAGCTGCCATCTAGAGGCCACAATGCAATTACTTGTCTAAGAGTCTGTCTGCTCTCTACTGATCCCCCCACCTCCACCCCCCAGGGTATTCGGAGGGCAGATCGACATCACCACCAAAGCACAACTTTAAAGCGATTCTCATTGTTTCGGCTGCTCTGAGAAAAGGGATAAGCAAGTGGCCCGACTAGCAGAAGGCTGCTGCCATTGTAAAGTCGTACCTCCAGCAGATCCACATCATCGTAGAGTTCCTCCTCCTCGGTCCTTATCTTCGGCAGGTTATCGATATAGGTGTTGGGCTCACAGCATTTCCTTTGCATTAAGCTGTAAATACCCAAGGCGACAAGCTTTCAGAAGCCACAGGTGCCCCCTGAGTTCCCACCCAGGGCTGGGAATCTACATGTTCCCAGCCCCACCTTCAGGCTCTTCCCTCCACTGCCAGGCTACCCTCTGTGGCAGAAGTGGGATTGGCTCCTTAGTGCAAGCCACAGTCCCCTCACCTCAGTCCCACTTGTGAGCAACAATCGGCACCACACTGGCTACCTGAAGGGGTCTGAAGAAGAGCATAGAATATCAGAGTTTAAAGCAAACTCAGGAAATCATCTAATCCAACCCCCTGGACAAACCAGGACCAATCCCGAAATAAATCGTCCAACAGATTTTTGCCCTATATCCCTAAATGGCCCCCTCAAGGATTGAACTCACAACCCTGGGCTTAGCAGGCCAATACTCAAACCACTGAGCTACCCCTCCCTCCTCAGGAGACTGTGATCTGCTGCTCTTCTTTTGAATCAAGTGCATCATGCGTCACACAGCCAACCACCAGCTGAGGGCCGGCTTCCATTCTCTTACCTGTTACCCCTCACCAGGTACAGCTGCCTAGAAGATCAAGGAATTTTTCAAAGCCAAAGTGCTGCCAATGTGACTTACAAGAATGAATTCTTTGCAGCACTCACGATGCAGGAAATCCTGTCAGCATCAACATAATCATAGGTGAATTCTTCTGGGTCTGTTTTGGAGCCTGACTCTGATAAGAGGAGGCCCAGCCAATGGCCCATTTCCTCAGAAGACTTGGCCTACAACACAGCCAAAGAAACAGATTTTTATGGCTGTAACAGCAGTTTCCAAAAAGCTTAATATGCTTTAGATGGGAAGGAAAACTGCAGATTTATTAGGGTCTGTTAGAATAAATAAACTGCCCTTCTTTGAAATTAATCAGATTGACATGGGATTACAGTCCCACACGTAGACTTTATAGTTCAATTTATATTTTAAACTAGAGTATTTCTAAAAGCAATTCCTCGTTTGCCTCCCTGCCAAGACCAGGGCTCTGAGTTTTTCCTGTTACTTTGGAGGAGATCTCAGCTGCCTGTAGTCCCACCCCTGCAAGTCTTTCAGGTAATCCAATTTTGCAAAGGAAAGACTGAAGTTTCAATATTTGACCAGTAGAGGGCAGTGGGAAGACTTTCAAGATTGCTAGTACAGTAACTCCTCACTTAAGGTTGTAGTTATCTTCCTGAAAAATGCAACTTTAAGTGAAACGTTGTTAAACAAAGCAAATTTTCCCATGAGATTTAATATAAATGTGGGGGGTTAGGTTCCAAGGAACATTTTGGGGGGCAGACAAAAGGCATTATATACCATACAGTACTGTACTGTGCTGGGGAGGTGCCCCTGACTAACCCCACACAGGCATAGCCCGCTGCAGACAATGAGGCGGGCAATGATGCTAGGGACACCTTGCGCAGCAGCAGCTTCCCCCAGAAGAACAAGCCCTGACTTTGCTGGGGGATGCTCCAGACCTGCCTCTTCCCGTCCCCGCTCCACCTCCTCCCTGGAGCCTGCCATGTCCCCACTCCGCCCCCTTCCTCCCAGTGCTTCCCTGCCACCAAACATCTGTTTTGTGGCACTGAGGACTTTCTGGGAGGGAGGGGAAGAGCGGAGACACAGCGCTTCCCCGCTCCCCCCAGGGGCGGACTTAGAGTTAGTGGGACCCTGTGCTCAGCTTCATTTTTGATGAAGTGGGTTCTAGCCCACGAAAGCTGATGCCCAAATAAACGTGTTAGGTCTTTAAGGTGCCACATGGGCTCCTCATAGTTTTTACTGAAACCCTCGATGTTCCCCAAGCTCAAGACATGATTCACTGTTTGGATGTTCTCAGTTCTGATAGGAATTTTGCGACTTGAGACCAGCTCTCGTGGGGAACCCTGTGGAACTCCTGGTTTCAGATGGCTTCCACTGAAACACTGCAAACCTGGGCAGCTACAGCTGAGCTTAGCTGCTTGAACCCCAATATTTCAAAGAAATAGGAAAACTTGGGGGGAGGAGCGGAGAGAACTCGTGTGAATCAAAACTGGATAAAGTTTGCACCTGTTGTTAAAAGTCACCAGAACTTATATAGCCCTAAAATTAAGCAGATTTTTGTTCAATTAGGCAAAACATGGAATCTGTATTTTGGAATCAATTCTTCCTCCACCTCCCATCCCAGGAAATTTAGTGCAATGTTCTAGTGCTGCCTGGAAACCAACCAGTCAGCTTGGACCTTGGCTATGACACACTGATGAAGTTTAGTGTCCCCCATTTACAAACTGCTGTTATCTTTTCAAGCACCTCTTTCTGCGTTCACATCTGCCAGCAGACATATGGTCTGTGATTTACTGGGCACCTCAGACAAACAGTGGTCGGTCGGCTCAAGAAAACACCTTCAGACCTTGTGGCCATCATTTCAAGCCTGTTGTTTAGCTATAAATATTCCACCCACTGGAAAACACAGGAAATGGCTCACATTGTCCTCCTCCGACTCCAATCATGCTGATGTCAGAGGAAACGAAGATTAGAGATAAACAATCCAGGATACAGGCAAGTGAAAGTAACAGATATGAGTAGATTTACTTGTGCTTTCTGGGCCCGAACCTAACTGGTGTCAGTGAATTGAAAGTCAATGGAGTTGCACCAATTTATGCCAGCAGAGATCCTGGCCTTTTAAGATTAGAGTTCTTCATAATATGAAGAAGGTCTCTGTTTCCAGTTACCAGCACTCCCGGAGACGTAACATTTTATCTGTGGCTAAAGAGAACTACTTCTGAGAATGTTACTCCGCTGAGTTCACCCTGCAGGGCAGTAGGAATTTTGATGGCCCTGCAGGAATTTTATGATATAGCCCAACAATTTCCTCTGAGAAACACAGACCACCATACCTCTAATTTGGCTAGTTCTTCCCCACTGTGCAGAATACGGAAAGAATAGAGATGGTCTGGGGAGGGGTCTGGAATAATTTCGCAGCCCACCAGACTCAGCGGTTGCTGTGCAGATTTACTCCTGTTCTTGTCCTGGTAGAAATGGAGGTGACCATTTTTGATGTGACACCAACGCGATCTCCACTGGCTGTTCACTAGTATGTTCAGGTAACCTGCAAGCAAGCACAGGCTGGCTTAGTAATACCTTGCCCCACACTGGGACCTAGGCTTGGGAACCACATGCACATTTGAAGCCTCCAATGGGCCAGTATGTCAACAGATACACGTCTGGTTCCCAGGCTGGTGGTTTAAAAGGCAGAGGGCTCACTACACATAGGTTAACTGTAAAGGTTTGGAGCCCCATTTTGCTGCGACATGCATCCTGGGTGGAAAACTGGTCACACTTTTACCTTCAGAATTCAGGTGAGGTTCAGAGTGGCAAACAAATGGTGGATGCTTAGGCTGCGTCTGCACTTAAACTGCTGGTCCCCTTCAGTCCCTAGACCCTCACTACAACAGGAAGGGTTCTCCCATTGCTGGAGTTAATACACCTCCCCGAGAGGTGGTAGCTAGGTCAACAGAAGAATTATTCCAGCAACCTGGCCCTGTCTACACCAGAGTAGGTCAGCTAATTACGTTACTCAGGGGTTGTAGATTTTTCACACCCAAGAGACATAGATAGCTATGCTGATGTAAGCGCTCCGTGCAGACCTGCCCTTAGTCAAAGCTTATGCAAAACTATGGTGCCCTGCTCACCCAAATCTTTAAATCCCCCACAAACCTCTCCCTGCTGAATGCTCAGGAACCCTAGGTCTTATGTTGCTTTCTGGGGAGGGAAGCACAGAGGCCTGCTGCGTATATCTCTGATGTTGAAAGGGGCTGATGGGCAACTCATCCTTCATGCTGCTACCTGCTCTTGGGAGCACAATTATCTTTAGGGTGTTAGGCTGAAAATACAAAATTGCGGGATGTGTTTCATGGTGACATCCTTCCGGACACTTACTGGACGTTTCGAGTGCCCTCTCTGGACTCTCCAATGAGCTGGATTTTTTTCTCCCAAGGTTCATCAGGTTGCTCAGTTTAAGGCCAGTTGTACCCTTCTTCTTAACTAACACAGAGAAAAATGTACAATATGTAAGTCATGCCGTTGCAGCCATAGGCAAACCACGTTACCGGCTATTAAAGCGGCACATAAGATTCTCATTCATAGGTGCCGACTTCCCTCTTCCCGGTGGGTCCCCCTTCCCCCGCCCCTGCCCCCCCCCCGCGCCCCCCCATTGCAATCCTTCCCCAAAGTCCCTGCTCCTCCCCCTCCCTCCAAGAAAGTCCTAAATGCTGCCAAACAGCTGTTAGACAGCAGCTGCTGGTGCGGGGGGGGGCTGGGAATGGGAGGGAGGAGCAGGGACGCGGCACGCTTGGGTGGGAGAGGAGGCAAGGCAGGGGGAAGCTGGCTGCCAGTGGGGGCCGAGCGCCCGCTAATTTTACCCTGTGGGTGCTCCAGCCCCGGCGAACCCAGAGTCGGCACCAATGTTCTCGTTTCAAACTAGCTGGAAGGCATATTATTTAAAATCTAGACTGCCTAGCAGCAAATGCCGAAAAATCAGTCACTAGTAAACAAATGCATCACTTACTCGGGGTCCTCCCCACAGGCTGTGCGTACCAACGGGTACCCTAACTTTACTCAACATGCAGGATGTGCTCTAAGGGCCACATTTGGTCTTTCTGTGGCCGATCCCATCTCTCCCCACCCCCACCCCACCCCCCATTACCGCAGCATCTGTAGCCTTGTAATCTTTTTGAATGTATTTCTCCTCACAACACCCCTGTGGCAGGGCTCCGCTATAAAACCCCAAGGCCCAGGGAGACTAAGGGGCAGATTTTTCCAGGTATTTAAATGCCTCAAGCTGCCAATAGGCACCAAGTGAGGTTTTCAAAAGCTCCTACGTGCCTGAATCCCATTAACTGCAATGGGTGTTATGGCCCCACTGCTAGGGATACGATTTTGTCCCCGTAAAAGTTCCCTCAATCCACCCAGCCTCATGGTTAAAGGGGCCAATTTCACACTAGGGCCATAGCAACTGTGTTAACCCGGCAGCCATACATTGCTCACTCGCTTTGGTCCTCTCGGAAATGGGACTAGACCAAAGTGAATGAACATTTAATCAGTGATTGAATTATGGGGGTGACTGCCCCTGACTCCAGCCTCCCTCCCCCCCCGCCACCCCTCCATCTTGCAGGCCTCTCTCCCCAGTGCAGAGCTCCTACAAGGGCAGGACTGGTCTTTGTTCCCCTCAGCCTCCCCAGGTCCTTTGTGGTTATAGTTCCTGTTCTCTGCCTTCCTTCCCCCCCTTTTCCCCTCTCCCTCCTGCACCCCTCTGGCCCTGGCTCACCCAGTCTCTGACCACCCCCCATCTCCAGCTCACCCAATCTCCCAACCCCCTTCTCTCCCAGTCCCCCCAACCCACTCTCCCGTCTCTCTCCCCAGCCTGGCACTGGAGGAGTGGTCACGACGGGATGCAGCAGTGGTGACAGAATCCTACACCAACGCATCGTGCTAGGGGCTGTACACTGCTAGCCCTAACCACTTGACCATCCTTCCTTTCCCCCCGTCCCTGACAAAAATGGAAGTTAATGTGTCTACAGCTTTCACACGCCGATAGCTCAGTTTGGGGTCCACTGTGAGTGCAATGGGGTGGGGCTGGTGATCTGTAATAAATGGAAACCCATCCAGGCAAGCTTCTCCCCAGTGCAGGGGGTGAATAGGTGAACCTGCTCTCCGATCACCTGGAGGCAAATTAGTTCCCCCAACCCACCCAGAAAGCACATTGAGGAAATTAGCTAATCAGGCTGGTGGGCTGGGTGAGCTAAAGAGCCAATTAGCCCATCAGGATAAAGAGAGACAGGCAAAAAGTGCTCAGTGTGATGGAGGAGCTCAGGCTCACAGAGGCCTGGGGGAAGGGAGGAAGGGCTCTGTTGCGCTCAGTTCCTGAGGAGAGGTCTGAAAACACAGAGGGTATCGAAAATAGACAGTTGCCCGGGGACCGGAGTGGTGGTGGTGGTGGAGGGAACCCAAACCCCAGGTCCTGAGAACGCACGCCCAGTGGAGACTGTGGTTTCTGTGGGTAAGAACGCAGAGCGAAGGGGTGTCCTGTTAACACTAGACATTGGTTTCTTTTACCATCTTTGGTTTCAATGGATTCCGGGTGACCGTCCGTGCTGCTCCCGCTCTCTGATGCCATAGAATGCCTCTCGGACCACTCCGCCTGTCAACGAGGACCAGACGTGAGTAATACAATATTAACACCAAGCAGTGGCCATGAATGTCTTTGCTGGCAAAAAAATAAAAAGATCCCTGGGCTGGGTCTCTACACTGGTCAAGGGAAATTTGAGGAAAGTACTGAAATAATGATGGGAACAAGGTGTGGACATCACAGAAGGAAGCATGAAAAGTCTCCTGTGTCCTATGTAGCAACACAGGCACAGTTGCAAATCCAGGTCTCTAAACGTGTGGGCCCCCTACCTCGGCTGGTTTGGAGCAGGGTAGCTCTGTTGAAATCACTGGAGCTAGGTGATTTACTTCAGTTGAGGATGTAGCCTAGATTGTGTGCTTTGGAGGCCCATCCACTCCTGTCAGGCATTTAGTTAGAGCCCTTTCCCCTTTAAATTTTAGGCCATGCCTTTTTAATTGTTTGTTTTAAATAAATATATTCCTAAAAGTAAGATGGAATCCATTGCTGCCTCTTTTTTTCCATCTATCTATCCACGCTGTGTCCCTCACCATGGTATCTGGGCACCTCCTTGGGTTTATTGTGCTACTGTGATGGCCTAATACTGGAGAATCTCCAGTTCCCCAGCTCTCAGAGGGTCACCTTTGTGTTGCTCTGCGGGCTGTTTCTTAAGACGCCCAACATCGATTTGTATTGGAGATGGTCCCGGGCTTCAACGTTTGAATCTGGATCTGAAATAATCCAAGCTTTCGGATTGTCTGGATGCAGACAAATCATTACACTAGGATCAGGGTAGGGACATAGCTACTGGCGTGCTAGGTCAGACCAGTGGTCCATTCCATCCAGTAACATGTCTCCACAAGACATTTCAGTGGAAGGAGCCAGAAACTCTGCAGATCGCAATTCAGGAATAATAGAGGTTAGCTTATGCCCTCGATATGTGTAAAGGAAAATTAATATTGTTCCAATAATGCTTCTTTCAGCAGTAGAGTCTGGTTGCCTTCAGATCAGACTCAGCCTCCTTCCTGCCCCGATAAAGTCACTGCACTGGCGTAAACTCTACATGTCTTTTGTTAAAGGAGTAGGCTGTGAAAGAAGGATTTAAAGCACGTTACACATTGAATATCACCTCGCTAAAGATACAAGCTGTACCTTGAGGTAACTAAGACGCTGGGAATCTGGAACGTATTGATTTCCTTCACCCATTCCTTCAGTCTGGAGGCCACTGGTCTCTTGGATTACCTGCCCAGAGAACAAAGCAGGTTACCAATACTCATCATCTTCAGAGGTATGCAGAACACAGGCAGCAAAACTCAACATCAGGTAAAAATTCACCTAATGACCTCAGACCGGCTTTGTCAAAGGGATCATGAATGGAGGCTCAGTAACCAGCGAAACTGGATCGCATGATGAACAAAACCTGGGACCCATTGCAAGCAAAACCAGAATTAGGGGTTGATGTCAACCCCCTGCCCAGCTCAGGCTCACGGGGTGCAGACATGAATGTAGGTGGAGCAACGCGTTGGGACAGAATTTCTCTTTGAGGTTTTGGGGTCATGTGGACTGTAAACAGAACACAAAACTCAGAGGACGCTAGACACTGGGAGCAAAATAAGACGACATGATTTGCAGAAAACCCTGGGAACTGAAATCATTAACGCCAGGGCCTCGGTGTAAAACATGGAACTCTTCAGAATTTACTTCAATGGGGTGACATCAGCTGAGGACCCAGCCCATAGAGTTTACATGAACAAAAATTCTAAGGGCCAAATCCTGCCTTGACATGTTGCGACCCGAGTGACTTCAATGGGGCTGCAATGGGTTTAAATCAGGGCGAAACATGGCCCTCTGTGTCAGTCCAGTGGGCGTGTGGAAGGCTGCAAGTGAACAGAACTCTTCTGCCTGCTTTGAGTTACTCCCCGATCTTTGTAAAGGTTCATTGTTCTGCTGCCGTTTCCAAGAAACAACCGTGTTTCCTGTATAGTCCTTGGCGATCCCGTGTTTGAGACCGTCTCCAAAAAGCGTTCCCACACATTGTTACAGAGAGAGGCATTGAGCGGTCTTCTGTCTCTGCAGCGTTTCCCATTAAACATCAATTAGATGGAAGCTGGGAGTTCAGTGCTCTCTTGCTGAAAGACCTTCTTTATTCTGGCTGGAAAGGCTGGGCTGGGAGGTTCTCTCCCTTCTCCGGCATACAGAAGGTGGCGGGGGTTTGCTGGGAGCTCGCTTGTCTTGGACATGAAAACGAAGCGGAGCATGTGTCTATGTGCTTGCGGCTCTGAATGAGGCCAGTGTTTGCCGGAAGAACAGCGAAGTGGGGTACGGTCTCCATGCAGAGTCACAGTGACATCTATGGGAGTTGCACAGCTAAGTTCCAGTGCATTGAATTCCTATGAATATAGTAAAGAGATGTAGCCTGGTACCCATCCTCTTTGCTCTTGTCCCCGGACACTCTCTGTCCCTCTCCTTCTAACCCCCTCTTCCTGCTCTTCTACCCCACCCCCATCAACAACTTACACACTCCTAAAGGACTGTTTTAGATGCTACTTTCCCTGGCAATGTATCCTTCCCTCCCTGCCCTGAAATTCAGACCACGGTGCAGGGCGCTGGAGCTGCTGATCTGATGTTGCCGGCCCTGCATGACTGACCTCCCAGCATGTACATCTTCCGGCAGGACTGCTGAGCCTGAAGGGCACGGAGAGGTGTGAAGAGCCCAGCACTGAGAACCCAGGGCAGGGGATGGAGAGGTTCCCTGCCTGTAAAAATGATCCCAGAGGGGTGAATGAAAGAGCCAGCCATTTCACCTCAGTGACGCCGAGTAAGAAAACTGGAAGGATTAACTCATTCACCGCGTTTCTCAGTCAGGACCAAGCGCGAGGGGGTGCCGAAAAGGCAGGCGTGAGGCACAAGCAGGGCCAGATTAACCCATCACGGGGGCAAACATACGCTTCTCTCAGTATTGCAATGCCACCCACTCAGCTTAGGTCGGCCACCCTCTCCCATCGCGATGGAAGGCTGGCTGGGCCAAACTGGCATGGGGCTGCAACCCCATGTGCCAGGTGGCAGTGCCCAGAGCAGGGCAACTGGGCCCAGCCCCCCGGTAGAGGAGCTGCTCTTGCAGGGTGGACATGTTCTCCAAACACCACCATGGGGTCGGGATTAGGGTTGCAGTGCCAGGGCGGAGGGTGGTCTGTGCCCCCTCAGCAGGGCAAAGGGGAGGCGGCAAAGGACCCCGGCCTATGATTTTGTCCCCCCACCCACCAATGTGGGTCCTAGCCACGTGCCTAATTTGCCTCCGAGTTAATCCAGCCCTGGGCACAGGAGTGCGAGCCCAGAGGGAGTTACCCCAGGGGCAGAGCGGAAGGAACAGCTCCCCCTTTCCCACTGGTACAGTGGATTATTTTCCAGCTCATCTGCCATTGCCCACCATGGTGTGATCACGCAGGCTCTTGGGTTACAAAGTGACGCAGCTCCACTCACTTTGAGCCACTGCTCTGCCTGGTCCTTGCTCTGCAAGCCCAGCACAATCACATCCGCCGTCACCGGGATGATCTTCAGCTTGTGTTCTTTCTTCCTCACTTGCTTTTCCTTGTGCACGACGCTGCAGCCCAGCAAGTTCACGTCAAGCTGGGGGGTGTGGTCCTTGGAGCTCTTGTAGCACTGAGAGCAGGAGGAGAGAAGTCAAGGGAGAGATTAAAAGCACGTGAATTCAACATAACCCACTTCCCAACACCAGCACAAGTGGAGCACCATGAACATCTGCAATGGCTGCATAGGTCACGAAGACGACCCAACTCAGTTATAGCTGCAGCGGCCAGATGTTTTACACACACACACACACACACACACACACACACACACACACTCATACATCAGCGTCTTTCATACAAACGACATCTCAAGAGACTTTACAGGATCTAAACAACATGGTATGAGCAAAATTGCAGCCATGGGAGGTTACTGTCAAAGGAGTCAGGAGTAAAACAAAGGTGTTCCTGACGTGCTTACAAGTCACTAGGCCACGTGTAAGATTTTCTACGGGCTGACATGCCTTCAGCACCTAAGTCCCATTTTCAAAAGACTTAGGCACCTGGGAGGGACAGATTTTTAAAAGTGTTTAGGAGCCTACAGGTACACATAGGCACCTAATGGGATTTTTAAAATTCTTCAGTGAGTTTAGGTGCCTAACTCCCATTGAGTTTAAATGGGAGTTAGTCACCTGACCTGCTCATGCACTTCTGAAAATCCTACTAGGAACCCATCTGCTTCTTTATGCACTTAAATGCCTTTGCAAATCTGTCCCTAAATGCCATTGGTTTGCCATGTGAGGTCAGCTTCTAAGTGCCTCTTTCACTTTTGAAAATGGGATTTAGGCATTTTTGAAAAATGGGGAACAAATATTTGATAATGGTCTCTTCCATCTAGCCTCCAGAGGTATAACATGAACCAAGGGCTGAAAGTTGAAGCTAAACAAGTTCAGGCTGAAAATAAGGTGTAAATTTTTAAGCAGTGATGGCAATTAACCATTGGAACAATTTACCAAGGGTCATGGTGAATTCTCCATCACTGGCAATTTTTTCTGGGTGTTTTTCTAAAAGCTTTGCTCTGTGAATTATTTGGGGGAATTCTATGGCCTGTGTTATACAGTAAGTCAGACTAGATGATCATAGTTGTCCTTTCTGATTTGGAATCAATGAACATTTTACCCACATTGTTTTCTAAAACAACCAGTGGCAACACTGTTTTACCTGCTCTTTGGCTTGTGGTATTGCCTGCCTGTATTCTATAGATTATGTTACTGATGGCAAGTCTACACTACCCACCGGATCGACATGTAGTTATTGATGTATCGGGGATCGATTTATCGTGTCTAGTGTAGACATGATAAATCGATCTCTGAGTGCTCTCCCCGTTGACTCCAGAACTCCACTGCCATGAGAGGCAGGATCGGAGTCCACAGGGGAGTGGCAGGGGTCAATTCTCACCACCAAGAGGATGCCCAGGTAAGTTAACCCAAAATACGCTATTTGCATAGCTGAAGTTGCATATCCTAAGTCGACCTCCCCTCCCCACCCTCCAGTGTAGACCTGGGCTAAGTTGAAATTTTGGGGGAATTCCAAGTAGAGGCTACGTGGATATTGAATTAAAATAAAACTTTCCACCATGTGGGAATTAAGAAGCCACTTCCAACTCCCAGTCTGAAAAAATAGGTTATTTGGTGGGAGGGGAGAGGGAATGCAAATGTTTGCATACCAGCAACCTAGTGTCCTTAATGACACACAACTGTTTGGCCCACTGTCCCAGCCACTTCTTCCTCCAGAGGAAAGCACAGATGCGGGCATCTTTCATCAGCTCTATGGTGGCTTCCGTGGATGGCCATTGGTGGGTTGCTGACTTCCCTTTGCTGCTCTCTTCTTCATCATAGGATTCGTAGGAGCTGCTGACTGCTTCTCCATCTTCTGTAACAAAGGCAAAGCTGGTCACCGAGTGTATTTCTGGGTGGCAATTCCTGTTTGTTTCATACATGCTCACATCACTGCATGCCACAGTTACAAGCAGCTCAGAGGCTCTGCCCCAGGGATTTCCTCTGCTGAAGATCTCCTACGGGCATTTTCTTAGTGAATTTGATCTCCCAGCATCCAATTTTTCCTTTTAGCCCAAACTGTTACTTTGATATTTTGTGCCTGAGATTCTCTCTTTGCAAATCCTCAAAGGACACCCCGAGTGGGTCTCCAATTTAAGAACTTTCCTCGGATGTGCTAGCAGATGTTGGTTGTATTTTTCCAATGGTATATTTTATCTACCCAGTTGGAAACCAAAATTTCCAAACCTGCAACATGATTGCAAGCTATGTCCAGTCCCTGCCCAGTCAGCCGCTGCCTCCTGTATGTAAAAATGAACTCTGCAAGGCCATGCAACAAGCAATGATTCATTTTATGTTATTCTATGGGTCCCTTTCTGGGCCAACGGCTATATGGACTCAACATGGATCGTATGGCAAGACATACATCTGAGCGTTGGCACCAGTGAAGTGATGTTGAGTGGTGGCAGTAAGAATTAGTAATAAATTACAGCCTTAAATAATAGTGATTGTTTTTATCTTCAGTCAAGAACAGTATGTAGCAGTCCAGTACATTCTTAATAAGGAGAGTTCACTCAGCGTTGGCTTAACTCTATTCCTCTTGAAATCAAGGGGAGTTTTACCATTCAAATGAGAGCAGAGGCTAATGCTGACTACGCTTGAAAATTACACCCACGATGTACAGTGCTACCCAGCTCTGATGTAGAGGTCATGAAGGTTTTCAGAAGGTGAAGATGGCTGGTCATTGGTGCAAAGTCCATTGAAGTCAATAGAAAGACTCCCTGCAACTTCCATGAGGTTTGCAACAAGATCTACGTGTTCATGATATAGATGTAATCTGCCAGCCACCCATTATTATTAGTGGGGTTCAAATAGATCCATCAGAGGCATACCCAAGATCTGTGCACCACGTATTTAATTCATGCATGTTCAGCCCTACTGAACAGAATTAAGATACTGATCTCATTATGCTACTCTCCTCAGGACTTAGTCAAATGTCCACTCAAGTGCAGTGTTACCTTAACACTTTTTGAGAGGAAAACAGGAAAATAGTTAAAAGACTTCACTGCGATTCCTTGAAGCATTATTCAGCAAGATAGGGGTATTCATTTTTAAAAGAAAAGTAACTTTCAGAAACCACAGTAATGTTACAACATTGCTCCCCAAATCTCTCCCAATTAAGTGCTAGACGATAGCTCCAGTGGGTGATTAGTGCACAGAAACACTAATTAAGCCAATTTCTCGAATGGAGACGATCCACTTCAAAATTCACTGAACGCCCCTGGGTATCGTGTTAATGGCCCACCATCAGGTAGTTCGGCTTTCAAAAGATGACGACTATGTAATTCTCCGCACACATGCCACTCTACAGCTTACCTCCTGGAAGACTTTGGAACAGATCCTCAGCTAGTGTAAATCGGCATGGCTCCGCTTCCAGAGAACTATACCTATTCACACCAGCTAATGATCAGCTCCTTCACTGGCTGCAACATCTTCATCAATACAAAACAGCGCCGTTCAGACGGACTCTGATAAAACCTTTTTCTATACGGGATGAAACGTTGATTGGCAAAAAGTGACTGCAAACTTCTGACTACCTCCCCCACCCTCCTGAAGGGAAATGTATTCATCCGGGATGAGAAATGTGCCCAACGGGGCTGGTGATCCATCCATGCTCGTAAGGGGAGGAATGCCGGTAGTCACGAAATGGATAGTTTAGGCAGATGAACCTCTCTGCTACAATGACAGTAAATAGAAAGACAATGCCAGACGGTCAGGCTTTGAAAACATGCCGTACCCATAGTTATTGTAGCATAAATGACTCCCTCGGTAACCTGCAACCCTGTCCTGGCTTCCATGGCAGCAAGCCTATCAGGAATACCTGCATAGTCGCAAGCAAAAAGAGAGAGAGAGAAAGCCCCGACATTTTACATTGGTTCCCCTTGAACTGGGCAATTGCTTTTCAAATAACCAAACATAAAATCAACTGGTGCAGATGAAATATTTCAGTCTGGGTTATTATTAATTAGGCAGCCGCATTCTCACTCACACGTCCTTTCTGTTTCGTACCGTGCCACTCAATTACGCAAATGCAGCACAGAGGTAGACCGATAAGGATGGAATCCATCTCAGCACTGACTCAAAGCAAAAGGCGATCTTAGTAATTAATGCAAACATAACGAAAAGCAACGGCATTCTTAAACGACGTGCAAAAATACTGCGGATGAAGGAACAAGACCTAACATGCCTGTCTTTATTATTATTCTAATTTATTCAGCCACAATTTGTTCCAGCATCTTTCAGTCTCACCTCCGATGCCACGTGACTCGCTTATCTCCTCAGCCCATCCGGAGGATTTGCTTCCATGTCTCTACTTGGCAACATATTTGCTAATTTTATTAGTGCTACTATTCTTGTTTTATTTTACTACATCCCTTTGCTTGGAGATACAAGACTTAAATTCAAAAACTCAGTAACAGAGACGGACAGCAGCTCCCCAGCTACCTACATCTTCACCACTCGGCTAGGAAAGGACGCCCTTCTATAGCATCCTTGCCCCAGGATCTCAAAGCACTTTCCATCACCCCATATGAGGGAGATAAGTAACATTATCCCCACTTTACAGATGGGTAAACTGAGAGACAGAGGACCCGTTGAAGTTAACAGCAAAACTCTGACCCCAGAGGATGCAGGATCAAGCCTGGGGAGATATACAGACAGAGACAGGATTTGAATGCAGGTCTCTTTACTCAAGCCTTGCACTGTAGCCATTAGTCAACACATTCTCCCTTTCCCCTTCTACTATAGCTCCTCTTCAGCCACTTAATTAAATTTCTCCCTAACATCATAATCTCATTACAGATCTCCCATCCAGATTTTCAGTCACCTAAAGTAGCTGCCTCAACTGTGAACTGGTCAGAAAGTGACTTTCACTAGAACCTAGGAGATTCTTGGACACTTCTTAAGCTTTTTCCTTCCCATATCCCTCTTCCCCCCACCCCGCAAAGGTGTCTGTGCATAACCACCTGCGAAGTGCCTGATTTATGTCTGGGGCAGATACCGGCTGCTGTTATTCAACAGTTAAGATGTGGGTAACAATACTGTCCACTCTGACATTCAGGAGTTGTCTGAACCTGCATATTCGCATCCCAGTTCACTTTATGGGCCTGGTTCTTCTCCTGCAACATTTTATACAGGTGCAACTCCATTAAAATTATAGGATATCAGGTGTAACTCCATTAGCTACCCGTGACCTCACCCCAGCATAAATGACAGGAGGAGCTGAGCCTATGAACAAAAGAGATTCATTTAACAAAGAAGCCTTAAAGTACAGTCCAGGTCAGCAACCAGCCAAAACAGGCTTCTCGTCTCAAACTGTAATCTGTTTCCACTTCGGACCTGTCACTGTGCTATGCAGGGTGGCCATAAAGGGAATAGAATTCAGATCCTTCCCCTAGGACTTGAGCTAACAGAGACTCTCTGCCAACTGTTTGCACTACAGGGCCTGTGGTACAGTTGAACAGTTCTGATTCCATCCAGCAGAGGGCAGTGATGTACACCACCAAGTTCATTACCATTTTACTGTCCAAGGATGCAGTGACCAGTTTGCAGGTAAAGATTTGGCCTCACATTTAAAATGGTCAGGAAAGACACACAAAGCTAACGTCTGAACTAGAAGGGAATCCAAAGAGCAGCTGATACCTACGAAGGGGAACACTAACTCCTAACAATGACACACTACACTCTCCAACCAAGGAGCTCTCGAGGACAGATCACCTTTACTCATGTTGAATAGCACCTTATTCCACAAGTGGCCCTGCATCAGATTTCAGACCCACAGTCAATGGAACCAGCTGAGGAGTAAGGGCTACTCAACAAAAGAACGGGGATCAGAACACGCCCCATTGTTCTTCACCAGTGAGCCTCAACTCTCCCAAGATGGGCACTGGCAGTATAATGATATCCATGTTGACAGAGGAGGAAACTGAGGCACAGAACAATTGAGTGAACTACCCAAAGGGGCAGAGCTAGGCAGTAACACACGAGGGTCAGATCTCAAGAGTCCTGCATTCATTGGTCTATATAACAGGGAACAGATTTCTGATTTGTCAAATGAGAAACTAACAATAGCAGCTCCAACTAACTGAAATCTTACAGTTCTGACATTACCCCGAACCATCTTAGCTTGCTCACTGTATGCCTTGTGCCCACATAACCATTCACTAGAAACCTCTCAGGACAAAGGCGCCACCACGGTTATTAGAGGCATTCCCTGCCAGTGCAAATTCCTGTTTCTGAATTAAATATCCTGCACTGCCAAGCAAAAGAGAGAGATTCCAATGGAATTCTCGTTTATTCCCCACACAAGGTTTTCTATGCTCACAAATGTTGGTTTTATAAAGCTGTCTAAGTAACATAACCCAGTTTAATTGGCATATATATGAGATAGAACACCTGGCTACATACGAATGAGTTTGGCGCGTGTCCCTACATGCTGTGGTTCTCAGCATAATGGGATAATTATATTTTGCTATGCGTATGGCAAAACATGTAACTATTATCTCACTGCAAAGGCAACTTGAAAACACCCCGGCGTGTATGCTGCTTTCTGGCCTGACCGAGGCTCCAAAACAAGTTAGCGGCAGTCTTGTGCTGGCAGGTGGCTACACGCAATTTAAAACAACAGGAAAAGAAACGAGGGGAGTGACTCCCTTTTCTTTTTACCTGCTACCTAATTCCCAACTTTTCCTGTGGGATGAAGTTTACAGCTGCCTTTTTGCTTGGGTAGGAAAAGAATCGGATGTGAAACTGGCAAAAACTGGAGAGGTTTTTATTTGCGGGAGACGGAGCAGACAGAGAGTTTTTTGTCGGCAGAATTCTAATCCTCAGACTCAGAGCAGTGGGGAGCGTGACGCTGGGGGGGGCGTCTGTGACCCAGAGGCCCATTTGTGGCTCAGTGTGTTGTGTCAGCAACTCATCAGGCCTGACACGCTCATCACAGCTCACACACTGCTGTCAGGATATTTATTTAAAAGCTGCCCTGCGATATATTGTTTGAAATCTACCACCACACTGGTCATTAAGGTCTCAGTGAAATGTCTGTAAAAAAAACCCTGGTAGCTGAAATTATGGATATTGTCTGATATTATGTCCTGGAGATGCTAAATTGAAAGGTGGCAAAATAGGTTTCTCTATATAAAGGGGAAAGCAAATATGGTGGCAGATGCCCTGTCCAGGAAACAGGACTCTGCTCTGCTACCTCTTGGTCAGCCTGGGGTCAGCCCTCCTACTAGGGTGACCAGATGTCCCGATTCTATAGGGACAGTCCCGATTTTGGGGTCTTTTTCTTATATAGACTCCTATTACCCCCCACCCCATCCCGATTTTTCACACATGCTGTCTGGTCACCCTCCCTCCTACAGCTTTGTAAAGGGGCAGGTGTGACCCTAAGTATCCCTGAATTCCCACCCTATTGCAATAATGTTTGTACAAAATATGCCTGGTGAGGTATCATTTGAAAACAAATAACTCACTGACCACTAATAGTCTTGCACCATGTATGTGAGCAGCATGTATTAAGAGTTATGGATATAGGCTGGATTTATGGCTAAAGTGTGTTTAAACCAGGCGTGTCTGGGGCAGTTGATAAACAGGTCTGCCTTAGACAAGGGAACATGTATTTGATTCTCTGACCAGTCCGGCCAAAGACAACGAAAAACCCACACTCCTGAGTGACGTAGTTATACCAACTCCCAACCCCCACGTAGACAGCGCTGGCTCAGTGGGAGAACTTATCCCGCCAACATAACAACTGCCTCTGGCAGAGGTAGAGTAATTAAGCCTCCCCATCAGGACCAGGGCCTCCATTGTGCTAGGCTGTTCAAACACATGGGAAGATACAGTCCTTATCCTGAAGAGACGACTGTCAAAATAAATGAACCCCACATGATGTCAAGCACTGTCCCCCACTTTGGTTCTTCGCGGTAACGTTTAAGGCTCAGAGTGGCACAGCTGGGCCTAGCGCTGCTCACACAATGATAATGAATTCTGATCCAAATCATCCGCCCTACTTGTTGTCCTTAACTCTGAATTCCCGGACTCTGGTATACGAGACTATAAGCGGGGACGGTCTAGTGATCCAGATCACTGCAGTTTGTAAACCGTCACATTTTACATAAAGAGGACCTTTATAAATGGGTAATACATTTTGAAGAGCTGTTTTAATAAATGCTTCAAGATTGATATAAAGTCCAATATACCCATAGGGGTCATAGATTTTAAGGCCAGAAGATCGTCTACTCTGATCTCCTGTGTATCAGAGACCACTGAATCCCACAGTTACCCCATATTGAGTCCGGCTAAAGCATCTCTTCCAGAAAGATGTCCAGTCTTGATCTGAAGACTTCAGGAAATGGAGAATCCACCAACACATGGAACATTTTATAGCCATCTATAATAATATACGCCTGCTATAGACAAGAGCGGTAAGTAACATCTACTAGTCATTTATTAATCCTTTATAAACTATCAATGTATCCTTCTTATGACCAGCAAATCCACAGAGATCAAATTTGTACCATCAGCCGTAAAGAATTATATGGGAGTAGTTCTGTTTGATTGTTTCCACAAACAGAGTTCCACATCTCACGCTGGTTAATGACAGCCATGAAAAGCAGAGGACAGGCTCTGACGTACCATTCACAGAGTTGTCATATGGCTCAGCCTCTTCATAATATGCCTCTGGAGACTCAATCTTGGGGATCGAAGGCGGTTTCGTTTCTGCAATCTGTGGAATGAATGAATAAAACAAGCATCTATTATTATTTTTTGGGTAAAGAGCACACTGAAGCTTTGAACGACCCTTTTTGGTAACGCTAAAGTGCAGCCCAATGGAGGGATCCTTTAAGATGTGCAATTCATGACCTCTAGGTAAATGAGTTCAGATTCAAGGAAAGACCCATTGGTAAGTGCTAGTGTTTAGCTGGCTTTCAATATACAGCTCGCTGATTTAGGCTTGAAAGAAGTATTGTGATGCTGCACTTGGTTCAGTTCTTATATCACGTCACAAGGTTGCGGTGCTTTGAATAGTCAACTCTTCACTTTTCCTGAAAGCCTCGGTTTTGGGGATATAGGACAGACCCTGGAAAAACTGCAGTCAGCTCGCTCAGTCTAACCATTGATCGGATCCTGCTGTGCCTGTCAATGGGCCGCCATCTGGACCTTCCATTAGGTCCAGATGGCGGCACATAGGTTATCCATTTCAACTGCGGATCAAGTTCAACACTAAGGAGAAGAGCTATGGGGTAGGAGAGGTACAACTTTAGCCCAAATGGGTATTTGAAGTCTATTACCCCATCTCAAATTCCCCACTGAACGTTCACAGCCCGTGGGTCACATGGCACAATGAAACACACCAGGTATCTTTAAAGTCAAGATGAACAAAAATGAAGGAAGTGGATAAACAAAACTAAAGTGAAACGAGCCTTTGAAAAGAGTCCAAGGGCTGGAAAAACCCTGTTTCATCTGACAAACCCCTCCCCCAAACACAAGCTGGCAGAGAAAATCGTTCCTTGATCCCTTGGAAAGACCAGCACACGAGCAAGAAGGTGAGTAAAATCCAAACCCATGACTGCACTTGACTTCACCGCGCTGCAAACTTGAACGCACTAGTGGGAGGTGCTCAGATCCTGCGGGGAGGATCGCAGCCTAAACACCTGCCCAGAACAGGATAGTGGGAGGAGTTACAGCCCACACGAGCGGGTGGGGGACACGATGCTACCATCCTGTCACTTAGCCCTGCTCCGCAGTTTATCCAGCACTATTTCCTCTCACCTGCCACACATAATAGAACACCATCTGAATCTGCTGTCACCGGAAAGGTTCTGTTCATATGACTCAGTTAAAAACAGCTGACAGTGAGTTATTTTAGCTAGTGGCGGTTACGCTCTTAGTCCCTGGCTTATGATGTGTTCTGGATTGCAAGGGTACGAGCCAGATTCTAGTTGGTACCAGCATAAAGCGTCAGCTCTTCTGAGGGTGCTGGGAATTCCATCTGGGACCAGCCTGCAATGGCCTGTACGTAGGAGCTGAACCCTCACTTGTCTGGAGTAGAGATGCCCCACTCCCTACTATCCTGCTGAAGATCCTTACAGCGCAGGGCCAGGAATCGGGCGTTCACAATGCTGGGTCAGGGGAGAGGAGATGATAATGGGCCAGCACCATCACCATACGGGCAGGACCAACAGGGTCAGGGGGAGTGCGATGATTCAGTGTTCCCGCCCCTCATGGCCCCTGCCAGCAGAGCACCTACGGAGCACTAGTGCAAATTACAGCTGCACGCCCTCCCCCGGCATCAACCTCCAGGAGAGCAGCAACAGAGGCACTGCCTGCCCGCTGCGGAGATAAACATCCCCTGGGGTGCCCGGGGCTTGGGCACAAGGAGCCATACCTTATACCTCTCTGCACCTAGCACAATGTGTAAAGCTATAGCAGGCCACTGCTGATCTGCCTTTGCATTCTACCCCAATGGCACAATGGGTAATCGTTGTTTATACGTTTCAATTATTGGCCTGTTTGATTATACTTCATCGGCTTGAGGAGGGCTAGTTTTTTTATTAATTATTATTATTCTTTGATTTGATTTGATTTGACTTCGTAATGTTTAGTAGTAAAGAGCAAGGGTCAAGTCAAAGTCTCTGGCAACTCTAAGTTAATCAGCAGCCTCTGGCTAATGGCTGGCTGGCACCTCTGTCCTTACTAAGGGGCATATTGACGTTAGCTCTTCTGCCTAAAGAGCTGAAATTATCGAATATTAATTTTGACACGAGAGCCACACCTCCCAGAGCTGCCCTCGGGCCCATTGTCTCTAGGCACTCTGGGATCCCTTCTGCCCGATGTGTAAATTGGCCAATGTCCCTTGAGGCCTTGGCCACCATTGGAAGACAGGATACTAGACTAGATGGACCAATGGTCTGATCATTCTTATGTTCTTATAGCTGTAGAACCATTCAGCCAAGAGAGGAATGATTGTGTTCTTACATTAACCCACTAACCTGGACTGTTGACCTACCAGGCTCTGAAGGAGAATATAAACACTGCAGTATTCCCAGTCTAGCCAGTATACAGCGTTACAGTTTGGGTTAGTGCTCAGGACAGTGAGCTGAGACACAGGACCTCTGGCTTTGGCTAGCTAGCTATGAGCAGACCCATGGTGTAATCACGCGCAAGTCCCTGACCTTTCTTGGTCTCTACTGCTGCAAAATAGGGGTAATTCTTACTTACCTTTGCAAAGTGCTTTAAGGAGAGACCCTCTGCTTAGAACTGCCAGGCATTATTAGTATACGTTCCTTTCAGTTTTCGAGGCCATATGGGGAATGTTTTTTCCGAACATTTTCCTACAACATTTACATGCTTAAGAATTTCCGCTAAAGCATTAAATTAAGAAAATAACCATTCAGTAGTTTAACGGGGTGCACTTCCTCGGCCAGGGAGCAGTTCTATAATTGAATCTGTGGCAGACTGGCACTTGCAGCCAGCTAATACTGTATGTGGCGAAGAATTAAAAGTGATCATCAGATCGGGAAGGCATCTTTGTCTTCATAGAAACCCCCATTGTGACTGCTTCCGATGCTGTCCAACACAGTCTCAGGGGAGGGGAGGGGACGGTTACTTTATTCCGTAAAGACAATGGAAATCAAGAGGGAATATGTGGGACTAAGCTTCAGCGTCTTTTCAGGGGGTTTTTCTCTTTATCAAAGGCCTGGGCTTCTTTTGTCTCTAGCTTAGATCAAAAATATACTGCACTGTGTTAGCCAACCCAGCCTGGTCCTTTCAGCCCAGTTGTCTATTTCATACTGGCACAACAGAGCATGCAAACCCCAAAAAACGTCTGACGGTATCGTTCAGGAATGGCCCAGAACAAGGCAGTTTCTATGCTAATAAGTGGGAATGGTAGGATAAGACACGCGTGTGTTTTCACAGGGGCAACTGGAAGCATGTGGTGGAAAGTGGAGCAGAGCACAGAACTGCTAGTGAGTGCTAAGGCATGGGGGGAGAACAGGGAGAGAGAAGGAATTTAGTGTATACACGACCTGATCCAAAGCCCATAAACGTCACTGTCCTTATTTGAGGTTTATATTGTGATTGCACGTAGGCCACACTCCAAACAAGGGTCCCCGTAGCATTGTCAGGTCACAGCCCCCCATTGATTTCAGGGGGCTTTGATCAGACCCACTTATGCTGGGCTCTAGCACTGAAAAAGGAACCCAGAAAAGAACCGTTGTAAGTGCCAGATAATGAGCAGCTCTTCCTAATACACAGGATAACGAACACCCTGACAGCGCCTCATTATTCTACAAGCAACTTCCCACACTTGGTTTTAGAGACCGGGGTGGTTCCTTCGTAGCTTTCCATTTCTGTGGTCTTGGTTCATTAAGCTCAGCCCCCCGAAGAGCATCCCTCTCCAGTCAATGCCCTTTTCCGGATCAAAGTTCAAAGCGATGAGCTGCTGTGGTTTTTTCAACCCCGGACACCCTCTCGATTCTCCTGCCACACAGAAATTAAAAAAGCCACAGCTCCCAGGGTTTTAATCGCTGGATTTCCACCTCCCTCATCACCTTCATTCCTTAAACCTCAATCGCAGCGTACGGCCTCTCAAGCGCACCCAGCGCGGTTAGAGAAACGGGGACAATCGGCTAAAGGAGGAACATTTCCCCAGACTCAGAGCAGCCAGGCACCCAGGGCCGGCGACAGGAATTTTGGGGCCCCGTACGCAGATCGTGCGGGGGCCCCCCCCGGCCGGTCTCCCGCCGCCCGCGGTCGTCCCCCCTCTCCCCCCCGGCCGGTCTCCCGCCACCCACGGGCCCCAACCCCCGCATGCGCTCTGGCTGCGTGGCCCGGCCGGGAGAAGCAAAGGGGGGCGGGGGAGGCTGCTGGGTGTCGGTGGAGGGGGCTGACGAGTGCTGCAGCGGCTGCCCGGAGCCGCGCCTTGCTCACAGGCCCGGCGACAAGGGGGTACAGCTGCGTACCGGGCCCACCCCGGATTTAAGGGGTACCACCCTGTCACTGGCCCTGTGGGCACCCCAGGGCTTCCCATGCAGTCACTGGAGAGGATGGGACATAGGCGAAACTCAAGCCCATTTCTGCAGACTGCAGCTGTCCAACATGTCTATGAGGAAGTTGGAGGAAAATTGGCTGGATATTAATTGAGGGTTGGATAGTAGCCGCTAATGGACCATGCAGGTGAGGAGGAAGTGAATGGATTCGAGCTTTCAACATAGCGGAACCAGTGCTCAAGGGAGAAGCTTATACCTGGGGCCAATTACTCTGCCGCTTCAGAGACAGCACAACACTTCACTGCCCTTTGCTCAGGGCTTCTGGAAAAGCCACAACTAGCCCAGAGTGGAAAGTCCTATAGCTTCTGAACATGCTGGTCAGTCATCTAAGAATTTGGGGTTTTTTTAACCGGAGGCTAATGAAGCCACGCTCATTTAATCCCATTACATGTATACCAGGAAAAGGAAGATGTATGGGGAGTGTGCCACACATGTAGTGTGTGCCACTTTCCTTGCTAGTGGCTGGTTTGCACAGAGGATAACATCCTACTATTGCTACTATCTAACAGAATTCCTTCTTTAGCTTAAGTTGTATCTGCTGGGGCTTCAGCACTGAAGGTCCTAGGTTCAAATCCAACTGACTGGATGGGAGGGTCATTACAAGGGCACGAGAGACCTGCATTTTTGATCAAGAACTGGGCAATCTTCACTTAATGGGACAGGAATTAAAGAGCGGTGTCCAGAAGAAGCCACTGATTTGTCGGAGGCAACAGTAGGGGCAGGAGGAGGGCAGTGGTTTTTCCCAGGCCTACACTGCGCGGAGCTAGAGGTGCATTCCTGTATTTGTTCCACTGAACAGCCAAGAGAAGCTGCCTCGAAGTTTCCCACAGTCCGAGCCAGTGTGTGTCTCAGCCTGTGCAGCTGTAGCTCCTCCGGCCACGTTGCACGACGGAGGCTGCATGATAAGAGCTGCATGTGCTTGCTGATCCTCAGGCAGGCTTTACTTTTGGATCGGGACTCTTTTGCTACCCCGGCCTGTAGCCTCACCTACCCATCTCGCTACTGCTAATCCTGCCACCACCTCCACCAGGGACGGATCGGAACCAGTTACACCCAGATCGCTGCTTCGTCACAAGCGAGGGCTGCCTTCCCTTCTCAGCATGGGGAGCATGGGCCGCTTTAACAACTTAGCCAGATGGGTTAGCTGGAAAAACACCGCAGGCTCCATTAGGACAACTGCAGTGCATCTAAAAGGCTTCTGTATTAATCCAGCCCTACCTTTCTCCTTTGCAGGCTTCATTTTCCCAACACCCCCAAGTGACATCCATCCCTTAAACTCCCTTACAGCAGAGATTTCATAAAACCCTTTACGCTAATCCCTGATCTGACCCTCTGACTTCCCCTTCCTTTCAAAGGAACAGTTTCTCCAGTGAGTCCCTAGCAAACACCACCCCCTCTCTCTGCCCCCACACATAGCCCCCCACCCACTATCCCCTCTCTTTCAAGTCTGTCCTTTTACATCAGAAATCCCTTACTGCTGAGATTCCCATGTCTGATCGGCTGCTAAACAGACAGGCCCGCCTGTCACTGTCTCTGGAGGATAGCTAGGGCTGCTCTTTTGGCAAGGAAACAAAATCCCAGTGAAAGCCGATTGTGATGAACTGTAACCTAATTACATTTATAACTGGCCCATGGAAAAGTCCAAGGGAACTTCGTTTGTAGATTTATTTTGTACAAAGTCTCAGGGAAACCTGACTGAAGTATAACTGGACTTTCAAGACACACGCATGCAGGAAACCTTCAAGCACCAAAAAGCATGCAGGGGAGAAAGCGGCACTCAGACTGCAACTTGCACAGTAATGTTCCCTGCCCCGCACGGCATTTTGCAGAGCAGATGCAGGGGCTGCTATAGTCTTAGGTAGCAGCTGCATGCTATGCCCAAAGAAAGAGGATGGGAAATGGCTTAAACACCACTCCGCTGGCTAGCAGAGGTATTAAGATGGTCGGGCACATGAGCTCTTCATCATAGGAGAGTTTGCAAGCTTTCTTCCAAGTCTTATGCGTAACAAACTCATTTGAATTCTGTGGTGAGACAATGACTGATTTGACTGTCCTAAAAACCCTTTAAGGTCCTGAATTAGGATTAAAGGATTAAAACCTACAGTGTAGCAAGGAGAACAGCAGTGTTAATCAAACTTCCTTTCTGCTTTTTCTTAGGGATCTTTGCCATGGGTGCAGGTCCCGATACTCACAACCTCCTCTTCTTTCTCACACATCCACTCGGCTGCTGGTTTTGTAAGAAACTGCCATAGGTGAAGGGAACAATGGTCTAGAATCTGGCCTGTCTCTGAAAGTGGACAATGCCAGATACTAGCAAATTCCCTTGTCTTCCACAGCAGTGATCAAGTTACACAAGAGAGAGAGAACATTGTTCTGATAGTACCTGGCGATTACCCGAATGCCCTAAAGTTTGAGGATTGTTGGCTTTTGTAAGTTTCTCCCAGGCAGTCTAACCGTTGCTGCTGCTACACATCTAGAAGGAGATTTTCAAAGACAAGTGGCTGTTAGGTGCCTAGTTTGTACTCCTGTCTTTGAAAATCTTCCCCCTAGTTACCTAGGCCTGTTTTGAAATTTACCGGGACTAAGCTGTTTACCTCAATAACATCCTGTGACAGAGAGAGTTTTGTGAATTACATACATTATATGTTGCATAATTTTAAAAATTGCCTGTGCTTAGCGCTACCATTTGCCATGAAGAATTTAAAGAGATTCGATTAAATATTAAGCAAAGGAGAAAAAGAGAGAAAAAAGGGAGTGATCAGAAATCACACACATACTATTTTGGGAGGAGGAAGGTCCGGCAGACTCTTCTGAGGAGGAGATGAATGGTGTCCTGATTCCCCATTGGACAAAGACTCTCCGCAATCCAGTGCTACAAACAGAAACAAGCAGGAATAATGACATGTGGCATGTCCCAGCAGCACACTTATTACCTAGCAGTGGTGCAGCAACATCTGCGCGCTACCTTATATTTGAGTAGGAAGCAGGGCGTTAATTACAGAGTCTGCCTTTGATGCTTCATCGTGACCATGTCATTTCAGGCGGTGGCCGAGAATACAGTGCTATGGCACCAAAACTAAAGAACCAGTTCTCTTGGTAGAAGCTCTTCTTGTTTTGGGATGTTTTTCCTCTTGGAATGAAAACTATGAAGATCAAAATGTCTTTTAAAATAAAAATCACTTTGCTTGTAATGATGATGTCTATATTGAGCTGTTCTAAACTGTTCACTCTGTTATTACTTTGCTGTACGTGGTTTCACTTGCAGGCAAAAATCACTTTCCCTCTCCCAGTTCCGCTCACGAACATCCTTAAAACCAAAGGACCAGGCTCTCAATTGGTGGAAATCATGTAGCCACACTCCACACACAGTGGAGGTCCTGCCTAAAATCTTCAAAGGAGAAGGTTTCAAAAGTTCTTTCCTTTTAGGAAATACATACGTCATCTATTGCACCACAATTAGAACATAAGGAACAGATTTATTTTCTACAAAAAATGGTTTCTGTTGAATTTTAAAATGAGCCATAGCTAAAGGATGGCCATCTTGATTAGGCCTTATGAATGTCAAAGGCTTTGGGGAGGCAGTGTGACATAGTTAATAAAGTAGCGGACTGCAAGCGAGGGGATCGTCTGAAAGTACATTCTATTCCCAGCTCCATCCCGGACACTCTCTGTGGCTGGGCTAATCTCTGATTCTGTGCCTCCATTTCCACATCCATAAAATGGGGACAACACCACTCACTTCAAGCACAAAGGTTGCCCCAGGGGTGCAAAGTCCAGTTAATAAAACGAGAACGCCAACACTAGTAACTAATGCATTTATAGGGGACCTCATAGCCGAGGAAAAGATTGTCAGAAAAAAATATAGGGCCAAATCCTCAGTGGGCATTTTCAACATAGCTGCATTGATCTACATCGGTACACACCAGCGGAGAACCAGGCACACTGTGTAGGGGAAGGAGTTTCAAACAGACCTAAGGCGGTAGATGATTCAGGTGTTAATCTGGGACTCAGGAGACCCTAGCAATCCCTGCTATGCCACAGACTTCCCTGGTGACCCTGCACAAGTCAATCAGTCTTTCTGGGCCTCAGTTTTCCATCTGTAAAATGGATACAATACCACTATCCTAATTCACTGGAGTGTTGTGCGGAGAAATACATTCAAAGATACTACACTGAAGGGGGCCATATAAAGTGTCATAGCTAGACAACGGAATGAGGTCCCAGCTCCCTTTAAGTGGATTGCCTAACTCCCTGAGGCTCCTTTGAAAAGCCCAGCCGTGCTCCCCAGGTGAATAGGGACAATATCAATTAGAGTAGTCACGGTTCTGTGCCTTTCCTAGTGCAGGGTACCAAGGGGTTCTGAAGATTCTGGCATGAACTTGGCTGCCTATTTCTCTGTGTTTTAAAATAAAAGTTGGACCCGCACGGCTCCATTTCCGTCTCCGTCTCGGAAGCCACAATAACAGCTCTGAGGCTGCAGCCTATAATGAACCCCTGGCACGACAGCAGAAGCTCCAGTACAGCCCGAACGGGACGTCAGCCCCCAGGCTGCCTGTGGTGAAGCTTCTCTGCTTCCCTCCTAGGCGCAGCCATGACAGGCAGGTTCCGTGCACGGTTGACCTTAAAATTAGGGTTCCCCTGGTTTAAGCCTCGTAAAAGGCTGCTCTGCTGCGTCATGCAGAAATGAAGAGAGGGCCCTGCCGAGGCACCCCGGGGTTACACCGTCCTGAGAGAGACGAGGCGACTCGGATTTCGGACTCAGTGGGCATATCTACACAGCAAAGACAAATCCGGGGCACGGAGTCTCAGGGTCAAGGGTTTGCGGGGCTAAAAGGAGCAGCAACTGCCGGGGCTTCAAGACCCTCCCCCGTTGCCGGGGGGTCAAAGCCCAGGCTCCGGCCGGGGGCTGAATGTCTACACTGTGATTTTTAGCTCCCGGAGCCTGAGGCAACTGACCCAGGCTCCGCGGCTCATCACCACACTCTGTAATCCGCAGCGTTGAGGATTCACAGGTCCCCAGCCTCTCTCAAGAAGCGCCCTGTGTAGGTGCATCTTTAGCAGAAAAGCCCGTCGCCAATCGGTAACCATTACACAGAACAGAACCTCCCTCCGAACACTGCAGGCAATTAGAGGGACAAGGGACCTTTTGTGCAGTGATCACTCATTCAAAATTCTGCATTCCTTGTGTGCTGCCAGCACCTGCTTAAGCATCGGGAGTGTTTGGCTTCACCTCATGCCTAGGAATCACCCCACTGAGCATCGCCATGCCAGGAATACACGGTTTGTTTTCCTTATTCATTTCCCCCTCCCTCCCTTCCCCACAAATCTACTCAGCAAATGGAGAGCAGGATGGAGACCTTTTTCCAGATCCTCAGCTGATGTACATCAACACAGCTCCATAGAGCTGAGGCGCTGGTCCTGGGATGCAGCTTGGATCTGGGGATCTCCGGGTTTTCTATATGGCCTATTGCTGTCGTACTTGGGCGCTTTCAGGGTAGATCTGATCAGATGTGCATGGTGAGATCCCTGCTGGGCTTTAAGGATTTTCCTGCTCTTCTCTCCTCCCTGTATAAGGAGGGATCTGCTTGAGGAATAATTCTTTTTCTAAACCAGCCGTAAGCATCAACTCAAAAGTCTAAGGCTTTGTCTACACTACTAGAGGTCGATCTAAGTTACACAACTTGAATAATGTAGCTGAAGTCGACATATTTAGAGCTTCTGACCACCGGGTCCACTACACGATATCAACTGGAGACATCCTCCCATCGACCCCACTAGCACTTCTTGTTCAGGTGGAGTACAGGAGTAGACAGGAGAGCAATCTGTGGTCGATTTAGCGGGCCTTCACTAGACCCGCTAAATCGATCGCCATTGCATCGTTCCCTTGATAAGTGTAGACAAGCCCCTAAAAAACCAGTTTGCTTACACTCGCTTCCAGAAAAGACACCGCAGAATTGTCTCTAATACAATAGGAGATATTTTCAGGTTCTCTCTTAAGGCATGAAGTTGCTTAATAACAGGGCACTTAGTACAGGTTTCACTGGATCTGAAATTCCCCTAGCCCTGGAATTTGGTCAGGTGACATTTAGAAAGACAAAAAACAGGCCAGAGGAAATAGTGTAAACAGGCACAGTTTTATCAGAAATCAAATGTCCTATTTCTTCATTCTTATACAACTGTGCTCTCCACTATCTGCAAACAAGGCAAATAATTCACAGATTCCAAGACCAGATTGGACCATTGTGATCCCTTAGTCTGACCTCCAGAGACCAGACCAGAGAATTTCACCAAGCAAATTCCTGTATCCAGCCACATACCTGCTGTAATGTCCGTGTTTGTACTGTATTTTTCCTGCTGGTATTACCAAAGGACAATCTTTATTTTTTCCTTCCAGGGTATTTTTCAAATGGATTGTATCCTCTGAGGTCATTTACCAGGGGGAATTCAATTACTACGTCATAAAAAGAGACCTATGAAGGACTGTATCGCTCAGCTCGTTGTCTTATTAGTGCAATCAAAAGTAGATTCATCAATGAGAAAAATTGCTGGCCATCCCTCATCTGTTTTCAAAGGCTTTTCTTCCCCCTTTCTCTAAGCTGATGTGACAGTCCTTAGAAAACATCTTCTCTTGCACTGCTCCTAAAGGGAATGCTTTCAGTACCATCTACCTGGGAATGAGTCTAGGCCCCGATCCCCTAGCATGCACCCAGCACCTATCATTCAAAGTCCCACTGATTTAAATGGAACTTTCCACAGGTCCAGGAGTCCACATTAGCACAATCAGGGCTTGAATGAATGAAACATTAAAGCCCTGATCCTGCAACTGACTGTGGATAGGCAGATTCCAGCACCTGCTCCCAGCATTCCACGGGGCTCTGCACAGATACAGTGTTTCCCAGCCAGCCAGTCACAGAATTGGGGTTTTTTACACATCCATAACTAGGATTTAGACCACACACACCTAGAACCCAAGCCACTGACTTCAGTTTTTCCAAAACTTATAAGTTTCCCTTGGTCTGGGGAAGTGGTGGAAAGAGCAAGGGCTATATCCCCTTAGGGAACGATTGTGTGGGAACTCACAGCCCGTGATAGGGGAAGGCTGAAACAAAAACAATTACAGCAGGCTTTAATGGCCTAACTTGGCTCACTGCATTGCCTGGCCAAGCCTTATTTTGTATACGTCACTGGACCCAGGACAAAAAATCCATGTAAATAAATCTTTCCATTGCCAGTGATTTCCACGCTCAAGTCATGGTAGATACATGCATGGTAGATACATGCAGGCCTTCTTTGGCTATGGTTTAATATTATAATTATGCAGCTAGTGGCAATGACCATGATTGTGACCCATTGTGATGGGGTTGTACATACACATAGGAAAAAAGAGAATGTCTCATTTCTAGAAGCATTTGAAGTTAATCCCCAATTTGGCTGCATGAAGCAGATTTAAATAGAGCAGTGAAATGCATGAAGCAGATAAAAATGGTCGAACTAACACAACCTTTCCAGGTCATCATATTGTTCACTTTGCTTGTGTGTTGTCCCCCTTCTCTTACCCACATTCTGTCTTGTCTATTTAGACTGTAAGCACTTTGGGGCAGGGACTGTCTCTTATGTTTGTATGGGGCTCCATTCCCAGCTGCCCCTTAGGCATCGTTCTAATAAATATGAATAATAATAATAGGAAGTGGCTAAAAGGCTGATCTAGATTTGTAAGCATGAAGCTTTGAAGATAAGTGGTCTTTTTGAGTTTCCATAAATGTTGTGAAAGGGAGACGCTTTCACAAAATAATTCTGAATTTTTGGAGAATTCCTTCCCATGTTGTGAATGCAAAACCAGGTGGATCTAGTCAGAAAAACTGTTGGAAGACAATCACAGCAGGATTATTGTTTTCAATATATACATTTTGCAAAGTGCTAGGATCTTCCTGGAAACGTGGGGGGAAGGGGTCCTACATAAATACAAGAGATTATATATATTCTTTGCATAAATAATTCACCCTGCACCAGTTTAGACTATTTGAAATCAACAGTGGCACGGTGCCAACCTAGCAATCAAAAACAAAGTTTTTAGACGTGGATTGACTTGTTTTGGGTCTATATGAAATGAGATGACTTCTTTAAATATTTCAGTAGGGTTGCATGAAGCTGCATAGTTAGCAAGGAGACATTTTTATCCCAAAGTACTGCCCTCAAAAGTGCTGCTTCCAGGAATAACCTCACTGTGTTAGCCAAAAGCATGGAATATGTAAAAATATGGTAGTCATTCCACTCCTTCCTTTGGCTCAATTCGGCACCTGCTGAAATCAATGGAAATCATGTGCAATGTCAATAGGAACAGGATCAAATCCTATGTCCCTTTATTCTCTCTCCATTGGGAAGTTAAATCCCACGCAATTGATAGCCATAGATTCCGTACCTCCACTCTCTTTCTTCTGTCCACCCGTTTGTCTAACCAAGGTCACTTTGTTCATGTAAATGTATTCCTCATCACCACCTGCAAACAAAGAGATGGAGAGATGTCTTAGTGAGCCAGACACTTTCACGCGGCTATGTTTTCACTCAGAGAGAAGCAAAATGTGTGCACATGCGTGCGTATGTACACTTAAGTCTCTACTGAATGCAAAAAACGACCAATTTGTAGCGACATTAAACACCGAACAGCCAGGAAATTCCACGTGTTAAAATTTCTGCTTCAATATGAACTCAGCCAAACGGCACGTCCTGTCTATCTTATGGTGTGGATTAAAGAAACGAAGTTTTAACAAGGAAAACAGAAATGATCAGAAATCTTGGAAATCCTTTACTTTTAAAAATGTGAAACTCCGGTTATTTTTGTATGTAGCTCTTGTCATTTATATACAATTTAAAAACCAAATCCATCTCTCTCTCATATCCTCTGTCCCAACTCTCCCTCCCCCCCATGTTTTGACTCCATACGTACCGCTTGTCTTTGTGTACACTCGCAGGAGGTCAGAAAGGAAGCATTTTTTCACTACAGCTGAGCTGCTCAGGCTCTCTTCATCCAGTATCTTCAGAAAATCCTCAAGTTCTGTAAGCAGCTGTTCTAGAGCTGAAGGAGACACAGCAAACAATTGGGATAATTTCTTTACAGAGCCATCTGGTTACATTTCGAGAGGGGATACGCACTGCCCCCCTAATTCCCAATCTGTTGAAATGGTTTTGATCAGGAGGGATTGGAATTTGAATCTCTGAGCTGCCCCCATTCTTACGGTTTCGGTTCTGGATCACATCCCAAAGTGGAAGGGATTTGTTTTCTGATTCCAGTTCAGCTGTAGCTGAAATCCCACACAAAGTACATCTCCTCCAAGATGTTGTCCAAAGTCTTTAGACACCTTGTGAGAACAGCTGATCTTGGGAGAGTTTGGCCATTCACTGCTGGAACTACCATGAAAGCAACTGGCAAGGTTTTAGCACCGTTGAATATGACCCTGATTTTCCCTAGATCCCTGAACCCTAGTCTCAACCTGGACCAGACTGGGATCCAGCTCCAAACGCTGCCTTTTGGGGCCACTTCAAATTTTATTCCATTTATCTTTACAGTGACTCAAAGACTCATGTGCAAGAAATAGAGTATGTCCATGATACTCAGTGTCTTCTAGGACTATGTTGCTTGGAAGAGCTTCCCACAATTTGCCACTTGCATTGAATGGAGATGTTGTAGGGGATCTGAAAACAAGCGCAGGACTGATCAGCTCCTGAACAAGTGAACAAGTGACCAAGTGTTCAGGAGAATGATGCCCTGGAAAGAACACCTCCTTTATAACCTAAGGAAGGAGAGGAGAACAGGTCAAGTAGATCAGGGGTCTCCAAACTTTTCAGCCCGAGGGCCGCATTAACTATCAAATAGCAGTTCGGGGGCCGACAACACACTCGAGGTCCAAATAAAAAAGAATCAAAACATGGATGTTGTTTTTAATTATTTATTTAATATTATTTTATTCAGTTATTATTTAATAACACATTGATACACTACACATGAACACCTGTTCACTACACATGAACACTACACATGAACACCTGTTCACTACACATGAACACTACACATGAACACTACACATGAACACCTGTTCACTACACCTGTTCACTACACCTGTTCACTACACATGAACACCTGTTCACTACACAGGAACACTACACATGAACACCTGTTCACTACACATGAACACCTGAACACTACACCTGAACACTACACCTGTTCACTACACATCAACCCCCCAACTGACCCACCCAGCCAGGTCTCTCCCCCCAAAACCTCCCTTCCTCCAACCCCCCCCAAATGACCCACCCAGCCAGGTCTCTCCCCCCCAAACCTCCTTTCCTCCAACCCCCAACTGACCCACCCAGCCAGGTCTCTCCCCCCAAAACCTCCTTTCCTCCAACCCCCCCCCCCAACTGACCCGCTCAACCCGGTCTCTCCCCCCCCCCCCAACTGACCCGCTCAACCCGGTCTCTCCCCACAGACCGTTTCGCCGCCTGGCAGTGGGTGGCTCCTTGTTTCTGGCGGTGCGGCGCGTCCCGGCCCCAGCTCTGAGCCGTCCCTGGCCGGCGGCGGCAGCGGAGCACGCGGTGCGTCCCGGCCGGCGGCGGCAGCGGAGCACGCGGCGCGTCCCGGCCCCGCGGCTGGCGGCGGCAGCGGAGCACGCGGCACGTCCCGGCCCCGCGGCTGGCGGCGGCAGCGGAGCATGCGGCGCGTCCCGGCCGGCGGCGGCAGCGGAGCACGCGGCGCGTCCCGGCCCCGTGGCTGGTTCCCGACCCCTGCCGCGGGCCGGATGAGAGGGCCTCGCGGGCCGCATCTGGCCCGCGGGCCGTAGTTTGGAGACCCCTGAAGTAGATCATGCCACCAGCACCACGACTAAGCAGCGTCAACCAGTTTATTTTAGTTATAAGAAAATCCTTCCTCATTCTATTTCACTGTTCCCTGTCAAATAGCTTCTGGGAAAAGGCTCACACTCTGTTCAGTGGCATTTAGTTACTGATTTCGGATTTCTCCTATTGTTGCGCGGAGTAAGTTAGGAACAGGGGCAGGAGACCATTCCAGAGCAGACACAGAGTGTTTTGTGAAGAAAGGAAATGCAGAAGAAGAATGACAATGGGTGGGAAGGGCAAGGACTCAGCCAGGTCTGGCGATTCCTCCTCTAAATAAACTGGTTAGTCTCTAAGATGTCACAAGTATTCCTCATGTTATTTCCTTCTCTTAGTACTCTCCTCTCAATCAGTTCCTGATCACATGCTGCACCACAGACTGGAAACAAGCTCATGCTTTGCATAAGTTACAATTCCTTGCTGCACCCCTAGGGGATGTGGGGGCTACAAAATATGGAGCGGTGAAGCTGGGGAGGTGCTATTAGTTATTTATAAGCATTTCCACATGCCACTCTTTACAGTAGGATCTGCACCCCAGACAAAACAGCAGTGAAGTATGTCAACACCCTAGGAGGTATAAAAGTAATAATATCCCCATGTAGATAGGAAAACTGACACACATCTAGATTAAGTGGTTTGTCCACAGTTATAGAGAAAGTGTGTGGCAGAACCAGGAAGAACCTAGTTTTCAGTCTTAGTCCCTAATCACAAGGCATTTTTTCCCTACTAAAGCGATGTCTACATGACCACTTATGTTGGCAAAACTTATGTCACTCCGGGCATAAACATTCCACCCCCGAGTGACATAAATTACACCGGCATAAGCGCTAGTGTGCACAGATCTCTATGTCGGCGGGAGAGATTCTTCTGCCACTCCTGGGCTGGGGAGGTTATGTTGGCGGGAGGGCTCTCCCCCATTGGCATCGAGTGTATTCGCCCCACGCACTGCAGTACGGGTACAGCTGTACTGACACAGCGCTGTAAGGGGAGACATGCCCTAAGAGGGAGTGAGGGTAAGAAGTCAGCATACTGGGTCGTAGCAAGTAATTTTTTTAAAAAAAAATTAAAAGTGTTCGCTACTCTAGTGCCACATGAGTTTATTTGGCTAACTTTGCGGATCCAACAACTGACCATAGCTCCTGGACCTGACTGTAAACACCAGTCTACTGCCTCCAGATCAATTTATATCATCCAACTTAATTTGCTCAGGAGCCTTTGTTCTATTGCCTGGGAGTCCTTTACATTCTATGGTGGCTTCTCTAAGTTAGATTATTTTTGTTTTGGTCTGGCTAAGCACCAATGGGCAGCTTCAAACGCCTGCATTATGCTGCATTGTCTTGGCTTGTCTCAGCACCTGACACAGTCCATTGCAACACAAATGAAGGACCACTAATCTCAAGAAGTCCCAGTGCTTTTCACAAGCAAGTGGACGTGGGGAATTACTTGGAAACACTGAGATTTTACCAATAACTGTGATTATAACGGAAGAGTGATTATTTGGTAAAAGTCACATCTCTCAGACATTCTATTCTCTAACCAGGGGAACGTGCCCTGAGTCCAGCAAACAGATGAAAGACCACTGTGTAAATCACAATTTTCCTGTCTCCACTGGAATTTGCACTGATGCAGTGACTTGGGTGGCTGGCCATCGACAGCTGGACGTGACGCAAAATCCCACTGGAGACAAGGCCAAAATATACTGGCCTATTAGCTTATTCTACTGCATGTGACACTTTACATATAAGCTAATGATAACAGTAAGAGTACAACCCAAACAACATCACAGCTTATAGCGGAGCTACAGAAGTGGGTCAACTTCCCCAACAGCTGTCCACACGGAAGTCAAGATAAAGTTTGTGTTTCTCCTTAAGGTCAATGATTCCTCCCCCCATCACTAGGGAGAATGACCTCATTCTTCTCCCAGGCATTCAGAACTACCATAGCACACAGGGTCAAATCTCTTACAAATAAACACAGCTCATGCAATAGGTTACATCTTCCAGCAGAGGAGGCGGAATGCCAAAGCTGGCTTCAGGCTTCCCAGGAGTCCAACAACATATTTAGGGCCCGATCCAACAGCCACAGAGGTCAGATGTCGATTGACTTCCATGGCCTTCAAGGAAAAACGTTCAGCTGTTCTTCAAACAGCAGCAACGTGGCCTGTTCCTATGCAAATCGCTCTCTGATCTCAGTGGGATGCGCCGTATCCAAACCTGATACCTGGACACATAACTTGCCACTGCAATGAATAGGACTATTCATTTCAGATGGAAGAAGGAAGAGAGGGAGGGACGTGCTAATTTTAATAAGAAAGCAATGAGCACCAGCGGGAAAGTGAAGATGAAGTCTCAAGGATGAATATGAAAGGAGGCAGGGGATACTCGGGGCAAATGAGGAGGAAGAAGAAGAGATCACAGCAGGTGGGTAAGAATTAGCAACAGTCCAGCAGTGTCTCTACATTGCGCCAAGGTCGAATGTTGAAGTTAATGGAGCTACAGTGATTTCAACAAGCTGAGGATTTGTCCCACTCTGTGTGCAGTATATTGAACCTAGCGATGGGCAAGCCAGCTTGGAAATGATCTAGAGCAGCCTGATCCAAATGTCCTCAGTGGCTCCCCTCTGCCCTGAATGTGCATCTTCGGTATTTTATACTGCCGCATCACTGGAATACCTGAGCATCTCAAACTCAAATGTATGTATCCTCCCCACACCCCTGGGACGCAGGCCAGTGCTATTAGCCCCATTTTACAGATGGGGCGCTGAGGCCCAGATGAGCTACGTGACTTGTCCAAGGTCACCCAGGAGGTCTGTGCTGGAGTAGGGAATTGAACACAGGTCTCTCCCATCCTTGGCTGGTGCCCTAACCATGGACTCCCTCTCCCTCCTGTGTTTTCGCCTTCTCACCCTGGGATGAGTGATCACATGGTAAGGTATCACTGATGTAGCCAGGCCTGCCTCTCTGGGCATGTCCCTGTGGGACTTCGGTCAACGCTCAACACTCCACTTGATTTGAATTGCAGCCCCATGGCGCTCTTCAGCCAACATCTCCATGGTCTTTGTTTAGCATATTAGAAAGGCAGGGACCAGCAGCAGCAAGGGAAGGGGACTGGACTAGTAGAATCAGGGTGGGATTTTTCAAAGCACAGAAAGGGAGTTAGGAACACGAGTCCTTATGAAAGTCAATGAGATCTGTGCATCTTACCTCATGAGGGGTTTTACTTTCACCCTGTTACAGCACCTTCCTTTTAAGAATGGCGGCCCCTATCTGTGGGATGTTTTCATACAGCACTTATCAGCAGGGTGTCTAAAGTCACACCTGCCCCAAGAGAGCTAGAGAGCCTCATTTTAAGCCTGTCGAAGGTGAGGCTCAGATTAAGGGACTTGGTCAAGGTCATTCAGGAATTCTGCAGTAGAGCCAAGAAATGACCCTCAGTCCCCTAAATCCCTGTCCAGTGCCTTAACCACCAGACTGTCTGTCAGCAAGAATCATTCAAAGCGCCCCTAGACATGTAAAACAAGGTTCAAAAGGCAGTTAGGAAGCTCAGATCCACAAGGGAACCAGGGGAAAGGACTATACAGCAATGAACTATCTAGTCTGGAGTCTGTGTCAGTAGTAGACCCTTAACAATTTGGCCTTAAGCCCATTTGCTCTAGTTTGGATCTAGATGGTCACCAAAGCGGAGGGCAAGGAGTGCAAGAGGATGAACTAGACTGGCAGCCCTGAGAGATTTGTGTGTTTACAATCAGTCTCTGGGATGCTTTTGAGGTTCTCCCATCCCTTATTTAACTCTAAAAGCATGAGCTGATGATGTGTTCTATCCCGTTTTACTACTGCTACTTCTACTATAGCTTCCTAGAAGTAGCCTATTCCAGGAATTCCAACTAATTCCAGCAAAGCATCCTCGTTGCTAGAGGGACACATGGAGAGTCGGGAACATTAATGTTGCAATAACAAAGCTGCTTTCCACACTAAGGCTACATGCTCCACTCACGATATTTGGATGTCTATGCATCTGACCCCATCCTGGCACGAGGCTAGAGCGATGCTCAGTAGATGAAAAGAAGTCTCCTCGCCTCAAAGTATCAGCTATCCAGTTCATGTGAAACCAGAGCCAGTAAACTAGCCCGTTCACATCGCATCCAGAGGCAACACACTCTTTGTCAAGTAACCACAAGCTATGTCCAACATTAATGTTGTTTAAAGGTAAATGACCATTAAACAGGGCTACAAAACTATTCCTTCCAATAGCCTCCAATCTCCGATGAGGATACACATCTATGTCTAAATTGAAGAATCCAGTTCACACTCCACCATTATAAGGAAGCAAGAAGGCAGGCTGAGGATTAACCTTCAGATGAGTGTTTCAGAAATCGTGGTTGAACGGGATTGAACGAGCTCATTTAATCTAAACGAGATGAATTATAACCAGTTATTTATGTCAAAGGTACAGATCCCAACCAAGATCAGAGCCCCATTGTGCTAAGCACTGTACAAACACGTGGTAACGGACAACCCGGCCCTGAAGAGCTTACACTGTAAACAGATGAGACAGACAGAAGGTAGAAAAAAGGAATCCTTACTTTCCCCCTTATTCACAGATGGGAAAACAAGGCGCAGAGAGATTAAGTGACTTGCCCAGGGATTCTGTGGCAGAACCAGGAACTGAGCCCAGTCCTTCTGCATCCTACTCTAATGCCTTCACCCCAAGACCATCTTTGCTCAAACCTCTAAGGGATTCACTGGAAGAATTTCTAAGCGATTGGGAGCGTCGACTCCCTGTGAAAGCAGAGCGCTACTACTGATAGAGTACTTCTTGCTCTTATGCCTGTCCCAGGCTGCATTAAGACAGGGGGGGAGATTAAAACAAGCACATCTCTCACACCGTATGTATCCTGGAGGGGGCTATACGTACTATTAGTTCTGTAGCTCCACCTGAGGAATATAGTGTACTCTTCCAAATCCCTTGGAATGGCCAGAGCAAGAGTGAAACTGACCATGCCCCCTTGATTCTTAGATATGCAGTGGGCAGAACAGCTCAGTCAGAGGGAACTGTGCTACCCTGGATTCCCTTGAAAGCGTCTACTCAATACAATGCAGAGCGGAGGCTTTTCCATGGCAGCCTTTCATTCTCTGGTTTCCCCTAGTAAACATTCAAAGCTGGCAGCATTCTAAACTCTCCCCTGAGGCTGCTTTGGCAGAAGGCAGTTGCCTTCTCACTTTGGTTTTCTTTCTTTGCTGCAGGAAAAAAAAAAATCAATAGACCATCTGAGGATTGTGTGCTGGGCAAAAAGCCGATTTAGAGAGAGCATTCAAATCCCTGAATAGTGAGCGTTAGCAGCATACCGTGGGGATCTACCCCGTTCTTACTGGGCTAATTGGGACATTTATAAGGTCTGACTGTTGCTGGGAAGGCAAGAGTATTTTGTGGTGACAGCAGAAGAAAGTTATTCTCTCTAATTATGAGAAGAGCCAGATGTGTCGCCAGTGACAGCTGCAACAGCTGGATGACCCTTAGAAGAGACTGTCTTCCAAAATAACAAAGCACTTACTTCTTCAAATAAGCATCCACCTCTCCACCTTGCCCACTTGAGATGCCTATGAAGGATGAACTGTGAATATGGTAAAATAGTCACAGCGTGAAGGCAGGATTCCTCCATTGACTTCAACAGGAGCAAGGCCGGACAGTAAACACTTTAAAAGCAAGCTGCATTTGCATGCCAATTGGCACATGGCACATGTATCAGTTCTGTACAGTACTAATGTAGAATGATGTCCACATCATGAACAGGAAGATAGAATGTGGAACCTTTAAACACATGTTGTATACCACAAAGTTAACTTGGTTTTGATGTTATCAATTCAAGGCCACTGGAAGGTGTAAGTTTAGGCAACAATTTTCAAACTTGGGTGTGTCTAGTTAGGAATTAGACTTGGCACTTCATTTGAATGTTTGTTTGTTTTTTTAATTAAAAAATGGGAGAGGATTCCCTCACACATTTTTCATGAAAAACTATTGACTTTTGCCCAAATTCTTCATGAACATTTTCATAATGTTTTAATAAATAATAATAAAAGTAATAAATAAATAAAAGTGAAAAAATCAAAAGGATTATAGAAACGTTTCACTTATTAAAAAGCTCCCAGGAAGCAAAAAGCCAATAACCATTTTGATGCTTAAGATGCAAACTTCTATTTTAAAAAAACCTCACAAAGAAAAATGGGGCATTTTTGCGCTTTGCAACATGGAATCAAGTTTGAAATTTCAAAATGTTTGTAAACTTCCCCCCGTTTTCAACTAGCTGCAGGAAGCCCCCCAGAGCATGTGTTGGCACTTAAATAAATTGTCCTGATTTTCCAAAATGCTGAGCTGTGTCAGAAAAAGAGCGAGAGAGAGACACACACAGACAGACAAGACAGACCACTTCAACTGAGGTGCCTAAATAAGGTTTTAATTGCCTGGCTTTCCATAGCCAAGTTGGAACCCTTTGGCTTGATCTTGCTGCAAAGCCCGAAATGGAGGAAGAGGGGCAGACAATATGTCTTGTTGGTCGTGGGCTGAGAACGGAACGGTTGAGCCCAACCGGCTCTGCGGGGGCTGCTTTGGACGTCTGAACAAGCATCTTATTGACGAGCCGGCAGCTCTAACCCAGGAACTCTGAACTTTAACAAAACGGGCAGCAGGAGATTCACAAAAGGCTTTTCAGTTTGCTGAACAAACAACAGACTTACTTTCCCTGCTCAATCGGAAGATTAGAAACAGCATCCGGGGAGTGAGGGGGACGGGGAGGAAGAGGGGGAGAGAAAGCATGAAAAGCACTCAGACGACTGAAATAGGGGCTTTTCTCTGAGCGATCCCACGCCATTGGGTCACTTACTGTAGCTTTCATGACAAACACAGCAATGCCCCGCAGAGATATGGGTCTCTCACCCTTTCCATTCCAACCGGGCCAGTGCATCACACCAGACTCAGCTGGGCCACAGGAGGTCTCACTCTGGCAAGCAAATTCTTTGCACGAGATTTGAATAAGGCCAGCGGCACGTCCCCTTCATACCAGCATCTTTACAGAACACCTGTCATCCCAAAAGATCCCCAAGAGCTTTATAAACAGGTGGGATGACTCCTGAAGCCACTCACTATTTAATGCTGGGAGTGACTCCCCGTCGCACCAATCAATATAGCCACCCACATAACCGAGTGTCATGTAGGATGGCTCAGTGACCCGAAGCCAAGTAAGCACCTGTAAGTTCACCAGCTACCATGATTGTGGGACTTCAAATTCCTAATGCTTGCTGCTATCACAATTACTGCCAGTTGCAGTACAGGAGGAAAACTCTGCTATCTGTACCAGAACCATAGGAATAAAGGAAGTTAACTGTGCCCAAAATGGCTGGAGCAGCATCTCGCTCTTGCAGGCGAGATACAATTTAAAGGAATCTGTCAGTCATGCATGGAGAAAGGACCCACATCCCCCCGAGTCTTAATACCAGTTAGTATCCTTGCTATCTTTTTCTTCTAGTCTTTACAATCATTTACATGGCTCAAGACCGTCCTTTCTTAAAATGAGCAACTGAAACATAACAGAAGGCAAAAGAAAAAATGTTGAAGCAACTTTGTTGCATTCAGAGCAAAGGACTGAGAACAGGGATACGTGATTTTCCCCCTCCGGTTCCACTGCATTCCACTGCAGCACTGATTCCCTGTGTTACACTGATGGGCCATGTTAACTTACTCTGTGCCTCTGCTTACCCATCTGTAAAATGGGTATGATGACACTTATTTCACAGGGAAAGAATATATGCCAAGTACGATGAGATGTTGGTTACCGGATGCCATTGCAGGGCTTTTAGTGAATAAGTTTCATCCCTTAATATTCTTGTTCAATCACTGTCAAGCATGTTTCATATGATCCTCATCAATCCTCTCTAGAGTGAAAACAGGGAGCATTAAGTTAGACTCTGAGCACTAGTCTTTGTGGCAATATGCAAACCGGTTATTTCTTCTGGCATCCTATTATGCAACTGTGTACAGGGGCAGGCAAACCCACTCCAAAACACAATCTACATACACTGTTCACAGCCAAAACTCATCTCTTTCCTAATGACGTAATTTAAAACACACACTTTCCAGTACATGCCTTCTCCCAGGACTTCTCCCTTCATACTTCTCAACTGTATCTGCCACGTCCATGTCTCTTATATCCATGCTGAAACTAACAAACTCCCCCTCCCATAGCGAGTAAGAAGGACTGGCTCATTTAGCAGCTCTCAGAAGGGTTCCAAAACCAGTTAACACTGTGTGACCTCAGAAGATCCCAGTCCCCCACTTACAGCTGTAAACACATTAAAGGCTGGCCCTGCTCCCTTTAGGATCAATGAAAACATTTCCATTGACTTCAACGAGAGCAGGATCTGGCACATAATGTGTGATCCGTTATGTTTAGAGCAGGGCAACATCTTTATTCCTGTTGCATCTCAGGATGGTCACATCTGCAGTCTCTCCTAACACATTACATTGATTTCTAGGCAGAATTACAGCTGCCCAGGAGCAGGGAACGCAACACATTAGTTACTGATTAGTGCAAACCGGCTGGCGCAGTTTAAAATGTGCAGTGTGCAGGGGAGAACAGCAATGTTTTATAAGTGACATCATCCATGCAATGTAAGTCACATTCTGTTACTGACGTGCAGATTTCTCCTCAATCACTTCAAACCCCAGATTTTGTCTTGTCCATTTTCCAACTCCCATGATTTCCAACTCCTATTTCAGGAGCGCTCGGCTTATCCGCCGAAAATAGCCGCCGAATACGGAAGTAATCAATTCGGCGGCTTTTCGGCGGACATACAAGGGTCCGCGGAGCATTGAAACAAAGTAAAAATGGGTCGCGGCGGGGGAAAGTTTGAGAACCGCCATACTAGTCTGACTTCCTAAAGAACACAGGCCATAGAGCTTCCCCAGATTAATTCCTAGAGCAGATCTTTCAGACAAACATCCAGCCTTGATTTAAAAATGGTCAGCCATGGAGAATCCACCACAAAACCTTGGTAAGTTGTTCCAATGGTTAATTATGCTGACCGTTAAAAATATATGCGTTAGTTCTAGTCAATTTGTCTAGTTTCAGCTTCCAGCCATTGGTTCATATTATGCCTTTCTCTGCAAAATTGAAGAGCCCATTAATAATCATGTCTGCCTTTTTTGTATTAGTATTGAAAATTCTACCATTTTCATCTTGCAATGAACCAGCATCTTTGCTAGGATTCCTTCTGGTGTGAATATACATTATTGTCCTTAACTCTGAGGGACCTAGACTTCTCCTTGAGTCCCTTTGCTTCCCTTACCAATTTTCTACAATTCCTAGCTTTTGATTTATATTCATTACGATCAACATCTTCTTTCTTCTGTGTGTGTCTATTTCTTATAGCTGCCTTCACATCCCCTTTTTAACCAATATGGCCTTCTTCCTTGAGGGCGGCTTTGTAGGCAACTAGTAAAGTGATCTTAAACTACTCACACTCACCATTCACATCTGTGAATTACTGTGACAATATTTGTGGCTAAATATTGTAGACTCAACTTGATTATTGTTTTGATTATCAATAATAATAGAATTTGAATTGCCATTCTTGGCCTTTGATTGAGCTACTGTATTGGAGCAATTTATCAATCTGAAACACTCCATGTTCCAGCTTATTTGGCTAGAATTCAGAGGGGGGGGGAAAGCCATTTGTACCATGTAATTTCATGCCCTATATTCTGCAGCACAACCTACTGTGGTCTAAACGATCCCCTACATTAAACAATGCTGAGGGGACAAGAGAAGCAGAGAACCTCAAGGCAGATGTGTGATGACACCTTCTTCTATTCTGCAATCATCTCCATCCCCACTTCAACTGGAACCGGGGAGACAGCCCCTCACAGCTGAGTGGGGGTGGAGTGAGCAGCCATTCCCCATGAAGAGCAGCACCAACTTCTGATGCAGAATGCCCCTTCCACATGAATTGATTGCAAAGGAGGAAGAACCCAGGGGCATGGACACCCAGCAATGGAAGCATGGCACTGCACAGTGAGAGGCTGCCAATGCTCCAGGTTGCGCAGATGGTGAGGGGAGGGCAATCCAGCAGTGGCAGGCTGTCTAGATAAGCAAGGCGTGCACTGCATGCCCGACTTGGTCTCTCTTCCTTAGAGAAATATCAGTTCTTATACCAGCTCCGCATTTGAGCACTTACAAGCCATGGGGGGCCTGCCATACCTTCTCCCACAGCCCTCTGAGATCACACAGCTGACCTCCAGAGGAAGTTCAACCCTGGATCCAGTTTTGGATCAGAATTTTGCAGACCAATCCAATCTGGAATGGCAAGATGGAAAGTAAGGGCAGTTTATGGCAATGTGTGTTGCAGGACAATGTAAATTACAATGGATGAGGGAAGTATTCATTAGGCTCTAAGGCTAAGAAAGGAGAAGTCACCAGACTGGCTAGATTATAGCCAAGCTACAACGATTCCTTGGAGGGTGGTTAATGCAAAAGGGAGATTTAAAGAGTCAAATCTGAGTTTAAAAGTGTCCCAAGGAAATGGAGCTCCCTGGAAGGGCTTCAACCTGTTCATCAGCAGTTTCTTGTTGCAAATTTTCTGCTGAAACAGTAAATGAAAACAATGAGCTAACTCTTAAAGCGGTGATAGGATTAGCGATACCTTCACCATGTTTATGTAATGGGTTTCAGAGGTTTAATTCAGAATACTATTTCCACTCTGGATAACTGGCTCTTGTTCATGTAAACAAAATCCAGGACAGGCTAAGTAACAAAATCTCTTTTATCCGGCAAATGGTTGTTTTGCTGCATTTGAGAGAACTTTCCATCATTTCCTGTGCACCTTAATATAGCTTCACTGTTAGGATACAAAGACAGGATCTGACTGATTCGTGTAAAACAAAAGCCCTCTTGCAAAGCCTGGTCCATAACCTACACTTATTTACATCCCCTTGATTGCAATCAGTCCAGAACTTGGCCTGCACAATTGCATAGGGGGCATTTAGTTACTACCAGCCTGATTTGTACCCCACACCATTTTCCACCCGTGCAACTTCATTGACTTCAATAGTGCTGCTCCTGATTTACACTAGGGTAAGTCTGGGGAGAATCCAGCCCTGTTGCTCCTACTGTTTGCTCCACTTTCTCAACAGTGTGATATATAGGGAGATATACCGATCTCATAGAATGGGAAGGACCTTGAAAAGTTATTAAGTCCAGTCCCCTGCCTTCACTAGCAGGGCCAAGTACTGTCCCCTGACAGATTTTTTGCCCCAAATCCCTAAATGGCCCCCTCAAGGACTGAACTCACAACCTCAGGTTTAGCAAGCCAATACTCAAACCACTGAGCTATCCCTCCCCCACAGATAGATGTATGAAACCAGGCATATGTCACGTTCCCATCAGCTCCACATCCTTGATTTTTGCTGCTTAGTGGAAGATTCCCACTTAGGAGCGCCATGTCTATAAGCAAGGAGGTAAGTCCCACAGGAACTTCTGCACTGGGTGTTCATTGGCTTGGGAAGGTCTTCTGCTCTGTTCTAGAAGAGGGGCAAGATCAGGCAGATTCTTCCTCTATCAGTCCTTTCCCACACAGCCTGCTACCACAGACAGTCAATTTCAACCTCCCCTCAAACAATTATTTATTTAAACTCCAGCTCCCAAAGGCAAAGCTGAGAATGCAGCACCGTAGAGCTTGAAAATCCTCACAAGGCTAAGAAAACATGAGGATTTTTAGGCTGTTGGTTTTATTTGTTTCAGTTGTTTTGCCTGATCTATTTTTCCCAGGTTTTTGAGACACGGGCCGGGAGCTGAGGAAACTGAAAGTGCGTTGAATGGGGGTGGGGGTGGGGAAGAAGTTAACCATCCTTGGGCCTGCTGTGCAACCTTTACACTGGTGAACATTTATTTACACACATTGATTTCAGTGGAACTACTTGCGTGAGTAACAGCTCACCAAGAGGAGCAACGGCAGGGAGGATTTGGGGACAAAAATTGGTTTAGTCCACGTGCTTGGAATGAACATTCGTATTATGCCTCTGGAGGGTGGCGGAGGCACGAATAATACACAATAAATATCACAGGGCTAAGAGAGGCGGCTGTGGGAGCACATTTCTGATGAGGGGCATTGGCACTGATCTATCCCCTCAGCTGTGCTGCAGCGTTCAATGGCCTGCGAAATCCATTATCGGCTCATATACTCCTCCATCCTGAACAACCGCCTTTGAGGTTCCCAAACAGCAAGTGCCAAGTCAAGGAAATGTGTAGATGGTGCTGTTCCAACTACCAGCGTCTGCTAGATTTTGCTGTCCCTGCATTCAAGCCAATACCATGGTACGTGCTTTGTAAAATTATTCCAGGAGCCATCATGTAGAATGCCACAAGAACAACCGAAGAGGCTCCCTGGGCAAGCTAGTCTCACGCAGGGTGTTTTTGATCATATTTTTGCGGATGCGCAATGTAATTCGGGCTTCTGTTTTGCTGCAACATCTGCAAAGGGCTACTTTCATCCGAGGGGGTGATGAGCGTTGCACGTAGGTTAGTCGCGGTGCAAGGCAAGAGTCCCCATCCTTGGTTGTGGAAAAGGAATCTAACTCCCCCTAGTCAGCCAGCTCCCCGACCCATATTAGAAATGCAGGATCCATAAATATCACTGACTTAAAGCTCCTTCCAGCAAACTATTGCCACTGCTGAAAATGAAAGGAAGAATTCTGCCCTTACCACTAAATGAATCCTAGTCTCCTTCCCCTTTTCTGTTTATTCATAGCAACTTCTTTGCCATTTTTAGGCAGGAGAGGGTTTCTGTAGAGCAGGGGTCTCAAACATGCAGCCCGGGGGCCGCATGCGGCCCGCAAAGCCCTTCCCTGCGGCCCGCGAAGCTCCCTGGCGCCCACCCCATAGCAGTTACCGGGAGGGGGGGGCCAGAAGAGGCCACTTCTCTGCTGCCTGGCTGGGCCACTGCTGATCCCCAGCTACCAGGCACTGCTGCTGCGGCTTCAATGAATGAGCTGAGCAGGAGCCCTCTGCAGCGGCGGCCAGGAGCGGTAAGCATGAGTGGGGGGAGATTTGGGGCACAGGGAGCTGGGTTACGGGGGTAAGTGGGGATGGGGAACAGGGTTATGAGGATCAGTTTGGGAGAGGGAGACTTTATAAAATTATAATTGATATTAGGTTGAGATGGACTGAAATTTCTGTCAGATTTATCAGCATATTACATTTGAAAAAAGCTTGAATCATCTGAGGCTGGTAATTTCTTGTTAAATTAGATTTGTTTGCTTGTGTTTCCAGCTCTGGACTTCCTATATTGCTCTTGCTTTGTTTGACAAACAGCTGTTGGCGGTGACTAGTGCTTTCCAGGAGGGAGCGGGGAGCTGCATGCTCAGAGGAGGAAGCGGGGCAAGGGCAGGACCTCATGGAAGGGGTGGAGTGGGGTGGGTCCAGGGGTAGCGAGGGGGCGTGTCAGTGATGCGGCCCTCGGGCCAGTGCACTAGTCCTCATGCGGCCCTCGCGGTCATTTGAGTTTGAGACCCCTGCCGTAGAGCCTTCAGGGAAAAGATCTGTCTTGAACTCTGGATTTATGTGGCTAAAGCACTGGTTTATCTGTCATATCGTGTTTCCCGGAGGTGGTGTTTCTTGAAAAAGAGGCTTCAAGTCACATCTGTACAAAGCAATGTTTGCTCTGCCGATTGCTGGCTTGCTGGGTCGAGTATTATTAGACCCAAGCAAATGTGACGAGATTTCTGCAAAGTTCAGTGGTTTCAAGTCATTGGGGATTTGGGCCGGATTTTTGTGTGTGCTTAGATTCACCCATCTTCATGACACTTGAATTTAACTTTTAAGTTTGGGGGTTCAGACATGCCCTTGAACTCAAACCAAAAAACTCAGCTGAGGCCCGCCACATTTTACCTCATTTCTACTCAACACAGTGAATCATCCTGAGAACCCTCAACACCTGGCCCAATTCCAGCAGACAGTTTGCAAACCTCTTAGTGAGTCTGGCCTGAGTTACAGGTTTGCAACAAAACCCCAAACCAGGGTTGAGTTACAACTATTTTGGCCCATTCTGGAATGGGTCCAGAGCCCAGGCCTGTGTTCATCATCGTTTCTATGTTCTCCTTGCCATGGCGAATGAGCATACCACCGCTGAAGCCAACAGAGCCGCTGGTGGAAAGCTGGAGTAATGCAACGATTATTAGGCTCTATAAGCGTATTGGTCTAGTATGAGGCACTACCGCAATAGCAAATAATAAAATGAACCGAGTACCAACTAGAATAACATCCTTCTTCCCCACCAAGCTCTTTTTGATTTCAAGATTCATGGGCACTTTGCCCTGTACAGGAAATATCTAGGATAATATTACTACGGCAAATGCTCATGCTGTATTGTCCAGTAAATGCTAACGTTGGAAGACCCAAAGCAATGTTCTTCTCTTGTCATCTTTGCCTGATTCAGATGAAGGAGGTAGGGAAGTCCAGGGTCACTGGCAGTATAGGACCTACAAAACAGCAAGGATGCGATCTTGTGCTAGTCTACAAGGATCGGATAATTGGAGACAAGCATCCACCACTGCGTCGGTGTGAGCATTTTGTGGAGAAGGGGGGGTGAAGATGTTTTCATACCTTGAATCTGTCACGTGGACCAGAATGAGGTCTCTTGATTCTTGTCTTCACAGTGTGACTGAATCTGAGAAACTAACCAAATGAGAGTTTCATCGGCAGCACACAGTGACTAGAGAAACTAGTTAATGACGATGGTTATTTTTCGGTTTGGTCATTAACAAAGCAGGAAAGAACACAGTGGAAATGACCAAAATGAGTCTCTCCCGCTGTTTGATTAACTCCTGCATGCTGCTGTTTTCTTCAGAATGCTCATCAACAGAATTGTAGCTGGATCTCAGACCCAGACATTGGCACAGATAATTAACATATGACTCAACATCCCCTCCAAAGAGAAAGACTTAGCAAGTCGTGTATGGTTCAGGTGCGCTCCTGTGAGTCATATGGGAGGAATGAGCTCTTAGTGACAGAAACTGCCAAGGGGAGTCCTTCAACACTATGACTAACCCTTGTCTCTGTTTGCTTTGTGTTATTTTTCAGCTCTCTTCCCTGAGTTATTTCATGTGTGGCAGGAACAGCAAAAACTCCCTAAAAGTGGGGGAGGGGGGGAAGGCCCACCGGCACTTGAACCATGGCCCCACTCCCATGCCCCCTCATCTCTCCCGCCCCCCCCCCCCTCCAGGCCCTACACTGCTTCCTTCCCCCAGGGCTGGTGGAAGGATATTTTATGCCCTAGACGAAACTTCCACCTCTGCCCCCCAGCCCAGAGAACCCTGCGGCAGCTCCCCACCTGACTCTCCCTGCAGTGCCCCCCCCCCCTGCAGCAGCTCCCCACCCCAGGTCACCTCGGCTCCGCCCCCTCCCCGAGCACCCCGGCACCGTTCCACTTCTCCCGCCTCCCAGGCTTGGGGCACCAATCAGTCGTTTGGTGCAGCAAGCCTGGGAGGGGAGAAGAATTAGAGCAGGGTGGCCTGCTCAGGGGAGGAGGCAGAGCAGAGGTGAGCTGGGGCTGGTAGCGGTTCCCCTGCGTGCCACCCCCATCCCCGGTCACTTGCTGCGGACACCCTCCCCATACCCCCCCTTCCAGGTCCCGCTCCCATGCCACCTCCTTCCCTGCCCCCGACCACATAGCCCTCCCACTTTTAAAAGTGATGGGTACATGCCTCATCGCCCCCCCCTGTTCCAACGCCCCTAATGTATGGCCACCGCTGAAATAGTTTAAATTGAATCAGGAAAGAATAACCATTTCTGGAATGTAGGTAACAATCAGCCTCAAAATTGGCCAGGAGTTTGGCAGCCTGCTCTCGAACTGACGCGACTTAAATCTCCATTCCATACCGTGCATACTCACACCTCCGGAGCATCCCCCGCAGCCCTGCCTCTCTGATCCTATTCAATCAGATTCACCCGCTGTAACTTCACATGGTCAAAGACGTCAGTGCCCGGTTGCCAGAAATTACATCCAGACATTAACACAATCTGATGAGCTGAATTGGGACAATTTAAAATCAGAATGATTAATGATGGGAGAACCCAAAAGTGTTCAAATGATTGTTCCAGTTTGGCTAAGCGATGCTCTTCTCTTTAGATTCCATGAATCTTATCCAAACTTACACACTGTTCATAAAAAAAACAAGTCAAAACCATAACATTTGCCCTTCTCTATTGCCCTCTATCAAGGATCTACTAGTGTTTTACATATGCTAATTAATTCAGCCTCAACCCCTCTGCGAGGGAGGTGTGTGACAGAAATCCCACCACTGAAAGACAGACACCTCTGAGAAGGGATGCAGCGTAAGTTGAAGAGAATTGAACAGCGCTATACAACAGTTTAGGGTCAACAGTTCAGGAGAGGACATCAAGCAGACCATTACCGCCGATTGAAACCGCATGGGACATTTAGCTGGAGAGGATGCCCGAGTGGGAATCTGGCTGCGAACCAGAGGTTACGCGGCTAAACTCCCCAAAAGCCTCATGGGATCCTTCATGAGCACCAGTGGTAAAGATCTTTGGTGACAGGTGTCCCTTCCAGCAGGAGAAGCCCTGGAATCCCACCCTGATACCCAGACTCAGTGGAAGGGCTCGTCACCTACTGAATAACCATCACCACGCCCAGCAACTCCAGGTTGTCCTTTCCAGGTTTTCCAGCCAACCTTGCTGCGCTTGTGAGGGCTGATGGGCCAAGATGGCGCCAGTCTTGTGCACACTTTATTGAAACAGCTGATCTCATGTATCTTGGTACCCCAAAAAAGTCATTTTAAACATCAACTGAAAACCTGATACAACCCGTGCAATGGAACAAGGCTGGTTAGAGATACAACGTTTTCCCTTGAAAACTGCTCCTGGAGATATTGGCAGGGCTGGAATGGCCAGAGAAGATACTTTGGCTTTTCTATTCGAAGTAGCCCACAGGCAGACATAGCACTGCAGCATCTCTGGTCTGTCTCCAGACTCCCCCATATGGGAGGGAACAATTGTGAGAGAAGTTTGTCCAACATTTCTCATCACAGTTGTGCCCACAGCCCCTAGCTGAGATCAGGTCCCCATTGTGCTAGGCACTGGGCATACGCATAATAAGAGACAATCCCTGCCGAGAACACACAAAAGCTAGGAGGGGAGCCAGATACAGAAAGAAGTGTCTTGCCCAAGGCCAACAGCTGGCCAGTGGTAACACCAGCTGTCCTGACTCCGGTCTATCGTTCTCTCCACTGGACCCCTCGGCCTCCTTGTCTCTGTTCCTCTTCCAGTAAGCAGGGGAAGTTATGGGCATCCACAAGGCTGCTCCTGGATGTCGAGAAGAGAACAGACCCTCCCTTGTTACTCTGAATCAGCCTAGGGGCTGGTCTTCACTACCCGCCGGATTGGCGGGTAGCGATCGATCTTTTGGCGATTGATTTCTCGCGTCTTGTGAAGACACGATAAATCGATTGTCCGTGGCGCCCCGTCAACTCCGGAACTCCAGCTTGCTGGGAGGCACAAGCTGGAGTCGAGGGGGGAGTGCGCCGCTGACTGCCAACGCTGTGAGGATGGACAGTAAGTCGGCTGCAGATACGCAAACTTCAGCTACGTGATTCACGTAGCTGAAGTTGTGTATCTGCTGTCGATCTCCCCTGCCGGTGGTGAGGAGCAGCCCTAGGATTACAGCCACATGTTACCCTCTTTAGTCAGAGGATGGCACTGTAGGTTTAAGTTACACCGCTCTGCCCACCTTACATCTTTAATCTCGTCTCCTCTCACACACACACACCCATCCCCATGCCCCAAACAAGACCAGCCTTGATTCCCCCTCGCTTCCTTTCTCTGGGCCTTTTGCCCATATGTGAAATGCCCCACCAATCACTTCTCAAATGTCTCCTCCTGACACACTGCAAAATAAAGCAACAGCCATGCTGATTAACGGAGCCCCCAGGGGCGCGCACACCCAAAGAGAGCAGGCATGTGTTATGACAGTAACCCTTCTCCTTCTTCATCTGTCGCCCACTGCTTACCACCCCCTCCTTGGGCCACGTGATCGGTTTGAGGAAGGGATAATGGACCAGGTCCTCAAGTATATTCACCCTTAGAAGCACCTGGAGCAAGTTATGGGGGAGCACTATGCACAGGCGCCAACTTTTGTCCCCTGGCCCCGCCCCTGCCCTGACTCCACCCTTGCCCCAAAGGCCCTGCCCCTATTGGACCCCTCCCCAAATCCGCAGCTGTTTCACAAGCACTGGGAGGAAAAGGGGAGAAGCAGGACACGGCGGTGCGCTCAGGGGAGGAGGTGGAGCGGAGGTGAGCTGGGGTGGAGCGGGGAGCTAATATTTCCCCATGGATGCTCCAGCCCCGGAGCACCCACAGAGTTGGCACCTATGGCACTATGGGAGAGACAGCACAGATCGGGGCCTAGCTTTTACCTTACAGCTTAATACACAACTCATTGCTACAGAGTTACGGGTTTCCTGATTCTGCTCTGCAGAGATGTGGCAAAACTCTCTAAAATAGACCTGGCCTCAGTGAGAGGAGCCTCCAGAGGGTGCTTCTGAGTCACCATTAGATAGGGGCCCAAACCAGAACACTGGGCACAAACCCCACCCTCGCCCCAACCCTTCGGATAGGTCGTTTCAGACTCGCAGCTTGGCAGCTCGGGCTCATCTCTAGTTGAAATACACATGCTTTCACTACAGAGCTGCTTCCTATTCTGTCTTTCATGGCAGAGAAAAAAAATAAAATCATAGCTTGCCCACTTTCCTTATTTTTTCCCATTGCCAACAAACAATTCCTGTAAGTGCATGACACAGGAGCGGAGACCGTGGGCTGGTTCCCTGAATTGCTAGTCCCATGCTTACCTCATCATTAAGGAATAGCTGCAATATTCTTAGCTCTCCTTTTGGAGCTTCCGCGAAATAAGGAGTCTGCTGCTGATCGTACTTACAGCAGCGTAACTCATTTGGAGTGGTAGGGGTCATTCCTGGTTTAGGCTAGTGTAAATCAGATCAGAATCTGGCCTCAGGGATTCTTCTTTGACGTGACTAGATGGAAAACCAGCATTAAGACTAGACCAACCCAGAATCAGGAGCAGTCAGAAAGCACCCGCCTCCAACGTCAAATTCAACTTCTGTTTGAAAATATTTAGACCGGATATCTTAACTGAGTTGACACATCTGGTTTCCAGAAGGACCGTGGCTTCAGAGCTGCCCTGAACAAAACAAAACTTTCCATAACACCCAAGAACACGGGGAGAAGATGGAAAGCCTGAAATAAGCCACTGAAATCACCTGAAGAAGACAGAACTGAAATCTACGGAAGGGGACTCTCAGCTCGCGGTAGGCTCAGAAATCTTGGCTCCAGTTCCCCAAATTATCGCTATTTGGCAAAGCACCGAAGTACATGCCGGGCTTGGAGCACAGCCCTTTGACCCCTGTGCAACAGAAAAGTGCTCGGAGGGTCTGCTGTGGTCATGTATTCCCCTATCCCAGATCAGAGACGCCAATTTCAATACTTCGGGAAAGACCAAACGGTGCAGCTGACCTACCTACTCATGGCCCATTCAGCAAGGTAGTTAAGTACATGCCCCTGACCTCCGAGGCTGGGGGAGAGGCACCTATCCCACGGCCCCAGCCCCGGAGCTGCTGGTGCAGGGAGAGGTGCCTCTCCCACTGCGGCCTAGATGCTGCGGGAAGAGAGAGCGAGGGAGAGTTCTCTCCCCCTGCCGCAACCCCGGGGCAGCCTGCATCCCAAACCTCTCATCCCCAGCCCCACCCCAGAGCCTGCACCCCCAGCTGGAACCCTCACACCACCACCCCCCGCACCCCCCTAATCCTCTGACCCACCCCAAACCCCTCATCCCCAGCTCCACTCCAGAGCCTGCACACTCAGCCGGAACCCTAACCCCTCCTCTCCCCACACCCACCCTAACCCTCTGACCCAGCTCTGAGCCCCTTATCTCCAGCCCACACCCCCAAGCTGGAACCATCACACCTCTGCACCCCACCCTGATCCCTGCCCCCACTCCAAACCCCTTGGCCCCGACCCCCACCACATGAACATTGCTATGGAGGTGATGTGTCACATCTCACCTCCATATTGGTGCACATCACACAGTTCATTCCGCACGTGGGTGGGGAAAATTAGAGGGACCGCTGTTCACCATGGGAGTGAGGAAGCTGTAACTTGCTCTCTGACATCACACCTCAGTGCGGAAGGGAATCCGGACCTGTCTTTTCAAAACACCCTGAAAACTTCCCTAGAAATGAACTTGGTTTGCTCTCCAGGTGAGGTGCTTCCTAAGGGCTCTGACAATGAAAGGAACGCCGGCTGGTACAGGCATGAATATTCCCCCAAACGTTTGTTCCCAGTAGCGAAGGAGCCAGGAGTAATGTTATTGTTTAATACACTATAAATAATAATCAAGATTCTGTCCCACTTCCAAGTTCTCTCCGTAATCTGAGCAGCATTAACAAAGGCAAGAAGGCAAACAGAGAACGTCCCCCGGGGACATGGAAACACCCAGCGATTCCCAGAATATGAGCAGATGAGACAGCCGCAGCTGGAACATGCCTGGGAGCAGACTCCCGCCGCGTATGTGGCCTCCCAGTAAGGAAGCTCTCACAGGCAGTGCTACAAACAGTGGGTCAGGAGGTGCATTCCTCCCCTAAAAATACTATGAGAAAGAATGACTGAGTAGCAGACAGGGCTCAGAGCATACAGCAGCCACTCTCTAGCAGCAAAGACCGAGTTTACCTACAGGTTGTTCTTTAGACTGAGCACTTCAGGGCAGGGCCCGTCTCTCGCTGTGTGTTTGGATGCCCAGTTGGACTCTGATCTTGGTTTGGGTCTCCTTGGAGCTGCTGTAATCATTTGTATTATTTGTATTGAGGAAGTGCTTCGGGACCCCGCTGTGGTAGGCCCTGTACCAAGAGACGGTCCCTGCCCCAGAGAGCTTGCAAACTAAGCAAACAAATAAATAATACAACGATCCCGCTCTCTTCTGCGGGGGTGTCGTGGGAGACGGAAGGAAGACAGATGGTGAGGATAGGAAGTAAGCATCACCACATCCAATCCCCGACACACACATGCTGGCAATAGGGCAGGATCACTCCCTATCACTCAAGGGAACCTTAGGAGCAAGGCCCAGATCCATAGGAGAGTCACAAGGTGTGGTCTGGTAGTAAGAGTCCATGGCCAAGCCCCAGAGCAGCTGTTAACCACATTAGCCTGAGTACATGAGGCTCAGTATTCAGAGACATGAACTCCACTGAGTAGCGCTCCCTGCCCTCCTCAGGGAATGGTGCCTTTTCCAGCTTGAGATGAGCAGTGGAGAAGGCAGCGACCCCCAGGAGAGGAGCTGGCCCTGCATTAGCCATAACAAGGGCCGTACTTAGCAGCAGGAGTCGCTCGTTTGTAAAACTATCTGAAACCTGCAGCAAAAATAAAAAACAGTAATGAGCTCATTGCCATCAGGCTTAGTATTACAGCAGCCAGACACCAGGGTCCTGTATGCTCGCATCCTCCTGGTAACCATCCACTATTCGTTACACCCTGGGGGAGGAGGAGAGACAATGGATCTTAGTGTCTGCACTGGCACATTACAATCTGGCCATGACTACGTCTTCCCTTGACTCCTGGGTCCTAGAAGTCAACCCATGTGTTAGCTCTTCATTCCAAGATCGCTGAAAGCCATCGCCAGACCACGGATTAGAACTTTCTGGGTTTATGAATGAATAAAACAGAAATCCCATTGTCTTCAATCCCCACGGCATGACCACCGGAAAAGAGGGGTTGCAAGAACAGACCATATCCGTAATCCATCAAATCCTGCTTTCAGCTCTGACCAGTACCTGGTGATATTGCAGAGAAAAGTGGACCTTCCATAAAACAGCTTGACCCCTGAATCAACCAACATGGTTTGGTGGCTGGAGCACTGGACTGACACTTGGGAGACATGGGTGGTAATCCCCAGTATTGCTGTTTTTTACCTACCACAAAAAGGCCCTGATCTCAGCTGGGAGCTCTAGGTACTGCAATAGTCATGATCACATTCCCTGATTATTACCCTATGAGCCCGCTCCCTGATTCATAGATTCCAATGCCCAGAAGGAACCATGGTGAGCATCTAATCTCCCCTCCCCCGGAATCCAGGCCACTGTCTTTCCCCAACATAATTAACACCATTTATAAAAATAGCCAGTCTTGACTTAAAATTTGCCAGTGATTGAGAATCCACGACCCTTAGTAAACTGATCCGGTTGTTCTTCCTGGTATAGAGGCAGAATATACAGTCAATGTTGGTTATACAGTCATCTAGCCCTTTGTTTAAACTGTCCAGCCCTGTAAAAAAAGCATTTGACTCTTTGACCTAAGGTAGCGAATTCTACAGGCTGCCTGCATGTTGTGCAAAGCAGCAAAAGCATCTCTCTGGCTCTCTTGAGCAGTGGTTCTCAATCAGGGGTACATGTACCCCATGGAAGGCCTCTGCGTACCCCGAGGGGTACATCAACTCATCTAGATATTTGCCTAGTTTTACAACAGGCTCCATAACTAAGTCAGTGCACACTACAATTTCGTATGGCAACGACTTGTTTATACTGCTCTAGATACGATTCACTGAAACGTAAGTACAGTATTTATATTCCAATCGATTTATTTGATAATTTATGATAAAAAAGAGAAAGCCGGCAATGTTCTCATAATAGGGTGCTGTGACACTTGTGTCTTTTTTTAGGTCTGATTTTGGGTAGTCTGGAAAGATGGCGCGCCCCTGCTCTACAGCAGTGCTTTTCAAACTTTTTTCATTTGAGGACCCCTAAAAAAAAAAAGTCAAATGGAGGTGTGGAGCCCTTTGCAAATCTTAGTTAGCAGAAACCACCGTTCTATCATAACCACCACCTTTCGTGGACATAGTCTGTGGACTCCCAGGGGTCCATGGAGCACAGGTGCAAAAACCACTGTTCTAGGGGCTTTTATGTCTCCACCCCAGCCTACTTAGTCATTTGACCTGCCTATTATGGGGCTGTGATATTTCTCCCCACCTGGGGAGGAGAGCTGAATGAAATACAAGTGGAGCTGGATCCAGTACCTCTTAAAAGGGGCAGTCACCTGGTGACAAGCTTGCCATATTGCAGTTTGGGGGAGGAGGGAGAGAGAGAGAGTATTTAAGACCCAGATTTTCAAACGTATTTAAGCATCTAAAGATGCAGATAGGCGCCCAATGGGATTTTCAAAAGCACAGAGGCACCCAACTCCCGCTGAAACCAGCTCACTCCAGCTCTATTTATCTCTGGGAAATATCCCGCTCCCACTTGGCGGCGTAACACAAATGTTATATTAGCACAACCACTACCAAACTAGTACAACGTTATCCAGTCCCGTGAAATGCAGAGGGTCCCTGGTGAGGAGATGGAGGCACCTTAAATTCCAATCACTTTCCCTGTCAGGACTTGGTCCTGAACTCACAACACAAGAAGAACACACTTTCAGGAGAGCATCCCTGGGGAGTGGAGAAGCAGCTGTCACATGTCAGACTGGAATGGTCGGCTAATATAATGAATACATTTTTAACAGTGAAGGTAATTAACCATTGGAACAATTTACCACAGATCATGGTGGATTCTTTTTAAAATGAAGATGGGGTGTTTTTCTAAAAGATCTGCTTTAGGAATTACTTTGAGAAAGTTTATGGCCTGTGTTATACAGGAAGTCAGATTAGATGATCAAAATGGTCTCTTCTCACTTTTCCTTCACATTTGCCTACCATTAGTTTCACCACTAACTCCTTATTCTCAGATTATGGGAGGACGGAGGGATCAGCTTCCATTGTATCCTTCCAGTTAGACTGTCTGCAACAGTGGAGGTTGTGATTTTATGGGGAAGAAAAACATACAGCAGGATACAGATATTTCCGCTTGATCTCTATTGGAAGGGGAGTAGCAAGATCATACTGCTACCCCTTTTAGATTCAAGCAATTAACCAACATTTGGGGCCCTGTGGTTGTTTCCATTAGGAAGGTACCTTTGTTAATAAAGAGGATTGCATCAAAGAAGGAACCAAGTCCTGTTTCCCTGAACACAAGAGAAATCAAACAGGATATGGTTTCCTTCAACCCAACCCATCACAACTATCCTACCATCCTAGGGTCCAGAACCAAGCCCTCTCCCCTGTGGTGAAAGTAGCTTTTGCCATTTTCCTTGGAAATGATAAATAGAATTTTTGATCCTAGTCTGATGTGCTGTTGCCACAACAAATCGGTACAGTAGTGAACCAGGAAATGCCTCCCCTGGATAAATGACATCCCTGGGTGAGTTTCTTCATTAGGAAGAGATCAGCAATAGTAATGAAAGGGGAAAAGGAAGAGAAACCTGAGCACCACAGTCAGAAATTCCTTGCTGTCATTTCATTATCCTGGGGCAGGAAGGGGGTAGGGAGAGCCAAAGGGAAAGGGTTTCTCACTTTGTCTCTGTATATTGTCCATAGAGCTCATGCCTACATCAATCCACAGCTTTCTGCACCGGATGCTGGAGGGCTGCTGAAATACACTCAGCCGTATGATCACTGCCCTAGGGGCTGTTCTGGGGATAGGTTGGGTGCAGGAACACTCCAGCAATACCCCACTAGCCCTTGCCACACCCTGTATGGCTACAATTTGGGGTAGGGCACAGATGCCTAAATGGCAGCTCCACAAGAGCAGAGAAATCTCCGCGCACAAGCGAATCTCTCACTAGCTGGTTAAGTTGTTCCCAAATGTGTCTGAGAATCAGGTCTGGAATTAATAGATCTGGGGCCTATAAATGAGATGAAAATAAGGTCCCCGCAGTCTGTAACTAACACAAAGATCAATGATTCCAGAAACTGGAATTGTCAACACAACACACTAAATTCCTCCATCAAGTCTGGTCCTTTGGAAAGAAAGAAAGAATCATGTTTTCCCCCACTGCCCTCACTTTGGATGGAGTCATGAGCATTAGAAATCTTAAAGTGCTCTATTGCTCTAGCCCTTTCACCTTTCTATTCCTCCCCAGTGTTAATACATGATGTTTTCCAAGGAAAATGGAGCAATTTGGCCCTGTTACTTTATCCCTGGTTGCTGGTTTTCTTGAATCTCGCCCTTGGTGATCCCATTACACTATTGAAATGTATGTGTTTATGTTTGCAAATCACATGACAAAGCAGAGGTTTTTGGAGATGCTACAACTGTCTTTGGCCTGCTGGTAGAGCTGGGAAGAGGATGGATTTTTTCAGTTTGCCGGCAATTCCAAAACACTGAAAAAAGTTTTCTTTTGGATCAAACCAACTTGAATTTTTTTCAAAAATCATCTGTGCACCACTTTCTCCACCCACCCTATGAAGATTTTCCAGCCTTTGTTTTGTAAATATACACATGGAGCCAGATGACTCAGCCTATTGTTCCCTCTCTCCCCATCCCACTCCTTCTGCCAGCCCCAAGCAGGATTTAAAATTGAGATATGGGCAGTAGCACATGGTTGGGTGGAGGGAGGAGTTACTACACGTGAAAACAATGTCATTTATTTCCAATGTGCATTTGTTTTTCCAATGCAACTCCCGACCGCTCTCACAGAAAGGACCTGCAAGATACGACGGAGAAGGAAAATCCAAGAAACTTAGAGTTTGGCTGTGATTGATTTCATAGTGAAGCAAGATAACTTCCAAGGTGTAACCCTCAATCTACTGACTTACTGAACACCCGGAGTTAACCAGAACTCTTCCCAAAACAATCCTCCAACAGCATTCCCCAAATGCAGCTGTTGATGTTACAGATGTTGAACTGCTGCCGATTAACAAAGTTTATGTCAATCTCATCTCTTAAGCAGAAGAAAAGAAATTCCTAGAATCCAGCTCTTCCCACCCCCAAACACTACAGCCAGCTGGACACTTGGCACACCCTTGCTGGGTTGGAGGGATGGAAACCATGAGAGTGGTCCCATTTACAGAGTTACAGATGTGCACTTATACTAGAAAGCTTCCCTACCCAGCCAAGCTGAGACCCAAAGTTAGATCATCTGGCTTGGAACATCCCAAAGAGGCTTCCAAACCTCTAAAAATAGAGGGCAGCCAAAGGGACTCTCCACAGCAAACAAGGACTCGTAGCAGTACTGGAGAACAACCTAACTGCAGGTTTTACCCAGGTTTTTCCCTCGTGGGGTGGGGAAAAACAAACGGGCACCTGGCAAATTCATATCCCTGTTTATTGCAGTGTTGTTGGAGCCCTGCAGGTCCCAGAATATGAGAGACACAAGGTGGGTGAGGTAACATCTTTTAAATGTATTGGACCAACATCAGCCGGTGAAAGAGACACGCTTTCAAGCTACACAGAGCTTTCTTCTTTAGCTCTGGAAAAGGTACTCAGAATGTCACTTAAAAGGGAGAACAGATTGTTTAGCATAAGTACTTAACACATCTTCTAAGAAAGAGAAGGTGGGGGAGGTAATATATTTCATGTGACCAGCCTCTGTTGGCGAGAGAGAGAAGCTCTAGGGTGCGCGGACTTACCTCTGGCAGCTCCCGGTCAGCGGCACAGCCGGGTGCAGAGGCAGGCTTCCTGCCTGTCCTGGCACCGCGGACCACGCTGCACCCTGGAAGAGGCCAGCAGCATGTCTGGCTTCCCCATCCCCCACCCTCCCACCACTTCCCATTGGCCAAGTGCAGAGCCGGTGCTCGGAGCAGGGGCAGCACGCGGAGCACCGTGGCCCCCCACCTAGAAGCTGGACCTGCTGATAGCCACTTCTGTGTTGCAGCGCGGTGTCGGAAAAGGTAGGCACTAGCCTGCCTTAGCTGGGCAGCACCACCAACAGGACTTTTAACATCTGCCTCACTGTCTGCCTCAAATATCCACTAAATAATGGGCACCACTCAGATCTCCACCGCAAACATATCGCCAAACTCATCCATTTCATCCTCACTCATAATAATTTTACATTCAACAACAAACACTTGATCCAAACCACGGGACCAGTCAGGGGTACCAGGATGGCTCCTCAAGATGCCAACTTCTTCATGGGCCAACTTGAGGAAGAATTTCTGGATAAATGCACCACAAAAGCAATACTGTACCTGAGATACGTTGATGATATTTTCTTCTTCTGGACAAATGACCTAAACTCCCTCATAGATTTCAACCACAACCACCACCCATTCATCAGTCTCTCAATCATTCCCATATCAACATTAAGAACTGAATCCTACAAATAACTATATACAAAAAAGAAAACCCACAGATCACCACATTTACCATCAAAGATCCAGTAACTACCCAAATAAAACTGTTATCTACAGCCGGGCACTCAGATACCACAGGATATGTTTCTAGGAGAAAGCCCAGGTTACACACCCAAAATGGGAAGTTGGGGGAACCTTAATCCCTAGTTGTCACCTATCACCCTACACCGGAACCCAAATGGAGTTACACAATTACACAATTACAACCCATACTCAATGGGAACCACATCCTGAAAGAGATCTTTCCTAAACCCCTTCTTCTGGCCTTCAAACTGCGCTCCAGCTTCACCAAACTCATCATCAGAAGCAAGCTTTGTACAGACCAAGACCCACCAATTCAATGCCCCAATATCAACTATGAGGGTGGAACTAGAAATCACTATGCCCTCAAAATGAGCTCTCTCAGAAAAAATGATAAAAGACAAACACACTCTATCTGGCCTCTCAGTCCTCGTCCCCAAAGGAAACCTGCACAAGACAAGCCCAGGAGCTTAAATTCACAGCTTTGCTAGTCGGTCTTAAAAAAAATACACTGGATTTATAGCTCATTGCTACAATCTGTAGCCCACTAACTCCCCTTTTTTGTCCTATGACTGCAGAGGTCTTAATGGGCCACTTCCCCTTGAATGGTCTCGTAGAATACGGGTTAACTACTTATGCTAAATAAATCTGTTCCACTGTGTATTTAATTGTGACACTCTTTCCCAGACCTTTCCCAGACCTGAAGAAAAGCTTTTTCGCTCAAAAGCTTGTTTATTTTGCCAACAGAAATTGACCCAATATAAGATATTACCTCACCTACCTTACACCCGTTTTTACACTTGAGGATGGCACTAGCCTTTTCGGCTACAGCAGCACAGTAGGAACTCATTGTCTGGGTGTCTGTGACTCCGTGGTCAGAGTGGTATAGTGATCCAGGGATTCACATTTGTTACTGGTTTGATTAAGTCTAATTACAGAACACACCAGCAGCTTGGGAGAATCTGCCCTGTTTTCGGACAGTCTGCCCCGAGGTAGACGCACTCGCAGTGGTGAGCCACTCCAGTCAGTGTGACACTCATGATAGCTGTATATCCACCATGACCCCCAACTCTGTCTCAGAGTCACTACCCTGTTTCCCCGAAAGTAAGACATCCCCCGAAAATAAGACGTACTTCCAGTTTTGCCTCTCGCTGTAATATAATGTAATGTAATTTTGGGAGCAAAAATTAATATAAGACACTGTCTTATTTTCGGGGAAACACGGTAGTAACAACACTACATAATCACATGACTCCAGGAACTGGCACTTTAAGAAAACCACCACATATTATGTATGAGCTTTGAGTTAAAAATGGCAAGAGTTGACAACACTGGGATGTACAATTAGGATAGTCTCAAGGTCACAAAAAGATTCATATTCCAGTCACTTTTAATGTGATGTAAGGAATTCCCCTTTCTCCCTTCAAAATGACACGGTACATTGCTAATCATTGGGAACATGTTTATATGTCAAGAGGCACGAGGCTGACTTTTGAAATCTACAAAATAGTCCCCATGGCCAGGGAAGTTCCCCTTGTCTCTGGTGCCAATGGAGATCTCAGCTTCAATATTTTAAGGACAGTACATCATGAAGCATCTGATTCAGTGTAAACGGGGGGCATAGATCATCATAGATTAGCAACAGTCAAAAGTGTCTCAGTCAGGAAGGCTTCTTCTTTACAGTTTTATTGTAGCTATTTTAGAGTGTGTGGTTTTTTATAACTCAACTTCTTCCCACGCCCTGCCTCCCAGGCTCAGAATACAGGTCAGCTGGGTAACAACGGAATATGGGACTACTAAAAAGGCATTCCCTGCTTACGGCTCTAAGTAGTTTTTATAGTTTCCTGTATTTCTGATTTGACCGTCACTGTAGGTATATAGCTGCAATCGTAAGAGCCGTTCCACCTCTTTAAGCTGACCATTAGAGGCAAAATTCCCCCTCGTGCTGAGGGACAGCACAAAGGTTATGCATAACTTGAATATCACTTGTACCATATTTTAAGTGTTTTACCAGTGCATTGGCCTCCGGCTGGCCATCTGCACTCACGGGAACTTCACCTTGGCTTTTGTTTCACATCGACTCATTTTAAAGTCATTGGACTATAGTAACCTTGTGATGGTTTTCACTAGCACATTCCATGGCCGCGGGACCCCAGTAACAAAGTCCATTCCCCACCACCACCACCCACACATCTAATCGATATAGCTATGCCAGTAAAACTTTCTAGTGTAGACCAGGCCCTAGAGACAAAGGAAACAAATTCATTCTCTCTAAAGAGAAAGCAATGGGAAGAGGATAAAGTAGTACATGACCTGAAATGCTTAGTTAAGGCATAGGATGACACATTGCATCTACCAAGAAAGGTTACTGAGACACTGGCTGTGGTCAGTATGGGAGACAGAGGAAGTCAGATGACTACTAGGAGCGGCAACAAGAGCGATCCAAAGGTTGTGCATTAATCATTAAAATATACAAGTTGCCTTGTTTAAAAAACAGGAATAGAGAAAAGAGGGGAATGGAGCTTCCAAAAAGCAAACATGCATTTCTTAGAAATTCGAAATGGAAAATATCCCTTAAGTCATCTAGTCCAGTGGTCCCCAACCTTTGTATCAGCACGGCCCGGTCTACAGTTTTACAATTTTACTGCGGCCCAGCGCGACCGCTTTCCTTTTGTTCTTCGGCGCCGCGGACGCTTGTATGTCCGCCGAAAAGCCGCCGAATTCATTAACTCCGCTACGAAAACTGCGGCTTTTCGGCGGACATACAAGTGTCCGGCGGCAATGATGTCCGCGGGACTTCAGGCGGAAATTACTTCCGGGAAGCGAAGGCGGCCGCGGCCCGGTACCAAACGATCCACGGACCGGTACCGGTCCGCGGCCCGGGGGTTGGGGACCACTGATCTAGTCTATCCCCAGCCAATGCAGGATGGTTGCATCCCATTTCCCATATCTCCCAGGCTTTGTTTAATCTTAATCACTCATGTGATGGGGCTTTCCTCACTTCCCTTAGAAGACCATGAACATGTCTGTCTGAGCAATGAGTGACATGTGATTCTGTCTAATTATTATTACTTATATTAAAGTAGTATCTACACAACAAATATCAGGGATGGGCACTGCACCAACACATAGTAAGAGAGAGTCTCAGCTCCAAACAGTTTGTAATTTGAAAGGCTAAGACAGACAAATGGTAGGAGAAAGGAAATATCCCACTGTTTCACATAAGGAACCAAAGCAGAGAAAGGCAACGTGACTTGCCAAAGAGTTACACAGCAAGTCACTGAAAGATCAGGGATAGAATCCAGATGTCCTGACACTAAGGCCACATCTACACTAGCGAGTTGTACCGATGTAGTTGTGCCACTGTAAGACCGCTCGTGTAGCCGCTCTATGCCAATGGGAGAGAGCTCTCCTCTCAACATAATTAAACCACCCCCAACAAGCGTCTCCCACCACATAACACTGTCCACACTGGCACTTCTGTCGGTGGAACATGATGTTCAGACAGGTGTTATTTTCACACCCCTGAACAACATACATTATACAGGGGTCTCAAACTCAAATGACCACGAGGGCCGCATGAGGACTAGTGCACTGGCCCGAGGGCCGCACCACTGACACACGTACACACCCTCGCTGCCCCAGCTCCGCCCCCACTCCACCCCTTCCAAGAGGTCCCACCCCTGCCCCACCTCCTCCTCTGAGCACGCAGCTCCCCATTCCCTCCTGGAAAGCGCTAGGCACCACCAACAGCTGTTTGGCAAACAAAGCAAGAGCAATATAGGAAGTCCAGAGCTAGAAACACGCGTGGCCCAGCCAGGCAGCAGAGAAGCCTCTGCTTCTGGCCCCTCCCTCCCCCAAACTGCTATGGGGGGGGGGGGGAACAGGAAGCCTGGCGGGCTGCAGGGAAGGGCTTCGCGGGCCGCATGTTTGAGACCCCTGCATTATAGTAAGGCTATGTCTGCATTGCCCCTGAGTTTGGACTACAGGGGTGCAAATAACAGTGTGCACCAAAGTACAGCACTCTCTCTCCTGTGTGGATACCGCAGGCACAAACTGAAAGGTTCCTAGTGTGTATCAACGTGATCCTCTTCAAACCAGGTGCACACTGCTATTCACACCCCCGTACTCCAAACTGTGGGGCTGTGTAAGCAAGTCCCTACTCGCAGCCCTAGCCATTAGGTCACACTGATTTCCCTCCCTAAATCTTGTTCAGTTATCCTCCTAATGCAAGTACATTTTATGATATTTTTTAATGGAAAAATTTCCTTGTTGCTCCCCACGACATGGCTACACAAAAGCTGATGAAAGCAACAGACCATAAAGGAGAAGAAATCCTTACAGTGGAAATTCAGGTCTTTGCACTGTGGCGGACACAGATGTAAAAGAGCTACGACAAACACACCCTCTATGCTGGAAGGGCATGACTGATGCCAGAATGAGCATGGTGTAAGCTAATGACATGCCGTGATGATGCAAACCTTGGCTCCAATTTTGCTCTCCCTGAAGTGAACAGGAGTTATGCCAGGGTTTAAAAGAGAGCTGGATAAATTCATGGAGGCTAAGTCCATAAATGGCTATTAGCCGGGATGGGTAATGAATGGTGTCCCTAGCCTCTGTCTGTCAGAGGGGGGTGATGGATGGCAGGAGAGAGATCGCTCGATCATACCTGTTAGGTTCACTCACTCCGGGGCACCTGGCATTGGCCACTGTCGGTAGACAGGATGCTGGGCTAGATGGACCTTTGGTCTGACCCAGTATGGCCGTTCTTATGTTCTTATGTATGTTATGTTCATAAACTTGAACAGCATCAGGTCGAAGACATTTATGTGCATGCGTAAAATGCTTTTTTGAAGTTTATAGAAATCTATACTGAACACACAGATACACCCAGGCTCGTGACAGAGATTTTTCCCTTTTCTCTTAGAAGGGACTGTTGAGTACACTTTAAAAAAAATAAAAAAATAAGGAGCTGAGTGGAAAAAAGAGAAAAAGAGAAATTCTGATATTTCAACATTTGTTCTAATTATGAATAGGGATGAAAAGTTGAAATAGCAAATGTCAGCCATTTCCACTTTAAACTGCAACTCCCTATGGTGCCACATTGCCTCTTAGGAGCTGTAGTTCAGGCATCCAATGGTCTCATTTTTCCCTTTGAAATGGGGCCCCTCTGCTGGCTTACACACTTGTTCCAGCCCACAGGTGAATTCGGTCAGCCCCATAACACATCAGCCCCTACAGCAGACCTGGAGTTCACCATGCGGCATGACTTTGTGTGTATGGTGCATGTGAGGTCTTGACCTCACATGTATCATACTAGTGAGGTCAAACCACAAGAAGGAGGCCATTTTATTTCTGTATGTGGCCTGTGGAAGGACTGCATAACTAACCATGCAATTCACATCACTGAAGATTGCAACACCTTTCTGGCCATCCTGCATCTCCCATGATGCACCTGAAGGCGTCTGACTCCCATGACACCAACACATGGTCAGTCAGAGGGGAGACCACATTGCATCATGGGAAGTTCAGTTCAAAGTTGGATGGACCTGAAATGAAATATTTTTTGGTCAGTTCAACAAAGTGAAATATTTGGAGTCAGGTCAAACAAACACAAAACAAAATATTTCGTTTCAGTTTGTCTGAAGTAAAAATAAAAAATGTGCACATTGGTTTGTAGAAACTGCATTTTCTTTTGGAAATATAATTTAAATCGAAATTTCACAATGAGTTCCAATTATTTTATTTGGCATATTAAGACCAAGACCTGGTTTCATTGAGATCAAAGGCAACATTGCTATTAACTTCGGTTGGGCCAGAATTTGGCTCTCAGAGTGATGGATAATCTGTTTCACAACTTTATACAACAAACCAGGAAAATCACAGTCTCAAAAAGCCTGCAGCTGATATTTCAAATGAAGATGCTAACAACATTTGGGCTTTGGAAAGCTTGAATAGCTCTGTCCAGGCAGGCATGATGCAAGAGGATTAGTGGAACCAGGGACATGGTAAATTCCACTTAGGGTGACCAGACAGGAAGTGTGAAAAATTGGGATGGGGGTGTAGGGTAACAGGCACCTATCTAAAACACAGCCCCATGTATCAGGATTGTCCCTATCAAATCCAGACATCTGGTCATCCTAATTCCACAGAATAAGACATTTATCCATTGTAAAGTAAATAATGGCTCCATCTTTGCCAAAAGATATTTGTCAGTTTCCTAATATTAAGAAGCACTTTAATCTGAAAAGGGCTCATAAATCCCTTTGCTCCTGGACCACAACCACTTGTGTCCAGTTACTGTACATTTCCACAATTGTACTGAGATCTGGCAGGCTCCCCAACCAGCTCGTTGGTCTCAGATCATCCAGATTGGGAAGAAAATATTTTTCCTCCCAGATTTCCCAGCAGCTGTTTCTCAGAGAAGAGGTGTGCCAACTTTCAACAAATCTGGACAGAGTTTATGCAGAAAAGATATGCATTTGCTTTGTCATCGGATCCTGCCCTTTTGAGAGTTTCCCCCTGTGAATTCCCAGCATACAGAAAGTGTCTCTGGAGTTAAGCAGAAGAGGCTTATTTATTGCGCCAAATGTAAAGGAAACGTCTGTGATGTCTAAGGTAAAATTATTCGGTGATCGTGCGTTTAAAGCCAAACTCTTCTTCATAGATCAGCAGGCAACTTTTGTTAGTTAACCCCAGGAGACAATGCTAATATCGTTATATTTATTATTATATTCCTGTCATGGACCAAGATGCTATTGTGCTAGGCCAGGGGGTCTCAAACATGCGGCCTGCGACCTGCAGTTATTTGCTGTGGCCCACCAAGCTCCCCGTGTCCTGCTCCCCTGGAGTTATTTCCTGCAGCCACCAAGCTCCCCTCCCCCGCCAAACCCTCCCCCCCCCCATGTGCCATGGCTCCACTCCTCTGTCTCCCCCCCACCCCGTGTGCCATGGCTCCACTCCTCTGTCTACCTCCAGGCGCTTCCCACTACCAAACAGCCATTTGGCGGTGCTTTCCAGGAGAGAGGGGGAGGAGCATGGAACTGCACGCTCAAGGGAGGAGGCGGAGGAGGCAGGGCAGGGGTGGGGATTTAGGGAAGGGGTTGGAATAGGGGCAAGGAGGGGGCAGAGTTGGGTTGGGAACTTTGGGGAAGGAGTGGGAAGAGGTGGGGCGAGGCCTCATGGAAGGGGTGGAGTGAGGCTGGGCGCAGCGGGGGGGGGGAAGGAGAGGGTTTTTTTGTACCTTTATATGATAAGGTGTCAGTGATGCGGCCCTTGGGCCAATGTATTAGTCCTCATGTGGCCCTCGTGGTGATTTGAGTTTGAGATCCCTGTGCTAGGCATGGTACAAACACAAAACAGAATGACAGTCCCTTTACCATGTAAATACAATGTGTCTGGCATTTACGTTATTTTGGAAAAAGGCTCCCGAACATCCTCTATCTACCCTGTTCAGTTTTTCCCCAGGCCTGATTTCCCCGGAGAATATGCTTTGAATGGGTGATAGATCGTCTTGTTTCTAGTTCACAGATGTTTTTATACTGAGGAAATAAGAAATAAAATTTTCTGCTCACGTCAGCTTTACACAGCTGTTCCTCCACAGATTTGAGTGGAGCCATTCTGGATTTGCATCAGGCGTGAGAGCAGAATCAGCCTGAGGGAGTTTACATTTGCTTCATGTATTCCCCTCTTCTTATTTTATTTAGTTAGAAATGGCTTTTGGGCAGATCATTCCATCCTTCTCCCTGCCTTTGGCATTTCTCTATTAATACCGACCCACACGCACATTCCACGTTCTGTGACGACTGAGTCCAATTATGTTTAAAGGTTGGGATTCTTGCCTTATTTGTTGAATCAATGGCATCTTTTCTTATATACTAACCCAGTTCAGACGGGTGAACCAGTTTCATCTTGGGAGACTCTCTCAGAGGGATCATTGTTTCCTGCCAAACGATCCCATTTAGTTAATATCTGCTAGTGTGAATGGCTGATATTCATCACGAAATGAATTGCCAATTAGCCGGGTGCAGCATTGTGGCAATCCTCACAGACTGCTCAATTTACCTGCAATGCAATCTTCTCTCCAAAATCGTCATTTGTTCCCCCACCCCCACTCCTCCGCCTCTTCAACCTCATTTCAAATAAAAATCTGCTGGCGAATGTTAGCCTGTTTCACGCCAAATTAAACAGGCTTTCCGATTAGTAATACAGAGGCTAGGCCAGATTCTGAGGATAGGCCAAATGGCACCCAGAGCTGCTCAGGAGGGTAAAGGAACAAAGATGGCTTTAAGTGGGATGGATCATCTCTACATTGCATCGACTGGTAAGGGAGGATCACCAGAATGCTGTATAAGAAAGATTTTCACAGCAGGGTGCTACTTTCTGCAGTCTTCCATCTCTCTTTTAGAACCTGATCCACACCCCATTGAAGTCAATGGAAATCTCCCACTGACTTCAATGGGCTTTGGACCAGACCCTTCCTGGGTTAAAAAAAAAAATGATGGAAAACCAGCCTGAATGGAACTTTCCCTTGCTATTAGCAGGTCCCTCTTAGAGGATGTTACCATACAAATTTTCCATCTCTGTTTTAGGCCAGTCCAATCCTGACATCAGCTCATTTCCATTGATCCTGATTACATAAGAGTAATTTAACTCGCCATAGAATTGAATTTTCCATATGGTTGGACCCTTTTGCAGTTGCTCCATAGAAGCACAATTTCCTCCTTCCCTGCTCGACTCATTAATCATTATTTTCTCCTGACACTTAATTATACTGATCTTCGTGGTCAGATAAACATTATATCAGATGATCAAACTACGCCGGCAGACATTTTCATTGTATCAGTTTCTCGCTGCCTTAAATGCCCCTCAGCACCAAGACTGATTTTACTGATCCTCAAAACTAGCTGGAGGTCTGATTTTCTTAAAATGTAAACTAAAAAAAGTTAGTAACTGGTCCTCTCTAGCACCATAGTTTTTAAGTACTTCCATTGATTGACATTTATAATTCACATTCATCAATTGTATGAGACCTGGAAACTGTCCAAAGACACCAAGAGATTCTAAAGGGTATACTTGTATGGGCACAGAAAGTTAGATTAATTTTCTAACCATGTAGTTCCAGTTTCCTCTCACTGGTTTGCTTTGTGGATACAGGAGTTTAATGTCAAAGGCTCACTCCTATGCTCAGCACCCTTCAGCACTGAAGTGTCTGACTTCAGTGAGAGCTGCAGACAGACACTCAGAGCTTTGATTTCACTTAAGGTTTTGCCACCTGTGTCAGTAATGCGGGAAAAAGCTTTTGGGTAGTTGCTGTTATAGTAGCAAACTAAAATAATAATAAATAAAAGTAATAATCCTTTTGCTGGTCTAGTTCATTCCTCTCAGTGAACTGGTATAATAAGCTTTATTGCTAAAAGAACTCTCTCGCTGCTCCACCACTAATGGATTTTCAGGTACAGCTCTTCGGGTAAACTTATACCACGAGACCCTTTCTAGTGTAGTAGGAAAAACCTCATCACCTTACAGCATAGCATATTTCATGGAGGGCATAGGAAGCATTTTCCAGTTTCTCCTTTGTTATAATTCACATATTAGCAATGCAGTAACAGTAATAAAAAAACCCTTTCATCTGAGGAGCTCAAAGCACTTTTCAAACTTTAGTTAATTAATTTTAACAACACCTCTGCAAGTAAGGAAATAGTATATACCCATTGCACAGATGAATACACTCAGACATTTAGGCAGAGATTGAAAACATTGTCCACCAACTAGCAGCCCAAAGGGAAGGATAAAAAAATACACATGCAACCATAAAACACAGTTATGCACTGTATTTAACAGTCACCTATTGCCATCCTGCTTTCTATTTATATAAACATCTTACCTACACTGTGTTCCTTTCTTATAGCTTCTTTCCTTTCCTGGATTCATCATACTTATTTTGCCTTACTAGGGCTCCAATCCAGGAAAGTAGTTCAGCACGTGCATAACTTTAAACACATGAGCAGTCCCGTTTAAGCCAAAGGAACTACTCACGTGTTTAACATTGAGCATGTATGGCAGTGCTTTCCAAGATCAAGGCCTGTATTTATTCTAATTATTCGCATTTCCATAGCACCTAGAGGACCCAGTCATCACGTGGGGCCCCATCGTGCCAGACACTGTACATATGACATTTTGAAGACTAGTGATCTATTGGACTGTGGAATAATCTCCAGAGGGAAATTGCGGAAGCCACGTGACTTGAAATATTTAAAATGGGATTGGAGTAAGCACACACAAACACACCTAAAGTGTCTTTTAAGGAGAAAGGGATGGATTAGATGACCTAAAAGGTCTTTTCCAGCTCTCATTTCTGTGAGAAATTATACAGCTTCCTAGCACTGATTATGGAACAGACCAACTGCATTAGCAGGATGGTTAGAACCATGAGCACCAAAAGCACAAGCTGGTACTGCCTGAGCTACATGAGTGATCTGCACAGGTCTAGGGAGCAGGTTTCTACCATTTACCAGGACCAACCGCTAAAGGGAGACTAGATTGTCACATACACATCCATAGCTAGTGTGTTACATTCGTTTCTTACAGCTTTGTGGGTTTGTGTGGTGGAAATATACCTTTTCCTAGAGTCACATTAGGATTTGCTCATTCCTGGTTAGAAAAAAGACATGACTTGCTGAAGACCTGTTGGAGACTGGGCCCTGGGCAGTCTGGCCTAGTGGCTAACATGAGAGCGCCGCCTGCCCCTTAGAACTGGGTCGTGTGTGGGAAAAGTCCAGGAATGAGCAGAGGTTCTGTGCTGGAAGGATAGAAGGCAAATGCCAGAGCTGGAGGTTAACCAGAGTCATAGGTCAAAGCCAGAGCGGAGGATCAGTACTGGAGAAGAAGTAGTCACAAGGGAACCAGGGCTGGAGCAGAGCAAGAGCAGGGATTGGGAGCAGGCTGGAGCAGGGACTAGAACAAGGGCAAGAATAACACCAACAGACCATGGTCGTCGGCAGGCAGGATTGAACTTGGGACCCCTGAAGCTTAGTGTATGAGCACATTAATCTCTAGTGGTCTAGGTGGGTTACACAAGCACAGCCGCAGGCATGATACACATTGAGTAGCTGGAGAGCTGTGCTGGGCTTAAAAACTAGCCAGCTGCCCTTCCTGACTGATCAGGTAGTGCAGTCAATCAGAGGAAGGGAGATATGATCGCTCTCTATAAATACATCAAGGATAAATACCAGGGAGGGAAATGAATTATTAATGTTAAATGCCAATGTTTACACAAGAGTGAATGGATATAAACATGTTTAGGCTTGAAATTAGGTGAAGGTTTCTAAACCAGCAGAGGAGTGAAGTTCTGGAACAGCCTTCTGAGGGGAATGGGGGATTGGAGGGGGGAGAACCTGACTGGCTTCAAGACTGAGCTTGACAAGTTTATGGAGGGGATGCTGTAATGGGACTGCGTACAATGGCCGGCTCTTGCTGACATTATCAGGGTGAAACTGATTGCTATATCTGATATCGAGAAGAAATTTTCCCCGGATCAGATTGGCAGAGATCCTGGGGTGGTTTCACCTTCCGCTACAGTCTGGAGTGTGGGTCACTGGCTGGTTTAAACTAGAGTAAATGGTGGTTTCCCTGAAATTTGAAGTCTTTTAATCATGATTTGAGGAGTTCAGTAACTCAGCCAGAGGTTATGGAGTGAGTAGGTGAGGTTCTGTGGTCTGTGATGTGCAGGAGGTCCGACTAGGTGATCATGATGGTCCCTGCTGGCCTTAAAGGCTGAGGTAGCCTGCTGCAAGCAGCTGCGTTGGTTGGGTTGCTAGGAGACTGACTCTACTGCAGGCCCTCCTTCCTGACAGAGCCACAGACTCACTGGCCTTCATCCATATTGGGCATCTCCCATGATGCCAACCTTTAAAGGGATTGAAAGATATTTCCTGTTTATAGAAAATGGTGAATGACAAACATTTATATGGCTTTGTATGTATACATCGATAATACTGGTCACATTCTCCCTGGCTAATTATATTTTGCCAAGCTAAAATTCCCTCTACTTTCAAAAGGGTAAAATATTGTTCACTTTCTGTGCAGAAGAGCTGCCAGTACTGCTCTGCACCCTTTTCCACTTCCAAGCGGGGTGTGTTTTCATAAGGTGGTGAAAAGATTCTCACGTATGTAGGTCTCAATTCTTTATTGGGATACAGCCCCTTTGCACTGCTGGTTTCACCAACTATTGCCATATCACTCCCTCGGCAATGCACATTTACTTCAGATTCATTATATCCTTCCCTTGCTCATTAAGTGAGCAATAATAACAATTTAGCTCCCTAGTAATTTCTTCCACTATTGATTTTAAATTAATATCTTAGGCCTTGGTTACACTGGCACTTTATAGCGCTATAAAGCCTCCAGGAGCGCTATAACTCCCTACCCGTCCACACTGGCAAGGCACATATTGCACTATAAACCAACAGTTATACTGGTCTTGGTAATCCTCCCATCCCCGAGAATTAACAGCTATTGCGTATTGACTGTTCCGTATTATCTCCAGTGTGAATGGGTATTAACACTTCGAGCGTTTTAAGTGATCTCTGGAGAGGGCCCGAGCCATTTAAGGCAATTGACATCTCTTCCCTTTGTTTTGAACTTGGCTGGAGGAATGTGGAAGTATGTTTTCAGTTTCTCTCAGATAAGCAATGCAAATGTTTACAGAGGGAGCTGTGTGACTGAAATTCAGAGCCTGCTAGTTTTCTCTGAGGAAAACTCACTGATAGCCTCTCGTAATGAAGTTCTCTCCCTCTGCATATACACAACACGTTCCCCCCATCGCCCTCATTTGAAAAGCACGTTGCACCCAGCTGAATGCTGGGATAACTGCCCATAATGCACCACTCCCTGTGCCGCTGCAAGTGCCGCAAATGTGGCCACGCTAGGACACGCTATAACGCTATACCTATTGCTGTATACGGGGACAGCTATAACCAAAAGCGCTAAGTGTAACCGTGGCCTTAGTCTAAATTGCTCCTCAAAGTAATTCTACAGCAGGGTTTCTCAAACTGGGGGTCGCGACCCCCCGTGAGGGTCACCAAGCGCTCCCCGGGGGGTCGCAAGCTCCTGCCGCCGCAACTCGCGGCGGGGAGGGGGGGCCGGGGCGCAGCCGGCAGCCCGCCCCCGGCGGGGACTAGAGGGGTCGCATTGCGCCCCCACAGTCGGAAAAGGGGTCGCGGTCTCAAAAAGTTTGAGAACCGCTGTTCTAAAGCATGATTCAGTCTAGGACAGGGGCACCCAAACTTTGCCCAAGAATGGGGTCAATGCTTCTCCTTGGAGCTTGGTAAAGGTGAAGGGAGCGCAAGGCCAAACTGCAAAAGTGCATGGGGCATACAGCCTAGAAACTACACTTTGGCCACTTCTGAGCCAAATGTGGCAGTGCCTAATGAGTGTTCTCTCTAGCGCTTAATCCATGCTGTAGTCTTTCTATAGATGAAGCATGCTCATGTAGAGGGTTGGAACGGAAGTAAGCATCCCACACAACTGGATGTTAGGGTCTTTCTTCTATACAGCTGAAGTTGATTCCATAAGACTAACTGGAGTCTGTTTACTGGACAAAGTGAGATATAACTGAGCAGTGTTACAGCACCTAGTAGGTCATAACTAGGATGTGTGGGAAGCATGGGGATAGGGGCATTAGATTGGGAGTCTGAAGATCTAGGTATGGTGTCACCTTGGGCAATTACTTCATCTCTCTGTGCTTGTTTTCCCTCCCATCCTTTGCCTGTCTAGTCTACTTATATTGTAAGTTCTCATGCGTTTGTAGAGTGGGATCTCAATCTTGGTTAGGGCCTCTAGGTAGTACTGGAATGCCAACCAATAATAATAGAACAGAGGATGTGGCTGCAACGGGCTTCATTCTTGCCAATTAATAGTCCTAATTATTTCTAGAACAAGCATTAGTCTTGTTAATTAAACTAATGCACTGAAATATTAGTGTTTATATTTTGCTAATGATTTGCCAACTCTGCATTACTCCTGTAATAGGAACAGATTTTGCTAGGTTAAAATTCGATTTTGGGACTCGTCAAAGGCAAGAAACACAGTTAAGTAACATAGTAATAAAACTGGTAACCTCTCAGTAAACCCAACATAAGATCTTTGGACCAGACTGATCCCCTGAGTCACTCCATTGACTTTGCTGGAGTGACACAGAGAATTCATTTGGCCTTTTGTGTTTCCTTTAAATTAGAGTCGAGATAGCTGTGTTTGTGGGGGAAAACAAGAACAGATGCTGAAAACAGTTTCCAACAAAAACTTAGTCCAACATGGGAATGAAATTCAACTGCAAAGATTTTGTGGTTGGCTGAAGACCCGGTCTGAGATTTTCCTACTGAGAAGTTAACATTATACAGCTGAAGAGCACCTTCCGGACTTCAAATCTTATTAACAAAGAGTCCACATAACTGGACATGGACAACAACTGCACAAACAACCTGCCCCAAATATGTGGATAACAACTTTACTTCATCACCTGTATAGAGCTGTGAGAACTATTTACAACACTAACCAAATATCCTATATGTGATCCTCATGTCCCACTCAGATGATTAATTAGAATTCCCTAAACACTCTGCAAGTGCTTTTGTTTGACAACACAACATGCAATTCCTGCAGTATTTGTCTTGCACAAAGCTGCAAGAACAATCCTAAGCGCTAACATGGTATTGGCAATAAATAAATAATGTGGGGAAATGGCATTGTTTAAATCAAAAGTATAACAGGAAGGTCGAGCTAGCCATTCTTTATCTAACTAACCACAGCAATTCAATTTCACAATCTTAACAAATAAATTCAAATGTGAACCAACACAAAATGTGGCTTATGTGCGCCACCCAGGAATCTACTAACAAGCTGCACTCATGAAAGGAAGTGTTCTACAATATAGGCCTAGGAACAAAACGAGATCAAACTGGCTAGAAACATAAAGAGTATGTGACCGTGGTTGCTGGAGGGGCCTCACTGAGATTGCTCAATAAAGGGAAAACTGCAAAGAATGGGACAGGCGATTCCCAAAACGTGGTTTATTTTAATACTTACATTCATCAATAAAACAGCTTCAACTCCTTACTAGTTACCCAGAAGCCAAAAATACAGCTCTCCTAAATCAATCCAGTCCTGGGCTCCTACCCAGACATCCAAATCTCATATGGTGAGGATTACTTAAAATCTTATTCACCATATATAAAGTTCCATCAACCACAGGAGATTGGACACACTGCCCACCAAGTCAATGATTATTTCAGATTTATCCAAGTACATGCTTATAGTCACTTCTTATTAGTTAATCTAAGATTTATTATAAAAGAGAAGAAGGTGAGTACTATGGTTAAAGATTATACATACAGATATGAATAGAATTCTTAGGCCAGCTTCATAGCAAAGATGGAGAGTTACTGAGTTGTCAAAAGTTCTTCCAGAATCAATTCCATAGGTTATAGTCCAATAGACAGTCCATGTGCAGAGTCTGTTTAAAGTCTTCCATGAGAAATTGCAGGGTAATCCAGAATGGAGCTGGAGACCTCAAGTCTTGTGACTTAAACTTCCCCAGACAAAGTTCAAGTGGATCTGAGATGGTAAGCATCAGCCCCCAGAGATCTCTGATAGGCTATGATAGCCCCTTGACAGAAGATAACACAGTAGACATTCCTTGGATGAAGAACAGGTAATATACATTGTTGCTTTCAAGTAAACTTCCTCTTTCCTAGGAGCCCACTGGTAACTAGCTGCATGCATTAGCATAAGGCAATTAACCCCACTCTAGCAGTTCATAGACAGTTTACTACAAACTTCAAAGAGAAATACAGTCAGTGATATTATTACATCCAAGCTACATCTAAATGCTAATATTCCCTTTTGATCTCTGCATCAATAGAATATAGGAACAGACAGGGACAGAAATTTAGCATCTATAGGCTAATTACATTGTTAATATCTAACAATATATAGGTGTAAACAGACAAACACAATTAGTTGTTTCTAGTTCTCTAACAATATAAGTTTACATTGCAAAGGATTTAGTCCACTTACATGGCTTTGATAACTATCTACAATAAATAGTCCTGTTTATCATTTATTACTCCTGGGGGAGTTCTGCGAATGCAGAATTTTGCAGAAATTAATGTTGCACACACAGAATTTATTGGCTGCAGTGCTGCTAGATCTGGCAGAGCCCAGCTCACACATAGAAGACATTGCTGGGGGGAAGGGAGAGGAAGCTAGAGCAGGCATGGGCAAACTTTTCGACCCACGGGTCACACTGAGGTTAAAAATCATATGGCAGGCCGGGTAGGGTAGGGAAGCCCTTCAGTGACTTAGAAGTCTGAGTCTCATTTTCAAGTGACTGAAGTGATTTAGAAGCCTACATCACTTTAAAATGAGGCATAGGCTTCTGAATCACTTAAGTGCTTTTGAAAATTTGATCCTATATCTTCTCCATTTTGGGGGTTCACATTGATTTCTTTTGTAGCACCAAAGTCTCCGTATAATATTTTGGAATCCCTTATAAACTGTGATAAGAAACCCTCAGGCTGAATTGCCAACAAGACTTGCAGATATCTCCCTTCATTTATAAGACTCATGCTATGCATATCCAAAACCATCAACACAAGGGAGTGGGGGGAAAGCACCCATAAACGGCAGACTGTTCCATTTGAGGGAAAAAATATTGGCTTTTCTTAAATCACAAATGGCACAATATGTATGTTATGTGGGAGTCACAGTCTGATCCCATACTACTAGCATATTTGTCTTCAATTCTAAATAGCTCTGCCTGGAAATAATACACAAAACATCAGATGTGCTTTCCATGGAATTTTGCCTACGAAGAGGGCAATAGGTCAGTGGGGAAAAAAGTATTTTAGTGAAAATTACCCTTCAGATTTGGAACTTTAGACCAAACAATTACCATTTCTCATGCTTTCCCCTGTATGATTTCAAACATATGCCCAGCTGCTGATATCCAATGGGCTCTATATTTCCACAGCTAAAGTGTTTCACCACATTCTAGTCTACAGTATAACAGGCAGTAAGTCAGGTTCTCCTTGCCAGCTGCAGTTATCCACTGCTTGCCTTTCCTTTAGTAACAGCTGCTCTCAATGATTTTGGCCCACCTGCCACATTTACTAAACAATGCCAATCATTAGTAATACCATTTGTTTCTGAAGACATCCAGCTCCAATTACTTTTAGTCCCAGTCATACACTCTGAGTTGTGGCTGCTACAGAAACAGCAGTACAGATTCCCAGCTGAAGCTGCACTCTCCTAGGAGGGGGGGGGAGGGATAGCTCAGTGGTTTGAGCATTGGTCTGCTAAACCTAGGGTTGTGAGCTCAATCTTTGAGGGGGCCATTTAGGGATATGGGGCAAAAATAGGGATTGGTCCTGCTTTGAGCAGGGGGTTGGACTAGATGATCTTCTGAGGTCCCCTCCAACTCTGAGGTTCTGTGATCATGGAGCATCACCAAAGCATAGGGAAGCCCTGCCTCCTCTATATTCCCTTCACTGGGGCTTTTCATGATAGGGCAGCTGATTTCACAAACCAGTAGCAACTCCACTGAATTCTCAGCTGGTCAGTATCTGACCCCTGTATGCTACCTGAGTGGCATAATGCAATCGGCTCATTGACAGGTTTGCCAACTCTGATGAGTTTGTTGCAAATCTCTTTTAAGCCTCAGCTCCTGGAGTCACGGGATGCTCAGCTTTCATTAAAAAATCAACTTCATGACTGCAGAGAAAAAAGTTTGAGACCATGTCTGACGTACAACATAAAGCCCCAGAAACCAGAAGAGAAAGAAAAAGAACCTCAGATTTGTTTAAAATCTCATTTTTAAGCCAAACTCAACATTTTGAGAGTCCTGACTCAAGATTTTTGAACACCTGGGTTGGCAAGATTATGCTCAGTACAGACGACACCTCCCTGGCCCACTCAGAGAACAGGCCCTGAATGGCTAACGGCTCTGAAAAGATTCCCATCTCATCCTCTTTTGCTAGGAAGACTCCAAATCTGACACAGGCCTTCAGAGCAGGGAGAAAATCAACAATTTAGCTCTCCAAGGGTAGGCATAAGCATCCTTGATGATCTTCACAGAGGAACAGGTCTCCAGTCCACCTCTTTCCCGTCCTTCCCTTCTCCATCCTCAATTAAACTAGGATCTTCCAACTCCTTTGGACCCGCCCAGCCTCTCAATTTGCTGCCCAACCCCAGGAACAAGCAGAGAGCCTCACACCCCTGCCTGCCCCAGTCTCCCACCTCAGACAGCTTGCTGGCTCCTTCATGCTTTTCTCTGCCATGGTCTGTGCTCCCACCCTGACTCAGCTCGCTGAAGTTAGCTCCTAATCCAATTGGGAGGTCAGGAATCAGCAGCAGAGGGAAGCAAACCTCCTCAGGAGCAGGAAGATGACAGAGAGTGGGGTGGATGATTTACAATGTGGAGTGGGGGAGTGGATCCTCACCCAACCCTCCTCCCACCATATGTCTACACTGCAATGTGGTTGGCCTGTGCTAGCTAACTCAGGCTAAAGGGCTAGTACTAAGGGTTTGTTTAATTGTGGTATAGACATTTGGGTCTGGGTCCCTCACAGGTCCTAAAGCCCAGGCTCCAGCCTGAGCCCAAACATCTACAGCACAACTAAACAGCCCTTTAGCCTGAGCCCTGTGAGTCCAAGTCAGCTGTGGGTTTTTAACTGCAGTGTAGACATAACTTAGTGTCCAGAAATCCTCCCTCTTCCAGCCAGCAAAATGGCCACCTAGCAGCCTGGCCGTGCACCTGGGAATTATTTATTTAGCCTTTTGAACACCTCACCTTCCCTCTGGGCTCTTATAGCAATTTACATGTACAGGCAAAGTGTAAAATCCACAAGGCACATGGGCAGAATCCACATTGAATTGCCCAGACCATGCTGACTGTGATCGCCGCCCCTCTGACCATATTCACTCCCCCACTCATTCCAGCTTCATCAGCTTGTGCAGTTTTATCGCGCACACTGGTGTTTTTCTTAAAGCTCCAGCTCCTGGAGCCCTGGGATTCTGAGAGACTCTCAGCTTTCATTTAAAATAAGCCAAAAGTTAGTCTGGGCCAGTCTCGTGATTTGGGGGAGGGGGGGCCTGGCTCATGACTGTTGAGAGCTTGGGGCTGGTGATACAGCGTCGGCCCCCCCACGGATGAGCTTTGTGGCATGCCAGGTCCCCCAGCATATCAGGGAGTCTCCCAGGAGGTCTTTGCTTCTTTAAAGCTTTGGCTGGCTGAGGCAAACACCCCTCTCCTCTGTGGGAGTTAATGAGAAGCATGTGCACAGAAATCAGACCCCTAAGCCCACTCCTCTCCCTCACAGGGCCCTGCCATTCCCTCCTCCTGAGGCGAGGTGTGAGGGCCTTTGAGTAGACCTCTCACCTAACGCACAGATCCTCCTCTTGAGGCCCTGCTACGTGTGTAGAAACCCTCCCAAAGCAGAAGGATGGTTCAGTGTCTCAGCCGTTCCCTCAGCAGCAGGGGGCCCAGTTCTTTGCCCCACCCCATGGCTTGATCCCAGGCAAGTCACATGGCTTGAAATCCTCTCCCACTGAAGTCAATGAGCATTTTGCCAACAACTGGGGAGGAGGGGGGAGGGAAGAGACAGGATTTCACCTGTAGTCTCTCAGCCTCAGGTTTCCTAGCTGTAAAATGGGGATAATACCCCTGCCCTGTCCTGCCTCACTGCAGTGTGTGAGGACAAATACAATTAAAGATGGGGAGGGGCTCAGGTACAATGGTAATGGGGGCCAGATCAGAGAGACAGAAATGCCTGGTGTGAAAACTGCAAAGTGTCGCTGTTATAATATAAAACTAGGCATGATCCTAAGACTTGGATCTGTATTTTTTTAGCAGTGTGTTTGGCTCAGGTGTTTCGGTGTGGCCCCTTTCTATACGGAACCCATTCTCCTGAGTCTCAAGAAGGTACGTACGTGTGCACACTCACGACAAAGATGCACATAGACCAAACAGCACCAGAAAAATAAAAGAGTTTGCTAATAAACTAGTGTCCCATCATTAAGTTTCCTCAGCCACTGGCAAACTTCTGCTGGTTTGTTCTACCTGTTGGCCTGGGATATAAGACGTGATGACTCAACAGTGTAAACCAAGGAAATAAGCTTAGGTTGAGGAGCCTACTTGAATATTGTAGTAAGTAACTTCACTCTGTAGAGTGACAGTCACACAGCTTTAAATAAGTACACTCAGCCTCGCACGTGCATACCCACGGTTTGCCTAATTTTTATTTCCTGAACATCTAGCAGCTGCCACATGTTTTCTTGGTTCCTGCTCCTCCAATTTTTTTCTTTTCACTACTGTGAGCATTTCAACTACTGTCACTTTGGGATAGATTTTATTGTCATGGTTTCCTTGCATCCAAAATGGGCGTCAGTCATTTTGAAGAGCATAGAACGGTTATTGGACTGGTTGTAATATTTCTGAAGGGAAGGCCAGGGCATGATTATATTTCACAGAGAAAAGTCCAGTTCAGGAAGGCGGTTATAGCACGAGCCTAGGACATGGGAGTCCCTGGGTTGAAGTCCCTGATATGCCACAAACTTCCTTAATGACCTTGGACACATCACTTATCTTCTCTGTACCTCAGCCCCCCATCTGAATAACAGTTCTTCCCATTCTCACAGGAATGTTGCAAGGACAAATAAATAAATACATTAACGAGTAAGGCACACAGACACTACATGTATAGGGGCCACATAAATATCTTAAACGGACATTTCTACTGACTCCATTTCCAGCTGTACCATATTTTAAAGTGGGTCCAACATTTAACCCCAAATCCAAAGTTGGGAATGTTTGGCGTGGGTTTATTTTTAGCATTTACATTTGAAAAGCCAAATATATCCCTGCGTGCAACCCACAAAACCAGAGGGGTGGTTGCCAAGTCTATTTAACTTACGCTGAGTCTACACTACAAACTTCACACCCCTATTAACATAGACGCCAGCAGCATAGACACACAGTTATACCTCAAGTGTATCTGCACACACTGCATCCAGACTAGGAGTGTTTTGCCAGGATAGTATACCCGTACAGCCATACCAGCCAAGAGTTTCTAGTGTGGACCTGGCCTCATTACTGTAATGACCCACTTGTGCCCAGTCCATTGCTGCTAAAGAGAGAATTACAAACCTCAAACATTCCAGCAGAATAGCATGGGCATTTTTGCATAGCCACTTAACATGTTCCAGGGCTGTGGTCTTGAGTGAAAAGACTCAGTGAAAACTCCAAAACAATAAGCTCATTCAAACACAATCTTTCTTCCCCAGCTGGGAATCAATGCTAACAAATCCAAATCCTGTTGTGTATGTAAGGGCAAAGAGGGGAGGGGGAGAAAGGGGGGGAAAAGGTGTGTGTGTTTGGGAGGGGAGGAAGCATTCCCATTGCCAAACTGCAGTATGACAAAGAAATAAACACAGCAACATAAAGCCAGGGTGGGTCCCACAACATTTTACAGGTATTTTACAAGGGGCAATTTCAGAGGGCCGGCTTGTTGCACTGTGAGCAGTTTCCCTTTGTTAAGTTGTTCAGTGGTACCATCCTGGTGGGGGGGAGGAGGAGGAGGAGGAGGAGGCAGGAAGGGGTGGAGGGGATATAACCCATGGATGCAGCCCATTTCCCTCCAAAGTACATTACAGACTGTGCACACGGTGTCTCACCACCAGCGCCATGCTCCTGGCAGTGGCTGCTGACGTGTGGAGCAATCCCCCAATGCTCATTGCACACCGTGGAGAGGATAAGGCAATATTTACATATTCACAGTGTTCAAGGCATGTACAAAAATATATATGACTCATCAAATTCAATTATGGCTGATGCCAAAAATTTCCCTGATTTTCTTCAATGAAACCTACATTTGCAGATCCCAGAGAATGATTAAAGGGTTAGAAAACCTGCCTTAGAGATGTATATTGAAAGAGCTTAATCTATTTATCTTAACAGACAGATGGTTAAAGGGGAACTTGATCACAGTCTATAGGTACCAACATAGAGAACAAATATTTAACAATGGCGTCTTCTGCGACATTGCACTCCCTAATGTTTTATGGCAATACATTTATGAGTGTATAAATGACATAACTGGAATATGCATTATGGAAAAGGTCTCTTGTAAGGTATCATTACAAAGTTTCTAATCTAGTGAGTGTGTTCATCCTATTTATATGAACGTATCATTCTTGTATCTGAAACTAGGAATGTGAACTGTAACTCTGAGGGCCTATTGTAATTTTGCAAGGACTGGGCCATCAAGGGTGGTTTGGAATCTTGATGGCTCCCATTAACTAGGACAATTGGTTGTAAATGGCTCTGTTTACTTGTAAGCCTCCCTGTATAGGTGTGTGCCAGGGAGTGGTAATGAAGTCTCACAGTGACATGTAATCATGTCACTGAACTGGAATTGGCCAAACCCGCCAGTCTACGCAAAAGAATAACTGGACACAAATCTGACATCAGGAATCATAACATTCAAAAAACAGTAGGAGAGCACTTCAGTCTTCCTGGCCATTCCATTAAAGATTTGATGGTTTCAGTTTTGAAACAGAAAAATTTCCAAAACACACTCCAACGAGAAACTGAGGAACTGGAATTAATTTTCAAATTGGATACAATAAACCAAGGGCTTAACAGAAGTTCAGACTGGTTCTCTCATTACAGTAATTAATTGCATTTCTTGAGTTACCACAACAGATCTCCATTTCAAAAGGTGTATCTTCCTCCTAGTGATAATGGACCATCTACATTTAACAGTCCTCTTAGAACTGGTATGCTAATGTACAATTTTTTTTCTTTTCCTTTCTGTGTGTATAAATGCATTTTACTTCTGTTCCATTCTATGCATCCAATGAAGTGAGCTATAGCCCACGAAAGCTTATGCTGAAATAAACTAGTTAGTCTCTAAAGTGCTACAAGTATTCCTTGCTTTCTTTACGGATACAGACTAACACGGCTGCTATTCTTGAACCCTTGAACCATCTTAAACCTGGTGCTTTTCCATTTAGAAGGAGGAGTGCAGTCCCAGAGAGACAAAGGATTCCCGCCTTGTACCAAAGCTATAAAAGGGGGTGGAACTGAACAGAGTCTTCAACTTTGGGGGCGTGGACCAGACCTGGGTCTGTGTTGCAGCAGAGTAGTGTCTGGCTCAACAAGGCAGGGTTCTGGAGTCCCAAGCTGGCAGGGAAAACGGGCTAAAAGGTAATCTCAGCACATCAGGTGACTGTCCCAAGGTGGTCTCTGGGACAGAACCTGACATCTTCAATCTAACAGAGAAGGTATAACACGATCTCCAATGACTAGAACTTGAAGCTAGACTAATTCAGAACGGGAAACAGAGCGTACATTTTTAACAGTGAGGATAATTAACCATTAGAACAATTTACTAAGGGTGACGGTGGATTCTCCATCACTGGCAATTTTTAAAATCAGGACTGGATGTTTTTCTAAAAGATCTGCTCTAGGAATTATTTTGGGGAAGTTTATAACAAATGGTCAGACTATTATCACAACAGTCCCTGCTAGCATTGGAATCTATAGAACACCGGGACACTCATCCACAAGCAGCAAGCTACCGGATCCTCAGGTGCTCTGTTGAGGCTAGCGATGTAGCTATGCTAGAAGACAGACGCAATAATCATCTGGCTTGGGTGCCTGTGCGTAGGATGGGATTTGGCTTGAGGGTGGCTACTGTGGATCTATTATTGAGTTGGGTTGTGGTTTTGGAAGCCATTCACAACAACCAAAAAGGGTTTCTTCTTTTGGATCCCCACTGAGTAAATGAGGTGCTCCAGGCTACTCCCAGCTGTGGCATCCTCTGCTCCCTTCACAAATACCCACATGGGTCCCTTTCATAACAGGACAGGCATCTTACACGCAGGACAGTCATTTGTCAGCTATATATTCTTTAACAGATGTTAAATGAGGCAGCTGTTACTGGAGAGGATGTAGGGTTTAACTAGATGTAGGGCATATTGTCCTGTTTGAACTCTAGTTCAGAGATTGCTAATTAGATCAAGTTAACTAACAACTGCAAACATTATCCTAGGCTGAGTTCTTGATTACATCATGGTCACTCGTGGCGGCTGTAGATGAGCATTTAGAATCATATTAGTTAACTCAAAATGACTGCCAGTCAACTTGAGTTAGAGAAGGGCCATAAATGCTAATCTAGATACGCAAGAGTCAGAACTCTTCAGTTTTATTCCCAGATCTGCCTTGCTATTTAACCCTGGGCACATCACTTAACCTTTCTGTGCTTTGATTACATCTGCTCATAGCTCTAAAAGGCCTTGTCTTCACTAGACGGCAAGCTGTTGGTTTAACATGTGTTAGTTGGTCAGGGTAAACCCTTACCGACACTCAGATGTTTTCCTGGTAGTGTAGATATAGCTTACGTGCACGTACAACATATCTAGCCTGCAGGAGTGGTGACTTACTTAATGTCTGCAAAATGCTTGGAGATCTTCAGATGAAAACAAGTGCAGTTTGCCAACTTCTTCCAACCCAAACAGCCACGAATAAGGGGAGCCCCACCTGTCCTTCTCTGAAAGATCTGACTAGAAATCATGCTTTGGTTGGATTATACGGGTTCCTTATTTGGGGGGGGGGGGGGTTAACCTATCTTGTCAATGCCAATACATTGCCAAGGCACTAGTAGATGCAGCTCTTTCACCCATGTACTCTGTCCCCTGCAAGCTCCTTCTCCCCCCCAGGCCCCAATGGGTTACTTTTCCTGCTGCAGCTATTGCCCCACACCCAGTTTGTGAGACATGCAAAGAATGTTTTTTTCGCTGTGCTGCAAAGGAGAGGAGATGCTTTCAGACTGAAATCAGGCTGAAATGAGTCTCAGACAATGCTGAAGACTTCGAAGCAGGAATTGAGTCGGGGGGAATTTTCTACTTAAGAAACTCGGGGAGCTTGCGGCTCCATTCTGAGAGGTTGGGGAGACAAAGGATAAAAGATTTCAGGAGGCAGGTAAGAGAACCCTTTATAATCTCAGTTTTATCCTGGACAGAGCCCTCTGCTGATTGTTGGAGGCAAACCATGAGACTCCATCCTACTCTGGAGACCCCTTCTCAGGTTTATACCCCACATGGACCCTCTCAGCAGCCCTCCTAACAGGATTTCTATGAGGTCACTGAGGCTTGGGGGGGGGGGAATAGGGGAGGAGAGGAACATCTCTTCTTGAGAACTGTTACAACATCATAAAGAGGCCTTAAAGAAACAGTGTCCTTCACTAGGTGTCTGGAATGTAACAGGCCCTGCTTCAAGTTAAAAAGGAAAAGTGTTTTCTCTGCTTGGACAGCCCATATGCCTCCTCCCCCTTAGTGATGGGAAGATCTTAAAGTGAAATTCCTTCCCCTAAACAATAGTAAGCTGGCATTTTGGCCTTTCTTTTGGACCTCCCTCATCTCTAGCAGTAGGGCATCTCCCACCCATGATCTTTTTCTTGGTGGTACCCAGGGTGAAAGATTCTATCCTGCCATATATACTCAGGTAGAGGCCGTCACGCATGCAATATGGGAGGGCTACAATTTAGCAGTGTTGAAACCAACAAAAAAGGAGTGACATCAAGGACGATGAAACACAGGCCTGGCCCCCTCCCCCTCCTCTTCTCCCGCACGGCACCACCCCAAAAGCTGAACCTCAGACCAGGTAAGAACAGAAAGGGGCTTTTGCGGACCCTCCCCCTCTGACAACAATGTCTGTAGCTTAGTGCACGAGCATCTAACCGCCAACCGCCCGTTAGCTAAGGCTGTAGAGCAGACTCTTAACTCTCTCTAAATGGTCTCGGTGCCACTAGCCACACCCAGGAGGTATGTGGGTTACCCCAGGTCAGTTAAACCCCATTTAAAATGGGCACAATCACCACCGCTTTGGCGCAGCTACTTTGTTCTAATCAAATCGTGTGGCTGTCCCGCCACCGAGCAGCAACAAAATCACAGATCAGGCTGGAACTTGTTGGTTGAGCACAAAATCCCGTTACCTCACTAAAACATCCCGAGGGGGCCCAGTGAATAGAGCAAGTGCTACTTCTGTTCGGCAACACAAGCATCTCTAGGTTATCCTTGCAGAGAACAGGCCAGCTCCTCCCAGAGACAGGAGTCCTGTGTGGGAGCAGGATCAGATCCTAAGTGCCCACTAGTTTAGGGCATCCTCCCTGTTGTCTTGGCCAGAAGGGAGTGGTTGAAGTTGACCAAGTTATGTTTTGCCTGAGGCTGGGTCTTTGTTATCCTAGCATAGCTCCGGCCTTTTCCACACAGCTATAACTTGATTACAGCAAAACCCCGATTTAACGGACCCCGATTTAACGGACTTCGGATGCAATGGACAAAATTTATGAGCAAGTCCGATGCATCCCAAATCCGTTTTTCGGGGGCTGGCTGCCGGCTCCCGGCTGCCGCCCGGGTCCAGACAGCGGGAGGGCTGCCTGCCGGCTCCCCGCTGCCGCCCGGGTCCAGGCAGCGGGAGGGCTGCCTGCTGGCTCCCTGCCCTCTGCCGCCCGGGTCCAGGCAGCGGGAGGGCTCAGTTGGTCTAAAAGAAACCTGCCCCGAAAAGCAAAAAAAGCTGTTACAGTAAAACCTCGATATAACGGACTAATTCATTCAGGCTGCTGCTCCGACAGCTCGTTTTTTTTAAATTATTAAATAACGGGCTTTGGGCTTTAACAGACACCCCCTCGCCCGAATTAGTCCGCTATATCGAGGTTTTACTGTACTCTCACCTGTGGGTGCAGCTATGTTGAAGGATGTGGCTAATGTTGTTCAGGGAGGTGGCGTTCCTACACGGACAGGCCCCTTCTGGCAGTAGATTGCATCTACACTCCAAGGCCCGCTCTGCCTAGGAACAGCCTTAGCTGACATCACTTGGTGTAGGTGCAGGTTGATTTACAACAGCTGAGGGTCTTGCCCTGTGGTTGTTCTTTCCTAAATGGGGTCAGCCAGCGGGTGTGCACAGGCTACAACCCATTTAAAAACCAGGCCACCGGAAGGGCCAGGTTGATTCTCATCTTGGCTCTCCCTGGAGGGGAGGATGATGTCAGCCAAGGGGGTTTGTTGGTTTTTAAGTGGCTGGGAAGCCCCATTTGTACTCTGCAGACTTTCCCACTGAAGCCACAGGTGTAATCCTGGAGGGGACAGGGTTGGTGGCTAAACCCTTGTGCCCTTTCTTTCCTCCCTTGTGGCTTCTGTTCTCCTCCGAGTGAGCTCCAGTCCCTAGTAACCCGGTGACTTCAGTGCATTTACCCCAAGGGAGCAGATCCCATCCCGGCTCCACCCCAGGTAGTGCGCTGACTCAGCAAACCGCAGCAGTAACTACGAAACCCCGCTCGGCTCAGCGGAGGGAAACACCGATTTGGAGACCTGCTGCCAGTTCCCCTTCAGCAGCTCGTCCTGCTAAAATAACGCACCGCGTTGGATGGGCTCTGAATCCCCCCCCCCCCCTTCTGCAGAAGGGGGGGGGGGGCGGTTTCTTTCTGCTGCAGAAGCAAAGGGAGGCAGGTCAGCTTTGCCAGGGCGGGGGCTGGGAGTTCGAGCCCAGCCCAAGGGGTCGCTTTCTGGGGCCCCGGGCTGGGCATTTCTTCACCACTAGCTGCACTGGGCGAGTCGGACGGATTGTGACACCCCCAATCAACCGGCATCTTTCCACCGGCTTCCGTGGGGCCGGGACCCTCCATCGCCCCGCTCTTGAAACTGGTTTAACCCCGACCCGGCTCGCCTCCTAGGTCACCCGAAGCAGAGCGGTGGCTACCTCCGGCCCCGGCCCCGCTTGCCCGTGGCTACCTCCGGCCCCGGCCCCGTCTTGCAGGGGCGCGGAGGGAGGATTTGGCTAGAAGCGGGAGATCTGCTCCGATCGCCCCTTCCACGGCCCCGGACTGCGCCCGGCTGCGGCTCCCGGGTCTCCCAAAGCAAGGACCAGCCCACCTGAAACCGCCCCGGGAACCCCGGCTCGGCTGGTGGTTTTGCTTCCCCTCGCTCCTTGTTCCTAATGAACCACCCTGCGGAAAGCCCCCGCGGCTCTCGGGGCGAGCATCCAACGGGGGGGGGCGCCCCCAAACTGAACCAGATCTGGGAACGTGCCCAGGGATCCCGGCTCCTCCCCACCCCCGAGGATCCCGAAACTGCCGGGGGCGGGCGGGCGGCAAAAGCCCGACTCAACCCAAACTCGCGCAGCTGCCGGGCGGCCGCCGGAGCTGGAATTTCAATCCGAATCCCCGCGGGACCCGCCGAGCATCCCCCGGCTCCGGCGATCGGAGCCCAGCCGCCGCCAGTGATCCCGGCTGGGAAGGCGGCTCCCAGAGTGAGAGAAAACGGGGATCGGCTCCCCAAACCCCTTGAAACCCATGAAGTGTGGGGGGGGGGCGAAGGAAATCCCCCTGCGGGCGTGTCCCCCCCCCCAGGTGTCATAAGCCCCAGTCCCGGGTTACCTTTGTATTTTTCCATCTGGTTCGCAGGCAGATCCAGACACGGGCTCGGGTTTGTTCAGCCTTCCAGTTGCCCAGGGATCCCCCCGAGAACACACGGTCGCTTTCCCCCCACTCCGGCTCCGGCGGTCCCCGTCCTAAAGCCGCTTCTCAGCCTCCCCGCCCGGCTCCACTCCGTTTCCTCGCGCCCCTCTCGGAAAGCTCCGCCCCGTGAGGTCACACGGGGGGCCTGGAGGAGCGAGCTGCGAAGTGGACTCCGACTCCGGCAGGCGTGGTGTGAACGGAGCCGCGGGTCCGATCCCTGCTTTACAGGGCTAAGCAAAGCTGAGCTACCTTGACAGCAGACGACAACGCCGGGTTCCCTTGCCCTGATTGTCCAGGGGTGGGGGGAGAAATCGGGGCTTGGTAAACGGCAAGATTCGTGTCGTTTGAACACTTCATCTGTCAGCTGGCGACCATCCCTGAAATGTGGTGGCCAGATGGAAGACCGACCCGGTGTATTTCTCAGGCTGGTTCAGATAGGGCAGGGGGAGTCCAGAGGTGAGGGAACCTCCCGCCGGGCCTTGGAGAGAGAGAGATGTTCCCAGTTGGGTTACAGCTAACTTTTTTTAAAAGCCCCCCGTTTACCAGTAGGTAATTCCTCTGTACTTTTAAATTGCTTCATCTTTCTGCTGGGAGTGATAAATCCTCTCACAGGGTCAGCTTAAAAATGATGGGGGCAGTTTCTGCTTTCCTAGAAATGGGCTCACTCTGGCCTTCCATCTATACAATGGAGACAGGTTTCAGAGGAGTAGTCTGTATTGGCAAAAAGAACTAGGAGTATTTGTGGCACCTTAGAGACTAATTGGGCATAAGCTTTTGTGGACTAGAATCCAAATAAATTCTAGTCTCTAAGGTGCCACAAATACTCCTCCTTTCTATAACATAGAGATGATGATACTTACTTATTCCTATTTGTACAGAGATTTGGGATCCTCAGGTGAAAGTTATAATACAAACAAATGATTGGATATTATTCTAGGAGGGGACCTGTTTTTATTTTATTTTTCCTTACTTGTGTTATAACATCACATTAACCTTTCTATCTACTCAATGGGCCTCAAGATACCATCAGAGATGCTTAGTTTTGCAGTTCTCAAACTGGATTTGTGTCTCCAGAGAACATGCTTGTTAACAGCAAAAATGTTTTAAAATCTATCTATATATATATAAGTCAAATGGCGTATGCGTGTATGTACGCCTACTCCTTCCACACCGTTTGAGCTAGAGACTTGAAATTTGGTACAGTTAGAGGTCTTGGTGTCCTAATGACCGTAAGAGTCGAAAAATTTTCAAATCTCACCTCTGACACCCCCCAGGGGTGAAATTATTTAAAGGCCAATCACATCAGCTGGGCAGCTGCTGTTCTCTGTGACATAGTTATGATGTCATAATACCCCCTCCAACAGACACAGCACTCGCTCAGCTCTCTGCCCCCTCCCCACCTCCGACGGACCCCAGAATCCCTCAGCTCTCTGCCCCCTCCCCATCTCCGATGGACCCGAGTTGGGTTTGGTCGGGGGGCGAGGTGGGGATGTCGGGTTTGGTGGGGGGGTAAGTGAGCCGGGGGTGTTGGGTTTGGTCTGGAGGGGGTGGGAAGGTGTCTGGGTGGGTGAGGGGTGAGGTGTGGGGGTTGGGTTTGGTTGGGGGTTGAGGAGGGGGGTCGGGGTTGGTCGAGGGGTAAGTGAGGTGTGGGTGTCGGGTTTGTTTGTGGTGGTAGGTAGGGGTGTCGGGTTTGGTGGGGGGAAAGTGAGGTGGGTGTGTCAGGTTTGGTCTACGGGGGGGTGAGGTGTGGGTGTTGGTCAGGGGGTGTTAGGGTTGGTAGGGGGAGATGTGGGGGTGTTGGGTTTGGGTGGGGGGGTGAAAATGTGAGTCGGGGTTGGTCAAGGGGTGAGGTGGGGGTGTCGGGTTTGGTCGGGGGGTGAGGTGGGGGTGTCAGGTTTGCTCTCTGCCCCCTCCAACGGACCCCGCACTCGCTCAGCTGCCTGCCCCCTCCCCACCTCCGACTGACCCGAGCAATGCCGGGTATTTTTGCTAGTGAATACATAAATATAGAGAGGTGAGAAATAACAGACCTCAACCCTATTACCTCTCTACAAATTTGTCTACACAGAGTCAATCCCTCACCTCTCTCAAAAAGTGCAAAGTTTCAAAAAGTTCAATGACTAGAAGATTGTTGCGGGTGGAATAGATCTGGACAAGGAGAAGTCATCTGAGGTGAATGTGAGAAGGGAGGAACAGGCAGTGGAAACAAAAGTGAAACTGAGCAGCATATTCCAGAAGTCTTGAGGTCTTTCTGAGGTAGGATGACCAGATGACAAGAAAAAAATATCGGGACATATGGGGGGGGGAGTGGGGGTGGACGGACTGGGGGGGGGATGTAGAGGGGAGGGGAGGGTGCCACAGGCTTCCCCCTCCACTGGACCCATGGGGGTAGGGTCTGAGGAAGCCATGGGTCAGGGGTTCAGGGGCCCAGCTCCAGGTGCAGGGACGCAGCCCCACCGTGGGTTGGGGATCCAGGGCCCCAGCTGCTTACCCCCGGGAACTGTTCTCAGCTGGGCCGGGGGGCAGCTGTCAGGTGGGTATGGGGGTGGTTTGGGGGGGGGGGGCTGGGTGCTCTCTGTAGCCACCCTCCTCACTGCCCCATGGCAAGCAGCCCTCCTTCCCCCACCCCTGCAGCATGTGAGGTGGCGGCAGAGAGCTGTCCTGGCTGCTGCCGCCTGCCCCTGACTCTCGATGTGGGGGGGCAGTGGGCGTGGGGCTGATGAGGGGCCGGACTCAGAGTGGGGGGGGGGGGGGCTCTCTGCCCTTCCCCCTCTGCCGGTGCAGGCTGCAAGCAGCCCTCCTTCCCTCTCCTTGCAGCATGTGCGGGGGCAGAGAGCCTCTGCCTGGGGCAGTGAGACTTGCTGCCTGCTCCTGCCGGCAGGAGGGTGCTGCGGCCACCCCGGAAGGAGCGGTTAGTGAGGCACGAGTCTGGCGCCGGCCTCTGAAGGTCCCTATATCGGGACAAAGGGCGTCCCGACCAAAGTATGATCGGGACGCGGGACAAGTCTCCGAAAATCGGGACTGTCCCGATAAAATCGGGACGTCTGGTCACCCTATTCTGAGGGTAGCCTCCATTGCTTTGAGATCTACCATACCATTCCCTCACTAGAACAGAAAACCTACAATGGCAGCAGGCCATAAAAGAGACCCCGAGTGGGTCTCATCTATCTCTGGAGTTGTGAAGAATATGTATTAAGGTTATAACAACCAACAAGCATGCACTTTTATGTAGAAATCCATGTTTAAATCGAGTCTTCCTAACTAGTGGCTTAAAAAATCATGATTTAAATCAATTTAAATCAATGCACACAGCGCATATTTTATACGGCTCTTCTTCCTTCAAGATTTTAATGAGCCAAACTCATTTTTAATCTGATTTAACTGTGCTTTGATCAAATCCATCCTGCTGCTTATTCAGCCAAGACAAACAAGATAGTTTACATTTACGGGAGATAATGCTACCCGCTTCTTATGTACAATGTCACCTGAAAGTGAGAACAGGCATTTGCATGGCACTTTTGTAGCTGCCACTACACGGTATTTACATGCCAGATATGCTAAATATTCGTATGCCCCTTCATGTGTTGGCCACCATTCTAGAGGACTTGCTTCCATGCTGGTGACACTCGTTAAAAAAAAATAACATGTTAATTAAAATTTGTGACTGACCTCCTTTGGGAGAATAGTATGTCTCCTGCTCTGTTTTACCCACATTCTGCCATATATTTCATATTATAGCAGTCTTGGGTGATGACCCCAGCACATGTTGTTCATTTTAAGAACACTTTCACTGCAGATCTGAAAAAAAACCCAATGAAAGTACCAATGTGAGATATCTAAAGACAGCTACAGCACTCAACCCAAGGTTTAAGAATCTGCAGAGCCTTCCAAAATCCGAGAGGGATGCAGCGTGGCGCATGCTTCCAGAAGTCTTAAAAGATCAACACTCTGATGCAGAAACTACAAACCTGAACCATCAAAAAAGAAAATCAACCTTTTGCTGGTGGCATCTGACTCAGGTGATCAAAGTGAATATATGTCTGTCTGCACTGCTTTGGATCGTTATTGAGCAGAACCTGTCATCAGCCTGGATTCATGTCTTCTGGAATGGTGGTTGAAGATGAAGGGACATATGAATCTTTAACATCTGGCACATAAATATCTTACAATGCCAGCTTAAACAGTGACACTGTCAACAAGAAGCGGGCAGCATTATCTCCGGTAAACAAACAGACAAACTGTCAATGATTGGCTGAACAAGAAGTAGGCCTGATTGGATTTTCACACTCTAAAGTTTTACATTGTTTTGTTTTTGAGTGCAATTATTTTTTGTACATAATTCTACCTTTGTAAATTCAACTTTCATGATAAAGCGATTGCACTGCAGGACTTGTATGAGGTGAACTGAAAAATACTATTGCTTTTGGTATTTAGAGCACAAATATGTGTAATCAAATATAGAAAGTGAGCACTGTGTACTTTATATTCTGTGTTGTACTTGAAATCAATAGGTCTGAAAATGTAGAAAACATCCAATTTTTTTCAATAAACAGTATTCTATTATTAACAGGGCGATTAATCACAATAATTTTTTTTAATCGCCTAGAAATGACATGGGCTCCTTCGTGCAAGGAGCTAAAATTCCCAGCCTCAGCCCTGAAGTCAATAAGGATTTTGGCAGCACTTCATTTGAAGCAGTCTCAGGCCCATCCGTTTGCCTGTTTGAGCATGTCAGGAGCTAATGGATCAATATGAGACTCCTACCTGTTCCCTACATTTTTCATTATTCTTTCTTGTGAGCAGGATCTAAAATGCAACAGGCCTTCAGGCCTGTCCACATCCTCATATCTTTGTGGGCAATTAACTACGCCTTAAAACAGAGCTGCCTGTTATATTTTAGAGAGAGGGTTATACTAGCATAAGACTAGCCTTTGCATACTAATAAGTGCATCCATCGCTAGGGAATGCTAAGTTAATCGTGTGTCTTCATATGCTATAATTTTATGCTCTCCTTTTCTTTCTTTTTTTTTTCAAGCTGCCTTCTGTAGCTAGCTTGGTTGTAAAACACAAAGGCCATGAAAAGGAATCTCTTCCCTATTAGAAATATTTTAATGCCAGGGACAGCCACTCGCGAACTAGCTTTGTTTGTTCTGAAACACTACATTGACATTCAATCGTTTCCTTTTTGTTTAGTCCTGACTACATTCAATTCTGCTGTTTCAAGAAACTGTACTAATATTGACCAAAGATTTATATTCATTACTACTGTGTTATTACACTTGCCTATGCATCCCTTTGGTCTCCAGTCCAGTTCTGAATGTCTAGTGTTTGTCGGAATCTTTGTTGTGACTCACTTTCTTCCTTTCTGCGAACTGGATTTGATCCTGCCCTCACACGGGACCTGATCCAAAGCTCATCGAAGTTAGTGGACGTCTCATCGCCTCATGAGCAATGCGGCAGCTCCTTTCACTGGTTTTATGCTTAAACAGCGGAGGAGTGACTCTTAATTATTCTTATGAATCTTAATCTTAACAGTAAGAATAAAATTTGGTTCAGTATGTCCGAAAGCAAAGAGAGCTTTGAGGACATTTTATTCATCCCCATGTTAATATAGGACTGGTCTTTAGAACATATTATCCAGTGCTTTGTCCAGTCTAATTATAAGTATCCCAAATGATGAGTCTTCTTCCACCTTTTTCTTGGAGAGAAAATTAGACCTATTCTATTAGACCTCAGAGGCAGACTTTTCTTCCTGATACTCATGGTATCCTTTGCTCAGTTTATTCTATTAGTCCTAATTATACCTCACAGTTCTTCTTCTTCAGTGGTGCTATTATACCTTTTGAATACTTGTAGACAGTTCCCCTTTGTTTTGATAAAACTACAAATAACTAGAGAGCAAGAGCTCTTGTAAATCTTTCTTCATAAATAAGCCCCTCCAGCTCTTTAATCATTGTTGTTTCAAACCTCTGCTCTTCTCTCCAATTTGTCTAGAGTTTTCCAGGCCTGCGGTGCTCAGCCCTGGCTGTACGTGATACTGTGGGCCGTATTAGCGTTATACTCAGCTGTGTTGTGCAGTGGTTAGCACACAGCTCCCAGAACATATAGTCCATCAAAGTCTCACTCTCACTTATGCACCAAGTGAACTGTGACATGTTAGGATTTGCAGCAGGAAAGAAAAGTAAAATGCAAATCAACATTGTTTCTCCACTTCCTGCCAAAACCAGACAACTTTTTATATGGTGAACCAATTCAGCCTCGGAAAGCCTCCTTGCATGTGTAGCAGTGGAATATACCCTTTAGATCATTTCAGCAAAGCACAGGTAAATCAGATTAAAAAGAAGCTTGGCTCATTAAAATGTTGAAGGAAGACAAGCTGTATAAAATATCTGCACACAGCGAATACAGGGGGAGGGGAGAGTGGCTCGTATTGCCATGAAACAGAGCCCTAATTGGTACAGCGTTAGAAACGGTAATGGTCAGGCTCAGATTGAGTGCGTGCCCATTTTGACACAACGCAGTAGGCGTGACCACGTACAGGGAGAGGCGATAGAACATCTGCACGGATGTGGTCGAGGAAGGTGTAAAAGCATCTCACATAGCAACATCTATGATAGGCGTGAAGCATGTTAAGAGGAGGTGTTTAAAGAAGATATTAATTTACTTGACCAAGAATTGCAGCAACTAACAGCTATGCCCAGGGCCCCATTCCAGACTCTGTGCCACCATGGTAGAGGAATACAAATGGACTATGAAGCGATCCTAATCGGGAAAGTGAGGATTTCCTGAGCATTGGAGAATCTCCGTCATAGGCGGCACACTGGATATGAGTCTAAGGAGGGATGCCGTGGCCGGAGCAATGCTGCACTCTGGTAACCCCAAAATGGTGCATCAGCCCCTTGGGTTGAACCCCGAAGCTGCTCTAACCTAGGTGAAGGCCAAATATCCTGGGATCAGGGAATAAGGGGGGCACTTTTTGTCATCAACCCACCCACCGCGTTCTGTCCCAAAGAACAGGGCCAAAATCATCTGGGTTGTCCTGGAACAAAGATACAACCCCAACCCCCCTGTTCTTCAGGCCTGTTCTGGAAGGAGTCGCCTCCAGCGGTAGAACATTATTTCGGCCGCCACAAGCCACTCACAGTTCCCCTGCCTCTTTTCTGAGAACGCTAATGGGGGCAGGGGTTGCCCCATGCACACTTGTTCACTAGGAACTGAACGGTGGCTGCCACCTGATTTCCTAGAGGCCTCCTGTGGCTCAAATTCAAACAGTGTACAACTCTATCTACAGCCCATCACTACAGCCATAAGCCATCCGGTCCCCCACACGTAGGCTATTGTGGAACAAATTGTGGCCAGTGACCATGTGGCAAGTGACACTGGCATGTGGTTCACTGTATAAGAAAACTCAGAATCCCACACTTCTCTCCTTCAGGTCATAAGTTGCAATAAACTTCATTTCCCCACAGATAGCACATCCTGTACTTCAGGCCGGGTTACTCTCTTGTTCCAGGAAGTGATTGGTGTCTGCCAGGGCCATTTTCCTCAGAGAAGGTGCAAAGGAAAGCGAAGCAGCAATGAGGTCTGTGTTTGGGGTGGGGCAGGGGCTGCCAGTGGGAGATAGCCAGCTCTTCCCTGGGAGGGGAAAGAAGTCCCTGCTTCAGGCCCTGGGAGAAGCTTCAGTCTCAGAAGGATCACAGACGTCTTAACTCCACTCCGTTGCTTTGGAGGTCTTCCTGCTTCTCTCTGTGAATCACTGTCTTTAAGGTGCCACAGGACTCTTGTTACCTGTGAAATTCTGTGCATGAAAGACCAGGGGCTTGGTGCTCCTCTTCCACTGATAGGGTTGCTTTGTCATCCATACAGTGATTTCCGACTGGCGGGCGCGATGAAAGGGAGACAAATTAGGCCCAATATAAACAAAAGCAAGAGCTGTTTAGCTACTCAGCTACACCAAGTCTTTGACTTTTATACATTCCAGTGATGCTTTAAATTCTCTCAGCCATTAACTGTTTCAAAAGATCCTGGGTTTGGGCTGGGGGAGGGAATTTCCCGTGAAGAGCAGCCGGGCCAGCTGTCTTTTGGTCCAGCTCCTCTTGGCTTGCAGTGCTTTGACATTTCCTTCTCAGTGGCCTGATTCAAACTGTACATGTTATCAATGATAGTCTGCTCCAGCAGTGGGAACAAACACCCTCTCCCCTACAGATGACACCTCCTTTCGGAGGGTGTAAGCTTAAAGACGATACTCCTGTTCATTCTGGGGCTGGATCTCCTCTCACTTCCAGTGCTGATCCAGGGGGACTTTCCACACCAGTGTGAGAAGTTACACAAGACTGCATAGTTTAGTAGCTAAAGTATGACCGCACCCCTCGTGGGGCTACAGCTATACTGGTATAAATGTGCTCGTACCCTTAGGGTACGGTTAGACTGAAGAGTATAGCGCGTTTATTTATAGCGCTTCCCAATGTAGCGCAATAGGTATCACGCTAGAGACTGTACAAATTGAAACCCTGTAGCGCAAAATAATGGATACATTTGTCGCGCTTCTGGTGGCAGTAGCAGTTGCGGGATAGGGCAGGTATCCCAGCATTCAGCTGGGTGCAACGTGCTTTGCAAAGTGGGGGAAGGGGACTGGGAAGTTGTTCACAGGGAGACGAGATCTGGCTGTCAGTTAGTTTTTGTTAGCAAAAACTGACAGGCTGTCTATTTCAGACACACAGCTCCGTCCGCAAGCATTTTCACTGGTTATTTGCTGTGTGAGTTGTTAGAGAGAAACTGCTAAGCTACATCCGCCTTTATAAAACAACACCTCACGTCATTTGCCTTACATGGCAAGTTGATTGTCTTTAATGGCTTGCTGATGGCCTTCAATGGCTTGCTGATGGCTTTACATGGCTTGGAGGCATGCAAGAGATCCCATGGGTGTCCACATTCCCACCCTTGCGCTATAACGTTAGCGCAAAAAGGCTTATCACTCTGGGAAAGGAGGTTTAATACTTGCGCTTTAAACAGGGAGTCATTGCGCAAAATCTCCCTTTGAAGTGTGTTCGCTAGGAAAATTATAGTGCTACAGGAGGGTTTTTGCGCTGCAAAGCGCCAGTCTAACCCTGCCCTTAGAGGAAGGGGATTAAACTACATCAGTAGAAGGCACCTTTATACTGGTATAACTGCATCCACTCTATTGTATCTCAGTTCAAAATAACAAATGACCCTCCCTCACCACTGTCGTTAGATGGGCACAAAAACTGTGTTTAGAGCCTCAGGCCTAAATTATTGGCCACCTTAACATGCAGGTGGGATTTGCAAAATCATCTATCTGCATCTTCAGGTGCGTCTATATCTCGGGTGGGAATCTAGCTTTCAGGCCATGAGCTGACAAATTGCCATTACAGCGCTGCCCTCTAAGAGTACATCTATATAGCAACAGTCCCCACCCGCGAGACTTAGAGCCCAGGTCAGCTGACATAGGCTCACACTGTGATGCTCCGAGTAGTAGTGTAGTTGTTTGGGCCGGAGTCTCGGCTCTGAAACCTGGCAAGCAAAGGAGAAGGGTTTGGGGCCCAGCCTGAGCATCTATTCTGCTACTTTTAACTCCACAGCACAAGCCCAGATCAGTTGAGCTGGGGTCTGAGACTGGTTTTTTGCTGTGTAGACGTACCCTTAGCATCTTTCAGCGGCACTAAGACGCCTACAGTGGAGAGAGAAAAATTAGTTTAACCCAAATCTGGGAAAACATGAAGTTTGACATGTTATTTGCTGCATTGTCACCAGGTTTTTTTGTCATTTAGTTCCCCCTCAACTACGCAGACTGTGGTCTGATGTCAATTGTGAGCTCACAGAAGGTTGTTTACTCTGGCATATCCCCAAAGACAAGGTTTTATAGCACTTGCCTTTTCTACAGGCAAAAACCACTTCAAACCAGCCAAAGTCAATCACCAGAAGCACTCGTCTGAGGTCAATGCTGCTTGTGTGAGCAAAGAAGCCAGTGGTCTGTATATAAAAGCACGCACACACACACACACACACAAAATAACTATACAGCCACATGCTCTTTATAACCTATTTGCCATAAATATTAAACCTCAGAACACCACAACACAACCTGCCTAAGTGAAAATAACTTCTGGGGAACAGATCGGCTGCTACCATTGAATCTTCTCTTTGCTATCTTCCCACAGCAGAATTTATGTTCGAGTCAGTCAGTCAGCGGCAGTAAACAACAAAATAGCAGCTTCGGTTTCCCATGCAGGCCAGCAAAACTAAAGCACTCCTGCCTTTCCTAGCATCATTAAGCTTTCCATTGAAACAGGCCAGATTCAGTACATCTATAATGAAGTTATACTGTCTCTTCCTTTTATGCTGTGTCCTATGGGGAGAAACATCACTGTAATCCAACTTTCTTTTTGAAAAGCCCTAATGTAGCCACATGAGATCTTCTGGCAGAGACAACTGAGAGAATATAAATAGGAGTTTAAAAGGGATGAGGGGAGGCGGGGAAGAGAGGAGAGAGAGAGATGCCAGCAGGGCTGAGTAGTTGAAATTCACTAGTTTAATAGGAAGATGAATGATGACTGGAGTGACTGTTCTGGGACACAATTGGGACTTTATTTAGGTCCTTTTCCATTATTTGCATCTGATAAAATCTCTTGCAAAGATGATTTCACACCGCAGAACAGGTGCTTCATGGATAGTACTATGACACTGTGCGGGGGGAGGAGATCGACCTGATTGTGGGTTTCAGAAGAAAAGTCGGGTCTTTTACTTCCTTCCCCAACACATACAGAGAAACAGCAAGAGTAATGCATGCACGGGAGACTGATGCACAAAAGCTGTCTCTGCTAAAGGACAGTGGAAAGTTCCACCACTGAACATACAGCCACAGGCCTGTCTGCTATTCTGTTCTATTCTATTTACAGCTGTTAAAAAAAAACATTCAGTCAAAGCTATTTCTGGTGAAAAAAATCCTATGCAGATTCAGCGAGACTGAGATGTTTCGTGAATTCATGTTTTGTGCATTTCACTCAATTGTTTCAGTCCAAAAAAAAATATCTCCCCTTACGTACAAAAAAACCCTTCAAAACATTTTGATATTTTTGAAAACGCTTTTGGGTCAAGATTTCCTTTAATTTTATTTTTTTAAGAAAATAAGCGAACACATCGTAAAGTGGCCAGAAGCAGAATGAAGTGTTTTGATGGTCTCGAAACAAGAATCTTGCATTTAACCTCAGGTGATTTTTCTCAACTTTTTCATTTGCCAAAAGTTTTGAAAAAAATTCAGTCTTCAGATTTGCCGGTGAATGGAAAGATCCATAAACTGCACTGATCTAATTCTGTTCTATTACCCTCCTCCATAGTATCTGAATATCTTCCAGGAGCACGATAAACAACCTAACAACTCTCATGGGTGGCTTCTTCTCCCTCTCATCCTCTCCCTGTCCCCTCTTCTTGTCACATGTAGTTTGTTCTCCCTGGCATCCACTTTGCTTTCAGGGTTGCACCACTGCACCTACACAGCTTGGTGGAAAAGGCCATGTTGACATTATGCTGGTTTTACTTTAGTCAGTCAGGAACAGGTTACATGGACATGAGCCACAGGTTTGCACTAGTTTAACTGAACTAGAGCAAGTTTATCCCAGACCAGTCCAATATGAAACCCTTGTGGAAACCAGAGAGACTATGGGCTGATCTACATTTAAAAGTTAAGTTGACATAGCTACATCACTGAGGGGTGTGTAAAAAACCCACACCTGTGGCCAACCTAACCCCCCCCCCCATTTAGATGCATTGTGTTGAGGGAAAGATGGGGGGTTATTCCTATGCTGGTCGAAAAAAAAATACTTCTGTGAGTACAAGCTGTGTCTCCACTCTAGGGTTATCTGGTATAATTATGCTGGTGCAGGACAGAGCCTCAGGCCTGTGGGGACTTGTTAGACGAGGGAAAAAGCAGAATGCAGGGGAAGGAACCTGTTAGTCTGGAGGTCATTTAAAATTCACAGAGTGAGAGCAAAGGAAGGGGATCGGAGGGTAAAGGGGACACAGGTATGCAGTCAGTCTCTCCCCTTAACTGCATTCCAATGCCAGGAGGGTCTAGCAGTCCAAACAACAACAGGCTGAGAATTACACTGCAGGCAACAACACTACCGTGTTTCCCCGAAAATAAGACAGTGTCTTATATTAATTTTTGCTCCCAAAATTACATTACATTATATTACAGCGAGAGGCAAAACTGGAAGTACGTCTTATTTTCGGGGGATGTCTTACTTTCGGGGAAACAGGGTAGTTAGTTAGTAGCAGGACAGCTCCTGACTTCTGCAGTCTCTAGAGATATTTTCTTCTTTGGGGTCATTCTGCATTGAAAGTTTCCTGAGTGGTTTCAAGTTTCCCCTCAAAGGCTGAAATGGCTCAGTTAGAAACAGAGCAGTCTGTTTTGAGACAAAAATCCTCCTGGGTGGCTCTTAATAATGGGAGCTGTAGTGCCTTTAACAGTGCTTTCACCTGTAGCTCTCAAAGCAGGTAAGCATTATCCCCATTTCACAGATGGGGAAAAATGTAGTGCTCAAGTAGGCCAATGGCAGAACCAGGAACAGAACACTCTTGAATCCATTGGACCCTAGTGCCTCTTTTAAGCTAGCTACACCACTGGTCATGCTGACCATTTCCTCTCCCTGCATTAGTCCTGCTTAAAGTAGCCACACAGCAGGTCCTGTCATGTGTACTACAGCAGAGAGCCTCAGGGCTGGCTCCTCCATATAAACTGGGGTGGAGGAAAGCCTTGTTTGCCTGGGAATTGCCATGCAGATTTGCAGAGGAGCAGTGCAGTCTACTGGAAAATGGGATGCAGTAGTGGCCTCAACTCTACATGCTTTGGGGAAGAATTCCAAAGCTGCCCAAACCCCATGGACCTTGGCCTTTGCGTGCATCGTATGCCTGTTGAAATTCACTCCCATTGAAGAGACAGAGCTTGGTTAAAAGGCCCATAATCTACCACAAACCATATTTGGTGCCTATGAATGGGACTGCAAAGAATTCTAGCCCAACGTGATTAGCTATGAAGTTGTTGCTGTGACTCTGTTTTTGATGGTATCTTGTTATTGCCAGTTCACTGCTAGGCATAGTTGAGTAATTGGGACATAAGCATGCTGGGAAAAATAACTCTCCCTCATGTTCAGTAATTACTTTTTAAACGTTAATAGCTCGGCTGTCGACAAACATTTTGCCTCCCAAAACACTAGAAGCCGGAATGCCTACAGACCAGCTGCTAAAAAAATGTTCTCACAATTCCATTATATGCAGTCAATACACATGGCACGTTGTAGCACAACACGGAGTAAGTAGCCAATACAGCACAATGCCACAAACCATACAAATGGGGGTCCTGGTTTGTGGGACCCAAGAACTCTGCCCCACCATGTCCAAGTGGTAGAGACCCCACCAAATCAACCTATGACCTGGAGTTTTAGGGGTTAATTCGCAGAGAGTTTAGGATTAGATGAAAACAGTGGCAACCCATATGCATGGGATACATCACAGCTTCCACACTATTGGTATCATCATTGGTGGGGGGAGAGGAAACAATATCACTCATGTTCCCAGAAAGGCTGCAAACAATCTCTCTCTTCATTAACTGTTTGGGAATGATAATTTGAGGCAATTGGAGCTAATCGTGGAAGCTAGAGCAACATCATCTGTTCAGCTGCAGCATCACCAGCACACTGGGCTCTGCTCAGTGCAAAATAATTTACTGCTCGTACCAAACTGCCTCCACCACCCGAAAGAGCAGGAACGATGGAAAATATGCAGCTGCAAAGCAACCAGCTACCGCAGAGATGTGCTAAAACTTCCTCAAGGAGCTGGATTGGCTATTCAATTGTCACTAAAAGTTGTATGTGGGGCTGGGAGGTGGAGCTTGGGTTGGGGCACAGGTTTACCTTGGGCAGTTCCTGGTCAGCAGGGCTAAGGCAGGCCGGTCCGGCTCCTAGGCAGAGGGGCCAGGAGGCTCCACACACTGATCTCACCCACAGGCACCACCCTGCCAGCTCCCATTGGCCACGGTTCCCAGCCAATAGGAGAGCAGAGCTGGTGCTCGGGGCAGGGGCATCACGTGGGCTCCCTCAACTAGGAGCCAGACCTGCTGGCCGCTTCCAGGGCGCAGCACAGAGCCAGGACAGGCAGGGACTAGCCTGCCTTAGGCCCGCAGTGCCACCGACCTGACCTTTAACGGCTCGGCCACGCTGACTGGAGCCACCAGGGTCCCTTTCCAACCGGCCGTTCCATCAGAAACTGGCCACCTGGCAGGTCTCCACAGGTGAAACGCCACGTTGGCGATGGACTGTCCGAGAGGCCGGTGCGCACGTTGGTGCGGTGTGGCCTTACAGGCTGCTGCTCTCTTTTTGTCCCTCAAGGGTCTGCCCATAATGTACTCAGACCTGGGAGCTGAGTGCAAGATGCCCCTGTTGTAGGGGGTGTATGTGTGTGTGTGTGTGAGTGCGTGAGATCTATTAACTCCTTTCACAGACGACATGAAACCCCTCTACACTGAGCCTCCAAAACCAGCCCCTCTGCTGGCCCTGGGCTAATGCCCTCAAGCCTCCGCGTACACATTCAGTCAGCCTGGGCCCTCCTCCCAGAGCTAGGTTACTATGGCAAACAAACAAGGCTCCTTCTGGAGCTGGGTTATGCTGGCCAGCTGTAGCCCTCAATCAGCTTTAACAAGCCACAGTCCTCCAGCTAGACTCTCTAGGGCAGTGGTCGCCAACCTTTCGGACCACACGGACCACTAAAGTCAAAATTTTGAATCCCGCGGACCACTAACATCGCAGCCCCTCCCCCCCGCTCGAGTGGCGTGGCATCGCAGGCCCCCCCCCCGCTCGAGCGGCACAGCATCTCAGCCCGCCCCCCCCCCCGGCTCGAGCAGCGTGGCATCGCAGCCCCCCCCCCCGGCTCAAGCGGCACGGCATCGCAGCACCCCCCCGGCTCGAGTGGCGCGGCATTGCAGCTCCCCCCCCCCCCCGGCTCAAGCGGCGCGGCATTGCAGCTCCCCCCCCCCGGCTCGAGCGGCGCGGCATTGCAGATCCCTTCCCCCCCCCCGGCTCAAGCGGCGCGGCATTGCAGCTCCCCCCCCCCCCCCCGGCTCGAGCAGCACGGCATTGCAGTCCCCGCCCCCCCGGCTCGAGCGGCGCGGCATCGCAGCCCCCCCTGGCTCGAGTGGCGCGGCATTGCAGCCCCCCCCCCGGCTCGAGCGGCGCGGCATTGCAGCCTCCCCCCCCCCCAGCTCGAGCGGCGCGGCATCGCAGCCCCCCCTGGCTCGAGCGGCAAGGCATCGCAGCCCCCCCCCCCCGGCATGGCACGGCGTGGCGTGACGGGAGGCAGGAGCGAGCCAGCAGTTGCTGGCCGACGGGGACGGGGCAGGACAGGCGTCCGGCCCGAGTGCGGCTGCCTGCTGCTCCTGTGCACCCAGCCCCGGCGTGGCACCACAGCCCCCCGGTGCGACGCGGCGCAAGACGGGAAGCGGGAGCAAGCCGGCGGTTGCTGGCCGATGGGGACAGAGCGGGACAGGTGCCCGCAGCCTCTTGGCTGCCCGGAGGGGCACGGCGCCGCGGACCACCGAAATTTTCTCGCGGACCACCAGTGGTCCGCGGACCACCGGTTGGCGACCGCTGCTCTAGGGGACACCTCCCTCCAATAAGCTCTGGCAGCATTTTATCCGGCTCAGGTACTGTTAGTTAATTGATTGGCAGCTAATGGCCTACAGGTTGGCTTATTCTCCTTCAAGAAGCCTATTGTGGGTAAACTGGGCCCTGACTTTGCAATTTGGTTGAGTTACAAACTCTCTGCCTCAGTTTCCCCAAAGTGTAGGATTGCAGGACTCCCCTGCAACAGGGAGATGTAAACTGCTCAGGTGAGGGAGCTGTCTGGCATAACACACTATCAAGCGCCTCTAAAATACTTTCAATCGGTAGCTCTCAAAGTGCTTTGCAAAAGGAAGTCAGTATCATTATTCCCACTTTACTGAAAGGAAAACTGAGGCATACAGAGGGATGTGACTGGCAGGCCAGTGCCCAGAGCTGGGAATTGGACCCAAATTTTCAGAGGCCCAGGTTATTGCTCAATCCACTATAATAGACCAACCGCTCAGTGTACTACTGAGACAGACCAGCTGTAGGAAAACCTAGGAGCACTTTTATAGGCTCTCCCTACCCCTTTTGCAGGCATCCTGCATGTGTACTTTGTCTTACAGAAGATCATATGCATGGTGGAGAGGTGGTACCTTGTCTTTGTGTAGGTGATACCTGTGAGCCTACCTGGACAAAGAAATCAGAATGGGTTTGGTAAGGGCTGTATGTGACCCTTTCCTTATTGGTCAGATCAGCCCTGACACTGGAACATGAAAAACCTGTCTGAGTTTCCTAATAGATTGTTTTGTTTGTGCCCAAAGGGAAAAACACCGGATGAGGAGGTCAATGATCTGTAATCTGGAGAATAGGTTGGTAAGAGAAAACCCTCTAAACATCCAAAGGGATTGAAATATTTTCATTACCTTGCACTCAGAGTTGTTAAAGTGACAGAGGTAACAAAGAGTGCTTCTTAGTATGCTGCCCCCAAGGAGAGATCGGCTCAAATATTTATTGAGCTCAGGTGAAATTATTTTTCAGTTACTTATTTTCACAGCCCAGTGAGACAAGCCCAATTAATTGTGTAACCGATAAAAAGAAAACACTTGTGTTTCAAAATCTCAGGCACTTGCTTACCTTCTCCACACGATCTGTGCCCTTAAATGCATCAATAATAGTGGAATAATTCATTTAAATACTCCAATAAATCTTGCTCAGTCCTTTGCTTTGCAGGCGTTAATTACCTAGCTGGGGTTCCTCTATGCAGTGACAATTAGGGCTCAGGGCTAACTGAGATACCACAGAGATCTTTCCTGGCAGTCATTTAACATCCAGTTACGTATTAGGAGATATTTCTCAGCTGTGATTTGTTCATTGGCCATAGAACTGTTTTGGATTATTATTAGCTTTTCTACAGCTTCACAAAACATGTGGCAAACCGTGGATTCCTTTAATCAGGCTCGTGTATTTCATTAACCCAGTCTGCATTATTATTGGTTTTTATTTGTATTGGAGAAGTATCCAAGGTCAGAGCCCCCTTGTGTTAGGCATTGTCCAAATACACCACAAGAGCCCTGCCCCGAAGAGCTTACAGGCTAAACAGAGAGGAGAGTCAAAGGGTCAGAGAGGAAGCAGAAACACACAGAAAGAAAATGACCTTCCCTGCAAATCTGCCGCAGAATCAGGACTAAAACCCCAGATCTCCTGGCTCCCAGTCCACGCAGGGCCCTGTTCAAAAGGCCACAATACATCCGAAGCTAAACTGCTCTACAATAGGTTTTATACCAAACATTTACCACTGTTGCTTTCATCAGTTTATCTCCACCAGTGGTAGCAATAGCAGGAGCCAAAGTGTACATCAAGTGCCAGCATCCCCAGGCATTCTAAGCACTGGGACACGTAAATTTGCACAGAAGAGGATTGGGGCTTGTGTTCTCTAGAAAACGTTACTGGCAAAAGCACCATGCAGCCCGTGGCTGCCTGTGATGGTGCAGTATGTCCATGCGTAACAGGGCACTGGCAGGCAGGATCAAACCTAAGTATAAGGGGAACGGTCTCTACAAGGTTTATATATATTTGCAATATACCCAGTACGCCCCTTAGGAAACTGACACATTCCCCAAAACAACTGTCAGCAATGGGTTCCCTCATACCAGTGCCTGGTCCCCTTGCGAGCAGGGTAAGACGATACCAGTTTTACACAGGAGTAGGATCCTCTTAAGCAACGTTGCGGCCACACCTGGAGATGTGCTTTCAACAGGGCACAGGCTCAACTTTCTCTCTTGGCTGATGGAATTTTCAACCTTGCACCAGCCACCTACCTAGACTGGGGATTCAACCTACCACTTGGGTCCCAACATTGTTGTGTCCACAGCTCAATGATGGACTCCAATCTGAGCAACGTGCACACACTAATGGCTCCAAAAACCTCTGGCTCACGCAGTACACGAGTGCTAAAATCTTGGGTCCCAATTAGATAGTTGTGTAGTGATATCATCTTCATCTTGAGGTCATTCATGAAGAAAACTGGACACAGCAGCTGTCTGAAACCCAGTGGTTCTTTGGACACAGGGCCAACTTCCCGTTTAAACACTGCTGGTTGACTGATCTTTTCAAATCCTTGAAAATAAAGCTGAATGTATGTGAAAGGAGACTTTGTAACAGGAACTCCTCAAACAAGTTCCCTCTCACCAAGCTACAGAAAACAGTCAATATGTTTCACTGGGGTCCCTTTTTACAATAGAAAATAGCAAGCAGGATTGAAGTTTCATTTATGTCCCACCCCAAAGTGCACACACAAACACAAGGGAAAATTACAGTGGGAGGAGGGGAGATTGTAGTCTTGCTGCATAGATGTTTCAAGAGATTTTTTGATGGGGGATTAGTGGGGTGTTTTTTTTTTTTTTTTTTTTTTTTGCTGTCCAGAGAAATTTATTTGTGATGTTAGTTCTTGGGGGAGGAAGTGGTCTCAAGAGTGACAGGAAAGTAGCACAGACATTTGACTCATTTTGATCTTCTCTATTTACAGTGGTATTTTTAACATGCTAGGAAGATTCTGAGCCAGGTGCCTTGCTGGGCTGTAAGAGAAAGTGCATTCCACAGTCCTTACTCAAGGGTTAGCAATCCAAGATTATGTTAGTAGAGGGAGGCTGGGGGAGGGGAAGACTGGATTCAAGCACTGATCACCGACCAGCTCAGTGTTGCGGGGTGGGCAGGGAACGGGCCATTCTCCACAGTGCCAAGCCCTGGCAGTCCTAGGGATGTCTATGGAGAAGTCTTGATGGGAAGTGATGGAGCTGTCCCTGTGCTGCTGCAGGGGGAAACGCCTTTCTTGTGCCATGGTGCCTGGAGAAAGGGGAACCAGCGAACAGAAACCTCCCTGCAGAACAGGTCCTCTTCCCAGATCGGGGTGTGAGGGGGGGAGGAGGCATCTTACACATGAATAGTTCCCCACAAGCCTTTCCCCACCAATGAGGAGGGTGATGCCATGGCAACTCCAGCACCAGACCCCAGTCCTGGATTGTCTCTGAGTGAGCCACTCCGCTTACCATTCGTTTCATGTTAAATCCAGAGAGCTGCTTAACACTTTGAGTTGGCAGGTTTTTTGGCTAGAGCCCTGCTCCGCCTATCCCTCACACCTTGTGTTATCCTTCAAGAGAGGAACAGTGAGGCCCCTGATACTACAAGGCTCAAGGGGTGTGTGGAGTGTGGTTGCTAAAAGATGTTCTTTCATATACCTACAGCAGGCCCTTGGACCTTCTCTTGTGAATGCCCCCGTGACCAGCACTGCATGTACTGTTCCAGGTGGAGGTCAAGATGGCTGACACAGCCCTTACAATGGAAGAGGGAAATGCAGGTTATTTCTGATAGTCAGAGTTGTATTTTCACAGCTGAGGGCTGGCCAGGAAATGACTGAAGAATGGAAAATACAAAGAGAAACGTGGGCTCTAGCTTAGCAAGTGACCTGTGCATACATGCAGCCCTAGTGAAGTCAGCAGCACCACCCACATACTTAGACTGTAAGCTCTTTGGGGCAGGGACTGTCTTTGTTCGCTTTGTACAGCACCTAGCACGGTGGAGACCTGATCCAGGAGTGGTCTCATAGAAGCTACCACAACAACAACAACAACAACGTGCTTAAGTACTCGCTGACTCGGTCCCTGAGTCTTTTCACTGTGCCATTTCCAGGACTTGACAACAAATTGAACTCATTTCTTGTTGGCCCCCCTGCACTGAAAGTTTAATCCACTCAGATAAGCCATCAAAATAGTGCCGGTGTCATGACAGCCCCCACACTCTGCGCTTGGAGATCCCACCACAAAATGGCTCCCTCCTTTCTGCAAGCCCCACTGCCAAGGACATGCATTCCAGGGAGCTGCTCCAGCCGGTGCATTCAGCACCGTCTCCAGGCTGTGAATACCATTTTTGCATTTGAGATTGATTCATGAAAGGCTTGATTCATCAGTGAAAAACCGGTGGGGAGGAGACTCGGCCCCTCTGGAATACAGGCCTTACACACATGTAGCAAGGTATGCTGGAATAAATCTCGAATGGGCCAACTCCGCCCCCCACCTGTGGCTATGGAAAGTCCCCAGGCAGCAAACGCGATGTGTGTAAGAGGGAGAGGGGGAAAGAGAACAGGATTTGGGGGACACTACAGCGGGGACAGCCCTGACTTCCTGTGTGCCAGTCTGAGGAAGGCAGGCTGGAGGATTGCTGCTACATCAGTTCCTCTGCCCTCTCCCCCTGGAGGGGGCACTGGGGCTAAGGGCTGCGATCCACAGCCATTCCAGAAGAGGGATTTTCCCCTACCCCCATGCATATCCCCAGCACCCAGTCCAGCTGGTCTGGCTAAGGACTTGACTTCAAAGAGCAACAGCAGAGACAAAGGTGCCAACGTCCTCTCCTTTCGGTGGGTGCTCGACTCCCACTCTACTCCCCCCACTCACCCCTTCCATGAGGCCCTGCCGATGCCTCACCTCTTCCCACCCCTTCCCCAAAGTTCCTGCCCCAACTCTGCCCCTCCCTGCCCTATTCCAACCCCTTCCCCAAATCGCTGCCTCCTTCCCTGAGTGCACCATATTGCCACTCCCCCCGCCCCCACTCCCTGAGAGTGCAAACAGCTGTTTGGTGGTAGCAGGTGGGAAATGCTGGAAGGTAGGCAGAGGAGTGGGTATGAGGCACACTGAAGGGGGGGGAAGAGAAAGAGGTGCGGGGGTGAGGGGAGCTTGGCTAAAGCACCCACTAATTTTTCCCTGTGGGGCACCCCCCGAGTCAGCTCCTATGAGCAGAGACATAATGATACTCCCATTCTGGCTGCCCTGCCTGCTGTGCCCAGGGACTGCAGGAGGCTCAGATCAGTTCAGTGCGGCTATACTGTAGCTCAGCTGGAGAGCTGGTCAGGAGTGGGTCGGGTACAAGACCCAGAGCTGTCCAGAATAAAAAAGTACAATTGCAGGTAGATTCTGTTTGCACTAAAGCAAAGACTGTCTTGGTGGCTTTGCACGGTACTGCCATGCCAAAAGAGGCTGCTTTCTTCCAAAGCATTTCTCTTCTGGGTGCAGGGTGGGAGGTGCAGAGAATCCCCCTGGTGTGCTAAGTGCCCACAACTGCCACTGAAGTCAGGTGGAGTTGCGGCTGTTTGATGCATTTGTAGGAAGCTAAACAGGACGGCTCTGCTCATCACAGGATGTCTATTGTCTATTTCCAAGAATGGCTTCTTCAGCTTCTGTATCCTGTTCATAGATGGGAGGTTGAACTGGATAAAAAAGACCCCCCATTCGGCAAGGTATTTAAGCACATGAGAAATCCCACTGACTTAAATGTGTCATGGGTTGAAGAACCTTGCTGACTCGCTTAGCATGGAAGTTTGAGCAATCTTGCTGCAAGGAAAAAAAATGGGGTAATTTAGATTTCCAGTCAATAAAACAGTCTGACCTTTCTGTCTGCTGTGACAGTAACTAGCATGCTTTTGAGTAACCAGAACAGTGCTGACTTACCACTAGCCATGTGGTTGGGTGTGTGTGTATTTATATATATATATATGTATTTTCATAGTGACTTTCTTATGGGAAACCATGAGTACTGTACTGCTAGTAAATATCCTTTGCAACTCATCTGCCTCCATCTGTTCAGCTCTATGAGGGTTTTTTTTTGTTCTTAATAAATATTCTGATTTATAAAAAGGTTTTAATAAAAACCCGTGAACATGAAAAAAGGAATAAAAAAGTTTGCATCCAGCCTTTAAGAATAAAGCACAAAACTTTATTCATTGACTTGATCTGAGTACAACAGTGATGCAGATAATAGTGGCACAGGAGTGCAATAGGTGTTGCTTGCAATATGAAAGTGGAGAAGATCAGCAAATGTACAGAACAGCAACCTAGGTCAACTTCTCATTTCGCAAACAAGCAGAGGTACTGTACAGACAGACATCAATTCACTTTGACAGAAAGACTCGGAAATAGAGCAGTCCCACAACCCACTGAAAAAGAAAGGGAATCTTTCAAAAAAGGCTGGTTTGTCAGGTTTCTGAAGGGAGGGGAGAAAACAAAATGAAACCTAAGGCAAAACAAAAAACCCATCGCTAAAACCTATCAACTTAAAACAAACTATCTTTTTAAAGTTAGTTTTATGTTCCAAAACTTAAACCCTATCCATCTATAAGGCCCTCTTACTGCAAGGGTTGTTAGCAACTCACACAGTCACACTGCTTGCACAGAACAGTTTCATTAATGATGCAAAAAGTTCATTACTATGGGAAGAACTGGCTTCTCGGATAGATATTTTTCTGGCCTAGCCAGCTGAGTAAGGGTCTGATCCAAAGCAGGTTGAAGTCAATGGGAGTCTTTCCATTGATTTCAATGGGCTTTGGATCAGGTCCAAAAGATGCATATAGGCACCTAACTCCCAGTGACTTTCCATTCCTCTCTGCATCTTTAGGAATTAGGCACCTAATTACATTTGAAAATATGGCGCAAAGTGCTGTTTGATACACTAACCGTGAACATTCTGCAAGATTGTGCAGCTGCAACACCTGTTTGCCTCCAGAGCAAAACGTAAGGGCTGCTTCCTCGCAGAAAACAATGATCACAAAGCACGTAGGATCAATATTCTTTCCTGTGGATGAACATTTTGAGGAAGTAATTAACATAAATGCATTTCCTTGTTAGAAGCCCTTTGGGAAAGGAAGTAATTCGTGGCAACAGCACTGATGGCCAATTATTTCTCCACTTGTGGAACTGGTGCTGACATGTAAATGAATATGCTTGATGGTGCCCGACATCTCGAATGTCCATATCTGTGCATGACACTGGTCTACTTATTGTTTAAATGGGACACAGGGTGGGGGAGGGAACCACAAGACAAAATCCACACCAGCTGCTGCCCAGTGTGGGCGTTGTAGCCAACCACTGGCGGTGTTTTCATACCGAAGGAGAAAGGCACATTGTTCTCTCGTCACAGAGCTCAGTAGCACTTGCTATGCTCCTCCTTACATTGCAATAGCGTACGACCATACCCCAGTCTAAACAGCCTTCCCCGGTACGTCTCTGCACTAAGAATCCTGCTGCCCTTGTTGGCCTGACTGGTCCCACCACTGAGTGGGTGAATAGTGCTGTGGCATTGGGCTGCTTAAGTGAGCGCTGCCTGTAGGATCAAGACCCAAGTGCGTGTGGTGGACAGAGATGACCACGGCTCCAGGACAGGTTGGGTGCTTTGCTTGTTCCCTCCAATGGGGGGTGGGTGGCGAATCTTCTTGTGACTGGATATAAAGTAGTCCAATGTGTGGAGTGTGTCAGAGCAAAACAAAAACCAAACCGCCCCTTCCCCCACAGGAAAGAGCAGAGTTTTAATTCATTACATACTCCTCTATTCTAAGACCCAGCCTTCCAAGGGCTGAGTTCTCCCAACTTCCACTGAAGTCAATGGGGGCTGCAGGCCCGCTCAGTATTAGGTCTTTGGGATACAGCCGTGGCAGTGCTGAGTGCTCTCCTCTCTTTCTGGGGGCTGACTCTGCGGTCACCTTTTACACCAGCTTATTTCCATTGACTTCAGTAGACTTACTCCTGATTTACACCCGTTACTCCAGATTTACATTTGTCCATGACTCCAGTGACTTCAAGGGGCTTTGAGAGTGAGCAGCACTTGGGGAACCTGCAATTATTTCCTCTTAAGTACTTTAAACTGACTTCTGAGGAGCCCTGGAGGACCTTAGCTGAGCCAGATCCACCGCCCGCCTCAGTGCTTCCCTGCCATATTTATAAAAGAACAAAATCATTCTCTCTTGTAAAGATTAATCTGCATTTTAAAACTGGCCACAGCATAAACGTCCCAAGAGAGGCAATTTCTTATCAAAGGGACTTGGCTTCAAAGGGTGGTGGCTAATTCAAGCGTAACAAATCTTTCCAAAAAGACTTAGTGACTCTCCCCAAATGATAGGACTTTTGGAGCATCTAGGCAAAGACGACCTTTCCAAGGTAGGCCTCTGAATGGGGAAAGGATGGCAAAAAATTCAGCATCAGAGCAAGTCAAACTTTAAAACAGGCAAACGTCAAAGAAAAGACAGTCCATGCCTGACAGGAAACTCCAGGACATTATCAGAATCACAAAATTAAGTCTCGTGCCTTGTAAGACCAATAACCCCCTCATCACTTTTCCAGCCTGACTCTTTTCACCGCATATGGCAGCTGATCTGAGTTTACAAATCACCACAAAGCATATTTAAGGAGCCGTTACTAACCAGAAACTGAGAAGAAACGTGTATTGTCGTTAGACAATCTTTTCAAACTCTTCACAGTGCTCCAATCTGTTTTAAAGGACACCAGCATGAAGTTATCCACTAAAGAAGACAAACTAATATAACAAAGCTCCTCAAACAAGTTTTGAAAGGAAAAAAAATGGTTTCATGTTTCACTGAGAAGCTGAAAGTGTTAGACAAGTCTAAAAACTTCCAAATCTATCCTTCCAGCTACTGGTTTAATCCTAAAATCTGCAGAGAAGACACAATGCACACATTATGATAAATGCACTATCACTCAGATTTTAAAGCCTGAGTGGAAATGAGTTCACTTACAACAGGCCTGCACAGCATCTGGCGGCCCGTGGGGGGTGAGTAGAGGTGGGGCAAGCCAAGAGGGGTGGGGCAAGGGGAAGCGGATGGGGGCGGGGCTTTTCGGCCCGCAGCTGGGTTTTTTTGCAGTAATATGGCCCTCGCTGCTTTCTGAGTTGTGCAGGCCTGACTTACAATATAGTGCAAGGACATTGGACTGGCCAAGTCTTCCTTCTTGCTTCTTTCTAGTTTATATTAAAATTCCCATGTCTTTTTTCTGACTCTTAGCTGATGGAGAGGGGATAAAAACAGTAAGTCTAATTATTTGATCCTAACTACACTGCCGAGTATTGCTAAGCTACATGCAGCATTCCTCAGCAATCTCATCACTGGTGGTATGGGTGCTGCAGACCTGAATGAAAGGCAATAAGTAATGGGTGGCATTTTCAAACAAGTGCCTATGGCCAAATTGATTTACACCCAGGCCAGTCATGGCAATGCACCAGTACACTCAGAAAATGTGAACACAACAACAATCAGGCAACTGCATGCTCCAAATATTCATTTGTCTGTGCAAATGGGAACCTACGTGAACAGCAGCATATCTCCAGGGAACGTTGGAGCAGGGGGAATTTACCCACACCTTGAAGATATGCCCCAAAACAAGAGAATATGGGAGTGGTGCTGAGGAAATGATTCACAAACTGACTAAGGAGCCTCTCCCTAGGGTTATGTCTCTGTTTATAAGGCAGCTATTTGCCTTCTCGGTCTGATGGGACAGTAGAAAAACTTGTGGTGAGAACTACTAGCTGCTCACTAGAGAAAACATGTCCCAGGGCTGAAGCAGTGATCCTTAATGACATGGGATCTCCTAGGGTTTGTGTACATGGGGACACTGAGGAAAGTTAAGATGAGATAACTACGTTGTGAGGTAAAGCAGCATAGTTCACAGTAGCAGAGAATTTAGCTGCAGTGAACTAACAGCACTTTTGTCTGAATGACAGCATTTACACAGGGGTGTAATCCTCTCTAATTAATGTGCTTTAACTTCACATTTTTGATTCATCTTAACTTTCCTGAATGTCCCCGGATATTTCTTAGTAATGGAGAACCCTATGGTTGTAAAGGACAATGACACCAGCTTCTACAGAGTCTACACTCGTCTTCAGGATTTTGCTAAGATGTCTGGGACATATAAATTGGCTTCTCTTTCATTTCTTTCTAAGCAGGGATAGTGAGCATAGGTTGGAACTGGTAAGAAATAGATGCAATCTTACCTGAAGTCATTTTTCACAGCTTGGGTTTTTGAAAATAAACCAGGTCAGATATTTTGAAATTCAAACTTTGCCATTTTTCAACCTTTCCATTAGATAATGTTCCCTAGTCTGTGGTGGTGAAGTTTAATAATAAATCTACAGGTGGAGGGAACAATTTGGTCTGTAACTTTTCCTGTGCTACACAGGACAGCATCCTTTGAACTGAAAATCAGAACTGGGAAAAAAGACTCAGTCTAAGGCCGACCCTCCAAATCACTGCTCACCAGCGTCTGCAACACTATGCTCGTGTGGAGTCATCTGCAGGGATGAGGCCTGAACTATTTTAGGGATTTTTTTTTAATGGATACCCAAAATATCCAGCTTGAAATTGAGCCATAATCTGCAAGAAACAAACAGGAAATTTCAGTAAATCCCAACCCTACCAAACGCCCTAATCATAAGATGTTTGTCCCTTCAGTATGCTATGTTTGGTTTCATTGGTAACCTGGATTTGCATCTTTCTAGGGTGACCAGATGTCCCAATTTTATAGGGACAGTCCAGATTTTTGGAGCTTTTTTTTTACATAGGCACCTATTCCCCCCCCCCAACCCCCTGTCCCCATTTTTCACACTTGTATCTGGTCACCCTATTTGCATCTCACAATTCAGCTATTCCACTCCCCTTCACTTGTTAATAGTAATCTGGAAATGTTTGTCATGCTTGTGCTGGGACATGAAACAAAACAAGATGCTGAACTGATCCTTGCTGTAACCCCACTGAAGTCATTGGAATTACCCGCAAGGATCCATTTGCACTAGTGTTATGCTGTTCACTGAGAACGTCTGTGCTCTTGTTCCCTAGGGGTAATGGCTGCTGGCACTGCATGGTAGCACCTCCACCAGCTCATCCCCTGGTCTGCACAATCCCTTTCCCCTGGCTGTGCTTTCTAGCATGCAGGCTGTATGGATCCCCCTAGACTGGTCCTCCACATACGAAACCTCTGCCCAGGACGCTGCAGTGGCACAGCACTGATTGGATCAAGTCTCTCTGGGACTGCAACCAGAGAGCAGGATTTGATTAATTCTGCACATTGAGAAGATTAGTTATAGGACAACATGCAGTCCTGCTGGAGCAGAAGTGCAGAACTCAGTGCGATGATCCGGAATCTCACATCTCCTACATGATCTTACAGACCTAAGCACTGTCTCCTCCCGATGTCTAGGTGTTAGTCCAAATCTGAAAGGAAAATCTTGACATCCCTCTGAAAACTAGCGCACTCAAAAGAGAAGGAAAAAATTGGCAGTTCAGCACCGGCACAGAGAAGACGCTGACCTTTCAGCAGCTAAGCATTCATTCAGGGAAGTTAATGTGTTCCTCATGGCCTCGTGTGAACACAACCTGCCCTCCCAACAGTGAAGTTATATACAGGCAATCTTCACACTCTGGAGCACAGTGGGAAAAGAGTGCAAGCTATAACAAGCATAACTCAATTCAAAAACTATCCCGCGTGATTTCCCGCGCCCTACGAACCGTAGTAGGCCCAAAGGAAAACAACAACAAAAAAACAAAATACCAAGGCTGCATCTTTGTAGCATCAAAAATTCCAAACCCTCTGTTCAAAGCACAAGTGATAACACGGTAACAAACAACAACAAAAAGTGCTCAACCTGATACCCTGTGCAGTATCGTCAATGCCTGCAACAGCGAAGTAACCAGTGAGCCTGTACTGGGAGAACATGGGGCAACACAGGGCTATTTCCCACAGAAACCTCCTTCCTGGGCCAAGCGGGGTTAAATCGCACGTCTGCCCACACAGAAAAAAATTCTCTGCTGGTGCAACTCAGTGCAGCGGAGCCATTTTTCAGTAGCAGGCCCAAAGTCTGTGGGCGTGCACTGCAGCATACTTGAGAAGAATTTCCTTTTAACCCTTTCATTCCCTCCAGCCACTCTAAACCCCCAGACTAAACAACAGGAAAACGGCCACTCCTACACCATTCCCTTTAAATGACCCCAGTAAAGCCCAGGCCATGTTAATCAAAACAGAAAGTATGGAGGAGGGAAAATCTGAAAACATACACAGCCATTCACTATTGATATCCTAGCATATATGTGGTACAAGTACAAGCAGGGAATTTGTTTTCCAACAATTTTGGTTGGTATGCAGCGGAACAGAGCAAACTGCCTGCCTCATTCTTTCATAACAGAAAGAACATGCCGTTTTAAAACAGTGCCAGTTAAGAAATGGTGTGCAAAAAGAATTAATTTTACCATATGGGTGTGCTACAGAATATATGTATATATATATTCATTTCTTGAAGTGATTACAATTCTTTCATTCTACTAGCCAGCCTAAGAGCACTTCCTGGCTCTAGCAATAAAGTCTGTCACATTCTGGATAAAAATAAAGGGAATATTATTGAGGGAGAAGAAAAGAACCGCTTCCTATCATGTATATATCATGTAAAAAGTTTACACGTGAAAACTACCATCCAGTTTCTGAACACAGAAATTTTTACCCCATTGGCAAATGTTCATCTTGGCCCAACTGCTATGAATACAGGTGCCTTTGTCAGATTTTCCCTTTTTGGTGGATGAGTAAGTTGCTCTCCAGTGAGAATTTGGACTTATTCATACAATATCCTATGCAATTTGTTTTGTTTAAAGGGCTATAAACGTAGAGTGAATTAAAAAAGTTTTGCTTTCTTCTTCATGTCGTTGCGTCTCCAAAGAGGTAACTTGTCAAACTCTTGTATTGTCATGCCAAATATTTCTTGAAAAACTTCTGGTGCTAAGTGTCGCTAGAGAAAGGGAGAAAAGCACAGTCAGTCACGACAAAGCTCTCCCTAGTGCACAAGCAAAACACAGGGCAGGGATACACCTATAGCTCACAGATCCATTGCTTTAAAAACATATATAAATGACCAGAACACTGTCTGGATTCTGGTGGCTCCCTTAAAAGAAACCAGGTTTATAACCACAAGCAGTCAGAACATCACACAACTGCCCAAGCCTTTTTAACCCCACACTCATGAACAATTTTTTATGTGGAAGTAGAGACCTAAACCTCATGCTTCTAGACATAAGCCAGACACTGATTAATGGCAGCTGGGAAGAAGCTTCTGCTGTGGGCAGGTTATTCCATAACAGGGCACTCTGGAGTCCCTGGCTCCTCCGTAGCAGAAGGGGTGGAACAATCTGTATAGTGGGGGTGCTGAGAGCTAATGAACCAAACTGTAAATTGTGTAAACTGATGGAAACCACTTCAAGTCAGGGGATGCAGCAGCACCCCCAGTTCCAGTGCCTATGGCATCTGGAACCGGCCACTGTCAGATGCGATGCTGGTCCTGATCTCATGTCCCTATGTTTATTGGATAACGATTTGCCAGTATCTGCCTTCTCATCCATTTATGAGCAAATACAATTGGATGCTTGAGCAGCTCTGTCAATGAGGTTAAATGAGACACTCATACTCATTCCTCAATGCAGATTTGAAATTGCAATAGTATTTAACCCTTTGCTACCACCTCCTGAATCCTTCCTCTTGACAGATCTCCGTTGCTACGCAAGGCATTTGTGAGTGGGCTTCTTGGTTCTAACCAAGTCACACACTTCTACATTTGGTCATTCAACTGAGGGAAGAAAAATAAACTTTAGTAGGAAAGTACATTTAGGAACTTGCTTCCTTACCTCAAGCCGGGTTCTGTCTACATCCCGTAAAATTTTATTTCGCCCTCTGTTGGTCACCATGAGCATTTCATATGGAAAAATCTGTTTGTGTATAAGAGGGATGGGGGCAGGGGGAAGAGATGTATTTACATTCAAAATCTAGAGAACATACATGTATTCTTCACCCAACCACACAATCACTGTTCTTAGAAGAAATAAAACTATAAAAAAAGCTGCTTTAAGTTGCCTGAAAGTGAAGTCCAATCTGGCTAACAAAACCAACTCGACCACATTTTGTAGGTACAATACACATCAGCTCCATTTTCAGTGGTGTCTATATCCACACTTTCCACAGACTTATATAAAAGGTACAATAGATATGTTTGTTTTTAGCCACAAAGATGCATCTCTAGTCATTTTTTTGCCACTTGGTAAATTAGCGTGGAGTTTATTTATGTAAATATATGTAGCATTCATGAACACGTTTGATGGTTGCAATAATTTGCACGGTCTAAGGAAAAGAACTAAAGTTTATTGTACTTCAACCACCACCACCTGAAAGTACACTCAGAAAAAGTAGCATCTCTTAACAACTTTGTTAGTTATGAAATTGGGCCTTGTGTTGAGTGAAATTTATCAGATTAATTATTTTCTTGGTGTTTGTTTGCAAACAAATCACAGGTCCCCACTGTACATTTTGACCTTGACATAAAAGGATGGATTGCAGGAAACGGTTTTGTAGTAGGAATTTATCTTACATGCCTTCCCCTTCTTTAACATGGCATATATTCATTAAATCTTCTGTAAAATATTTTATGAGGTTCTCTGGTTTGATTAATATTGTACTGAATATTCAGATATTCCTCATTAATCAATTTTTGGGACTAAGGAAGATCATGCTCTTCATTTGTTTGGACAGGTTTAATGTCACAGTTTTAAAATGAAAAGACTTGGAGCTTTTCCTGTCAGCTATTCCCTAATCAATCTAACCCAATCAAAATGATTCGCCACAGAAAGGAATTAATAAAATGTGGGGCCTAAAATAAAGTTTTGGGTTCACAGCCCTGGAAACTGAAGCCCTCTGTTTAGTTATCAAACATCTGCAGCTTAGACAGCAACAGTGCAGACACCTATGTGTCTTTGCCATAACTTAGAGAGGCCATGTCTGAAGGTAATAGAACCTCTAATGGTCCACCTTCTATTGTCCATTTCACCTTTGGCCTCTCTGCTGAGCATACCCACAAGCTTCTCAATTAGGGCCTGACCCAACTCTTATTTAAGTTAAGGTGAGTTTTAAAATGGGCTTCAATCCAAATTGGATTGACCTATTGCCAGCTGTGATGGTAGTTTTAGTGATGTGCATATTTCTCCACTGGGAAAAGAACTGAGATCACCCATTCCTCTCATAGAAACCGCTACGTAGTCAGCCAATGTAATAAATACACTTAACATTCTTAGAAATGAAGACTGTCCCTGGTAGCAAAACTTTGTATTATCTTGCCTCATGAAGTTAATTCCATTGTCACCAACTATCCCAACAAATTTTTCAGAAGCATAATAAATAAGATTCAGCCATAAATGAACATACCATTGAGTTTATTGTAGTTAATAACTTAAATAATGCATTCTTAACCATATCTTACAGCCAGTACGTCTTAGTAGAGTCTGACATTTTCGTAATCGTACAATTAGTTCTACTTTATACTTTAAGAGTTACATTGTTTCTGTTCAAAACTTAAAATAACTACAATACACAATTTTATATGAAAAAGTGTAGCTTGTCATAAAATAACCACAGTGAACACAGGGAAAGCTTATTTCAAAGGTTTGAGGTCATCATCACGTTTTCTATTTAAAAATTCACTACATAGCATAGTTCAGAATTCTTAGTTTCAGAATACACAAACTCTAGCCTCCTTTTGAGGGAAGCTTTGCTTGTTTCTATTGAGTGAAGTTTCGTGAAATTCACCGATTTCCACATCCTACATTTTTCATGGGCAATAAACACACATATTTTGAGCCAGTGCCTCGGCTCATTTAAGTTGGTGTTGGCAAGTTAATTGGGCAACACCAATTTACACTAGTTGAAAATCTGGCCCTACATTATTAAATGTCAACACAAACTAAAAATGTTTACTTCAGCAAAATTCCCATACATTTTACCCTTAGGAAAATGCCATCCAAAGCAAGAATAAAACAATTATTTAAAAATATGTTGGCTGGATCCAACAACAGCAATGGTGTCCATAAGGGGTTATATTACATCAAAGCCGGCATTATACTAGAGTAAGGAGCCAGACTAATGCAGGATCTAGGGAGTGGTGAATTCCCCAAGGTAGATATATACATATATTTTTAAAATATACATTTCATTTAGGTCAAGGCTAATGAAGCCAGACCAGGGCCTTCTATAATATGTCTGGTGCTGGCTCAAAAGCACGAGAAGCAATGTGGTCTGTAAAAAATTGCTGCTCACCCTAGAAGCAGAAACAGCAACCCTTATGATTTTGGCAAACCCATAGTTTTTCAGTAGGTTGATCAGCAATAGAGAAATCTATACGAAGTGACACACAGTGCTAGTTAAACCCCTCTCACTATTAACACTTTGTTTCAGTCCCAAAATCCTTTAGTCACAGCTTTAAACATTAAATTTTATACCCAGGCGATACCATCCCTTTCTCAACAAACCCCCTAAGAATCCCTCTTTTCAAAAGTGAATTTAGGACTGATGAAGGCAGCTGGACTGACATCCCTGGCAATGTGGGTCTGTTATTCACTGATAGAACATGTGCAGTATGGGAAACAGCACCGCAAGCTTCCCACCATCTGTCTCACTTCTCGAGCTCCTCAAAACTGGAACTGTGTCATAAAATTTGGGAGAGGTGGAAGCTCAATGGCTAGGTGGATTACAAGGGTGCTCCAGCCTCTTTGCCTGCTTAAGACTTTGGCTTCTCTGCTGAGGCTACCAACCTGGGGTGGTAGCTAATTTGTGCCAATTTAGGTGGTAGCTAATTTTGGATGGTGCCATCTGCAGGCTAGGGAATGGACTAAGATCCATCCCCCCAACTCCCAATTAATTTCTTGTCACATTAGCTGGTCTTCTCCCTGTGACTATTACCAGTAATGACCAAGAACAATGCCTCTATTTACTTCCTTCACTATGTTTTACCCGAAAATCCAAGATATTGTAGGACCCTAAGAGTTGAGTGTAATCTATGCAGATGAGGAATTAATGCACCTGGGTCTCGTGAGTCATGTGAGTGTTTCATTTGAATATTGAGAAGTGACAGATTTTGGTGAGCACATAACACTCTAAATGCTTGTGTGGGAAGCAGATGTACACCTAAGGAACATTTCTCTTGGTCACACGGGAGTCATCTGGAGATTGTACAGGGCTTCTGCCAACTGGACAGGTAGCTGTGCCAAATCTGTTACATACAATACCGTCAAGGCAGTGCAGTACTACCACACAGGAAAAGAGGCACTGCTGCAGTCCCTTCCCATCGTGTTTCAATTACTCTTGAAAGTACCATTTTCATGCTTCCGTTTTGGTTCACTAGCCCATTCAGACAGGATTGGAATTTAACAAAAAGAGAAGATCTCAGGAAGGCAGTGGGCTTTGCTCGAAAGCAAAGGTGGGGAAAATGCATCTATTCACTGTGCCAGGCAGTTTCGTGTTCTCTCTTAATAAGGAGAATGAGCTCTTCCTCTAGTCAACATGCGCCCCTAGAAAAGGTGTGTTGCTATAACCCACAGGCTTCACATGTACTATAAGGAGAGGCATAACAGCTATGCTGACAACTGCATTTGTTTGACTAACAATCAGCATACCCAGTTGGGTAAGTTGGACAATGCCTGCGTATAAGTGACTTCTCTTCCTGCTCCAGTAACTTGAGTATCAAACCCTATTTAACGTTTAGGATTTGATGCTCATTTATATTAAGGCCTCTTTCCCCAGCTGGAGTGGAATAAAGAGGCCCTCATGTGAGAATTAAGCCCTTCCCTTTCCACCACTGCTCTGCAACGAACCCTGCCTCACTGCAGTTAAAGGTGTCTGCGTTATGCATCTATCCAGGTTTAAGCACTGGGGGTTCCTGCCCTTTTGGCTCTTTGAACATGGCAGCTTCACAGCTGGATAGGGAATTAGTTGCATTTGGCATCACTCAAGAGCTTTCAGCCTCTCAGTGTTGCTCCTAAAATCCCTACTTGGGGCTGCACACGGTGGCTGCTCTTGTCCCATCCCTGGAACAGACAGGAGGTGCACCCATGCAAGGGGAGGGCCAGCACAGAGGGGGAGATTTGGAACATAAGAAGCAATGACTGGGATGAGGTAAAGAGAAACAACAGGGACTCAAGACATTTCCTACAGTATCTCATCTGCAGTACATAGTCAAATCTTCACTGTCTCGAAGGAAAGTGAACAACAGCTGCACTTGCCTTTGGTTCCAACATGTTAGGCATAGACACTCCTCTGTCCATTCTCATTCCGGGGACATGACCATCCGGGAGGGACTGCATCGGATACAGGTACAGGTCAGACACACAGGTTACACATACACACACACACACAGGGAAAAGGTACTCATGTAATGGTGAAACCAGAGGTGAATTTATGCTTAAACTTTCCTCAAATCTTAACAATCTTACCACATGGAACACTGTCAAAACTGCTTATTATTTTTCTAAGGTGAGCTCTGGATCCCACCTCCAATTTGAACTGCACATATCTTGCAATCTATGCAATCTTGCAATCTGTTATCCTCTCACTTCAGATCAGTCTTTGATACTATACATAATCAATTTGCCCAAGTATTTAAATTATAATAATTATTTAGCATTTATATTGCAATAGCGCCTACAGGCCAACCACGCTGGGGCTTCATTGTGCTAGGGGCTGTACAAATACATATTATTGTGAACATTCATTAAGATATGCAATGGCAAAAAGTTATCACTGGGATATGGAGAGGGAGGCTAGCACTTGTAAGAGCATCTACTGCTGGAAGATCTATGGTGACAGCATCATAGGAGGCCACTGGCCAGCCTTCTCAGCTGATGGGTGAATTCCATGTTCACAGCCACAGACAAAAAGGGAGAGTTTGGGGCTCACAGTATGGAAGACGGGGGCCCCCAGAATGAAGAGGAATGTGTCTAGATCACCCTTTGGTTGGGACAAGACATGGGAAGAGAGAACCCATGCTCAGATGCCAAGAAGGAACCACTATGGATAATTTTCATTTCAACATCAATTGGCTTTACAAAGCAGGTCACAAAACTTGCGTATGGGCCTCCTTACCCATACAGATCTGGGGCTATACCAGGAAGAATCTTAGTTGTGCCTGTCCCTTGCTAATACAAGTCTACATCGTTGATTATGCTTAAACATGCAGATAAACTGAAACAAACGTCTTTAAAAAACTCTTCCCTGTAGCAGGAATTCCAACTTGAATAACAGAGTGGATGTTTTTATCTCTGCTGTCAGTTGATGGATGAAAACCCGTACTCTACCTGGAAATCTGAAAAGCAAAGGGAAATCTTGTCAGCATTAGAATGCGGAAGAACATGGATTGGTCACAAACACCAAACAGAATATTTTAATTGTTCAGCAAAAGCAATATCAGATGAGTTTCCAGCCTCCAGCAAAACATCAGCTTGCTATTCACCACTTTGATACTATTGATGCTTCTCAGAGATATCAGAAGATAGTTACTATGAATTCACAAAATGGTGCATTAGCTCCAGTAACTCATCTCAGCTTATTTTATAATTAAGCGTGAAAGAGAGAACAGTCTCTCTGTCCAAGGTAATCTACATTGCTGTAACTGATGCAATGTACCAATGTTGGGGAGATGTCAGATTTTTTGATTGACTTGAATCCAATGGCCTGATCCAGTTTCTACTGACATCAAGGGAGAGATTTAAGGGAGAAGGGAACTAGAATCTAAGGCCTTATCCAAATGAGAAAATGGTACCAATTTAATGACACTGGTTTAGAAATTATCTTAATTAAAACAGTGCAAACATCCTATCCATCAGTTAAAATCTAGGGCTGTCAAGAGATTAAAAAAACTAATTGCAATTAATTGCAATTAAAGAATAGAATATGATTTATTTAACTATTTTTGAGTGTTTTCTACTTTTCAAATATATTGACTTGAATTACCACACAAAATACAAAGTGTTCAGTGCTCACTTTATATTATTATTTTTTATTATAAATATTTGCACAGTAAAAAACAAAAGAAAAAGCCTTTTTGTGGACATTTTCAGACTGTTTGAAAAGTTAAAAAAAAAAAATCTGAGAAATTGTTTTTGCTGGCTCTGGATTTTACCGTACAGACAGGATCGAGGGGTGAGATTGTCAAGGGGGCTATAGGAACTCCCACTGGAAGTCCAAAGCTACGCAACAAGATGATGGCAGAGCTGGGAACAGAACCCAGAAATCCTAACTAACCTTACCCAGAGGCCCATGCCCCATACATGATATTTACAGAAAATAAGTTCATATTCTCTGTGCATGGGATACAAAATATACATGCAGTACTTAGCTACTCTGCTGCATGCTGTTATGCCGGACATTGGGCAGCGTCCCTTCAGTTGCAGAGGAGAGCTGAATATCTAACATAAACCACATTCTAGGAGCAGTGAATAAAATGTCATTGGGAATAGGAGAACTTTTAGCAAAGTAACTCAGATGTCCCAGACCAGTTTCCATCCCTGGCTAGACCCATCTTGAGAAATACTATATACTCGTGTCTGGAGCAGTACAAGCCTATTAATACATATAACATACATCTGAACAATCCCTAAAGCCTTTAGCAGATGCAGAATTTGCTATTTGACTTTTTAGTACTAAAGAAGACTGTCTGTCTCCATATTCAGTAGAAATGCAGATATTAACAAGTATCAGTTATTCCTGCTCTGATGTGTATAACAAGTTACAACGTAAGTCAGAGAGAAGAACACAAGTGTAGGCTCTGCACTGTGTAATACAGATGAGGCCCAGAGAAGCTGGTTTGATTTTCATCCTGTAGGCTCTTCCATCATCTGACTGATTCATACAGTCTCCTGAAAGGTTACAAGGCTATGACAAGCTATGAAATCTAGGATAGCTCACTGAGACTCCTAAATGCTACGTTTGTGAACACAAATGGTTGGGATCCTTCCCTCTAGAACCTCTACAGTCTTGGTCCACCCAAATGGGACCATCATTTCTGCTTGAATGCACTGAAGGTTATCCCAAGAGGTTCCGCACTTGTCAAATAAGTAGTTAGCCTCACTGGCACTATAACCTGGGGTTTCCCAACATTAAGACCTTTTGGAAAATGGGTGAAACCACATTAAATAGCCGAAGGCAGCTCAGCAAACTCATCTTGCCTCACTTCATGCCTGAGTTCCTCCATTTTTTAAGCCTAAGATTACATTACAACTTCAGCCATGTTTTTGTAGCTAGATCATGACACCCACATCTGACCTGTTATAACAAACAGGCTGAGCTGTGAACACTCACGAGCTTTTTGCCCAATGCAACCACATGCCAACCTTGACTGAGCATCCACACCCACATCAATATCGAATATGGAAAAAATCATAGCACCTCTGAGTTCTGGGCGGGGAGGCACACGGGGCAGGACCAGCAGCACATGGGACAAAGCATTCTGGAGCGGTGGACTGAAGAGTATGGAGGAAGAAAGTCCAGCCAGTCCAGTTGCAGCGGCATGGTTGTGGGACCCGTATGACCAGAAAATAATATTATGTCATGTCTTGGGACACCAATGAGCCAGCCAAGCTCACTGTCCTGGGTGACATGTGGCTAGCTGTCACCATTACTAGCCGTGTAGTGAACGTGATTCATGGGAACAGAACCATTTTTTACATGGCTCCAAAAGATTATTCCAAGAAGAGTCATGTCCTGTTGCCACTGATCCTGTGATTCTCCTGGAGGCTGCCAGTTTATGGAGTAAGGGACTGCCACTGACATCACAACCTCCAAAGTGACTGGGCTGGCCCTCAAAAGGTGGAGTTCAACAATGGTTTAAAAGGACAAAGCGTTTTTCCTGCTTTGGAGAGGAATAGTTCCCTGGTGACACCTTGCCTCACTTCATGCTTTGGCACCTGCGTGCCATAATCAGTGCAACTTCTGACAAACTGCCGTAATGGCAAGTGATGTATACAAAGGGCCAGTCTCACTCTCAGCACTTGTACACATTGTAACCAGTGGAGTTACTCCTGATTTATGCCAGCGTAGCAGATATGGGAACCAGACCCAATACACTCATGGTTTCTAAGGTCAGGCTTGACAAAGCCCTGGCTGATTTAGTTGGGGTTGGTCCTGCTTCGAGCAGGGGCTTGGACTACATGACCTTTTGAGGTCCTTTCCAACCCTGATATTCTATGATTCTATGTGCCTGAGCTTTCAGAATGAATCTGAGACATGGACATATGGGCCACTGTAGTCCCAGCCTCATTTATAAGCTAAGAAACAGAGCCCACCCCTCTGAGAAGCAGATCAGAGAGTGTTTTGTAACAGCACCGTGTCATTTTTACCTGGTACATTTCTCACAACAGAAACAACAGCAATAGGGAGCATGAGTCTAGGGCTTTATGTCTTCAAAGCACTTTGTAAATATTCATCATCAATACATATTACTGAGGAGGAGACTGGGGCCCAGGCAGGTTACATGTCTGGCCCAAAGTCACACCGTAAGCCAGGGCAGACCTGGGATTAGAATTTAACGCTCCCTGGCTCTTTGTGGCTCATGGTTCCAGACCATGCTGCCCATGGTATATAATTTGCAACTCTATAATACATAGCAGAACAGAACTCAATGCACATCACTGAATCAATACTTACAGTTTGATTCTTATTTGCACTGAGACCCCTTTGCACTGCTAGAACAGATCCTTGCTGTAAATGAGAATCTACCCCATAAAGTGGCTTGGAAAAAAAATGTTGATAAATGTCTGCACATTTTAAGTTAACTCTGGCGTTTACCGGAAAGGGGTAAAAATTGAGACGCAGACAGGAGACCAACCACATTTGCTGCTTTAAAAAGGAACTGCAGAAACCAAAGCGAGTGTCACAGTTCACTTAGGGACTAAAACAAAACAAGAAAAAAACAAAACAACTCAGCCTTACCTCGAACACCACCGCTCACATCCCCATAACTATTGTACTGACCAAAGTCTGTAGACACCGGCTGTAACAGTAAGGAAAACACGGACATATAAAAGCACAGTTCACATATGCATGAGCATGCAGGTATTTCTCATACAAAGGCCTTCCACTCTCGGGTCTTGCTGCACAGTACACATTTCTAGCAGAATCTAGTCAATGGGGAGGGGCAAAGCTCTTGGTAGAAGGTGGCTTTTGTTCTACTGATATTAGTTTTAAAAGAAAGATCGATCCAATTTAGAGACCTAACGGAATCAACGGGGAAATAAATACCCAGACTGCCCATTAACTCCACCTTCTGCTTCTCCACACTAATGGCATCTTACCCTGTGCAGTCCATTTCTTCCATAGCCAGGGAGGGAGGAGGTTTTGGAGGCCGAGGCATGTGAGGCTGAATGAGGAGAGAAAAGTCTTTTATTAAAACCAAAAATCCACTGAAACTCACATATGGTCAGAACATATGGGGGAGCAGTTTTCAAACTGTGGATTGAGACCCCAAAATGGGTTGTGACCCCATTTTAATGGGGTCACAAAGACTGGTGTTAGACTTGTAGGGGCCCAGGGATGAAACCAAAGTCCAAGCCCCACCGCCCAGAGCTGCAGCCGAATCCCGAGGGCTTCAGCCCTGGCTGGTGGGGCTCAGGTTCCAGCCTCCCCACTGGGGGCTGAAGCTCTCGAGCTTTGGCCCCGCCCCCAGGGCAGCAATACTCTGGCTTTGGCCCCCGGGGCAGTGGGGCTCGGGCTTCGGTCCCCCGTCCCAGGGCCGCATAGTAATTTTTATTGTCAGAAGGGGATTGTGGTGCAATGAAGTTTGAGAAACAGAATAGCCTTTGGAAAGCAAACACTGAAAACATGGCTAAGAGAGCCAAATATGTACCCAACCACCTGACTTCATTGGGAGCAGGCTTCGAGTGAGTAGTAATGGTGAAACTTCAACTGGTTTGGGGCTTTGGCTTGGATAAGCATCTAGCTCCAAAGCTTATCCCAGCCGTGTCAGGAAATCTTGCATGACCAGGTGACAGATTTCAGCACTCCTGGTTTCATCTAAAATAGCGAGGAAACAAGCTCTCCTGTGGTATCACAGTGCTTCCGCTTAACATCTCAGCTGATGCCAGAAAGTGCAGTGGCCCAATGGCATTTCTTTGGCTTTCAGTTTTAAGAGGGGGGTCATATATGTGGTACTACAGTACCACCTCTGGAATTAACATTGTAATTCATTTTCCATTACAGGGACTTTCTTCTCTCTTCCCCACAATTAGCTCCACTTCCTCAGACACCCAGGAATGTTGCCCTTGCAGTCTCTGGTTAAGGAGACATTAAAAAAAAATAGGAGGAGGTACAAAGGACAAGATGTTCTGGAGATAAAGGATGTTGACGAAGGCACGAATTTGTCTGACCAGAAGTCCACAGATCTCACACAAGGCAGAGGGGTTGCAGATTAGCATTGATTTAACGGTACAGAGGGACACGGAGAGGCTTCCGTTAAGGTGACTCTATAGCCAGTGAAAATGAAGTAAAACACGTGAGGAATAATCCTTGGAGCTCCTAGGTGCACCAGGGATAAAAGAATATATTAAAAATATATATACAAAAAAGGCCCAACTCTTGGCTCCATCACTGAACTCCCTGTAAGCAAACAGTTAAGCGATACTTTTGCCTTTTCTCTGGAATGTAACGCATCCCTTTGAAATGCTAGCTTAGATAGACACACATTGACTCACTAGGATCCAGTACTTTGGAATGTGTTGCCCTGCTCTCTAAGGCCTTGCTGATTTCCTCTTCCCCAGTGGGAAAGGGTCAAAGGCTGTGTGAAGCTCAAGTTTACATCACATATTATGTATAGGAGTTATTCCTCCAAGAAGTTCCTTCTAAAACCCTCAATTTAGTATTATTTCTAGATTAAACAATAAAGCCAATAGGTACAGACCAAGATTTTCAGGCGTGAAAGTCCAGTATCCAGGCACACACACCATGTGGGCTTCTATGGACCACTTAGAGATAGTTTTCACCTCTATTACTTACATGAATTAACTGGAGAATCGTAACGACTGGCTGAAAGAGGTGGCCTATCGCGAGTCTCCTTTTCCATTTCTTCTTTTAATATCAATTGCCCCAGACCTGAGTTAAGCTATAAATGAGAAGAGGAAAAAAATATATAAGCAAAATACAATGGTGGACTGGCTTATTAAAACAATTGAAATTGCTTATGAAAAGTCCCTCCATTGTGCACAGTGGAGGATTTTGAAGATTCAGAAATAGTATTAAGATGAAGCTATAACAACCTTCATGAGCTGCTCCTCCTGTAGCTGTCGACGTCTCTGTAGCTCTTCATCTTCTTCCTCTCTGCCACTTGATCTGCGTCTCATGTCGGCTCCTGCTTCCATAAAACCGTGGTACAAAGAGAGCTTTCTCATATCAGTCCCACCACACTAGAGACTTAAGGACTACTACACAGTACAACCTAACTTAGTTTGTGAAATACAAAAAAAATGCAAAGACTGCCAATAGCTTCCAATGCCTTTTCAAAATCCACCCTTAACCAAATGAACACTGAGCAATTCCACCCACTGCCATCACTCTTCTGGTCTCTCACTATCCACAGCGAGAAGTTATACTAAACAGAACACTGGTTCCCAAACTATTTAGGCATCCTTATCAGTTTAGACTTAGAACCCCTTGGTTGCACTAGGCAGTGCATCCCACCTCCCATAGATATGCATAACTAGAAATGCAGTTTGGGCTACTCCAAAACCCACTCAGGTAGTAATGAAGCTGGAGCTGTTTGAAGTCCCAGTTTCATCACTGCAAGATTGGCATTTGGAATAGCTAAAACTTCACACTTGCTTAGAATACGTACAAGTGAATAGAAGGGGAGCAGCAGTGGTGTTCTAGGACCTGGCACAGAGGCTTGCAATCACCTTAACAGAGAGGGGAAGCCTAGATCACCAATTACAGAGGCTTGACCTTAAAAGCACTGGTACATGTACCAAAATGGCCGATAACAACAGACATGATTCTCATTTACACGAAGGCTACTTTACACCATTCTGACAACATGATCACAATTTAGACGCCAAAGTAAAGCAGCCGTAGTGTAAATGAGAATCAGGTTCAATGATTTTTTAGAACATAGTCATGAACAGGTTGAATAACACCGGCTACAGGCAGTTTTGAAAACAGCAGTAGTCTCCCTCTGTGGGCTAAATCCTGAATTCCAGACTAATTTTTCAGTCAGTCAAAGTTCTCATTATAACCAAATGGGAGTTTTTGAGTACAAACCAAACCCTGCAATCGAACCATTAGGATGCTTAAATTCAACACAATATTATCCAGGGAATTGTAAAATGGTGCTAGCGTGGAGGTAGCGAAGAGGTTACAGAGTTAAGCTTTGTTTGCTAGACGTGCCATTTTGCTCAGTCTTTATGTAGAGTTTTCTGCAGAATAGTAGGAACACACATTTTTTATTTTGTAACTGGCCAGTTTAGCTCTGTATGGAAAACATCAGACTGAGTAAATCAGGCAACCAACCTAAACACAGATTCAAGAATTTTTTTAAATCATGTCAATTAATATGTAAATGATCCACTTATTGTGAGCACAGAAAAGCCCCAAGTGCATTAGGGATAATATAGTTTCTGCACAGTCATGTTTAGTTTCTCAAGAAAAATAAAGCAACCTGAGAGCCAATGTATGAAGCAATTTTAGTTAAAATAGTAACAATCAAGATGCAGTTGGGTAATTGACTGGGAATAGGTGATAACCTAAGTGGTCAACAAGGAACCCATCACAGATAAATAACAGTTATCATTGGTGTTATAATGAAAGATTAAAAATACCCATGAATTATCAATTTGATGTTACAGGTTGTGAAGTTTTAATTGGCATGTAGAAGGTATTTCTAGTGAATTGATTCCCCTCTCTACATTAGCCATTCATATTATTTGCCTCATCTCGCACCACTGAATTCCTAAGCCTTATTACAATTCTACGAACAGTTACACTGAATGTACCGCTGAGTGTCAAACTGTTCACCCAAAACTGAAATAACCAACCTAAAGAGTTTGCATTGTGCACCTCTGAAGAAATAATGTTTAATTTAGCTGTCTAGCATCCCTTCTGGTCGGGAATCACCACAAGCACAAAGAAAATGACAATGAAAAAAAAAGATTGTGTATATGATTCAAAGAAAACACCAATGAATGAGACACCTGCAGCATAATAATATGGAAAAGAAAGATATACATTCTGTGGATATGGTGTAGATGAGAAACACAACGTTTATGATGGTCTCATTCAGAGGTATCTATGCAAAGACTGTTCCTTCACAGTGCTCATCATTGCCACAGAAAAAGCTCCATGGTCAGAGAAATGACATTCTTTACACGTATATTTACTGTTAGCATAGAACTAGGATGTCAAATAAATAATAACTGAAAGAAGCCAGGCTTCTATGATGCATTCAAGACATTGAGCCGCCCATAATCAATTGCACAGTATATATCTCTGCTATAGGAGAATGTCCATGTTAACAGTCCCAAAGTTCTTTCATGAGACCTGTTTTCTTTGCTATTATTATTTACAGCACAGAAGCCCCAATCATATTCAAGGCCTCAATGTGCTATGTGGTGAACAGAGGTAGACACAGTTCCTGCCGCAAGAGCTTACAGTTTCAATATTAGTCTAATTTACTTATATCTACCTCTTAATCCAGGTCACTTAGTTCACTGTTTTTTTGCATACCTACAGCCGCAAGTGAGGGAGGACCTGGCCAATGGTCTGTCTCAATCTTTGGTATCTCGTTGGGTGCTGGAGCATGGGCTGCTGGGAACTTGGAGGACTTGATGATATCCTCGGAGGACTTGGTCTGTGCTGCCAAAGCAGTTGCATCTAGATGGCAATCAGGGGAACTTAGCTATGTTATAGCCTACATCAGTGTCATGGTTTTCCTTACTTTGTTAATATTTTATACTCTACAGCAGTTCAGTTATTAAAAGTGTATGCACTGATCTTTTGGCTTCCTAGTTTCAGCTTGCAATACATGAAATTCTTCCTCTCATTAATGTCTTAGAATCAAATCTATGCTCTCCCCCCGTACAAAATACAGGATTTCACTGGAGTAGTACACTGTTAGAATGATTAGACAGATAGCGGGAACTCAGACAAATACGTCAAGAAGTATTTCGCTGTATCTCCTTATGATAGCTGATCATTAATGAAGACTTCAGTGTGCTGGCTAGTCTTCCCTTTAGGGCAAGAAACCAGAAATAGTTCAGTGGAGTTGCACCTATTTTAATTCCACCACATTTAAAAACATTTCCTGTGCTTCTGTGATAAACTGCAACAGCGAAGGGGTCCGCAGCAAGTAGAGAAAGGTGTTTATCATTTGAACATCTCTGTTGCGTCTAGTAACTCATTCATGTTCAGTAACAAAAGTGAGCTTCAGCTTGAGTTTAGTAATAAAAGTTAAATTCTGTTCAGATCAACTCAGCAGGGAGACAGTCTTCATAAGTTAAATTTATCACCTTACTATATTTTAAAAAAGCTCATCAGGAATTCCAGAGTCTTATCTCAGTAGCGTGGCAAAAATCTAAAATTCAAATCGGGGCCAAAGTCTTTAAAAATGATCATATAATGCAGGGATGTGCATTGTGGTTTTTATTTGTTGACCTTGGACCAAAAAAAAAAAAATTCTAGTGTTTTACTTTGTATTAAAAACACCCTTGTTACTTCTTAAAATGCAAAATATCAGCCTCAGTCATTTTATTTTTTAACATCAAATTAGAAGAGAATTCCTAGACCTACTTTTAATAAAAAAGACATCTGCTAAGGCAAGCAACTAGGAAGCTGAAGCAGAAGTTTTTCAATAATGGATTTATTACATTTTAATGTTTATGGCTGAGATTGTCAAAGCAGTATAAGGAACTGGGATGCCCTTATTCCCATTAAAATTAACAGGAATTTCACATCCAAATCCTTGAGGCCACTTTGAAAATATCTGCCTTAATGTGTTTTGGGCATTTTGGCATTTTTAAGACAGGGAAGGTTCTATGCATAAACATATAGAAATCTGGAGAAGCTGGTCAGGGGATAACAAAAGCATGACTTCAAACAGTACTTAAATATTAGAATTGGTGTGGTCAGTGGTTAAACATTCACATGTTAATGGGAGGGTGAGAAGACACATTAAAACAATAAAAAAAATAATAATATTAAGACAATTTTTAAAATGAGAATATGGTTTAATTTTTTTAAAAAAGAGAGGCTCTAAACCTGCAGTAATGGAACTCTGGTTTCTAATCTAGGTCTCCATATTTTTTCCCCCTTGTGAGCTCAGCTGCTCTCTATTAGCTGCTCATCTAAAACTTGTGATTCTATCCATCCGTTACCTAATCCAACAAAGAAACTATACTGTTTGGTGTAGACTCTCCAAAGGCAAATGCAAAAATTCCCTCAGGAAGTAGAGTCATGTGTGCTTTACTAAAATAAAAAAGCCTTTTCCTACTAAATGCTCTATTCATAGCAAAAGGCAATAGCGAATGAATTCAGTAATAACAGGGACCATGTTCCATAGCATCAGGCAGTAGCAAATTGGTTGGCTCGTCCTATCACTATTATTATGAGGAATGATAAAACAATGGGCAGCTTGGAAAGAGGTTTAAAGTAGCAGTGAAATTGAATATTGGAAAAACAAATAGACTTTGCTATCCAAGCTGCTCCACAGCTTTGACAGTCAAATCAGCCTCCCCAGAGACACACTGCATACAATTCTTTCAACAATTCGATTCATTCTTAGCTCTTTTAGCAAATTTGCATTTGGAATACTGGTCTGCCAGTAAAAATCTCCATCTTTATAGTGGAAGCAAAGAGTTGTACTTTCTTTGCCCGAAACAAAAGTTAATACAATATATGCGGGGACTCTCCTGTGGAAAAATCAGTCTTACCATGATGAATTCCTGTGCGAATAGGTATGGTATCAAAATCATGTTAAAGGCACAGGGTGAAATCCTAGTCCCATATAAATCAATGGATTTCACCACTGAGCCAAGATTCCATTCATTTTTTCTACTTGGCAATTTGTCTAATAAAAGCTGTTTTAAAACTAATATTTCTAATTAGTAATGTGCACATGAAACACAGGGTGTTCTCTGCTATGCTGTACAAATGTTTAATTGAGCAGACTCTCCTATTTAGAAAATACTGAGAGGAAAGAGCTTTTACCATGTTGTTTATAGATGGGTGGTTTCCTGTAAATGTTGATGCCTTGATCTGTGGAATTAAAAAACAGAAATGTGTGAATATGAGGAAGACTTCAGCTATGAATAAAAGAAAAACTCCAACATCAAACCAAGAGACACATGAAACCAAGGACTTAGCACAAGAAGAAGCCAGAAAGCTAACTCTAGCATTACATATAGCTGGATTACTCGAGAAAATACTAGAACGGGTGAAAAATCACAGACATGTGGTATGAAATCTTTTGCCATTTATTTTGCAACATGTTGATGCATCTAAGTACAAGCCATTTATTTTAAATACTCAGAAGTTTATTAGTAACATAAAGGTTACAGAAGAAATGCAAGCAAAGGAGATATTTTGATGGTGAATATGTAAGCAATTTGGGGACAGTAACCCCAAATGACTACATTCTGGAAAATTGTGCTTCAGCAATAGCGGCTTAATTTCCCTTCCAACTAATGAGTTGGACAGAGTGTAGAGCAATGCCGTGAACCTACAATTCACATTAAAACCTACTGAACATGCAGTCTAGTCTGCCATTTTGAAGAACAGCCAACTATTATACTGCACTGGGCCAGAGGGATGCTCCATGCAATGCTAACTAGTGTAGTGCTAATACCAAACCACAACATGGACAGATTAAAAGCATTTCTATGTGACAAATATTGCACAGCACATTATCATTATGCATTAGATTTTAACTGCAACCCCCAGAACTCTTACACAGTATTTCTACAGCAACCTCTTAAAGAATTAGGATTTTTTTTTTTAATAGATGCTGATTTAGAAACTGGCAAAGGTTCATTTTAAAAAAACCTTACAAGTTCGTCACAAAAACAACAGGCTAGGTTATTCAAAATTAATGCTACAGTGAAAAACCAAGTATCAGAATCCCATACTGAGATCTATTAGGGGCTGAAAATCTGCACTGCAAAATAACCATTTGTTACCATATAATTTAGATTGTGGTGGCATTAGCACAACTGTCACAGAAATTGTTTAGTTCATCATGTGTCCAATGAAAGTGCTAAAGGAGACAACTTTTTCTTTGGTAAAGGAAAGGAACCTTACAAATCTATGAAAATTAAAGGAATCCTGCCTGTCAACGCCCTACATCACTGACTAAACTACGCAAATTCAGAACACAGACACAGAGGCATTTTTTGTTCCTGCTAGTGGACCACTGTCTCTACTTGAATAACAAATAACCGTAAATACTACCAGGGTATTTAACTCATGCGATAGATTCCCACCTGCCTATACTGGAAAGTTATAAATAGAGACATTCCCTCATTCCATCTAAATACAGGAACAAGAAACTTTTCCACAGTGGAAAAGTTATAAATTTGACTTAAAACAGTCTGTCCCTTGTAAACAGGGAATGTTGACTTTATGTACCCTTGTATGGAAAGTCAAGTTATTGTACAAAAACAAAAAAAGGATTTTTCTCATCATCCAGTTAAAAAAAAAAAGACCTAACTTGGAAAGATCTTGCTCAAGAGAAAGCAAGTCAGGAGTTGTCTTTATCAGATATGAAAATCATGGGCCTGCTTAGATTTAACTGCCCTTGCTGAAGAGCATCATAACTGCTCCAGGCCCCATTCGCCTCTCACATACACTAGTGTAAGTCAGGAGTAACTCTTCCAAGCACGGCTCAGACCTTGGGGAGGTGCGAAGGATCAGGCCCTAACAACACTGAACCACAACCCATTCTAATGCTGAAGCACAGGGCAAGATAAAATCACAATCCATCCCTCCACACTTGCTAACCACAAGACTCCTCTCAGCAAGGTCAGGAGCAGGTCCCTGTGAGTCAGAACACTGTGTGCGCATACCGAGTAAGACAGCGTGAAATAATGGAGACAAGACAGAGGTGACAAAGGCTACATTCTACACTGTGACAGGACACCAAGACACAGAGTGCCAGCTCCTACCTGGAACATGGAAATGTTTAGGGGCCTGAACGTAAGTTGGAGTTAGAGGGCGGCTGTCTGGCCGATAAGGGACAGGGGAGTTCCGACCGCTGGACGGCTCATTGCCTCCAATGAGAAGAATGGAGAAAACAAAATGAGAAAAGGGAGAGCAATAAAGAAGCAAGCATAATAAAAATCCAACCAAAAGACGGTCAACTCAAAAACTCCAGGGAGGAAGAGAGGTTTAAAGCAGAACTAAAAACAAGCAATATTCAACAGACTTGACTAGCAGTGGGCGACTTTGCTTTTCAATATTCCTGCAGAGACAGAGATTCATGTTCAGACTGGAGTTGAGTTTTAAGCAGCTCACATTCATTCTGACGGCATGCATGTAGGAACTGTGTGTTGGCAGCCTGGTGGTTAGATGGGCAGGCCGGGAGAGAGGAATGGAAGGTTATTTGGCAATGGTTCAGTACAGAGGTTGACAGCTTTGGTTATAAGTCACAGGCATGTGTTATAGTAGTTGATAAGCAAACCCAAAATGAAACTGGTTTCCAAGCATGTAGAAGCAGATGTTGGCAGCTGGAATACAATTCCCTAAATCAAAGGATCACAGAGAAGGTAAAGAGCTGTTAGGTCACCTAGGCCGTCTCAGAGCACTGTTCCCCACAAATCTATTCGCTTAGCCACACACAAATTAAAATTCTTAAACTTAGGTCCTCATTATATAACTGTTCTGATTGGAACATTCCTTCCCTTCCCAGCAGATCCACAATATTAACCCAGGTGCCCTGAGGTTGCTGAAATGAGCCACAGGTCTCACTGCAGTGCTTATCGTCCCACCCCAGCCATCACGATTTGAGAGCAAGGTTTCCATCACATGGCTGCATGGACCTCTAACCAAAACTAAGGAAACCTTGGGCCTGATTCCCCAGTCTCCTGTACCTTGTGCCATCATTTACACCTGTGTAAAGTGGATGAGAAGTGCTCACCAATCAGAATGGAACACCTGTGCACTTACTTTACACAGATGTAGTGTCTCCAAGGGAGAACCAAGCTCTTTCTGTTTTTTAAATGTGTAGAAGGGGACCAATGCCAGCTGGAACTGAGTGACGCAGTGAAAAGAGAGTAAGATTGAAGGAAAAGTGGGCTTTAAAATTTGACAACCAGTGGAATTGCAGTTCCCCAAAGGGGTCACATTTTCCAGTCCAGGTGCTCTTGTGAACTTTAACCTGTATTTCTAAGGAATGGCAAGGCACCCAGAGCTGATGGCTACGTACCTTTCATATACTTTATAAATCCAATAATCAGATAAAAGTATTTTTGTTCCCACTCCTTTTTTTCCCCTAGAAAGTTTTTTTCCCTAGAAAGTTTTCAGTAAGCTGAAAATGGAGCAGAAGGACAAAGCAATTCACTGTACATGCTACTTTGAGTGAGGCATGCATTTAAATAACAAATTTTCCAGGAGGCTCCACTTGTGCTTAAGGAAGTCACTTGCATCCTTATGACTTGTCTATGCACATGATGAATACAAACACTGTATTTGGGCATGATTTACATGCATAATATTTGTCCATACAAATACACGTATAAACTAGTATACGTACCACTTTCATTGTTTGGTCCTGTCTTTTGACACAGGCCCCAAATGTGATGTGCCATCAAATGTTCCATGTGCTGTGGTTCTATTTTAGATTCACGTTTGCTGAGCCTTGTACAGCCAACGGTTAATTTGGAAAACTACACATCAGATAGGAGTAGTAGAATGCCTGATTAAGTGGGTATTAGCCCACGAAAGCTTATGCTTCAAAACATTATAGTTAGTCTTTAAGGTGCCACAGGACTTTGTTACCTCTGCTATTCCAGACTAACATGGCTACCTCTCTGATTCTTGATTATTTAAAGTGACATGGTTATCTGAATCAGAGGTAGCCATGTTTGTTTTTGTGGATACAGATTATGAGGAGGCTGGTGGCAACTTAAGGACCAACTAAACCTCCTCATTGCCTTTATGGTTATCTGTGTGTGGCAATTCAAGGATGTAACATTGTGTTCTGAAGTCACGCTCTGTGGAATATATCATTTTATGTTGACTTGTTTCAATTAAAACATTATAAATTCCTTTTTATTAAGATTAGTGTTTTGTAGACTGCCACCCCCACTGTAAATTTCAACACATAGCTAATTTGACATATTTTAAACTTGTCTGCAGACATGTCATTCCCTCTTCCTGCTCCCACTGGTTGGGAGCATTTCTGCATTTACCAGGAAAAACATTTAATGAGAAAGCGTAATCAGAAGAGACTTCCGGAACTATGCAGGCTTACAGCAAGCAGAGAATCAGGTTTAAAATGATGGGGGTTTTGAGAATGAAACTTGCAATCCACACCTTGCTGTCAAGAGGTACATTTTACCTGCTGAATGTTGGTGACAACGTGGCATCAAGGTGGGTGTAGAGGGGCAGCTGCCCCACTCCAGGAAAAAGGGTTTAAAACAGCCCTGCAAAGGGCTGTGGCTGGGGGCAAGCAGCTCCCAGGCTGATCGGGAAGAGCAGCCACAGCTGTGGAGGATTCAATTAAGGCCCAGCTGGCCCTGATATAACAGAGGCAGACAGGCCTGGCTGCTGGGTAAGCTTGACAGGGTACCTAGAGTGGTGCAGGGCTGGGGTAAGGCACGAGGAGCTGGGGAAGCTCTGGCCTGGAAACCCCCAGGCTGCAGGGCCTAGGTGAAGGCCCAACAAAGGGTACTGGGGTTGCAGTGGACAGCCCACAGCTACATTGGCAGAGGCAGCAGGCCAAACCCTCCTTGCCTGTGATGAGTGGCAATGATACTGCAGTCTGACCCAGTGAATGGGGGCAAGTGGTGACTGGCAGTTGCCTAGACTGAGGCAAGGTGGGGATAGTGGGAGGAGGTTTCCCTGAGTGGGGAGACCCTGAGACTGTGGGGGTGCTGCAGGGGTGCAGCACCCTCAGGAAGAGGGCACCGGGGTCCAGGAGGGACACGGGGCCAGCAGCAAGCGGGACATCAGCCTGCAGAGGGCGCTCCGGATGCTGAAAGAGCTAATTCCCGGATGGACCAGCAGGAGGCGCCGCAGGGTGAGTCGCCGCCCTGCTACAGTGGGACATGGCTGACTTTCATACCATTATTATCATTTTAACAGATAGGAAAACTGATGTAGAGAGAAGTGATGGCCATGTCTTGGGTAAGGTTGAGGGGTGGCTTTGCAAGAATGTGAATATGTTAATGCCACTATAAATAATTAGCTGTTCTGTAAATATCCTGAAGAAACCCCGCTATATCCCTTTTTATATTCACTAGAAATTAGTGAGCACAATCACATTGACTGAACTGTGCTGGATAATCCCATGTCTAGGAACCCAGATGATATAACTAGTAAATTATATAACAGACCTCACTGACAGGGTAAGCTGAATTAAACCAGGCCTCCCTGCACTTGTTGCTTCACAGGTGTTTCCATTCTGTTTTATTCCCAAACGTTCCTCTGTAACGTCTTCCCAGTGACACCTGTCGTTAGTGATGAATGATGCTTCTGTGGATAGAAGGGAAACCCTAACCACTAATGCAGAGAATGGTGCACTTCATAGCACTTCTGTACGGGAGCCATGTAGTGTTGCGTAAAAGCTTCAGAAACTGTTACAGCAGCAGCCACTATTTGAAAAAGTGGAGTCCTGTGTTACAACAGATCATTTACTCTCAAGAACCTGGTTATGACAGTCTCTAAAAATTTGCTAAGAGGCGCTACACAGAATCATAGCTTGATCTGCAGAGAGGCTTAGACCATGACAGCTCTGAAGAAAAAAAGGATTATGCACAGTAGTATTTTAGCAAGAAGAGCACCGATAAGTACAACACGTACATTGCATTGGCTCTGCATCATATATGTGATATGATGTGATACAGGGTGAAAAGAATTAAGGATTTCTGGGCAAATAAAATTGTATTCTGATATAACATTTGCCCTAAATCTTTACAGTCTGGCCAACCTCCGACCCAGAGGGGGAGGAACAGTAAGTCTATTGCCATTTAACATCTTGCTAGACAGAGCGATGGAAAATTTATTATTTCAGCATTTGAGTTAAAGAAAAACATGTAGATTTGAGTTAAAGAAAAAATGCCATCACACCCACCCAGCATGCGTGAGGGTAATCACATGGGTGAGACATGACATTCCTATGTAGAATGAAGCTGCAAGGAAGATGGGGCGGGGGTGTGGGGGGGGGGGGGAGAGTAAACACACAGCCCAGGAAAAAACAAGGATTAAATGAGAGGAGAATAGATTAACAGAAATGGAAGGTGGTCCTAATCAGCTCTGTGACCCAAGCCATGATAGTGACCTCAATCTGGGGGATCTATTGGAGAACATCTTTGTCAGAGATGCAGAACATCATCTGAACAGTAATGACCAGAAGGTGGGTCATTCTTTCAGCAGAATTAAATCACTTTTCTCCTGACTTGAAGCATACCGGGGCTCCTTGCAGAGGAGAATTTCTTTGAACTGGATAAATAAAATCAGCTATGAAATTCAACTAAAAATTTGAAAGGAGAACAGGTTTATGATGCAATGGGAAAACCTAGCAGTAGCCAGTGAAATCTATAGCAAGCTTCATTTTCAAAACCTCTAGGACAGGGGCCCTCACCAACAACAGGTATCCTGGGAGATGCGACCAAATGGGAGAAGGGTGCTCCTATGGAAAGCCACTGCCCTAGGGAATGCTACTCCAGGAAGCAAATGTTCCATATCATGATACTTCCAGAGTAACATACATAATGAACATCACAAAGAGAATTCTGTTGTGTGAGTTGTGTTTATGGTCTGTTTTTGGAGTATAAGGAAAAAAGTGTGCATATGAGTGTGCATGTATGTGTAAAAATGGACTCACTCACTCCCCTGCACCTTCATTCACCCCAATAACCCATGGCTGGTGTGCAGACATTAGGTGTATGCTTGTGGTTTGTGATTCCTTCCATGTCTGCCAAGGAACATGTCTCTCATTGCCTCAGACATAAACCTGTGATGTGGCACTTTGTAAAGTTACAAAGCATTGCAGCAGTTCTAGTTATGTAGCCACAAAGCACATTGGAGCCCTTCAGGGAATGGATACACTTAAGAAAAAGATGTGTTCTTAACTCAGGTTAGTTTACTCAAGTTAGAATAGCAGTGAAGACACAGCAACTCAGCTTCTAACTCAGGTTAGCAGCTTAAATTCAAGCCCCTTAGGGAGCCTGGGCTGGAGCTCAAGCATCTTCACTACTCTTTTAACCCAAGTTAGCTAACCTGAGCTAAGAACACATCTTTCTTTTGGCAGTGTAACCACACCCTCAGTCCGCTAGCACGGAAGGGAACAAACCTCTGGGAATATGAACTCTAACAAGCAGGAGATGAGGAGAAAATCGGAAGTGGATTTAATTTATATAAATCCTTGGGCTGCGGCAGTCTGGGAAGTGGAATTCAGAGACCTTTCCTTTCTCTTTACTCCTTCCTTCTGTTCCTTTTCACTAACTAATCCTCCTCCTAAGCTCAGGTACCTTATACTTCAGGGATCAGCTGATCACCACTTGGGAGTCAAGAAAAACTTTTGTATAATATTGCATGATTCTGGTCGCTTCTGTACTCTGACGTGCCCAGCATTGGCTCCACCCATACAGGCACAACTGACTAAATGGCAATCTGTGTATGCCTTTCTCATGTAGACACTCTATGCTCCTGCTTCCCTCTGTCTTGTTTACCACTGCTACTTTCATTGCTTGCAAGGCTGGCTTGCAGCCAGCAGTCTGGGAATCCCATACCTGGTGCATAGCCCAGTGTATTCTGGGATGCCTATGACCAAAGAAGCCCCTCTTAAGACAGCTCCAGACCTTTATGGTGATTGCCACATGACTTACATGCAGAAATAGGGCCAAGCTCACAGAACCAGGCACAGACTAACAAATACACAGCCACATCCAGATCCTTGTCAAGTTATAACTGAGACTCTGCACCTCTGAATAACCACTGCACTGACATGCCAGAACAACTCCTGCCAGCTTGCAGCCCTCCTCAGGCTGTGGTGAGCCACTGTTCACCAATTTGTAAGGATTTCTGGCCTCTACTTCCTATGTGGAGCAGAAAGCCAGGAAATTGAGCCAAAAGCACAGCTTTCTTCCAGGGTAGGGTCCTTAGAGCATTCAACTTCGGCCGCAGCCTGTGAGCACTGGAGTCAGTACCACACAGACAGTCATTTGGGAATGGTGCTCTGAGTTACATCAAGGTTGTGTGTATGTGGCCCCATGTGGTAACACAGGCCTAAAGTCCCCACTACTATGTCAGGCACATTTTGGGAGGGCATGTGACCTCTCACACAATGATGCCTCTAACCTCAGAGGCCCAGTTCACCCATGAGCCTCTGGGGCTCTGCAGTGCTCTTGGAAGACCTCTGAAAAATTCCAGGCAGAGGGGGCAAAATTCTGCCCCCATTCCAGACAATGGGAACTTTCCATTGACTTTAATGGGGTCAAGGTTTTGCCTTTGGACGTGTGCTTGTATATGCTGCATAGGTAAAGCAGCAACCCTCTTTCCCCAGCATAAGACACAGTTATATTGGCATAATAGTCCTTATACCAGTACAGCCTGTTCTGGTTTGGCAAAACAAAATATGTTGTACCAGTATAAAGTGCCTTATACTAATATAACTGTGTCAACACTAGGACTTTTACTAGTATAACTAGGTCACTCCTTAATGACAGTTAAATTTTAAGTGTTGACCAGGCCTAAGTGAATTTATGTTGGTATACTGCAGACACCAGGAGTGTTAACAAACAGGAAGGTGGACTTTAAAGAAGAGAAAATGTACACCTTTGTCTGACTCTTCAGCATAAAAATTACATCAATTTAGATTCTCTTACACAATAGAGCGAAAGTGGGTGTGGTAATCTTTTATTGAACCAACTTCTGTTGGTGAGAGACACACGCTTTCAAGCTTACAGGACTGAGGAAGAGCTCTTACAGGACTGAGGAAGACTGAGGAAGAGCTCTTACAGGACTGAGGAAGAGCTCTGTGTAATAGAAGTCGCTCCAATAAAAGACATTACCTCATCCACCTTGTCTCTGTAAGATCCTGAGACCAACATACGGTAGCTATGACAACAGCCCTTACAGATTGGTAGGTAGGCCAGAAAGTCTGACCAAGTGCATGGGAATTCACTTTACATCTCACCTTTGAATTTTGCCAAGTGTATCTATCATTTCAAAGTATCCATGGACAGGATTGCAATGCCCATTTGGGGGTGACTGAGGGTTTTTTTTGACCCTGAATTATCTGAATGTGAAGCACAGTGGTCAAATGCAGCTATTCTCCACGGTCTACCCTGACAAGGGGACACCTGGGATGGACAAGACACCTTATATGGCTACATATTCATGAAGTTCTCACTAGACCCTATGAAGCCAATGCCAGCTCCCTTGTGCTCTGCTACACAGGTCTGTAAGAAAGGTACTTGGACATAGAGGAATGACACAGGGAAGGCAGAGTACAGAATCTAATATGGATACCCAGCCCCATCCCATCACTGGCTAACAAAAAGCTCAGATATAAATATGGAATAGTGAGCAGCATGTACCATATGATGAACTCTAACCCAACACGTTTGGAATGTCAAAGAAACGTGAAGGGAAAAAAACATATCATGCAAACTATATAATCTCTCCATATAATACTATGTACACACATGTACAATCATACAGTATGAGCATATAGAGAGATAGCACTTGTGCCCCTACATTCTATTTAATGAAGAAATGTCCGTCATCATGAGCCTTTTACAGCCTCAGCCAGTGAGTGCTGTGAGTTAGGGATCAAAAGGGATACATCATTCATTTAACCCCATTATGAATCCTTTCTTCTATAATGCTTGGATTTCATTATTTTAGCACTTTATGTGCCCAATTACATGCCGACCAATTGGAATACAGCTTAGAAAGGTAAAGCATTATGTCTTTGTTAGCCTCTTAGGGAAAATGACCTGCCCGCACAGATTATTGTAGGTTAATTGTGTGTAGTACAGTATATCAGACCTACTTCTCTCTTCACTTGCACTGGCTTTGCAGCACTGTAACTCCATCAACTTCAGTGGGTTTACACTGGCAGGACAGGAAAATCAGACCCAATGCAAAGTAAAATTCGGTACTTTGAGCTTTGTAAATAATTTTTTACCCTTTCCCACAGGATCTAAGTACGGAGGTTGGGTTCAATCCTTGGGGAAACTGAGCTTTCTGTAGGTGCTGAGTGCCCTCACCTCCCATTGGAGTTAAGGCATGTTGTCCAACTGAGAACAGGGAAACATTTTTCTTTTGGATCAGTTCCAGTGAAGTATTTCCCCCTTTGATAAAAAATTAAATTGAAATGGAAACAAAGTGGCTATATATCTATTTACTGAAACAAAGTGAAATCTATGGCTGATGTAAATCAATACAATTTCCTTGTTGATCTATGCTGATTTATACTGGCTAAGAATCCAGCCCAATGAATCTTACTTAAGCCAAAGTTTTATAAACAAAATCTCCTGGTACAATGGTGGAATCTTTCTATTTTTTGCTACACATTTATCTTATAGGAAACATGCCCTTTTCCCTATAGTTCCATTGGGTAATTTGGATTGACAGCTGAGCTGCAGATTTAACCCCCAAGACTCTTATTTTTCAGATGACTGAAAACAATTGGGAAGGAATACAAAGAGAGTTTTCCTGTGTTATCTGTTGAAAAAGCTAGTCTCTTAACAGTAACGGAAAAAGGGAGAGAAGTGCCATTGGAAGGAGTGTGAGCATTAATCTAGATTTACAGCAAAAGAATGTTGAAATTGCAAAGTTTATGGATCAACTGCATGCTGAGATGAGCAGTGCATCTATTTTTAAGGGTCCCCATCTTTTAAGTACGAAGTTTCTTCCTGTGACACAATTGAAAGAATTGGAAGGAATGAGTTGGAAGTGCATATTAATAAAAGAAATCTACAAAAATGCAAGGATCAAAATCAGTAACATTGACCTGAGTGTTTGTGGGAAATAGAAGGTTGAGTTCTATTCACATTACTTGAAAGACCATGGCAACAATAGGTTTCAAACTTTTTTACTGGTACCACCAATGCTGTCTGCATTGGTCAACAGAACAGGAATATAAAATGCTCAGCTCATGCTACTGCTTCTTCCCGGAGCTCTCCCAGCGAATGTAAATTGTGACCTCCTCACCCAACCCGATACTCCATTTCACCAGCGTGTTGGGGAAATGAGAGCACCAGCTGGCCTTTGCTCCAGTAAAAATGAAAATAAAATACAACTTTCACAGAAGGCAAGAAGCAGAAATAGAGGTTAACTATCTGGAATGAGCTCACAGAAAGGGCAGAAAGCAACAACACTAAATCCCCCTCCCCCATGAAAAAAAAAATCAACAGAAGAGAGTTTGAACAATCTCAGATTAAAAAAAAAAAGATTTTAACAACATTTGGTCAGACAAGTAATCAGTGCCATCATAATTAACAGTGATAAGTTTCCTTGTTGCCATTGATCTTTACATGATGTAAAAGCTTTTTATTCGGTATTCTCAACTGGCTTGACCGCATCCAGACAATTATTAGCGGGAGGTTTTAAACTTAAATATTTATGTTTTAATGATCCAAATGAATAAGAATTAAACTGGACATGAGAGGTCCTATGTGGATTATGGACTGCTATGGATATGAGCAAAATTCAGTACATCTCTTTTCTAAGTGGTTGATGATGATGCTTTCCTGTATATTTATTATATGCAATATAGATTCTGACTCTAACTAGGGCCCTTAGAAATGACATATTTCCTCAGAGAGAAGATGCTATGTCAATCTAACACAATTGTAGGTGTAATGACACATTCTGAGGCATGCTGAGAGCTACACAGCCAATGGCCACCTTATGGAGATATATCTTATTAGCTTTGTCCGAATGCTAATAAATCTCCATTCTGTAGGGCGCTAGCTGGAAAGGCCTGGCTCCTTACCTTTGACATGGGGAATGAAGTGGTGTCGGAATGGGGAGTTAGGGCGGGAGACATTGTGGGTGGAGCTGAGACTGCTAGTGCGCAGGTATGACAACCGTTGCACACCAGGAGACAGCAGCTCTGCAGCAGCAAGGAATCGTGGGGCAAGACCAAATGAAAAAGAAAAAAACAAAAAATAAGAGGCAGGGAAAGAGGCTTCAAAGGAAAAACCACTGAACAATTAGAGTCTGAAAAGTAGGAAGACAAAAAGTTAAAGTAACACCAGGGTTCAAAAATATTATGCAAAGTTGTAGGAAGTATTTGAAAACAGGCTCAGATTTATATTGCACGTCCCATTTAATATAACATTCTCTGTCCCATAGAGCTACTGATTTACCAGAAAATAGCCTATCTTCATGCAAACATCACAAACCCTGAATCCAAATTAATGTAGAAAGCAGCTGTTTTGATAAGTGTCTAACCAAACCACAGCAGTCCAAAAGCATGCAAGATGTTTCCTATTGTTTTAAGAAATTCCAAAGAGCAGCTGAGGTAGGGGAGAAAAAAGGCTGCAAACTTTTGCAAAATGTGTAAAGCATGAATTGCTTAAAGAAATATAATGCGCTAACAGTACAAACAAAAAAGGACTACTCCAAAGTGGGTCACTTCTTTCTCAAGGGTTGCCCTGGAGCTAGACAAAGCAAGAAGTTATGTAGGGGAACTCAGCTTAATCATGCAAAAAGTATCTGTGTTCTTGCCAACAATACGGTGATGAGATAGGTGCTGCTTTAACTGATCAACTCCAGTAATGCAGAGAGAGAATTACAGAGCTTTACAAATGATTAGTTCAAAGCGTTGGAAAGATAAAAAATAAGAAAGCTAATGGAAAATGGTATTATGTATAGGTGAACAAAACAAATTTCTTGGGAAATGAGCCAAAGATGTGATATTTAAGAAGCTATGACCTGAAACAACCCCCCCCCCCCAAATACTCTGTGCCCCACAAACTTAAGTGGATTTCAGATCTGCATCCAAACTTTGAGGCTTGAGCTCCTCTCTACACTGAAGGAAAGCTGGGGAACATATAAACAGAGCGATTGTTCCAAGGTAAGTACTTTACACAAACAAATCACATTTTTTAACTGAAATAGTGAAACTGAGTGTCACAATAAACTTTGGAATAAAGCCCATATTTGTCCAAATCCGTGACATAAACAAACGTGAAAAACTTTTAAGAGATCTGATAGCACTGAACAGAAGTTTGCAGCTTTTTCATACTTTGTCAGCCTCCTTTGGTTTTAACTACAATGCACATCTTAAAACATCATCAGGTTGTCAGCATCTTATAACATACAATAATGATATTCTGTCCCACATCATGAAATTAGGTCCTTAAAATGAATTTTTTTTTTATATAGGTAACTAGCAGTTTTCAGCCCTCCACTACTAGAAGACAATTAAGTCACTTAAACTCTACACTGATCATTCTTTCATAGATCCCTACTTTTAAAAATACAGTTCCTACCGCATATGGCCTTTTGGTATCCCAACCATTCTGGTGCTGGGTAATCAGTGATAGGAATATGGCTGTATGAGTGTATTGCTTAATTTAAAACTTCATTACAAAGATTTTATTTAATCAATATAATGTGAACACTCAACATATCTGGAAGAGTATATTAAAAATAACCTATAGAGCCACATTTCAACAAAATGAGTGCCTAAAGTGTATTAATAAAAATGCAAACATATGCATACATTTCGTACATATAATGAATAATTATGAATGCACTGGGAACCTGAAGCAGTGTGTATATTTGTCTATTTTTTACATTCAACTGTATTACTTCTGAGTGAATAAATTAGATTCCATATTATTTAAATGTAGGCCTTGGCAACTGACTAGGCTTTTAATTAAGAAATTCTACTTGGCAAATATGGACCTACATTTTCAGAAGTGACTCATCATTTTGGGTGTCTGAATTTTTGGGTGCACACCTTGAGACACCTTATAGGGGCCTCATTTTTAGAGGGCACATGCTCAGCATTTTCTGAAAATCAGGAGTCTCAAAGGTGTTATGTACCCAAAATCACTAGTCACTTTAGAAACTTAGGCCATGATTCTTATTTCCAAGATGTATCGTTTTCCTTCAGACACCAGGCAGCTATCCTGAATTTCATGCAGCAAAAAAATGGTTTACGTTCAAATACATAAAAATATCCCTATTTCTACTTTGTTATAAAACAGGTGAGTAATTTATAATACATTCATAAGATACACGACTTGCTCTTATATTTGTCAAAGAATGAGAAGAATAAATAGGAATGAGAGTTTTAATAGTTGCCACTAGTTTTTCAATGCTAAACAATTCATAGTGTCTTCTCTATTTCATTAAGTGACATCATAAAAAATACAATGCTTCACGTTGTAAATCGCTGATACAGTTGCTCTTACCAGGTCTGTGGAAATGCTGAGGGGAGCGTGACATTGTGGGAGTGTAGCTGTGTCGACTATATACCGGAGAACTAATAGAGCCTTGACTGGTTGACCTGTGAATCATTCGTTCCCGAACATCCTGATAACCCTGAAGAATAAGAAGCATTAGAAGAATTAATAATAATAATAAAAATGCTTAAATGCACTCCAGACAATTTTCCAACTATACTTGGCTTTCAATGGCCTCAAGATAGCAATGGAACCTGCTAAAGGAATAACATCCTTTCATCTTAATGTCTGTTTCATTATCATACAGTATTATCTGTCATCAAAAGTTCTTTCAGAATCCATCCCTGTAAAGACTAACGGGTAAATTCTAGAGTCCTATAATTGCATCTGACCTGCAAACTGAATTCTGATAAGTAACACTTATGCTTCAATTTTCGTAAGTGACTAGTGATTTGGCGTGTTTCATCCTGAGACTCCTTAAGAAGGCCTGGTTTTCAGGGCTCAGACACCACCCTGTAAAAATCAGGCCCTTTTAAATGTTTCTCACGTGGCAATCCAAAAACAGAGGCACCCAAGATCACTGGCCACTTCTGTTAATCTTGGAACAAAAAAAGCAAACTATCCCTCTGCAACACACCTTTCCTGTGCGAGAGGTGTAACTGGCAAACTCCAAGACCATAAGCATGTTCATAAAATTACTAGAGAACTGGAAGCAAGTAGAGGTAAGTGTACATTTTACTTAAGAAAACAAAACAAGCAACAATGTAGATATAGTGGTAGCAACTAAAATCTTGACAAATGCCTTAACATGTGTTTAGTGTCACTATTACGTTCACAGTACCCTCTAGAGGAATGCCACAGTAACGTTTTCTCACAAAGATTTTAATGGTAAGCAGTATTCAGATGATTAGGGATAGATCTTCAGCTGCTGTAAATCAGCCCAGCTCCTGATTTGGCCTTGATCTGTGCACCATAAGACAGAAGAATTCATGAAAGTGACCTTCACTGTATAGGTTTTGATAAATGCCTTTGCTTTGCAGACATCAAATCCTGCAGTGGCTTCACTCTCCATTGCAATCGGACAGCTAGCACTAAATGTCCTCTCTTTTGATTTTCCTGTACTTTCAATAATCAAAAATGCTGTGCTATGTAAATAGCAAATAGAACTGGGCTGCTTAAATAATCAATAACTGCACCTCCCGGCAGCAATAATTCTAGCAATTGTGACATATTGCCCCAGAGGGCTCCATCTGACTTACTTCTGCAGACGGGGTGGGAGACAGTGTCCTTGGAGACTGCAAGACATGAAAGAGAGAATGTTACAGAAACAGGCTTGCTCCTGCTTTGCCAGCAAATGCTGATCTAAACACAGCTAGGTGTGTTTAGACCCCAACAGCATAGGAGTAACTGGGGCCATTTTAGCCCTGATGTTGGGTTTTCTCCATGCTGCCCAGGGTCTGGGCTCTGAAGCAGCTTAAGTTTCTGGCCACCAAAGAGCAAGTGTGATTAATTCAGTCAAATATCCTGCAATGTTGTCTTTGAACCATCTAACAATGTTGGTAATTATAAATAGCTGAAATTATAAGTAAGATGAAAAAATCAAAAGGTATTATGAATGTAATAACTATGGTTGTTATGCAGAATGCTTTAAAGTGGAAATCAAAAGTAAATTCATCTTAACTAAGGGCTTTGAGTGGCACCAGAGATACAGGACTACATGGGGTGTTGGAACTAAGGGTGCTGGTGGTGCAGAAGTATCCCCAGTTTGAAGTGGTTTCCATCATATAGGATTTGTTCAATGGCTCTCAGCACACCCACTGTAAAACGGTTCCAATGTCACTGAGGACAACTTCCCATTTTCAGTGTCAAGGAAATTCCCCCCCTCCCTTCTGGCCAAGGTCAACCTATCCCCAAAGCCTTGTCAACAGTATTTCCTTAATGTGCTTGCTCTTTAAATCAGCCCCATGCTCTTCGATACTTATGCATGAAAGAGAACAGATTGGGATTACATATATGTGAAGGAAATGGACAGAAAAAATATACTACATTGCTCTTTGTTAGTATCTTTCATCTCACAAAACTCCTGCAAGTCCGGGGAAGTGCTATCATTCTTAGTATAGAGATGGGGAAACTAAGGCACAAGGAGGGGTGTTTGTTTTGTTTAAGTGAGGCCCAAGGTTATACAGAAAGTTGGTGGTACCGCTGGGAATAAAAGACACATCAGATTCCCAGTCACGTGCCTTTCATCACAAGACAATCTCTCCTTCTCTAAAGATTAGAATTTAAAATGTTTCTCATATGCACTAAACATTAGTATTATTTATTTAACTCCCATAGTAAACACAGACACAGCTGGTGCTTTTAAATAATACCACAGTTATTGCAAAACTATACAGCTCATAAGATTGTGTCTCAGCAATACAACTGCTGGTTCCGGCCTATCTGTCATAACATACCATGGTAATGGTATGAAATGTACGCAGAATCGCTGGTAATAAGTATGCATGTTAGTCCCTCGGGCCTACACACACACACACATCAGCTGACCAGTGAGACAATGTGGATATGAAGTGCAATAAAGCTATCTCCTACACACTCCCTGCTGGAATACCATAATCTCCAGGGGGGGTTGGTGTCACTCTGAATGCAAAGTATGTAGATACATGTGTGACTTGTTTTGGCTTAAGTACATGACATTTTATTATGGACAATTTATCACATGGCTTTATGTGACCACTTGTCTGGCTTTCTACCACACTGTGAAGTCTTTAAACTATTCAGTTTAAAATATACCAAGAAGCATATTTGGAAGCAAAAAGGAAAAAAGTTCAGGGGAGTAAACTGGTGCAAATGGAAAGTGATGATTTCAAAACTGATTAAAAAAAGAAGTTGTGATCAAACGGGTCTCCATTGAAATCAATGGCAGAATTTCTACTGACTTCAATAAAGCCAGGATTTCACCTACAGTTTCTTAAAAACCAATAGGGATACTCAGATGCTCAAAGTTACACAAGACCTTAAGTGTTTTGCTAGATCATCACACAACACCATTTCACCACATCTACATGGGTCATTTTACTGGCAGGGTAATAGTAGTTTTAGCATTTCTGGAGTTAAACCTGTAGTCCTGATATCAGAAAAACTTTCATTGAATCAATGCGAATTTTCCCTGCTTTAGAACTGTTGGGTTGGTCTCTCTCTAGTAAAGCAGTAGACAGGTTCAAGTAAAAGCCATTGCAGATTATAATAGCTGTGATTTAAGCAGCACTAGGTGGTCAGGGTCCTTCGGTGCTATAATCTCTTGAAATAAAGGGAATACTGATGAAAAGCAATGTCCCCCGCAATAATTAATGCACCAGAAGTCCAGAGACTCAACTCCCACACCGATCAGGGCACTACGGAGGGAGAGAAAATGCAGACTTGTGGATTTTGTATTGCTTGAACATTTGGAACACTTGTAAACATCTTCAAAGGTCAGCCCAGATGTATATTTATACCCTTCCCCTCAAACAAACCTTTCTAATGCCACTATAGATTACAAAATGATTTCATCCTACTTGCGTATCTATTATGCTAGCAAGTTAATACCCACAGTCCTTTGTATCCTGAGCTTAGCTTCACTTCCCAATTTAACTCCCGTAGCCACTGTAACTAAACTACTAACTGGCTGGCCTCCACTAGATGGTGCTATGCGAAAACTTTTTTCATTACAGAGTTTGAAAGACACAGTACAGGGATTTATCAAGGAATGAACTGAATAGATTAGAGACTATTATAGCCATTTTAAAAATAATTAAAAGGAAGCAAGTCTAATGCTACCCTATATTGTGCCTGGAACCACAGAGAAGAGGAAAACAAGGGGCAGAGCAGCTGCCCAAGGGACGGCTGAAACAGCTTTTCATCTGCTCTGTAGAGCAGGTTCTGCCTGATAAATAGGTTCTAAAATTCAGAGTAGTCAGTGCCCAGAGGCTGGTGTACGGGGGAGGCAGAGTCAACGATTTGTATCCCTAGGGTTGGGGCTGCTAACAAACTTGTGCTTGGATCTTATGCAAGAGAAAAAGTTATATGTGCTCTGTCCTCTTTGCTGCGCCTTCTCCGAGGTGACTCACAGCTTGGCCCTATTTATGTTGATGGGGTTTCTGTACAACTTAGGGGAGAAGAATTCAGTCTGATAAAGTTTCATTGCAAAGGAAGCATGGGGGATGGATGGAAAATACCCGAGAGTTTCTCTCCACTCTCCTGTCTGGGGTGCACAGGACTATAACTGGAGCTGTGCGCATAGTGAGGGGAGAGCAGACCTAACAGAGTTTATAAGAGGTAACGGCACTGAACTCTGTTTGCTACAGAAAAGAAACTAAAGTGAATAAGACGGTCTATTATATTGTGAAATATTCCTGGGTAAGTTCCCATGAGGGGACTTTGGTTGCAGCACTCAGCAAAACTCCTGTACCTTAAACTGGCACTGTTGTAACCCCCACTGGATTTTTGCGATCCCTCTTGTTTGAAGGGATTGTAGCAAATTTTATTTTGAATTTAATTGTATCAAATGGATGTTGAAAAAAATACAGTCCTTCCCATGAATCGTGACAACACCAATTAAAGGCCAATGGAAGGTTAATGTAAGTCTATATTTAATTTTTATAATATAAATATAAAAGTCACATACAACAAACTACAGAGAGGGATACAGCTAATCAGGAGTACGCCCAGGGAAATGATTTATCCCCAATTTTATACGTTAGGATGGACTGCTGCTTAATTGGGTAGCCCTTGTCCATGAACACCCCAAATATGTGCAGCCCAGTGCCAAGACAATTAATATGCTCCCCTGCAACTATGGCAACCGCTCATTTCACTATGGCACCATGTGTAGACCCTGTGTTGGCAAGGCCTTAGACCAGGAGTCGGCAACGTTTCAGAAGTGGTGTGTCCAGTCTTTATTTATTCACTGTAATCTAAGGTTTCGCATGCCAGTAATACATTTTAACATTTTTAGGTCTCTCTTGCTAAGTCTGTTAAAATAAAGTTTTTTAAATGTTTAAGAGGCTTCATTTACAATTAAATTAAAATGCAGATCTTATCAGTTTAGTGTGATCCTTGCCCTTGCTTCTCCTTGCTGAGTTTTCCCCTCGCTCCTATCTGTACCCCTCACTGCCACAGGCTGGGTTGAAACTGCCATTGCATTCCTTTTTGGATTTTTAAGGCTGAGTTATGATGATTGTCACAACCCACCTCTCTTTGTTTCTCTTTTTGCTAGTGGCATACAATATGAATATGAAGTAACATAGCATATGATGTAAAAGACAGTTACCTTTTTCTTGCATCCGACGAAGTGGGTATTAGCCCACGAAAGCTTATGCTTCTATACTTTATAGTTAGTCTTTAAGGTGCCACAGGACTCTTTGTTACCTCTGCTATTCCAGACTAACACGGCTACCTCTCTGATTCTTACCTTTTTCTGTAACGGGTGTTCTTCGAGTTCTGTTGCTTCTATCCATTCAGCTTAGGTGTGTGTGCTCACCACATGCACTGGTGCCAGAAGTTTTTCCCTCAGCAGCATCCGTAGGGGACCACCGGAGTAGGATGTATATGCCACAGTACATAGGGTGCCACAGGCCCCTTCCACCCTCAGTTTCCTCTCGCCAGAAACTCCAGCAGTGGGGAAGGAGGGCGTGTCATCGAATGGACACGAGCAACACATCTCAAAGAACACCAGTTATGGAAAAAGGTAACTCTCTCTTCTTTTTCTTCTTCGAGTGATTGCTCATGTCCATTCAACTTCGGTGACTCCAAGCAGTATCCTTCCAAGGTGGGTAGGAGTTCACAGACATGTAGATTGCAACACAGCTCTGCCGAACCCAGCGTTATCCTTGGCCTGCTGCGTGATGGCATAGTGGACCGTGAACGTGTACACTGAGGACTATGTTGTGTCTTAACAGATGTCCTAGATTGGAACGTATGCCAGAAAGGCCGCCAAGGATGCCCGCGCTCCAGTTGAGTGGGCTCTGATGATCAGCGGTGGTGAGGCCCCTGCCAGCTCGTAACAAGTCCTTGTGCAAAAGGTAATCCAGTTAGAAACCTCTGCATGAATACCGGGGAGTAGAAACTCTCGACAAGACAGACTTACCTGGCAAAATGGATGTGGTTCTCCTGCTTGGCCGCCAAACCCTTTTGCATTCTTTGGTGTAGTTGATCTTAGACTACCTGCTTCATTTGAGGAACCAGGGCCTAGCACACTCCTCTATCACGATGCATCTGGTGGCCATCTCCACCTTTCAGTGGCATTTCGGCAGACATGCTGTGCGCATCAGAATGTCTGCCGAAAAGCCACCGAAACCAGAAACATTCACTTCGGCGGCTTTTCTGCGGACACTGTGAAGCGCTCGGCATGTCCGCCGACTGTCGCCGAAAGCGGAAGCGTTCTATTCGGCGGCATTTCAGGGGCACCAGGAGTTTGCAACCCCCCTGGAATCGGCCCACGACCTCTAGGGGGGTCGCGACCCCCAGTTTGAGAACCACCGATATAAGAGGTAAATGGTTCGAACGAACGAGAAACAACAGCGCTAGCTGAGGCAGCAATAGTTCTATGCACTGCCACTGGCAGCAAGAAGGAATTGAGGGCGAAGGGGGCTGGCGATACCCTATATGCCGCAGCATATGCACACTATTCCAGGGGGCGCCAGGGCCGGTCCCTACGGATACTGCTGAGGGAAAGACTTCTAGCACTGGTGCATGTGATGAGCACATGCACTTAAGTTGAATGGACATGAGCAGTCATTCAAAGAAGAACCAGGAATGCAGAATGCAAAGTGTTTGCGATCACGTCAGTAAACCGCTTTGATCGAATGCAGATTTCACTGTGAACATGTATTAATCACACCTAAGTCCTAAAGTCAATTTAGCAGCCTGTTTAATTTAATTAGTTATTCTGTGTAATAAACATTTATCAAGATTGTGGTTGTTAATGTCTAGCTCAAAACCCAGAGTGTTAATGAATGTGTTCTCACTACCCATAAGATGTCTCCAAAAATATTTACCGTGCCCAAAGTATATAGAGCTGCATGGCAAACGAGGTTTACTGTGAAATGTGATGCCTCATATCTTGGAAGCATAATGTTTGCCAAACCTTCAATTAAGGGCATGTCACTGATGTACCAATGGAAATTACTTATTTTTAGGGCCAAATGCTGCGGTCCTTAATTGAGCACAATTCTAAATGATGTCAGGGGGAGGTGCACTCAATTAAGTACCACAGACTTTAGCCCTGAGTGAGTAAAGGCCAGTACGCTAGACTATCTGGCTGGTTTACAATGAAATTTTAACTAAGTTTGTTAATTGGATTTTTTTTAGAATAAAAATCAGTCTTTGTTCACACATTCACATAACATTTACTGATGACTAAAATGCTATGCAAACACTCCACCAAGAGGGATATGGTTGATTGGAAATATGTATCATTAGTTTACATACAGAGTGGAAATTTTTTTTCATCCAAAGCACAACTCCTCTCCATGTCTGTCTGTATCTTCTCTTATATCTCAACAATAGTGATTTATATAACACCACAACCTCCAGGCCACCCGGCCAAGATTGGGATCTTATGGTGTTTGACACTATTAACACATAGCAAGAGAAAGCTCCTACCCTAAAGAGTTTACAATCTAAAGAGAGAAGACAGACAAGGACTGGGAGGAGAAACAGAGGCATATAGAGTGAAGCGATTTGCCCAAGATCATACAGAAGTCAGTGGCAGAACCCAGGTCTCCTGACTCCCAGGCCAGTACCTAGCCACTAGCCAATGCTGCCCCCTTATTTCTGTATTCTTTCTATTACTTTTCTTTTCAAGTGAATTGAGTGATGCTGAAAAGCATAGGACTGAAGAGACTTTTCTGAAGCCTCTTATTTTTCCACATCAGGTACCATGTGGGCAGCTGCAAACAAGCTTCTGCCATGCTGCTTTGTCAAAGAGCACCAAAAGCAACTGGATGTCACCTCCAAGGAGAGAGGGTTCTTCATTTCCCCTAGTCCATTCCGGTCTCTCTTCTGTGACCATGAGGGGACAAACTGGTGTTGATTCTGCTGGTGGTTTTTGCAAGGAGGGCTCATGTCTATAGGGATCTGGGGTCAGAAACCACCATTCATTTCAAACACAGCTCTAATTAGCCATCAGTTAGATTCACCGCTGACCTGGACTAGAAGTACAAGGTTCTGTAATTCATTACCAAATTCCTGAGCCGTCCTTCCCCTGCACCGTTGTTGTAGTTTAATGGCACATACATATGAAGAGAACAGCCCCTGTGAACTATGTAAACGGCAAATACAATGGAGAGAAAACTAGGGTCCTTAGTGATAACGGTCAGCATGTTCCAACTCTCCCATTCACTGGCAGACAGACTGATTTGTTAATGGGGAGATTTTCAAAGACACGGAGTTGGGTGCCTAAATGCCACTAGTGCCTCAGAAAAAGTCTCCCCCAGCGTGAATAACTGATGTCATCTTTCCACCCGATCGCCTTTTACACACCAATAGGACAAATAAGGTTCAGTTCAGTGCAGGCTCATTTCCTCCATATTGTTAGAGAAGGAAGAAGTAGATGCTCTGCCAACGGTTGGCATAAAAAATGCTGTAAGAGGCAGTAGCATGTAGACCAAGCACATACAATTTGTTTGGTTGTGAAAGGCTGGTTCCTCCTCGGCTCTGGGACTGTTAGAAACAACAGGCCAAATGCTGCCCTCAAACACACCCAGTGGGGCCATAGGGAGAGCCAGGGTGGAACTGAGCAGATTTGGTCCCACTATCTGTTTAGATCTTCATTTCTGAAAGTGTCTTTTACTCCCCCAGAAGGCATGAAATGACCAATCTACGTAGCCCTGGTCTAGCTGGGGGTGGTGGGTGGGGAATCGACCTAAGATACGCAACTTCAGCTATGAGAATAGCATAGCTGAAATGGACGTATTTAGATCGACTTACCACGGCGTCTTCACGGCGCTGAGTCAACTGCTGCCGCTCCCCCGTCAATTCCGCCTGCGCCTCTCGCCGTAGTGGAGTTCCGGAGTCAATGGGAGAGCACTCAGGGATCGATTTATCGCATCTAGACTAGATGTGATAAATCAACCCCCGAAAGATCGATCGCTACCTTCCGATCTGGCGGGTAGTGTAGACCTTCCCTTAGAATCCAACACATTGGGTTTTGGGAAGGCAATACAACCAATGTACAATTATGAGCAGGGAAGAGCACCTGGCGAAAAAGAAAGAAACCTGCACCCTTTCAAGCACAACTTTCAGAAGAGAGACCAGATGCTTTTATTGATGCAGAATATAAGGCTTGCTATCAAATGGCAGATATAGCAATTAAAGCAGAAAACAACTGCTTCTATAGAGCAAGTCAATGCACCTTCCTGGACATATCTATATGAATGATTAGCACCTCATCTGGACCTATCACACATCCCGAAAAATGCTTTGGGCCTCTGTTAACCCTTTTGTTCCCACACTGCTGTGATATTCATTTGGCACCCTGGAGATCCACCAGGAATAACTCCCCACTTAACATCCTCTCGCTTAACGTTGTTTCAATCTTACGTCCCAGCTCAATTACAGAACATGCTCCATTTAAAGTTCTGCAATGCTCCGCTATAACATCGTTTGGCCATCTACTTTGTCCACAGCTGGTGGCCTCCTTATGCTCTCCTGCCTGTTGGCAGACCCCACGGATCAGTACCTTCCCCCTTCTCTCCCCGCCTTCTGCCCACTGCAGTCAGCTGGCTTGTGGAGTTCAGGAGGCAGGAGGAAGGGGAGGGGGGAGCGAGGACTCCGCGTGCAGCCTCCCTCCCCTGCCTCCCGCCCAGGCAATCAGCTGGCTTGCAGCCTTTAGGAGGGAGGAGGAGCAAGGACACAGTACACAGGCTCCCCCTCTCTCCCCTGCCTCCTGAACACCACAAACCAGGATTGCTGCGGACAGGAGGGGGGGGGGGGAGAGGATGCGGTGTGCCTCCCCCCTCCCTCCTTCCTGGCAATCAGCTGGTTTGCTGTGGGCAGGAGGGAGGGGAGGGAGAGGGAGCCTGCACACCGTGTCCTCCCTCCTCCCCCCTGAATGCCGCAAACCAGCTGATTGAAGCGGGCAGGAGGCAGGGGAGGGTGAGCGAGGAGGCAGTGTGTGGAGTAAAGGGGGAAGAGAGGGGGTGGGGGACGAGGGGCAGGTTAATGGTTAGGATTTGGGGGAAGAGGTGGAGTGGGCAGGCTGAGGGTTGAGTCCTTCGCCCTTGGTGCTTGCAGAGTAGGGGAAGCTGCCGCTGCACAATGTGCTCCTCCTAGCCTACAGCACCTTCAGCCTCCTTGCCTGCCTCACTGTCTGCAGTGCCAGTGGACTGTGCCTGGGTGGGGTAAGGCGGGGGAACCTGCCAACTATAGTACTGTACTGTATGGCAAAAAAGAAATTTCCCTTGAACCTAACCTCCCTGCATTTCCATTCATTCTTATGGGGAAATTAGATTCACTTAACATCATTTCACTTAAAAGTTGTATTTTTCAGGAACATAAACTACAGCGTTAAGTGAGGAGTTACTGACCGTGACACAGCACCGGAGTTGTGTTTGCCTCATGCACTGAGCTTGTAAGCAGCCAACCAATAGTTAATGTGAGTTACGAATATACATGGAGGAATAACCATACCCCACCGTCCCTTAGTTAGTTGCTGGTGTTAACTGAAGGTAAGATATACAGAGCAGCCATACACTTATTTCTGCAGTTGGTCTCATGCTGAGATACGAGGTACGAGTCAACATCACGATCCCTTCCTTTAAACATGGACCAGATAGATGCAAGCACTTGGACTGAACAGCAGCAACAACAGCATTGAATAGTGTCAGTTACAAACGGTTTCAAAAGAGGACAGAAGCGTAGCTGACTTTGAATGATAGCGTATAACAGAACGGGTCGCTCATGAATTCATTACCTCTCCAAGACTCTGTCTCTCCTCGTAGGCGGAAGTGTAGAATGGCTCATAAGTAATTAGGTCTGGACGTTCAATGTCATAAATGGCCTTGACTTTGGGAATAGCTGCTAAATCCTTGTAATCAAGGATCTCATTGTCTACTTTTGCCTGAAGGTCAAAGACAGAAGATAAATTAACACACAAACACACTAGAAATTTCTATTTTATACAATTCATGCTTTGGGGGAATTTGTTTTCAAAATGCACTTAAAGAAAACCCTTCTTGACGCTCCATTAATGAATGAAGTGACTGACTGGTTTTCAGCATCATGCCTCCTTTAATAGCACAGAATGTTTTTCTGAGAGTTTAGGCAAGAAGCAGCATGGTCTCAATAGACTGAACATAGGTGCTCATGGTTCCTAGTCCTCAAGTTAAAATCCCAGCTCTGCAAATGACTCACTGAATGGCCTTGGGCAAGTCACTTCACCTCTCTGCTTTGGCTTTTCCCCACCTGCAAAATGTGGATCAATAATACCGGCTTCCTAGCTCATACAGATGTTGATAGAATTGCATATGGCATTCTTAAGAGGGAAAGCTACTTCCCACCTTCATTACATTAGAGGAAAGAACATCCTAAAATGAAACAGAAGGCAAACAAGACTCCAGTTTAAAAAACACAGTAACAAAATGATGCACGGTGTCTTCAGAACTATCCCCATCTACCTACATTTTTATTTGACACCCATCACCGTAGTATCTGTGAGCCTGGCTAAGAGATATTAATAAAATGTCAAACACTTTGACATCCATTCCACGGTGTGATTCCATGGCTGGTTTGCACCTGGAGGAGCAATCTTTGAAATAAGCTCCAAAGAGAGCTGCTTACTCACTAACATGAACAGGAAAGTGATGTAAGGAGACACACCAAAAAGACACAAGAAAACTGTCATTTGTCCTTATATTTCCTTGGTTAAAAGGAGAGTGTTGAGATTTTTAAAAAAACATTGCCAGTTCTTACCTGCATTATGGAAACACCTGAATCGCTTTAAATATCTAATTTCCTTTTAATCTCTTATGCTGTTTACACACCTTTTGCATTTCATTAAGATGAACAGTAAAATTAGGTTGCCCAGGTTCTACTCAGATTCATTTCCACCCATGTTAAAGACTGACACACAAATTTTCAGAGCTGTATAGCAATTAGCCATCCATCTCTCATTATAGCCCATTTGGCATGGCGATTCCCATGCAATCCCTTGAGTTAGAGCTCACAAAATGCTGCATTTTATTTTATTTTTAAATCCTTTAATTAAAAAATGATTTTTCCAAAAAAATACCTGAAATTTGTTTGACTGTAACAAAAATGACCTAAGCACTTTTAGCTCTTAAATACACACACACACTCTACTGAGTTGAGAATGTGTCAGGACATTGTTAACGCAATGCAAGGTAAAACAGACATTTTTATACCAATATACAGCAGTAGCACTGAATTGGCCCACGATTGCAGATAACAAGGAGTGAGTTTCATAAGCTGGCCTAAGGCTATGACGCTGCACTTGTCAGCACGCTGACAACACTCCAGATTTTACTCTATGGTTTCAAATCAGCACTGTGTAACAGGTCTAATTCACTGGCTGCTCCTTCTGCAGTCAAGTGCATGGCAAAACTAGTACTGCCTTGAGTGGATACTGGATTGGACCCCTTAGTCAATTTTTCCCACATACCCTGCATGCCACCAGTAGATCTGTGCCCTATGTGTCTTAAAACACAGCATGCACCCTGTTATTCCCCTAGATATTCCTTTGACACACATCCCTGTTTCTTAGGGTGGGAATACGAATAGCACAGATTAAGAAGATAGTCTCTTTTGGTTGTAGGGACCTCTCAAGCCAGAAAAAGGAAAGAAACCTCTGCTGCACTCGGATACCTGGGTAAGTTTCAATTAAGAAAGATAAATAAAAACAGAGGACTAACATTCCTTTAAAAATATTGGGACATTCCTAGTTTGGTGATGATTTAATAGAGCTTTCCCATCTCTAATTTCTGGGATACTATGAGAGCCTCATGGGGAAAAAGGAGCCACCAGGAAATCTATGTATCCAGCAAGATCATCTAAAGTCCTGAAGAAAAGAGGTCCTTCAGGGAGGGGTTATAGGGCACTCGTACTATTCTGTGAATATAAAACCCATCAAAATAGAGTAGCATAGCAAATATTCTAGAGGATGGCCCCACATTTAGCACTGTAAAGGTAATAACAGAGAGATGCTCAACACTTCTGTTTTTTTACAAGAAATCTTCACCCAGGACCAAAATCTCTGTTCTACTGGCAAGCTTCATTGAGCATAGTAAAGCCTCCATAAGTTCCAGGATTTAGGGCAGGGGTGGGCAAACTACAGCCCGCGGGCCACATCTGGGCTGCGGCACCATCCTGCCTGGCCCCCAAGCTCCCAGCTGGGAAGGCTACTCCCGGCCGCTCCCCCACCTTCCCTCCTCCTCTGGAGCCACGGGGGCAGTGCTTGGGGGGAGCGGGAGGTGCTGGCTATGTGCTCCAGCAGGGCAGTGTGTCTGGCTCCAGATTCTCCTAGTGTGGGTTACCCTAGCAGCAGAGGGCCCATGACACACAGTGCTGAGCAGTCCAACTCTGGCTAATAGAGGGAGTATTGCACATACACAATACTCTGTTATGCAGCAGCTGTTCTGAGGTTCTTCACCCTTCCTCCTCCCCCTTTTTTTTACCCACTAGAAAATGAATAAGGCTCTGAATTTGTCAGTTTTCACAAAGCCATCTGGTATGCCATTTACTACACCTGACAGCACCATCAACTCTGGGTTAACAACTTCTGCACAGTGTAGTTTACGACAACTTTGCCACGCAAACATTGTATCCGAGATTCCGCGAAGATGCCTATGGAACTAGGGCATCCAATTCCCATTAGTTTTAATGGGAACTGGCCTTCCAAAACCCTTAGGGAGTAGTGAAAATCCCAACCTCTATCTTGTCATCAATTGCTTACAAATAGGAACTTATACTTACATAGATAGTATGGCCTGGTGAGCCAGGAATACTGGAGCCTGGTCTGGAATAAATACTTTCAGAGGATGTTCTTGTAGGCTGCAAAACAAATGTTCACTTGTAAGAGATCTGTCCACAGACATATCACTGAGAATTTAGGTTATTATTAAAAGGCAGAAAGATTCGTTTGAAGACAAATGAATTAAAGTTGAATAATGTAAATGCAAACTCCAGCATTCTGGGAAATTTCACAACTTTGTGATGCAGGCATGGTTTCTCTCCCTCTCTCTTTTTTTTGGGCGTGGGTGGGTGAGGCAGGGTAGGAGTGGTGGTGTGTGCGAGAGGAGGCAGTTTCTTAATCTTAAGGCACATTATGAAAAAGAAAGATTGACAACAATAATGAACAAAAAAGCACCTCACAGAGGCATGGGAGGAGCACTCCAGGATATTCTTGTCAATGTCCCTATTGGAAAGGATTATTTGACAAATGGCAAAACCTCTTTCAGTTCCTCTGGTGTGGAGCAAGATTCCAATCCTGCAGTATTCAAGTGGGCTGCACAGCAGCTTACCCACCTGCTCTCACTCACTGTATCGGAGCCTTAGTCACTGGAACGACATCAACGTAAATGAGTGCAGAATTGGGTCCCACACTGGACAGAAAACTCTCTCCCTTGGAATAGTTCACAATCCACGCAACACAATTTAGGTGCAATAGTTGCAGGGAAAGTTCAGGCTGAAATTCCACTCTACAAGGCCTCTGATGTTTTAGTGCCCCTGCCTTGCAACTTGAATCCTGTGCAGTTACTTACACCGGTACAAACCGAGTGCAATTATAAATTGAATGGCAGCTTCTGGCACTTCACGAATATCCAAGTGATATTACCTCCAGGTAGGGCAGTGTGGATAAAGAAATGCATTTGCTATCATCAGGGATCTGAGTTCAAACCTCCATAAATCAGAAATGCATTTGAGCCAAAAATCTCCCTGGTCTCCTTTTCGATGCATGATAAAGCTACCAATGCTCTTCGACGTATGATATTTCCTCCTAAATCTAGGAAGCAGTATGCACATTGTTAAAGGGATTAGAGTCAATTAACACACCAGGAGCCTGATCGTTCTAGGTCAGGCCCAAGATTTCTCTTTGAAGAAATCAAAGCCCACACTGCCTCCTCCTGAAAAATAAAAAATCTACAACAATATTCTCAGACCAGATGCAAAGTAAAGGAGCCCCCTAAATCATGAAACAACTTGCTGGCTGGAGGCTGATTCTGGCTGAGTGCAGTCCGGTATTTTACTCTAATGCCACTGAACAATTAAAATCTTGGTAAACTTGTTCCTGTCACTTGTTGGCTGTGACACAGAACCAAGGGAGCAGTGACTGCCCACTAAGGAGAGAAAAACGAAACCAGACGGTGTGGCTCACAGATCACATTCAGGAAGTATCTGCCCAGTGGGGCTCTCTTATCTCTCAGCAGATATTTCCTGAAAGGGGCCTTCAGCTAAGTAGCAGCCACTTTCCCAGGGTCCTTTTACTTTATAGTGAGCAAACTAAGGGGGCACCATTAAAAAAACAGGCTGAATTCCTCAGCTCACACCTGATTTGAGATGTGTTTTAGGAATCCCATCAAAGAAATGCATGCATTTGGGGACAATGGGGGAATCAAGGACTTGGAACAGGTACCAAGAAAATTAAGGAGTTAGATCAAATGCAGCAGTCTACACCCGCCCCCCTCCCTCTCTAGCAAATCTGAATGTATTTTTTCAGCTGGACCTTGGACCCTCTTGGTAGCTAAAAATATCATATCGCAAGAAGAGAGCACAGAAATTGTGAAGATGCTCCAACTGCTCTTCTGTTTCTCCCATAATGTAACCAAGAGAAAAATTATTTACATTAGCCAAACAAACAACCCCCCCTCAACCAAAACAAACCCCCAAAACACTAAGAATGAAACTGGAAAATCAGGCTGCTAATGAGAAACATTCTATTCCCTTTAAAACTCATTTCACTGACATTTCATACTGCTGCTGGAGTGGAGTCATATGGTCATATGAAGCAAGTTGCTGCAGTTGCCATGGTAAGCAATTGTTTTTATTACAAAGCACAAGGAACATGATTAAATAGCCAAGGTGCAATTCCAGGCATCTTCCTCATTACTCACCTTCTGGTTTTGGCCCAAGATTTGTCTTTTTGATTTATTTTTTCTAATAAGTACAAACAGATTGTGAGTTTCAGAGAAATTACAGTCTTTTCTTTCCCTCTCTCTATCCCTATACATTCTTTGGAATGAAACAGACAGACAGAAGTTTGTACATCAAGGAAAAGGGGCTTTAATAATTACTTTAGGGAATCAGAAGTTGCCAGGAAGCAGCCACTTGGCCCAACAGTGTTATTCTCTTAACTTTAAGCATCAGGAGTTATTGCACTGGAGTCAATGGCAGGACTAAGTGCCGAAAGTTAATCATGCACATAAGCACGGGCAGGATTAGGGGCCTAGTCTCCTTTTCCTCGGTTCTCCCTTTCTTCTGCTCTCAGATCCACTCATGCGGATTAGATTCCCATCAATTTGGCTGTTAGTAAAATGGCTGTTGGCCAGATCTGCCATTCCTGATACCCAATATTCCTGGTCCCTTTCTGAGTGCGCCAATTTCACATTCAATCTCCTCCAAAGCTCTGAAGACCCTTTCTCATTAGTTACTATTATTTATATTGTGCTAGCACCTAGGGACCCCATTCCCAGACAAGGATTCTATTGTACCAGGTGCTGTACAAATACAGAACACAACGGCAACTCTGCCCCAACGAACTTAGTCAAAGTACTTCGGGAAACCCAGTGATCAGCAGTGTAGTGGTTTCTTTAGTTGTCCCCATCCCCTGGCCTGCTTAGTTTTACAACTGTCCTCTTAAGAGACAGAAGTTTTCCCATTGTTTTAAATACCCCCTACATCCCTACATAGCCACACTAGCCTCTTTTGCCCTTTTTTTCCTGTTTACACCGGATGAATTTCAACCAGCCTTTCCAACTGTTTCCTCAACACATTTCCTACTCTGTCATAGGACATTTGCCACATACACACTGGATTTTTCAGGCTTTGCACCTTTGACAGCTGCTCCATAGTCAAAAACATGTGTGCTGCTTCCTTACCCAGGGATGGAAGTAACTTAAGGGATTTACCAGTACTCTGGAGTCCAGAGGGGAGGGGGCTCAACCGGAAAAGGCGTGGCCTCTACTGGAAGAGACAAAGGCCGGCTTGCTTGGCAATTTAAAGGGCCCTGGGCTCCGGCTGCTGCTGTGCTCTGAGGCCCTTTAAATAGAACCTGAGCCCTGCTGCCGGAGCCCTGGGGAGGCGGTGGGGCACCAGTGCCGATTTAAAGGGCCTGGGGTTCCAGCCGCTGCTACCATCCCAGACCTTTTACATAGCCCCCAGAGCCGAGCGGCTATCCCAGGGCTGCAGGGGCTATTTAAAGAGCCCAGGGCTCCCCTGCCTCTACCACCCTGGGCCCTTTAAATCATCCCCAGAGCCCTGCTGCTGGAGCCCTGGGGTAGCGGCAGCAGGGCTACAGTGGCTATTTAAAGGGCCGGGGCGGTAGAGGCAGCGAGAGCCCCGGACCCTTTAAAAAGCTGCCAGAGCCCCACCGCCGCTTCTCCAGGGGTCTGGCAGCGGGACTCTGGTGGCAATTTAAAGGGCCTGGGGCTCCAGCTGCTGGGCCACCCCGGTACGGCATATCGGCTCTTGCCAGTACATTGTACTGGGGCGTACTGGCTTACTTCACCTCTGTCCTTACCAGACCTACACTAAAGTGGCCTTGCTGGAGCCTACCTGTTTCTCTGACCAACCCTTAGTTGCTACAGTTGGCTCATTTCCTAACAGATCTAGAATAGTTCCTGACTATCCAGCTATGAATGACACTCCAGAACTTCTAGGGGCACGCTTCTTAATGTATCGCACTGTGTATAGATATCCTCAAGCGTGTCTACTCTGCTTTACTAATTCCATGTGTTTTCTGATCCCTTTTACACAATTTACTTCTCAGGGCTTATCTACATAGTGACACTCATGAAACTTAATCCAAAAGATTAATTAAACCTCATTAACCCCAGTATAGATGCTCTTATTCAAAATTAAAGTGGCCTTAATTCAGTTTAGCTTAATTCACTTTGTAAGTGAATTAAAGCACTTCAATTTCCTAAGTGTCCCTGTGTAGACAATCCCCTAAATATTATCTGAGTAACTAACCCCTCGCCCTGACCCATACTCACTGTTGTGAGTTTACAAATCTGTACTAGGTATCAAAACAATTTGGATCAAATTGTGCACTGATATCAACTGAGATGTAAGCTGGGTGAGAGTGGTTCAGAAAACATGAAATTAGTAAAACAGAATACCTCTGACTGAGCTTGTAGTGGGTACGCAAAATGAGCACTTGCATACTTTAATGGAAATGGGAGGGACTTCCTTTTACACCTCCTGTTAGTTAGTGTGCCTTCTACAATCTCAGTCTGAATTCTCAGCATGTATGTTACACTTCTTCTACACACCTATTGATGGCCAGATGGGTGCAAGTTAGGCTACTTTCACCATTTACACCCATTTTCTGAGCCACTCTGGCACATTACTAATACCACGTTTGTCCCTGCAGAATTTGAGTAGGGACTCCCCTAGGAGCGGCCTCCACTCCGAGTGGTGACAAGCAACGAACCATTCAGTACTTCCATTAAACTCCTCTTCCTGCTATTTTCAGTGTGTTCTCTTTACCCTCCTTTTATATGAGCGTAAGAGCCATCTCCACCACCTCTACATCTCCTCCCCCTTCTCCTTCTCCGTCCCCTCCCCCCCACCTCTTTGCTGGATACAGGAAATCTCAGAATGCATAGTAAGATCAAATGAATTCATGCACATCATCAATGGAGCTAAATGATGGACTCAAATCTCAAGGGAAGCATCTGCATCACTTCTTCATATCTTCCTCCTCTTTGGCAATCTATTTTTTTTTCTTTTTCCTCTCTTCATGCATTTGTCTTCAATGCAAAAGGTCATTCATGCTATTTTCATGGCGAGTCTGTTAGGGCCATTGTGTATGTCAGTTCCGGATTATCGTATCTCACACACACATATGCCCCAATTCGTTATTTAATATTAGTTCATACAACTTAGGCTAGTTCATCTTGATTTACCTCCGTTTTTAGGTCATCATGCACGGCCCATCATTTCAACAGATCCGTTTTTTAAAAGAAAAAACAAAAACACTAGAACCATCCACATCACCAGAATGCCGCAATGTGATGGCTGCGCTTTTCTATGCTACAGATGTTCAGCATCATGCTCTATAGAAAGATATGGGGGCAAGCAAACCAGATCAGAAGTGATCCCATGAACATCTGGCTGACTGGATGCACTATTATGTTATAAAAGACACTGCCAGTGTTGTTTACAGTACCTGCCTTAGTTTTTTGATTGAGTTCATTATGCAAGGTGGTGAGAACAGCTGCAGAAGAAGGGATACATTTTCATTCTACACACAGTCACTTAAGAACAACATTGCTAATACAGTGAAAACAAAAGATCCTTAGCTACAGAGGCTAGTTTAAGTGTGGTAAAGATGTACATATACAGCTCATTATAAATTAGCTTTTTCTGAAATCACTCCTACTTGCTAAACAGGATTTTGTTACGGAAGTAACCTATGGTTCCCCTAGTACAACACAGATCACTTGATCATTTTTCTCACTGACTAAGGTTTTCAAAGGAGACATGGATCCAAAGCCCAATGAAGTCACTGGAAAAACTCATATTGACATCAGTAGGCTTTGGATTAGGCTCTTATTGCATCATGATTATTATAAATGGTGGTGTATGTGACCCACCAAGAAACAAATCTGAAAGCATTCGTTATGCAGATCTGTTATTTTGCCAATTAATCGTGGCTTCAAGTTTCTCTTTCCAGGAGCATTCATGTGGAGACTAATTATTTCCTTCCCTAAAAGTCTACAATGCACATTCATTGGCTAATTTAGCAGTCATAAAGATCAGCTTTATTACCAGGTATGGTTTAGTTTTAAAAAACACGCACATACACACGTGCTCACAGACAGGAGCAACTTCTTTCCATCCTAAATGCACAGTGCAGTGAAGCAAAATTGGTCTTTGGGACAAGTCATTCTGTATTAGTTGTTGCCAAACTTAAGCGACGCCACAAAACTACTCAGGCAAATGAAGGCTTCCTCCAACACCTGTGTTAAATTTGCACCATGAAAATTACGGGTGAAATCCTGGCCCCCGAATGCACACTGACTTCAATGAGGCCAGGATTTCATGCAATGATCTTCAATTCTACTATCATGGTTTTATTTTCTGACAGAATGTTAACATACACAATTTTCTTGAGATGGTAAATGCAGCATTTAAAGTCTACTGCATGTGTGTAATTTATGACAAACTTCCCCTACATAAGCCAGTTTATTCTTGAATGTTGCTGGGTACCTTCATACATATTGTAATCAGTTAACATCTTTCTATTTAGGTCTCAAGCCTAGGGATATATGCTCGGATCAAAGATTTGTTTCTGTAAGGCATCCATTGTAAGTATCTATGTGGTTTTCTATAACACCCATCACTGTGGTAGGTAAGTGATTATATGAAATCACTTCATCAGTTTGATCTGTACAGTGGTTGACATGAGGTTCTGTTTGCATCAGAAGCACTGAGGAGCTATACTTAGGAACAGAACTAATATTATACTTTTTTGGCTCACCATGATCCTGCACACCTTATGTACATAAACAAGTTCCTTTGGTTTCAACAGGACTACTCCTGTGAGTGGGAGCTGTAGGATCAGATTGAGGATGCATGTTTCCAGAAGTTGTCAGAGTCGTAATACGTCACTTGCATTAATCCTGGAACAGTTACAGACCAAGACGGGAACTCACTGGTTGGCAAGTTCCCTGGAGGCTCAATGCAGCTGAACTCCAGAATGACATTTCATAAGCTAGATGGTTGTAATATTTATCCACTTTCACCTCTGGCTAAGAGAACGTCACCTATTTCTCATTGGGTGACTTATTCTTGGAAGACCAACAGACTGTTTTTCCTCCAACCACTGAGTCCAAAATCACATACCTGTGGATTTTCTTAAACATTGATCTTGCTAAAGCCCCAATTACCTCCACGCACACATGCATCCCATTGTGTTGAAGTATGTTTGGTTTAATCAGTCACAAACTGTAACAAGATTGAACAAACTAATATTTTGAGAAAACGACAGGTTGTATTTACAAAACGAAATTCAGGAATTGGCTCACTATGTACAAAAGGGAGGTACAGCAAATAGGGATGAGCAAACCAGTTCTGAAAATACTAAAAACTGCAGCTTCCTTAAGCCTTTGGCCATTGCTAGAATCAAACCCAAGCTAGATTCTCTCAAGATTCTGAAATATTCCACTTACTCCACATGTTTTTCTTCTGTGCGTGTCTCTCTCTATGTCTAGGTCTCTGCTGGTATAGGACTGGAAGACCTAAAATACTAAAAGTATCTTCCTTCAAGCCCAGCTCTAGGAAATACTGGGCATCTCATATGAATGCCATTTCCTCCAAGAGATTTCCTGCCCTGTTTTGAAGACTGAAAAGTTTTGGATAAGCTTTCAATAGGAATCTAAACTTACATGTTGTTACCTATCAGCTTTGTGTTCTTGGGGAACCAGGGTGCGGTCCCTCCAGACAAGGGTGACAGGTTTAAGGAAACACTCCTAGCCTCATTTGCATCGGAGATGGGACAGGGTGGCATCTCCATTAGCATACAGAATGGAGAACAGAGATTCCAAGGCAAGAACTGCACTGAACTCTGAGACCAGAAAAGCAGTTCTAGTAATAAATCCTTTATTAGTATCCAAAATACTGAAACTGTGTAATTGCATTGTGAGCTCCGTCAAAGGAACACCGCCCATAGCCAGGAATGATCGGTTCTTATTGTTTAGCCTGAACAAAACAATTTTGGTATACTCCCTTGAGCCATTAGTTTACCCATAAACAAATCTAGTGTTCAACCTTGAACCATTGTTCTTTCCCTACAAAAACCCCTACCCATGCTCAAGTGTTCTGATGCCTGGAACCAAAATCTGCATCAGTTCCATTGGAACTTCATTTTCTCCTGATTGATTGTGCTGTGAGCTCTATCTGTCTCCTGCACTCCGGACCCTCAGCTGCCACCACCAGCTGGGACCCTCGATTGATTCAAGCATCATGGAGTGGTGAGAACCCAGCTTTCTCTCTCACTCCCTCTCTAGGTTTAGCCTCCTGACCCTGACTTATGTGATCAGCTATAGTTTTCTAAACCTGACTTTTATAATCAAATGTAAGTTAGATTTAATATTATAATTATTTTGTTTGTTTGGCTCCCCTTGTATGGTTATTAGCCGACAATAAATAAGTTTCACGGTTAAGCTGGTTGCTTCTCTCCCACCCTATGGGTGTTTTTTTGGCTTCCCCATTTGCTCTGCAGAAACACTCCTCAGACCTAAGCTAAAGATCCCGTCAGTGCCCAAAAATCCTGTGGGGGTTTGCTCAAGTGGGTTATTACCTGAACAATTATAACGTGAAAGTGGGAATAGGGACATGCTGAACCTGGGGCATATGAGGGTGGCAGCTTGGAAGTGCTGCTGAACCCAGCTCGTGGAGTCCAGAGACATATAAGGGTGGCAAATGGAAAGTGATGCTAGATCCAGCCTGCTCAGGCGTACTCTATTCCGGTGCGGTGCCCGTGGCATGTGAGGGTGACAGCTTGGAGGTGCTGCTCGACCCAGCCTACGGAGTCCAGGAACATATAAGGGGTCAGCTTGGGAGTACTGATTAACGCCGTCCTCTCAGACACGCTCTGTTAATGTGTGTGTTCATCTTATTCTGGGGACTGGAAGAATCCAGCCCTGGGGAACCTAGGTCCTACAGGATAGCTCCATTGGGAAGGAACTTGCAGAAGGGAGAAGTAGAGCTCTGTATGAGAATGCAAGTGATACAAGCAGTACATTGATAGAATTACAGACTCCCCTCTTCCCACGAAGAGTAACCCTAATAAATGAGCATACCCCCAAAGTAACAGGCAAATCTGGTAACAGTGTGGTTATCTGGACCAAGCATATGACCTAACCTTCTCAGACACATACATCATTAATCTTGTGTTCCTTTTAACAGGCAGCTAATGGTGTGATTCTTAATGGCCAAACTATACACTACACTGTGCATAGTTTGGGCATTGTGATAATGGTGGATGGCAAGACTTTTATTCCTTTACCTCATGGAAATGTAACTTTTCTGAGGAAGAAGTAGAATATAAGATTGATATAAAAGTGGTATAATGATGGTTGCCATGTATCTGGCACATGGAGAGAACACGGAGACAAATTCTGCCAAGTACCACTCCCTGGGCAATCAGAGTGTAAATCGGGGCAAATCTTGACTTTGATTAGGTGGCTGCCTGCAAAAGTCAGAGGGCAGTATTTGATCCTAAATTACCAACAACCCAAGTATTCTTCATTGTGAGGAGATGGTTTTTCTATTTTTGGCTCTGAGCACTCACCTATTTCCTGTCCTGTTTTTCTGATATGGAAATATTGGATAACATTCATTTTTGTATCCTGTAATTTTTGGCTAACGTTGGGTTTCAATACCACTGATCTGAAATCTCATCATCAAATGCACACAAAGCAAAGTGTACAGCCATTCAAAAGTCTTGAGCGCAGTCTACCAGACTCATGCAATCATTCTGTACATTACTATCTAGAACCTTTAATATTTGACTCCATCAAGTCTAATTCTCCGAGACCAGTGATAGAGCATCTTTATAGTTGTTAGCAAGCATGCTAAGTTGTTGGATTGCTCCTTTAACTAACATGCAGGAAGGTCCCCATTTAAGAGTGTTTCAGGACTTTCATTTCCTAGACTTAATCAGGAACAGAGCACCACAGAGAAAACTGGACATGGGGTCAAGCCAACTCTTACTGAAAAGAATGGGATTCTTTCCACTGACGTGAATGGGATTCAGCCCTAGAAAACTATGCTGCAGGAATATAGCAAACGCTCTGTAGGAAGTCTGTAGGAAGAAAAGAAGCCCAGAATGAAGAGGTAACAGAGGGCTTCATAACTCCAACTTGGATATGCCACAGGTCAAAGTTACTGGCTACATGGTGGCTAGAGCTAGTGGGCAGCACATGAATCAGCCCATGCTCAGAAACCATTCAAAAATAGAAACTTTACAAAACAATTAAAAACCAGTTTAGCTCGGTTAAAATATTCCGTTTGGCACGGGTTAACACTTTCCCAGAACTGGCTATTTCAATGAATTTTTTTCATGAAAAATCAAACAGTTTGTGAAAATTTCCCCAACCACCTGTGTAAAGTCACAATCATTTTCATATGATCAGATCTTTAGTGTAGTATTTTCATTTGTAATTTTCTATTCCAGAACAACCACTTTCTATAATCCACTGAATAATGACACCAAAGTGAAAAAGCAAAAAGGTATTTTAGTGTGCTTAAAAAGAACCCCAGAACCTTTCATATTAAACAAACAAATTAAGCAGAAGTAGGAAATAGCAAACAAGATGCATTTCGTAAGACAAAAGACAAAGTTTGTGCTCCAAGGGGTTAGTGAAGGCAAGATGAGGAAAGCTGTGTGAGATAAGCATCAGCAGTAGCAGCATCAGCAGATGACACTAATGCAGAATAAGGAAATCTTCTCAATAAAGAAGGCTATTAACAACTGTATGAAAACACAATAGCAAACCTCTGTAGAGCGTGGTCTGCGCAGCACCAGACTCTTTGGATAAAAGAAATCAGATGAGGAATGCTGCCATGAAATATAAGAGGGAAAAAAAGTGAAAAAAGCAATGTTTCTCCTGGATACAGAACAGCACATCAAGAGTTCAAGGTCTTTTGCAACACAGTTACTAATACCCCTGTTCTCAAAGCTGAACAAACTGTGTGCAGTGTAACATCAGTGTCACATACCATTAGCCGCAGACTGACCAACTGGCAGACAATTGTTAAAAAAAAAACAAAAAAACACAGTACTTATGTAGGGTTGCTTTATTTCCTGCTTGTTTTGGCTTCATACCGCGCCACACAAAAGGTCTTAAGCAACCCTTGTTTTTATGAACTCCACTAAGACAGAGGTGGGCAAACTTTTGGCCTGAGGGCCACATCTGGGTAGGGAAATTGTATGCAGGGTCATGAATGTAGCCTGGGGCAGGGGGATGGGGTGCGGGAGAGAGTGCAGTTTGTGGGAAGGGGTGGAGTGTGCAGGAAGGGGCTCAGGGAAGGGGGTTGGGGTTGTGGAGTGCAGAAGGGGTTTAGGGTGAAGGCTCTGACCTGGCGCTACTTACCTCGAGCGGCTTCGGGGTGGCAGCGGGGAGCTAAGGCAGGCTCCCTGCCTGCTCTGGCCCATTCCTGGAAGTGGTCAGTATGTCCGGCAGTGGCTCCTGGGGGTGGGGTGGGGCAAGTGTCTCCACCACGTGCTGCCCTCGCCTACGGGTATCACCCCCAAAGTTCCCATTGACGGCGGTTCCCTGTTCCCGGCCATTAAGAGCTGGGGGAGGGGGGCGGTGCCTGCAGGCGAGGGCAGCGCATGGAGCCCGCTGCCCCTCCCCCGCCCACGGGCCACAGGGACATGGTGCTGGCCGCTTCCAGGAGTGGCATGGGGCCAGGGAGCCAGCCTTAGCCCTGCTGCGCCATGGGGCTGGCAATCCTGCAGGCCGGATTGAAAGCCCTGATGGGCCAGATCCAGCCCATGGGCCGTAGTCTGCCCTCCCCTGACCTAAGAGTTAGCCAGTGAGAGCGCTGACTAACTTGTATTCCAGTTCAGCCACTGAGGTAAAAATGAAGCTCGCTGAGGACTTCTGAAGCCACTTCAACAATAAGTTTGTTTGGTTTCGAAGGGAAAGGAAATCCAGCAGGGGAGAGAGTCCATGTCACCAGAAAATCTGGTCCTGCCCAATAATATGACGTCACAAGTCCTTTCATCTGCCATTTCAAGGCAGTGTTCTGACGTTGTACAGGTGTGAATGTCTCTGCTAATTTAACTGATTTTAATTCACTCAGATAATCTTAAAAGTACTTGCTGGCTTGGATGTGTAAAGAAAAAGTAAAGATATTTGGAAGGAACATCTGCAGTTTCATGGGGACTGGAAATAAGCCAGAAGGTTTAAAAGGTCAGCTTGGAGCATATTTGCAATGGCAGTGATGTAGTCAGGAATACTTTGAAACAATTAAAAGTGTCAGTGACAAGGGAACACATTGTATACCAGCCACATACCAATAAACACAAGCAGATTGACTTCCAGTCACTGCCAGAACACACGGTTTTACACCCATACAGTGCTGAAGGAGCAATAAGCCTACATCAGCCTAGAAGCCTGACAATCTACAGCAGCTTCCACCCAGCAGTTCACCAGCAGCTCAACCCACTGGTCCTTAATCAGGGAATGGTTGACGGTTTTAGAGCACTCTTCACATACGGGCATGTCTCCACCTTCTAATTTTAGATGACGAGACATCAAAATACCCAGACTGACTGTTACTAGGGCAACGATCACGTCCTTATATTTCTCCTGAAAGGACTGACTCTTGTACTAATGTCCCAGCGTTGGATAATCGGTATTGGCTGATGCTGTGATACGTTGGTCATGACAGCAGTACTTGTACAAATGACACAATTCAGTGTGATGAAAACCACTGCCCTGAGAGAACATCCAACATGCTTACTGACTTCCAAGATTTTCCAAGCTGAACCAACCCCCTTCTTCCTATGGAGAGGAAAATGGTGATGATATTTCACTACAAATTTTGAGAAAAAAAGTTCAAAATCTTTGAAATTTTTTGACCACCTCTACTATTTAACAATCATACTCTCTGTAATTGTAAAGTAATTTCCATAGATATTTGCAGTCAAATGGCATGAATCTGCATTGATCAGTCCAGACAGTTATTTGTGTCACCCATATACTACAGTGTGGGCCTGATTCTTCTCTCAAATACCAGTGTATTTCTACTGATTTAGATTTAAACCTGATTTACAGCAATCAGAACAGAATCTGCTCCCAATAATAATCCCTAGCTTTTATATAGCACTTTCCATCAGTAGATTGCAAAGTGCTATACAAAGGAGGTGAGTAACATTATCCCTATCGTACAGATGGGGAAACTGAGGCACAGAGCAGTGAGGTGACTTTCCCAAGGTCACCCAGTAGGCCAGTGCCAGAGCCAGGAATAAAACAGAAGTATGTTCCAGTTCAATGCTCCATCCACTAGGCCACGCTATAGTATTATGTACAGTTCACGTGGCCAGATATACAGGGGTATGTCTATACTGCATACAGAGCCAGGGTTGGGATTCGGGCTTGTGGACTTGACGTTTCCAACCCTGTGCCTGAGCATCCACACTGCATTGTAAACCTGGGTCCATAATTGCTGGACCTGGTCTCACAGTCATGCTAACATGTACATACTCCACTACACAGACCTTCTGACTGGCGTCTGGCTTGACCCGAGTCCACATTGCAAAAGTCAGGGCCTGGACCTGGACTCAGGCTCAGACCCACCCCCTAGAAGGGTCCCAAGACACAAGTCCTGAGGGCTTGGCTGACCCAAGACAGACTGATCTGTGTGTGGACGGAAGCGGGGTTTGGGCTGAAACCGGAGTGGGAGCCTGGTCTGAGTGCGCAGTGCAGACATACCCTACGAGCATGTCTATATGGTAAAAACACCCAGCAGCAGCCAGTCTCAGAGCCCGGGTCTATAGACTATGGCTTGAAGGGCTTACACTCCAGTGCTAAAAATAGTTGTGCTGACATTCGAGCTCAGACTGGAGCTCAGGCTCTGAAATCCACCCTTTCTGCAGGCTTCAGAGCCCCGGCTTCCGCTGGAGCTGCAACAGCTTCCTGGCTATTTTTAGCACGGTCACACGAGTCTGATTCTGTAGACTCAAGCTCTGAGTCTCACTGCCACAGGCCTAAAGTGTTCTCATGGTTATTTTCAGCAGCAAATAACCGATGAGAAATAATCCAGTTTTGAAGTGAAAAAGTCTTTTCTGAGAAAGTATCTATTCAAAACAACTTGCAAGTGCTGGATCGGGCTGTTAAAGATCTGCTTTGCATTGCTTCCCCCAACGCTTTCCTGGAGGTCTGAATCTGCCGCTGGACTGTTGTCCCAGTTCACACTGTTCCCCACGTTAGTGACATTCATAGTAAACACGCTAAGGAGGATATGGCGCGTCAGCGTCATGTTTCATAAGAAAGAACGACGACAAACAGAGCACACCATGAACACAGCACGATGCGCAATGTATGTTCACCAAAATGCCTCTTGGTCCATTTTTCATCTGCAGCCTCTGAAACCTGAGCCCAGAAACATTCACCAGGCTCACAGGAGTGCACATTCCCCTAGTGTGAAAACTCAGGATGGGGTGGGGGTTTAATAGGAGCCTATATAAGAAAAAGACCCCAAAATCGGGACTGTGCCTACAAAATTGGGACATCTGGTCACCCTACATTCCCCTCATGTCTGTGTATGAGCAGGCATGTGCAAACACAAATGGGATAAACGACTGCATGGTGAACTAACCCATTAGTGCCCACAAAGGCTTGTTGGCACTTCGCACACACACACAGCCAGGTTCTCATCTGGCGTAAATCAGCTTAGTGCCACTGAACTGTCAAGAATCTGATCCAGAAAGTTTGTCCACAAAATTTTAAGTCTCAGTTCAGGCTGGCTTAAAATGTGGGCCTAAATATTGAGGGGCACATCTAGCATTAAGCGTATTTCTTCTTAGCATTCAAAACAGGAATAATTAGCTTAAAGGGTTCATTTCGATGGTGAAGGAAGACCAGCCCATGCTGAGTAATGCTGCACGTCTCTAAAGAACACCGCACAGCTGACAAACAAGGTACAGAGATGTCATGACTGTGCAAAAATAAAAAGATTCACTGCTGCATTTGCTTTGTTCACATTTCTCCCATGAGATTTTTCACGCTGTAAAGCGAACATTGTCCTCTTTGGAACAACATATTGCGACGAATACATGCAGAGGGTGAAGACAGGAAGTGCAGCAGCACCTCTGGAGGAGAACACTACTTGCTGCCAGGATTGTCACGGGGAGGCAATACAAACCATGGGAAATCACACTCGCAAGGAGAAAGATCAATTACTGTATGTGCAAATGATGTGGAGTGTAACTGAGCTCAGTGTCTACCTCCAGTTTATCTTACCCGTAGCTTATCTTCTGCCTTAGTGGACTGCTTACAGTCGGGATGCCATACAGTGGAACCTGGAATAAAATAAAGCATTACTCAGAGTAAATCAAATGACTTCAGGTCACAGAAAGCAGAACTTGAAAATACTTAGGACAGCCCCCTCATTGCATCGCAATGTGCTGTGCAGAACCTACACACTCCACCCCAGCATGGGAGAAATGCAACAAAATTAAAAACAAAGGCGTCTATCTGAAGGTCTCAAAGTACTTTTCACACATGAGTGAATTAAACCTCATGCACAACCCTGCGCAGCAGAGTTAGGATCTGTTCAAATCAGATGTTGAAAGTGGAAGAATTATGTTGCAGTGGGTCAGGGAAGGAGGCCGGTTTTGTGGCTGGTCACAGAGGTGAGAGAAGAGAAGTGGGTCTTAAGTCTACCTCTGGTGTAGACTTCCTATGCAGTCATGGGTAACCCTTCCCACTAAGTCCATCTCTTTTTTTGCTCATTTGCAAAATGGAGGTAATAATACTGTTACGCTCAGGTGCTGGACGAAATCTGATTGAAACTGGCATTGATGGGTGGAGGGGTGTGTGTGTGTGTGTGTGTGTGTGTGTGTGTGTGTGTGTGTGTGTGTGTGTGTGTGTGTGTGTGTGTGAGAGAGAGAGAGAGAGAGAGAGAGAGAGAAAGAAAGAAAGAAAGAAAGAAAGAAAGAAAGAAAGAAAGAAAGAAAGAAAGAAAGAAAGAAAGAAAGAAAGAAAGAAAGAAAGAAAGAAAGAAAGAAAAGCAGCGGAAACAAAGAGGAGCAAACAAGTTTCAGACCCAGATAGGGAGCCCTGGTGGCATGACCCTGAGAAAAGAGAGAGCTTTTTGGTATAGTGCTGTCTGAAAGAGCCTTGGAACCACAAACAAAGAAACTCCAGTTGTTTGATTCCTCCAGTTGTTTGATTCCTCCTGTATTCAGGGAAACGGGACTTCGTAAACAAACAGAACTCTTATCAAAGGAATACCTGACCATCTCTAATTTTTCCTATAAGCCCCAAGCACAGGTGCTGACTCTGCACCCACTGGCAGTCTAGCTCCCTCTTCCCCCCCCCCCTGCGTGCCACGCCCCCACTCCTCCGCCTACCTCCTCCCAGCACTTCCCACTGAGCCGCTGCCAAACACCTGTTTGGCAGTGTGCTGGGCAGGAAGGGGAAGGAGGAAGAACGTGGCACACTCAGGGAAGGAGGCAGGGCCAGGGTGGGAATCTGGGGAAAGGACTGGAATGGGGGGGGGCAGGGATGGGAAGAGGTGGGGCAGGGGTGGGGATGCATGGAAGGGGTGGAGTGGGGGTGGGGCCAGAGGCAGAGGAGCACTCAGGGGAAAGCAGGGAAGTCGGTACTTATATCCAAAAGACCCCAAAATCAGCTAACCACACACGTCCAAAAGGGGCAACAATACTTCATTACCCAACGGTGGTGCTGTGAGGCTAAATTCATTAACACTTGTAAGTGTCTTGGAGTATCTTGCATGGAAGACACTATCTCCAGTAAGTGCAGAGTATTATAATCCTGCATCACCTAATCCATCCCACCCTATGCTCCCCAGCCCTGAAAGTGCAGGATGCAATGAGAACTCAGAGAAAGCAACAGCAGCACGGCATGTTCTGTGCTAAAATCCTGACTGCTGCACTATGCCGAGCGGCCAGCTCAGGAGGTGAGCAAGGAATCCTCTCCATGGTGCAGCCCCCTTGAGGTTGCACACTTGTCACACCTCCCCTGCTGCTATAAAAGGAGCATTAGCCAGTGGATCTGCATAGGGTTAGATTCAGCTTCTCACCTGGCCAGCCCCACTCCCACACGTTGCTGCCTAGGATGCACAAGGAACTCCAAAGGCTCAGGTTCTGCTGCCTCTGCAGCAGACAGGGTGGTTAAAACCCCTCCATCCCTGGGCTCCTCCCATACACTGAAGAACCAGAGCTGGGTGGCAGGATTTCACCTTCCTCTGTAGCAGGGGGAATGGATGGCCTGCTAGGATCATCTGGGCATAGCTCACTTAATCAATTCCCTGCCACGGGCATTTGTGGAACCTCAATCTCTCCTGTTCTCGGTCTGTGTTTAGCCACCCAAGGACTGAAATGCTGCTATCAGTTACTATCCAGATTGAAATGGCTTCTGAGTACAGACTAACCCCAAATGAATTTTTAAGCTTGACTACACCCTATTGTGGTCAAAGCCAAATTGCCATTCCAACCACTATGGAGCCAAATGTTTGCCTGCAAGAAAGAACCTCTGCGCCCCACTCCTCTGCATCTGCAATGAAACACTAAAATTGACGGCATTTCAGCATGAATATTATCTCACGTGCAGTCACAGGAGGTCCTTCCGACGAAGGCCAAGTTAAAAGGTAGGGTCAGGGAAGCTCCAAGGGGAGCCTTTATTTCAAAAGGTCCCTTTCTTGTGCTGAAGCACAAACTACTCAGGAGTGATTCCAACTGCCAGCAGTACACAATGTAAACAGCATCACCAGGAGACTGGAAGGAACACGTTGGCTCAATCACAGCATCAGATGTCTAGCTTTGAGTTTGAGCCAAGGAAGGAGAAGAAACTGCTCGTTCGGCAGGGGAAGCATCCAGCGAACAGGGGGAAGCATAACAAAGGAGGTAATATACTGAAACACCAGTCTCAGAGCCAGGGCTGTACAAACCCTGCAAAGGTCAGAAGGAAACCAGCCCTTGAAGGTTCACTTAAGTCTTAAAGGCCTGATGAACCGAACATTCATAAAGCTGGATGCTCTAAAATGGGACTCAAGAGAGCAGGGTTTAGTTCCCGGCTCTGCCACAGACTCCCTGTGGGACCCTGGGGAAATTCACGTCTTCTCTCTGGGACTCAGTTCCCCTTCTATAAAACAGGACTAGCAATATTTCCTTTCTCCCACCCTTTATCTTAAAAATTGACACTGCAAATCTCTGGGGCAAGGGCTGGGTCTGACTATGTGTGTGTCTGGCATGTAGCACAATGGGGCCTTGATCTCAGCTGGGGCCTCTTGATGTGAACATTCCTTGGACAGAACTGGGTGTGGGAGCAGCTCCCCGGCTTCTGGGGTGAAGCAGAGTGGAGTTGAGCTGTGATTTTCAGGGAGGAGCTGAGCTAACAAACTCAATGAGAGGTTTGAAACACAGCGAACTTCAAACCCAAACTCAGATCAAGGGGTATGAGGCTAGATGAGACTATTTTGCACAGTCCCGTACTTCGAGCCAACCACAGCGTTTAGATTTTATATCCACCCAAATGTGCTCATTTATTTTGAAACAGCTCAGAACTATGTAAATCTTCCAGATCCATCCTAGTTCAGTTTAATTACTTTTCTACTGGAAACTTTACAGTACGCTGCTGTTAATCCCTCCATTAGCATGTGTTTGTTTGCTCCTTGGCAGACACCAAACTGTCCAACTTTTTTTTTCCTGCATGAACCAGCTCTACAACACAGAGCACGCTCTGAAATATACAAACTCGGGTTACAGTAATAGAATAAGCCTGGAAAGCATGAAAGGCTACATGACAGGTATGCTCTACACCAGGGATCTCAAACTCAAATGACTATGAGGGCCACATGAGGACTAGTGCACTGGCCAGAGGGCCGCATCACTGACACGCTCCCCCGCTTGCTGCCCCCGGCCCTGCCTCCACTTCACCCCCTCCATGAGGTCCCGCCCCTGCCCCGCCTCCTCCTCTGAGCTCCGGGCCGCCGCTGCAGAGGGCTCCTGCAAAGCGCCACCCCAGCTTGTTCACGGAGGTCGCAGCAGCAGTGCCTGGAAGCCAGGGCTCGGCAGCGGCCCAGCCAGGGCGCTTCGCAGGAGCCCTCTGCAGCGGCAGTCAGGAGCGGTAAGTCTCCCGCAGAGGGAGGCAGGAGGGTGGCGGGGAACCTGGTTTACCGCTCCTGGCCGCCGCTGCAGAGGGCTCCTGGGACGCGCCATCCCAGCTCATTCATTAAAGCCGCTGCAGCAGTGCTGGTAGCTGGGGATCTGCAGCGGCCCAGCCAGGCAGCAGAGAAGCTTCCGCTTCTGGCCCCTCCCTCCCGGAAACTGCTATGGGATGGCGTCAGGGAGCTTCGCAGGCCGCAAGGAAGGGCTTCGCGGGCCGCATGTTTGAGACCCCTGTTCTATACACTAAGCAACGTCTCACCTTGGCACCAATCCCCCGGGTGAGACAGAAATGTTACAAGGTAACACATGGGAGAAAGAAAATTTTTGGTGCTATTCCTTATTTCCCCAGGCAAACCCACAGACTCTCTGCAATTATTACAGAAAGGTAATTTGAGGCTGGAAAATAGGTGGGCTAGTTTGTTTCAACACACACTGTTCTTTTTGCAGGTTTCCTCTGTTTTCATTAGATGCAACATTCAAGTAGCCATCAATAAACGGACTAGATGAAATCCTGGCCCCAAAACTCACACTGACAGTTGCAGGGCCAGGATCGCATTCGGGTTCTTACACAGAGAGCAATGGAGGAATGAGATGCAGACACAGGCACTGCCCCGTAAAGATGACAATTATGAAAGAAGGGAGTTTCCTGCTTTCACTCGTTTTACGATACACACTTGTTCCCACCCCCCATCTCCCTTCCCCTGCAGCAAAATGCTTGGGAAGCTACTACTGCGCCATTGAGTGCAGGGGGAACTGGTTCCCTTGGGGGAACGTATATTGATAGCTTCAGCTCATAGGACTATGATGAAGCCAAGAGGGACTTTCACCATGGGAAAGACTTTCAGGTACACTGTACTTAGGACCAACAAGCTAAATGCAGCCTGCAGCAAGCAGGTAAAATTCTTCCTGAAGAGCCTGACGATACAATTAGTGCAGTAAGAAAGAAAGAAAACAGCTGTAAGCAGCAAAGTAGTTTAACTTGCACTGATTTGCCATTGGTGAAGAAGAAAAAAAGAGTGTAACTTGCATCCAAGGGGCCGGGAGGTGGAGGTGGGGACGTAGCAGGAAAGAAATGGAGAGATGAAGGAGCCAGCCGCCTCTCCTTCACCATCCCCCTGGGCTAAATTTATCACCAAGGTGTATGTGGGTACAGTTCTCATTGGCTTTAGTGTGCTCAGTGGTGTTGGTGGACTGCAATACACAGGCGGGCAGACTAGATGATCCAGTGGTCCCCTCTGCCCTTAAACCCTATGACTCTATTATAGGAGTTGCATTTACACCAACGGCTGCACTGGGTCACCAAGGAATCCCCAATCAGAGTATGCTTCCCCATTCCCTGTATGCCAGACTGGTGCAAGTTGCACCAGGTCAGCCCTTCCTACCATTGACATTGTGATCCTGGCATAGCAGATGCCAGCTCTTGCCAAGGCTGTAGGCATCAGCTGAGCACTGACACATTCATAGCTGGAAACCAGACCAGTTCACCTGTATGTTAGTATTGTCCAAGAAGGATACTAGATTTATCTGAATGGGATTAGTGTCTAAAGTCTATGGAATGCTTGCAAGTTGCAGCATGCATTAATTTCACTTGTAATGTCTGCATCCCATGCTATAAGGTGATGCGTACGTTTTGCTTTATAACTGTAAAAACGCTGGCTCTGAAACGGTGAACCCAGTCAGGAGAAATGGTCCACTATTCATCAAGACCAGCTATGAAAACTAAATGGGCCATTGTTGAACATCATGATACAAAGACTTGGTTAATGGCCCTCTCACACCGCTACCGTGTTTCCCCGAAAATAAGACAGTGTCTTATATTAATTTTTGCTCCCAAAATTACATTACATTATATTACAGAGAGAGGCAAAACTGGAAGTACGTCTTATTTTCGGGGGATGTCTTACTTTCGGGGAAACAGGGTATGTGGAAGAAAGCCCATCCATTGAATGCTGGAAGAAGGGGATAAAACAGGGACAAATTTCTCTCTCTCTTTGCTGGAGCTAGGAAACAGAAGCAGAGATCCCCAGGGTCGACTTGGGTTAGATCTAAAGGACATTCAGTGCTGACAGATTACTATAAATCTGGCATCTTTTGGAACCACAAACTAACTCATTTGTGTATATATATTTGTCTTCTTTAGTTTGTAAATAACTCATTTATTTTCTTAGTGAATAAATCCTCAGTTTACTATAGGAATGACTATAAGCATTATCTTCACAAATTGACTTGGGGTAAGTGAGTGGTCTTTTGTGACTGAAAGCAACCTGAATCTTTTGTGATCTTGGGTGTATGGCAACCAACTATCACTCAGTCCAGCCTGCATGTGTGGCAAGATTGACTGGAATGCCCAAAGGGTCTGTCTGTGACCCAATGGTAATATGGTTATAGTGCGTCAGGAGTTCATATTTAGTACTGGGTTGGTGAAATCTAAATACAGGACTTACAACCAGTTGGGGGCTCTGCCCTGCTTTTGACAGTCTGCCCAAAGGTTGGCACTCACGGTTGTGAACCACTCCAGAGTGTCCGTTTGCATCCGGGAGCTCCTATTCTGTGCGGGGCTCCAGCTGCTAGTCCCAGCTAGGGATGGGGAGGGACGAGACTTCCTCTTCCCCTGCGGGAGCGCTCTCAGGGTGGGTCAGACCCACCTCCAGACTGTCTCCTGGCTCCAGGAAGCTCCACGGCTCTAGCAGTCAGCTCCCAACACAGGGAGGCTGTGGCTCCCGCTATCAGCCCCTCACTCCAGCAGGAGACAGCCAGCAACCCGACATATGGTACCCCCTATACCATGCAACCCTCATTTCTATGCTGCTACTGACAGAGGTGCTGGTTTTAGAGCTGGGAACCCAGCCAGCAGCCTTCCTCTCTGGCTGCCCAGCTCTGAAGGCAGCTGTAATCCCAGTTACCTCAGATCTCAGCGGATGTCTTCTAAACGGCCATGACTTCGGAAGGGGACAAATGAAAATGGAAGTCTCCTGACTGGCAAGTGAGGGCTGCTGGAGGATTGGTGAGGATATGCTACTTCCTGGATGTCTGTCTGACCCTAAGCCTGTTTCTGGCACCGTTGGGAAATGAAGACATCCTCACCTTGCAGGTACATTTCTTCTCCTTCTGTGAACATTTGGTTGCATCTGCTGCATCGTGCACAGCTCGGATGATAATGCTTGTCACCTGCCTGAAGAAACATAAACAGGGCAATAAGGAAGTGATATACCATCTTATTACTATTCATTGGTAGGCCCCTCCACACACTGCTTAGTAGCAACATGAGCTTTCCCCGCACTGTCCCAACAAAGTGGGTTATTCAAACGTGTAGTTACCACCTGAACGGTTCAGTCTCAATGGCCAATTAATTCCTTGGCACTACTTTCTGTCACTGTCAACCACGGTGCTAATTTAATAAGGGATTAGTAGGGGGATTCCTGGGACCATCCATTTATTTCACACAGGTCACCTGACTTCAGAGAGTAACCTCAATTCATGCGCTAGCACCAGCACCCAGACCTGAAGCTGAACAAGTGACCTAAAGGTGCTAAATACTCAAAATCCAATTACCAAATCCAACCCCCCCGAGTCAGTCAGTCTGTTAAATACACTGATACTCGTAATAAACTAGTCTGATCAGAACTGGGTGCTATTCTAAGGACTGGAAAACAAAGGGCACAGATATTAAAAGCGATTTGATCTCACCAGAGACCAGAGCTGTCAATATTCCTGTGCTTATAGTCGTGTGCTGTATACACCATAATATTTGTGAAGGGAAGGGCGAAAATTTCACTCAGGGCTGGACAGCTGAGGCTTAGCACTTGGCCCCCGGTATCAGCCCCTCACTCCAGCAGGAGACAGCCAGCAACCCGACATATGGTACCCCCCATACCATGCAAGCCTCATTTCTACGCTGCTACCGACAGAGGTGCTGGTTTTAGAGCTGAATTTGAATAGCCAGAGACCAGGACTATTGAGCGGTGCAGCGCAGGGCCATAAGAATGAGGGATCCCTTGAGGCAGCAATTTGAAACTGAAAGCCACTCATCTCTGTTGCTATGCTCAGGAGTGCTGTGCTTGTAATGCTAGAACAGGGGTTGGCAACCTCCGGCCCATCAGGGTAATCTGCTGGTGGGCTGCAAGACATCTTGGTTGCATTGACTGTCCACGGGCACCCCCTCCCCACAGCTCCCAGCGGCCATGGTTCGCCGTTCCCACAGCTCCCATTGGTTCTGCAGCGCTGCAATCGCCACGATGTCCATATTGGAACCTCAGCGCAGTAGCCCCATTGGAGAAAGCTGTACATCTCTCGTTGGGTGGTTTCTACACAGGGCTGCAACTGGGCAGTTTCTGAGCCCTAAGTGGCTTGGAAGTGTGCTCACCCCAGGAGTTACACTGCAGAAAGCTGCTTTACTGCACAGACACTTGCCAGTGTAAACAAGGCCTCTGAGAAAGGTGGCTCATTATTTCACCTGGACACACGAGAAACGCAGGTGGCTAACTTGTGATCAAAGCAGTCCCAGAAGGAGTTCCAAAAGCGGCCAAGCCTGGGAACAGGGTCTGAGCTGAACTTTATGCTATAGAGTTGCCTTGTTCATGAAGCTGAACCGCAGGAAAGGGTAATTTTTGGATTCTGCAGTGTGGGGCCTTTGTTTTGGAGCAGATGGGGAAAGGCACCTGTTCAGAGTGTCCCTGTGTGTCTTCGCTGACACTGTTGTGGGTCCTGCCACACAGGAATACATTGTTTTCAAGATAAATCCCTTCCAAGCTGCAACAAGCCTGAGGAACAGGTCCTGCAGCTCAGGGAGGTTTGGCAGGGAAGGAATCTTCCCACCCAAAGGGCAGAGCCCAGCACCAATGTTAGCCACGGCTATTGCTGTTACTTTCTGCTCTGCAGGGAGAAATGTCTGGTGAATGTGTACCAAGGAAAATTAACCTGATCTAGCACTTCTTTGCACAGCAGACCCACACCAGTTCAAGGACAGGCAGTACAGGAAGATGCAAGATTGCCCCTTTCTGCACTCCTACAAGTCTTATCGAAAGCAACCGCTGGAATTCTGCATCTCCAACATTGTGGGTTGATCAGCAAGTAGCATGGCTTTTTTTATCCTCGGAGTTTTTCAATTTTTTTGTAAAATAAATCAGAGCACTGCAAGAGTGGCTTTACCATGAAACAAACCGACTGGTTTACCATGAAACAACCCACCCCTAAAATACAGGACAAATCTCATCTGACAACCTGCCCCCGAATCCGAGTCGGCGGCGCAGCAGGGCTCAGGCAGGCAGGCAGCCTGCACGCTGTGGCTGGTGGCCCCACACTGCTCCTGGAAGCAGCCAGCTGCTGGCACGTCTCTGTGCACCCTTGGCGAGGACTCCCTGCCCACTCTGACCCCCTCCCTCTGCTCCAGGAAGCAGTTGGAATATCCCTGCGGCTCCTGAGGGTGTGTGTCTGCACGCTGCCCCCTCCACAAGCACCGACTCCACAGCTCCCATTGGTCGGACACTGAAGCCAATGGGAGCCGCGGGGGTGACACCTCATGGGTGGTGGCGTGCGGAGACCTCCTGGCATCCCCCGCCCAGGAGCTGCTGCCAGAGAGAGATGGGTGCTCGTCACTTTGGGAGCCACACTGTCTGAGGTAAGCACCGCCCCCCTGTTCCCGTCCTGCCCTCCTTTTCCTATCCTGCACCCCAACCCCCTGCACCAGTCCAGAGCCTGCACCCAAACTTCCTCCCAGAGCCTGATCCCTCACCCCTTCTGCACCTAATACACTAGCCCGCACCTAGCACCCAAACTCCACCCCAGAGATGACCCCCACACTCCCTCCCTGTACGCCATTCCACTGCCCCAATCATGGTACCTCACTTTATTTTCATTTACTTCTCATTACTTACAATATAGGAGGAGAATGAAGAAAGAGGAATGAAAAACAGGGGGGGAGATAAGAGAATGTTCTTTTCCTTGGCTGGGTCCTGAGAGGCAGGGAGAAGGAGTGTGTGAAAATGAAGCTGTGCACAGGGCCCCACTAACTCTAAATCCCCCACTGGAACACTGTTATCGACACCCCCCGTGTCCACTCCCGTCTCTATACACAATCAATGCAGAGCTTACGGAGCAAAAGGAAGAGAAGTGATCAGATCTCAGCCACATCAAATCCAGCTGCAACAGCAGCAAACAAAATATAACACTGAGCTGACACTCAGTTTGGATTTAAAATAGCAATAGGAATAAAGCGCTTTGCAGGCAACAAAAGACACTTCAAATCACACACAGATCAGAACAAGATAAGGCCTGTCCAGTACTGAACACTGCTGGCATTTCTGTTCCACCTCCCCTGAGCTGTATAAACACGATACTTGTTTCCTTTGTGTCACTATAAATAGAAGTTTTATCTCTGCTATTGTGTTTTTTGTTAAAGAGGATACTGAATGTTGGTACTACCTGTAGCTGTGAGCACATTCATGCTAAGCCAACATGCCTTTTCAATTTGATCCCCAAGAGTCCAGGCATGCAGCTGGATTTTTTCCAGAGTAACAACCAGTGGCAGATTCCCATATGGGCCCACGGTGCCCCGGTCAATTGGGGAGCCCCCCAGCCAATTGGGGAGCCCCGGCTAGGGTGACCAGATAGCATGTGTGAAAAACTGGGATGGGGGGGTGGGGTGGGGGATAATAGGTGCCTATATATGATAAAGTCACAAACATTGGGACTGTCCCTATAAAAATTGGGACATCTGGTCACCCTAGCCCTCCACACTGGCTCCGCACCCCACTCCTCCTCTCCCTTCTTGTGCAAAAGATATATTAGGGTATGGAACAGAACAAAAGAGGCTGCAGTCATGCGAAATGCCCTACCTACCACCTGAGCTGGAACAAGGACTGTACCAGTGAAAAGGATTGTGCCCAGACTAGAAAGGAGTCTAGTCTGTGAAAGAAGCTTATTGGAACATCTCAGAGGGTGAGGTTTCATCTGTAATCAGTTTCTTAATGTATTAGGCTTAGACTTGCATGTTTTTATTTTATTTTGCTTAGCAATTTGAGCTGTTACAGTAATTACATGGTCACTCAGTAAAAGGTAGCACACAGAACGATGGAGCAAAGATTTTCTATAATCTTTGCTGACCCAATTTTTGTCAACATTACAGCAGATGTGGGTTTGGAAGAGGATTTGACGGGGAGAGGGTGAAGGCTTGGCCTATTAGCTCAAGAATAGTGTTCGATGCACAGGAGTAACATGGAATAAAGCTGGGAGGTTGCTATGGATGATGTGGATGAATGGATCACCAAAGGGGCACTGGCAGTCGGGAGAGGGTACGGGGGAAAGAGAGGAGAGACGTGTTCATTCAAGAAATAGATAAGTAGGGAGGAGCAGTAGAATGTCTGCATCACTTTCACAGCAACACAGTCGATACGCAAAAGAAGGTGAAAACTATCATACGCTTATTTTGAATTCTCTCCTACCATTTTCATCCTGTCTCATTTAAGGGGCACTAACCTGTTTGGCTCAGACACGCTGTAATAATGATTTACAAAAGGCGCTTAAGTACACCCCGCTGGCTGACACCCTGAGAGCGCGGGGCTATGAGGTGCAGCTCCACGCCCTGATCGTAGGAGCCCTGGGTGCATGGGACCCCTGCAACGAGCCGGTACTGAGAGCGTGCGGCATCGGTCGGCGCTACGCCCGGCTCATGAGACAGCTCATGGTGTCTGATACCATCAGGTGGTCCAGAGACATATACACGGAACACATCACGGGACATCGCCAGTACCAGGTCGAGTAGCCGAGACCGATGACCAGGGAAACAACCCACCCCCCCTTCCCTGACAAACAGAGGGACACGCCCACCCATGTACTTATTGCCTGCACCACCACTGACTCGGACCTTCACCACACCCCATGGGTGGCGTACCCGAACACACCTATAGACTGACGCTTTAAAAACTCCCACACCCCAATCTGGAGCGATGCTGGATATGTGATATGCATGTGCCCTGTAAAACCTGTACCTACTACCTACAATCGCCCATAACTCCAGCCTGACCCCAGATGTCCAGTACCTTACCTCTCAATCTGTGTATGTTTTCATGTTGAACATTAGCTTTAATAAAAATTTTAAATGATTTACAAAAGTTCCAATAGATACTAGCATAATCGAAAACTTGAGATAGCGCAGGCCTTTTAAACTTAACAATGGAATTCAGGCCGTCGTGGCCTGATTCTGGATGCATGTATCCAGAGGCGAACACTAGAGACGGGCTCGAAACCAAACCCTAGCTTCAAACGACCCAAGGCTTTGGAAAAGCTGAAATTCTAATCTGGACTTTCTGGCATATCTCTTATATATATAGTCCATATACAGAGAATACGGACCACACCAACGAAGAAAGAGATTCTCGCTGTGTTTGGTAAAGCTGCCCCCAGAGCATTCCTAGCAGTCCTCAGGAAAAGCGAGGGCTGCTGAGCTGCTTGTCACACATGATTACAGCCCTATCTGACTTCGAGATCAAGCCAGTCCTGCTGGGCTGGGAACCTCTCCCAGTTAATGAGGAAAAAGGGCATTTGAAAATCCAAGTTAGTTCCTGAAGGGATCTTCCCCAAACAGGGAAATAATAATAATTCAAGAAGAAGAAGAAAAAACAAATCCTTTCCCCCATTCTACAACACCTCTTCTGAGGGACTTTTCTGCCCTGCTGAGAAATGCAAGGATTTCTGGTGTTTTATATAGTTCCAGTACCCAATATACATAGGGATTTCTCAGGAGTAAAACTCCCAGTCTCTCAGCTTCTGGAAAGTGCTAGCATTCAGTGGGAATTAAGAGAAGAAGCAATTAGTTCTGGACTCATATTAAAACTTTCTGCTTATCTTTAGTTGGGGTTGGTTCTACTTTGAGCAGGGGGTTGGACTAGATGACCTCCTGAGGTCCCTTCCAACCCTGATATTCTATAATTCTATGATCTTTGTTCTAACTCGATGTTGTCTGATTTGTTAGACAGCAGCGAAACAACCTGTGGTCAAAAGCTTTCTTAAGTTTGATTGCCAAAAAGTCTGTTAGTTAACGTTATCAGAGGAAGTGGGCTTTATGAGAAGATAATCCCCTACTGAATACCTTGATGTTAAGCTAAGGTAATGTAACTTTGTAAAGGCCAGTTATGATCGGCAGAAGTAGAGCTACACGTTTAGCTAGGGCATCAAGCTAGGAAGGGAATGGAATTTATTTATACATAGTTGTGCAGTTTTATTCCCTTTTCATCCTTCTAGCTCTGGCCTTTGAGTCAGGTTGTGTTAGGAATAAAAGATGAATAGTCCCAGTATGTCAATCAGATGTCATGGTTCAGAAACAATCAAAAGTTGCTGATTCACGGGATGTTGTGCTGCTGATGTGTTGGCCTTTCATTTGGCTTCTGAAATTCCTGTTCTTTCCTCTGTAGTTTTTTCCTTTCTATTTGAAGTCAATCCCCACTTTAGCAGAGAGTATACTATTTAATTTCCTAACCCCTATAGGTGGTTTACATTTTTATGCTGTCCTCGAGAATTAAGCTATTCATAGAAAAACCTCACCCAGACTTCATCACAATAATTAAACACAAATCTCTAGCTTATCTGAAGAACTGTCATTGGAAAAACTTGTTCAAATGTATGCAATTTGCTACAGTTGAGAGAAATTGGTTAAAAAGATTTACAGGACTCCTTTGAAAACAATCAAACTGATTTTAAGTTTAAAAGAAAATTTTCCTCAAGGTTGAGACTTTGGACAGCTGGCCAAATTTCAGCCAACACTAAGATCTACATATGCTAGAACATTTAACAACTGTAGAGAAGGCTCTTCCCTTATTATCTATGTCTACAGTGCCACTTTTGCATGATTCTAGACTAACTGCTTTTAGTCTCAGAACTGGATTTAGTCTACAATGGAACAGGTCACAGATCAAAGTCTTTTACATCACGCTACATACACAGGGCCCTGAGTGGCATCTTTCAAGTGCCATACTGAGTGGCAGAAGGTCAGAAATTCCACTCAAGTTTAATGTAATTTGTGCCTCTTTCTTACTGTGATTGACTATCCCACATCACAGAGAGTTGTGAATTAATGTTCATAATGCACAAAATGTTGATTTGCTTTCAAATCTATTTCCACATTGGCAAGACCCCCCCTTGGATGCAGGGGATGGAGCACTATTCATGGGTGCCAGGAGAAGGCAAAGGCATGGACCCCAGGGACTACGCAACAAGAGAGCACCCATTCCCATGTGTGGTACAAATGCAAGTGTATCTGGGTTGACGTAACAGCATTGCAATAACGCGATATAAAGAAAACACACTATAAAAATGCAGATACGACATACTCTGCAAACCGACTGTTACCTAAGGAAATCTAATGAGAGTATTTCAAAGAGCCTCCACCCTTTCTTTCCCCATCACCCACAAAACAAACTTATCTTGCAAGTGTTCTCAGAACCCTGATCTGATTACACGAATGTTTTCCTCTTGTGCAAATATAAAAGCTTAAGATTTCCTATTTTTATTACTTCATTCCTGTCCTCCTTTCCAAAACAACAGCACATGGAAGCCAGAAATGTAGAATAACAGAACTCCCCTAGGATTTCTCCATGCCAGTAGGTCTGGCAGAGAAAGAACTAATTACCAACAGACATTTCTATTGGCCAAAAGACATGATTAAATGCATTTCTGGTGTATTACAATTGCACAGCTGTACTGAGGCCTCCTATATTGATATGCCTTTGCAATCACCTGACAAAGAGTTGTTATGAAACTTGCAGAAGGTTTTACTTTTATGCCAGGTTTTAAACACCACTAAGGTTGTGTGCATTCTACAACTAAAACTCTCCATTTACCATGCAAGAGCTGCTCCACTCAGACAACTGTATCTAGTAAAATATTTAGTTCTACCACAATGCCAGCTATAATAACGTAATTTTTATGACAATCTTACGAGCCAAAGACCACCACACACAGCCCCCCCAATGCTGCCATTTGATGGCTTCCAGTCACCTAAAAGATGCCTTGAATTGTGAAACAAACTCACAGCAGCCTCGTGATTGATAACAAAGCTTAATTTTAATAATCTTGCAAATGTTAGATTTTGTTTTCACGTCTGCAGTGCTTGGCTGAAGCCCCAAGGCACGTTCTCTAATAGCAGTAGGAGAATTTAAACTTCATTCTAGCCTCAATTTTCTATCCACTTTTCCCAAGCTTGTATCTATTTAGCAAGTTACTGAAGATGTCACTAAGCCGGGGGGAGAGAGAGATAAGCTAGAGAGTAGAGAGGGGGTCCAGGGTAACCTAGATAAATTGGAGGATTGGGCCAAAAGAAATCTGATGAGCTTCAGCAAGGACAAGTACAGAGTCCTGCACTTAGGATGGAAGAATCCCAGCCACTGCTACAGGCTGGGGACCAAGTGTCTAAGCAGCAGTTCTGCAGAAAGGGACCCGGGGATTACAGTGGACAAGAAGCTGGATATGAGTTAATAGTGTGCCCTTGTTGCCAAGAAGGCTAATGGCACATTGGGCTGCATTAGTAGAAGCACTGCCAGCAGATCGGGGGAAGTGATTATTCTCCTCTCTTCAGCACTGGTGAGGCCAGATTTGGAATAATGCATCCAGTTTTTGGCTCCCCACTATAAAAATTATGTTGAGAGTCCAGTAGACGCCAATGAAAATTATTAGGGGGTTGGGGCACATGAGCAATGAAGAGAGGCTGTGGGAACTGGGCTTATTTAGTCTGCATAGATAAGAGTGAGGGGGAATTTGATAGCAGCCTTCAAATACCTGACAAGGGGTTCCCAAAGAGGATGCACTAGGCTGTTCTCAGTGGTGGCAGATGACAGAACAAGGAGCAATGGTCTCAAGTTGCAGTGGTGGAGGTCTAGGTTGGATATTAGGAAAAACTATTTCACTAGGAGGGTGGTGAAGCACTGGAATGGGTTACTTAGGGAGGTGGTGGAATCTCCATCTGTAGAAGTTTTTAAGGCCTGGCTCGACAAAGCCCTGGCTGGGATGATTTAGTTAGGTTTGGTCCTGCTTTGAGCAGGGGGGTTGACTAGATACCTCCTGAAGTCTCTTCTAACCCATATCTTCTATGATTCTATGTCCAGCCTCAGACACAATACTAAATGCATGATTCCTATGCTTGGAAGGACTTCAATCTACATGGAGCAGCTGCTGTAATTCCCAGCAGGAGGGGAAGTGAAGCAGAATTTAAACTTTAAGAAAAGACTTCTAATGTGATAAATCTTTGTCCTGGTTTGGGTACTGTACCTTTAAAGCCCATGCCCCTGTTGCTTTACTATTGCAATGAGGACCACAAATATCCTTCTATAACAGGGATCAGCAATCTTTGGCACGCGATTTGCCAGGATAAGCCCCCTGGAGGGTCGGGCCAGTTTGTTTACCTGTGGCGTACATAGGTTTGGCCAATCACGGCTCCCACTGGCTGCGGTTCACCACTCTAGGCCCATGGGAGCTGAAGGAAGCAGTGGCCAACACATCTGTTGGCCTATGCCACTTCCCACAGCCCCCATTGGCCTGAAGCAGCGAACCGCAACCAGGGGGAGCCATGATCGGCCGAACCTGCAGACGCGGCAGGTAAACAAACCTGCCTGGTATGCCAGGGGTCTTACCCTGGTGGGCTGCGTGCCAAAGGTTGCCAATCCCTGTTCTACACATTTGCAAACAGAATTAGGTCTGAGAAATGGGAAAACAGCTCAGAATCCTCCAATTTCTTAAATAAATCCTTATCTGGTAGGTTTGCCAACATGCATTTATTGTAAACACAAATTAGAAAAGTGTCTTCTTCCCAGATGTAATTTTGACAGCCATATTGTCTCAGTCTCTTCTCCTTTTTCACTGAGGTTTCCGGCAGGTGAACACCACACGGACAAAAGGAAGTGAGATACCTCTTAGTAAATATTCAAGAATAAGCTTGAGGCTATTTGACTTAGTTTGGTTGATGCTCTACAAATCATAACTGTCAGGATACTTGTTTTGTGCCTCACCAGTGACAGGTTCTCTCATTAGGATCTTGGGTCTGTGATGGGAACAGGCCCGATACATTTACTACCCTCATGCTGGGCTGCTCTTATGGTAAAATAATGCTTTGTCTTGCCCTTCCAACATATAAAATGTGCTGATCTGAATCTGGGTTAGAGTCTCACACATTCAGGTGGAACCACTAATGGGTGACTGAGTGTATGCAAGTGCCTCCAAGTAGGCTGCACATGCTGTGTAAGGTCAAATTTCCTCCCTTTCTGGGGTCTGGCTTTACAGGGAAATCAAACCCCACACAGAAAACACACCAGAAACTAAAATCTTTCTCCTCCGCCACACCTGGTTGTTCCTAGGATTTCCTAGGACATCCCTGTCTCTCTCAATTTCCCTCTTACCAGAGGTCCACACGCTCCACTCTTATCCGTGTGGAGTTATCAAGCTGGTTTAAAGGGAGAACAATTTATTCAGTGGCTTAATGCAGGGATCAACCTCCTGCTATAGATTCTAAACAACACTGGACCCAGAATAGATCCTTGTGGAACCCCACTTTAGATCTCCCTCAACCCATCAGTCTTGACTGGATGCTTTGACATTTATGTAACGTTGTTACGACAGAGTGGGAATCGTGCAAAGAAATAAGTGGTTCTCTGAGCGGATATAAATGGTCCACCGACTTTAATGAAGCAATACTCTTTTACGCAAGCGGAGGATCAAGCTTTCTACTGGGTTTACTTTATAGATGGGTTTTCTATGACATCTTTCTTTGAAACCTGCACCTCTTAATGATTCCATGTCTTCAGTTTTTACTAAAACTCTGAATGTGTGATGATGTTTAAGGTGCGCACACAGATGGAACATGTATAACGATGCTACCATAGAATATGTACTTTCTGTATATTTGGGGAAACTAACAACAATCATATATTTACTGTCGATTACCAGAATTACATAAACATCTATGTTGGGATCAGTGTTACACGCAGTGAGAGCTAATATCAGTGAGTAACAAAGCTAATCATAGTGAATTTTGATGTGGTTTTTCATTTTTAAGATTTTTAACAAAGGTTACCGTGTGGGATCTTGGACTTGTCTCCTTCATCCAGTTTCATCCCCCATATATCGGATGCATATCAATCTCCTGTTGTTATTTTCTGCACTTCTTCTGTCTTTGGACTGACTGAATCTGAAAGGGCAGTAAATGTATAGGGCCTGTTCCCATCACAGACCCGAGATTCTAATGAGAGAATCTATCACTGTTGATGCACAAAAGAAAGAGATACAGCTGGATTTTCAGATTCCAGGTCAAGCGTGAAGGGCTTAGGAAAGCGTGAAGTTAGAAAAAAACAAAATTTTACTTGTAGCCTGAGCACATTTGATATGGAATCACTGAGACAATATATTTCAGGCAAGGTCTTTTTTTGCATGGCAAACACTTTACCCATTGTTACATACCTCTCTGGCGCTATTTAAATAGCAACCAATAATGAAACAAAGCAAATGATGTCGAGTCCTTTATGGATGACCCAACAATGAGCCATATTCCACCCTTAATTACATTACAATAATGCAAACTTACTGTCTTTATTAGGGTATAGATATGGGCAGAATTTAGCCCCTTGAATATCTAGATTTACCTTTCCTTTACACCCAGGTTTCTGGCACAGCAATTCTTACTAGGAATTTTCTCAGAGTAAATTCCTTGGCAAGGCCAAATACTCATTTCTTTTCTATGAAACATGCTGGAACAGTTCCAACTCATAAGCAGAGATGTGAACTTCATCAACATTCTGTAACCTTCAGCCTCCCACGCTATGTGCTGTGCCACCTCCTATGCTTTGCTTCCATACAGGAAGTATGGATCATGGCTATGCGATGCAAAATCACATAAAGGGTCTGGCTGATTAGAACCATAGCCAATATTGCCACACTATTTTGGAGGTAATCAGAGTCTCTCAGGTATGATGCTTTACAGAAGCTTCAGCCTAGGGACAGCAGCTTGTTCAATTCTGCCTCTCAGTTCCGACATGAGCCTTAAATTCTGCTCATCCTGCTAACAAAATACCAGTGCCAACTTTAATGCTGATGAGCATCACAGTTGAGTGACGAGTCTCTGCAGCAAGAGAAAGAAACCCAGTTTGAACACTGCTTCCAGCGTGTTGAACTGCAGGAAACTGAGCAAAAATGGACTCTGTTTGGGTTGCTACTGAACGCTAGTTATGAGGCTCTCGTGCAAGGATAATGTTCTGCTCTCTGAAAAATGTTTGTTAAAACGCCTCTCTCACTCAACAGATGTGCTCACTATTGCATTGCAAGGCATCCTACACCTGCTTACTTCAATGACAAACACACATTTGCACGGCTTGTTACTTCTGGTGGCACTGCACAGCCAGCACACGTAAGGAAAGCTGAATCCAGCTGACTTTCTCTTGGTGATGCACAAAGGGAAGTTGTATTAAGTTTCCAACAGTTACACCCGTGCAAAGCCCATTGCAGGCACAGATGTCACTGAGGGCATCATCTGAAGGAAGTGGGGTTACACAGTGTGACCTAATTTCATGTACTGAGCCTGTATTGCAGATAAGGTATAAGAAGGAAACAATCCAGCTTGACTCAGCTCTCACATTGGTTTTGCAGAGATGGCAGTTTTTACAAAGAACAAACATGTAGAATGAACTCATTTCTTATGGAAATCGTTAAGATGCAATAAATATGGAAACTCACATTGTAACAACACTGTAAATCTTACATCACACTGTGAAGTGGGTAAGTATTAGCCCACTTTTCAAACGAGATTAAGTGACTTACCCAGAATCTCACAGGATGTCTGTAGCAGAACCAGGACTAGAAATCAAGTCTCCTGACACCCAGCTCTATGGCTTAACCACAAACAAAGACCGACCATCCTTTGCGCAGCTGTAAAAACTTGTTAAAACACTCCCACTAATACTGAATGATTGATGCTTGATTTTCTTGTCATTCTGGCTTAGCACCATGCTAGCCCTTATCTGTATGGTGCTGTTGCAGAAAGTGTGCAACCTTCCCACATATGGTTTGGCACTAATCCTGGCTCACTTTGCATCCTTTTCGCAGGATAGGTCCAAAGAAATCTGAATAAAATTCCAAGGGAAAAAAAAAAAAACCAAACCAAAAGGGGAAGACAGACACTAAGCATGAGACTAGACACACTACACACCAACATCAGAGAACAATGAGACATAAAATGAAGGCAGGCTATAAGAAACAAAATAAAAATAAAAACAATCTATTCTAATATGCATCTGGAGGATTCATAAAGTACCCTCTGAACTGATACATATGTGCAAACATGCTAAGATCACCTGAGTATGATATTTTCTGAACTTGGGAACTGTGTTCTGTCCTTCTAGGGAAACTAATTTAAGAAGCCTTTTTCACTCTGATGAATATGAACTTACAATGTGTTCCAACAAATATAAACACATAGGGCTGGATAGGTTTTTATGCCCTTTAATTAATTTCTCTGTGCAATCATAAAGGCTATATGGTACCTTTGGGGATTCCTTCCAACACCCTGGCGACAGTGAGTGATAAACAAGATCTTAGCACTCGTACATCTAAGCAAAGGGTACATATTCTTCATCCTTTGTTCATTCTACTGCATTCTTCCCAACCCCAAAGTCATAGTAATTATTAGAGTGCATTTGACTACACCTAGTACACACATTCTCAGGAATCCTGTATTTGTAATGCTAGTTGGAGCATTCACATAACACTAGGTTCAAAATGCAAAAAGCATTCACATAACTCTAGTGAAGGCAGAGAAGCGTCTAATTCTTTTTCAAATAGAGTAACTTAGATATGTCTTACTAAAGTATTGAAGCATAAGCTTTCGTGGGCTAATACCCACTTCGTCGGATGCACGCAGTGTAAGTATCCAGAGGCAGGAATAATTAAGAGACAACCTGGTCCTTGCCTCTTATTTATTTCTGCCTCTGGATACTTACACTGCATGCATCCGACGAAGTGGGTATTAGCCCACGAAAGCTTATGCTTCAATACGTTAGTTAGTTTAAGGTGCCACTGGACTCTTTGTCACTTCTGCAATAACACGGCTACCTCTCTGATTTTAGAAATGTCTAACAGAGTCTTTCTGTCAGAGGCTCAGAGTGTACTCTAAGAGCAAAGTTTTTTATCCCCCCACTCCCTATTTGTCAGTTTTCTTGCCTCTGCTATGCAAAATATCCAATTAGGGAAAACCATGCAAGCAGCTCCTTAAATCTTCCCCTGCATGAACATCATCTGAGAGCATTTCCTTAAAAGCTAAGATATACAGGCATTTTACTTCCTACCTTGTTTCCTTCATTTTCATATACAATCAGGGCTTCCATGTAAAACTATCAGACTGTCATAACTAGCACAGGGCATTCAAATACCATCAAGATGAATGTGATAGATAAGATAGGAACAAAGGCCCAGCTGTTCAAAGAACCTAAACACTGTTGAAGATCTGGCTCAAAATAACAAGACGACATCTGGCACCACTACTATTCAACCTGTATAGCAAGTATTTACGTTGTCCACACAGCTGTTGCATCTTTATTCTAAAGGAAACAGCTCAAGGATGCCATTGAAATAGCATAGATCTTAAAGATTTGTCCCTCAGCATCAGGGAACACAGTTTTCCAGTCCAGATGCAGTTAACTCAGTGAATTGTAAACCCAATCAATCTATCTGAATAAACATTAGGCTATTCCAATTTCCCTGACCTCTGCATGTGGAAGATGAAGCCTTAAGTCATTTCCAGATGGTTTAGTTCAGAGACCTCTACAATGCACAAAACACCCAAACTAAGTTTGGTACAGTACTTGGATGTAAGAACAGTTGTATGTGTCTCTGCTGCTGAACAAGTGCACTTACATTGAGTGCTACTTTCCTCCTATGAGAGAAAAGGTTTACTAGACTCCAGCTAAGTAGTGCTGGACAACCCAGATGTCTGTCCACAATAATCCTTAGATCTGTATGGTCTTCTAATGGGTTATGAGCAAATAATCTGAAACTTGCCCTATTTTTGCTTCAGGTGGGCCATTTCCATCATCCATCACTTAATCATCCATAAAATACAAATATGTGTAATAGGTCTTTATTTGTAAAGCACCTGCTCAAAAAGTTGAATCAGGAGTTAACTCAGTGTGTGTCAAAGTCTCTGCAGGGAATCCAAACTTGCCTGTTTTCCCCCAGGAAAACCACACTGACAGGCCTGCACAGTCAGCACACTGAGCCATGTTAGAGACATCATTAAGCACATCAAGACCTGGAATCTATTAGGCGTGTGCCCCATTTATCAAATTGGTTCTCAAGTCTCAAACTATGGTGGGGATTTTAAGCTTCCAACTGAGCATGGCTGTTTCCTGCCTAACAAACGTCTTTAACCAATATCATTGTTGGTCCAATCCTGCTCTGCTGGAAGTCGATGGTAAATTTCCAGTGACTTCAACAGGAGCAGGAGTAGGACCTGAAAGGGAAACATTTACACCTTGGAACCCTTTGCAAGTCATTTCACCAGAAAATGCATTTTCATTGTAGTCTTGTCTCCTAAGCTCACCAAGACTTCAAGAAGGATCTGCTCAGTGAGACAGAAATGAGAAGTAACCCATCTTAGGTTACAATAATTTCAAAGTGCTGCAAATGGCTTCAACTTAACTGTGTCCCTCTCACACAGTGGAAGTCTGGCCCTGAAACAACATGGTCAGAGGTTTATTTCCACTGTAAGCTCTTTTGGGCTTAACTGTCTCAAAGAGGTTATGCTCATTTCTTTTGTATTTGTACAGGGACCTGGCTGTGGCCTTTAACAGTACCACCATACAAAGTTTAAAACAATTTTAATGACAAGAGAAAGCATGGGGAGCACAGAGTTGAACTCAAAGTGGAAATGCAATGGTATGTTTGCCTTCACTTAAGTCATCCCAAGAGGAAACCCGTCATGCTGATAGTAGCAGGAGCTACTATCTCTAACTACTCAGGTTCAATGGCAAGATGATTAAAGTAGCCCTTGGTTACCTATATTTTGCCAAGTAAATATTGTCCCATGTACCTTTATCATTAGTATTTTGTTATAGATACTCTTGGTATACTAATGGGACACAAAACGATGTGATGACAACAGCTGTCATCCCTTCTTACCAGTGGCAGGAAACAGTTAGCACTACGGATATAAAGGCACCTTCTTCGATGCCATTCGGCTATATTTTGACCAGCTTGGTAAGTAAAGTTTTTACTATATATCAAAGATTAAAAATAAAGCCAAAGTAACACATAGGGAAATACTTGGCTAAAACCAAGTCGTAAAGCTGCTGTAAAAAGAAATAGTTCTGGTTAGTAGTTCATAAAGGCTATATGGTACCTTTGGGGATTCCTTCCAACACCCTGGCGACAGTGAGTGATTCCAAAAAGTAATTCCTGCAAATAAGCCGTGTATTCTGTAAAAGCCTGCAATCTTTCACAAGCCTTTTTGACGCAATAATGATACTTTAAATTGGTTATTTGGCAGTGATGTGTCACAACCTGTTTTTCCTTATTCAGGATCCCCTACGTCCTCTTATTCCTCTGTGTAGTGTCAGACTGAAAGCAGGCTCATTGTTGGTCTTCGGCGCAAGAGTTACACCCTCTCCTGGAAGCTGCCATGGCAACCATACTTTTGCTGGGGCACTGCCAGCTTCAGGATACTATCTTTTTTCATAATGAGACGTCTGATCTTTTCAGAATGGAGATGTCTCTCATCAGCCTTATAATCCTTTTGGCTAAGAATCTCCCTAATTTTTGTGCGGTATTGATCCCAAATGCTGCAGCTTACACTGTGGTGTCCTGCGCAATTATACTTTACCAAGGAGGAACTGCTAGTTTTCTGAATAAAAACAAATCAAATCCATGCTGATTTTTACTATGGCTACAATAGCATCTTGCTGATCTGACTGAAGCATCCAACCATTTCCATGTGTTATTATTAAACTTTTCATTTCCTCATTTTTATACAAACAAAAACCATCTTTTAAAAACATGCAGTGTTTTCAACGTTCACTGACAAGACCAGCTGAGCTAAAAGGCAGCGAAACTTTTAAAGTGATCTCAACCTTTATCACTATACAGCAAAACCCACAGAAGTAATCAAAGAACATATCTATGAAAAACTACTTGACAAGAAAAGTTCGTAGCTCCCACACTACTTCAGTACATAGTACCAAATAGAAACGACATAAACCCCATTTAAACTCCATTCAGCATGTAGACATAAAACTGTATTAGCTATTTTCTCTTTTTCTAAAAAGCAGAATGACACTGAGCCCATAAATAAATCTCTCTGATGCATGAGGACATGAAAAGTATTTGAATCCATCTTCACGGTCTCTTGTGATTCCTAAAACCTTCAGCCACATTACAGTCACACAATCTCTCCTCCCTCCTCCCCAGCACAATATTCCCATTTCTCATCTAGTTTTACATCTAGTTTTCACAAGGAGACATGTACCTTCTGATAAGGCTTTAGTCTAGTTTCCAGTCTCCCTCAGCCTGGTGAGCGGTGCACTCCACCTCTCTTCAGATTCAGAGCACTATGAGAAATGCCTTGCAGACACCAAACAGTCCCCAGCTCATGCTCGCACTGAGCCAGCTTTCAGAGCTTCCGATTGGATAAGTGTGTTTCTAACTAAAACACAGCCACCGCCCCTTCACCTCCACTGCTCTTCTATCACTATCCAGCAGACACACCAAAAAGGAGAAGGAACAGATTCTTCTGCCTGCCCATTAGACACGTGCTAGCAGTCGCTGGGGCAGTCCATTGTGAGAAAAAGGAAAGGGGGAAGGATATATTACTACTTATTCATGCCATGAGTGCAGGGGACTGGACTAGATGACCTCTCGAGGCACCGTCCAGTCCTATGATTCTACATGCCCCAGGGAAGACAGTCCCATTCCTTGGTGTTAAAGTGTAATAATATGATGGTAGAACAACTCACCTTCAGAGAGGTGTGTTGGTTTAGACTGAAATCAGAGGGGGGGGGGGGTTATTTAACAATCCTTCCAGGGCTTCTGCAGAGTTTAAAAGGTTTGTGAACTCAACAGCACAGATAAAGTGCACTTCTCTAAGGTCGCACTGGTTTGAGATCATTTAGAAAATGTCCAGAAAGCCACTTTATTCCTAATGTCTTTAATAAAAAAATTGGCTGCTGCATAGACTTTCATTTTAACTTCATTGGGACAGTAGGAGCCACTCTTGTGTGTTACTTTACCCTTAACAGGGTCAGTTATTTTACACTGGGATCCTACTCCAGTTGCTGAGCCAAATTCTAACGGAAGCAAGAAGAGTGAGGAAGAGCCCTGCTCAGTTCGGCACATATCCATGTGTACTTGTATTTAGAGCCATTGGGAATTTTTCAACAAACTGGTTTTTTTCATTGAAAAAATGCTGGATTTGACCAAACCAAAACCTTGTGGAAATGTATTGCTTTCGACAAAGGAAGTCGAAAGGGATACATTGTCAGGAGGGTTTTGGAGCAACAGATGGCGCTAGGCCCCAGAATTATCGGAAGCTTAGGGCCCTCACCTCAGATGTGGTAGAACCAGGTTCAAGTCCCTGAATCAAGCAGATGGAGAGACCATTGATTAGTCCATAATCAAACAACCCATGGTCCATTCTACCCACCCCCATGACTGAGATGGCCAAATTAGAACAGACAATGACTGTTGTGTGCCTCTGTTGCTGAAGGTTTCCCAGCAGCCTGTGTTACTTATTTAGTATGCTCACAAAGCCCAATTTACTATAATAGTTATCAACCAAATTGCAGACAAGGTAAACCACAGAATTAACACAACATGCTATCTTCCATCACTCATTCACACTTCTCTTTGTTGCTTCTTTTCTCGGGTTTATATGGTCATTCAGACAACAAGCAACCTGGATCAGGGACTGTGTCTTTTCACACGCCTGAAAAGCACCCATCATATTTTTGGTGCTATGGAAATTAAATACTAGTAGAGTCACAAGTTTCATTTCTTTTCATAAACCCAGAATACCTTAAGAAAACATCAGAAGCAACACTTTAAAACTCCTCATATTCCCAATCTTTCCTTTGCAGCAACAAAATGCTTTATATACAAAAGCTATTTTTTTTCACTATAAAGCAAGTCAAGGCTTGACTTGTCTTATTACTACAATTACATGGACAGCCCAGAAAGAGATGCGCTTTGTGATATCAAATGGATGACTGCCATGAAAACAGCTCATCCAAATAGCACATGCAAGAGAAAGAAAAACAGTGCATGACTGCTTTTGAAAAAGTTTCTGAATAGCATTCTCCACTGTTTTAACAGGATCCACCTACATCAAGAACCCAAGCACTTATTTGTATTCAGTAGGAAACGCCCATCTAGTATAGAACTTAGACACTTAGGGAAAAATTTGAAAAAGTGCTTGAGTGACTTAGGAGCCTCCCATTTTCAAAAGTGACTTAGGCACTTAAGTCTTGTTAAAAGTCAATGCACTTAAATAGGTAGATTACTTTACACATGAGAGTAGTCCCATTTAAATGTTGGCAGACTCATAGCCTTAGACCAGGGGTGGGGAACCTTTTTTCTGCCAAGGGCCATTTGGACATTTATAATGTAATTCGCGGGCCGGTCCCCTCCCCTAGGAAGCCCAGGCTGGCAATGGGAGCTGAGACCCCAGCTGGCAAGGGGCCAGCGGGGGAAACCCCAAAGCAGTGGCAGGCGCAGTGCTTAGCCCTGCACTGCTTTGGGGTTTCCCCCGCTGGCCCCTTGCCAGCCGGGGTCCGGCTGCCTGCCCCAGTCAGCTCCCGCTATCAGCCTGGGTGTAGGGGGTGGATCTTCCTTTACCCCCGCCCAGCCTCCCCCCATCTAACCGCCTTTCCTCCCCCACCCCTGCCTGGCCCGGCCCATCCCACCGCGAACCTAACCTCCTCCCCACTCCCACTCCCAACCCAGCCTCCTGCCCCCCATGCCTGACCCACCCAGCCCAGCCTCCCCCCCCCAAACCTCCTTCCCTCCTGCATCCACGCCTTGCCCACCCCATCTAGCCTAGTCTCCTGCCCCCCTCCCCGCCCGCCCAGCCTGGCCTCCCCCCTCACCGCCCCCTTGGCTGCCCCCCAGCTCAGCCTCCCCCCACACCCCCTTCACCGTCAGCTCCCCGTGGCTCCTCCTTACCCCGCCCGGCTAATGGTGGCTGCGCGGCGCCAGCGGCTCCCCCAGGTGCTTCCCGGCCCCTTCGCCGAGCGCGGAGCTGCCCCCGCCTGGCGGCCTGCTCGTGTCCCGCCAAGCGGGGACGGCTCCGCGCTCGGCGAAGGGGCCGGGAAGCGCCTGGGGGAGGCGACCCCGCACGTCCCTGGCCGGCGGCTCCCCCAGGCGCTTCCCGGCCTCTTCGCCGAGCGCGGAGCTGCCCAGGGCCGCCAGGCGGGGGTGGCTCCGCGTTCGGCGAAGGGGCCGGGAAGCGCCTGGGGGAGCCGCCCCCGCCTGGCGACCCGCGTGCATCCCTGGCTGGCGGCTCCCCGAGGCGCTTCCCGGCCTCTTCGCCGAGCGCAGAGCCGCCCCTGGCGGGGGAGGCTCCATGCTCGGCGAAGGGGCCGGGAACCGCCTCGGGGAGCCGCCGGCCAGGGACGCGCACGGGCCGGACGAATGCTTTGGCGGGCCATATAAGGCCCGCGGGCCGGAGGTTCCCCACCCCTACCTTAGACAATACTTCTTCTAACAGGTGTTATTCCTCAACAACACTTCATATAAATACCAAGTATATTATTAGTATTATTTATTTGTTAACTGAAGCAAACAATGGTCTTCAGAGGATCCTGTTTGAAACTCAGGTAAGAGTGAAGGTCTCCAGTCATTCTCTCAGTCTACTACCTTACTGACAGCAACCAGTTTTAAAAAATTAAAACTGATTTCAACAGATTAGGAAGGAGGTCCAGCATACTGGTTTGATTTTCATGGGGTATACAGGATTTTGATATTCATTGCATACCAGGAGCTGCAGCTGCCCTCTGCTGTATTGCTGCTAGTTATGCTACTCATTTATTAGCACTGGATCTTAGGGCATGGCTACACTTGCAAACGTAGAGTGCTTTGAGTTAAACCAGCCTTCGTAGAGCGCAGTAGAGAAAGGGTTGCAGTCTTTCCACTAACTAACTCTGCAAAGTAAAATCAAGCACATTTTCGAGTAATGTTAAATATTAAGAGATGCTGAAGCGAAAGATGAACCCAAGCCATGTACTTCAGATCAAGACCTGAATCCTAATCTAAACCAGTTCTTTCTTTACACAGAATCCAGTTTCCTAAATGGTTCCATGGAGTCAGGAATCAATTTTGCCTCTCATAGCTAAACAGTAGCATGTCTTGCACTATAGAAGGTCCTCTGAATTTTTGGCAGAATTCCACCACCCAGCATCTCTACAATTACATCACAATTCTAAGGGCTCCCAATCATTGCCAATGAGAGACTAAGATCAGTTTTAGCAGCAAGGGGCTGTCTCTAACAAGAGTCACCCAGATCTGATTGAGGAGCATGCTAAGGACATACTCCCCTTCATATAGTCAGTGAGTCAAGAGAAGGGATAGTTTGGGTGGAAATCCGGGCTTCTGTTGTGGCTTCTCATACCTACACTATTTAACTTCTTCTCAAGAATATTCCTCCATTTCATGTTCTCAAGATCATGCATAGGTCCTTATCTCCATTTCCCCTCTTCCAAAAAACAGAAAACTAGTGTCCCTACCCCTCTTCCCAGCTGTCAACTCGAGAGCATTTATTATCCCATGTGCGTCTCCTTTCAGTACTTTTTCTAATCCTCACCCCAGCTACCCAGAATGCTCCAGAGGTAGACTCACCACCGATTTTGTGCAGTACCATACAAAAAATGATCTCACTGACACCTCCACAGAAACTAGGGCAATCGGTTCTCACCTACACATTTTTTTCCCTGGTGGCTGGAATTTTACCAGAGGACTTAGCAACAGGCTAACTCTGCTCCCATTGAAGTCAATGGCAAAAATGTCACAGAACAAATTATTTGTGTACTCTGCAGTCTGGGGGGTAAACCCACCTATTAAGCAATAGATTATATATTACTTACCTCTAGGACCTTTCCAGTGATGAACTGGTGGCATGCTTCACATTTGACCCCAAAGAGCACCTGGTAGTCCTTTTCACAATAAGGGGCACCATCCCTGAAACGAAATATCCAGATGGTACAATTTACAATGCAGCTTGTATTCTTCCCTTGTCCCTAGTGCAAATTCCCATTGACAGCAATGTGTGAATGGGGCAGAAACCAAGCTAGATATTTTGCAGCTCAAATGAAATGCTCAAGTGAGCACCGTTTAGGATCAGCATTTAAATTGCCATTGAGAATAAAGAAGAGACGTTGGAGCACAAATGTGCACATTGTGGGCCAGATCCTCTGCTGGCGTCAATGGGTGTAACATCAACTGAGCTACGCCCCTTTCCACAAGATGAGGACCGGACCCTTTGTCGACATTGTATCGTACTCATGCGTGAGCCAACTGCACCTCTATCCATTTCAGTAAATAAATCCTCGGTAATCTTAACAGTGTATAAACACAGACACATCTGCGCATCAGTGGCATCATGAACGTTCAAAAGGGAGGTGGGCAGTGCTCTCTTTGTATGACTGAGGAATGAATTAGAAGCACCATAGCCAGTTTAATGAATATGTTCACTACCAGGCACCATCTTAGAAGTTCCTTTGTTTAATTAGTCATAGATGCCAGCCTGTTTATATTTGTGCCCACTAAAATGAGTGATGAAAGGTTTGCATCTGTCACATACTCTAGTGTCCCCCCACTACACGTTTGAAAGGGGTTGGGCTAGACTCCTTCCAACTTGCAGCTAAAGCACCCTCTCTGATTTTTCTCCCTTGCCTTAGTATGCTTCCAACTTTCTTCTTCATTAGTTCCTAATCTGGGGAAGGTAAACACAGTGTCAGGTCAATCACATCAATGTGTCTGGTCTCTGTTCCAGCAAAGTGAGAGATGTGCAGTGTCTTCATTGCTTCTCAAGTTCACAACTTGAAAATCACTGGACAAAATGGTGGAAAAGCTGTGCCTTGGAAACACAATGGGGGTGTTCACACACCCCTCTCTTTGACCAGAAGAAGACATGCAACCCTCCTGCTCATAGTATTTATTTTGCCAACTACTGTTTTTCTTTATTTGCTCCAGCCAGCTTACAGGGAAAAAAAATCTGATATTCTGCTCCTACTCTGAGTGAGCATTTCACTGCATATGGTGATGGGCAACAGGACACAGAAATTTTTTTACTGAGGGGTCTAGAATTTAAAAAATAGCTGTTCAATGACTAAATTTGTCCATTTTTAATAAAGTGAGAAAAGCTTCATATGTTCCAAGCTCATTGTCTCCTTGTTTTATTATTGAGATTCTTAAAATTTTGGAGGTGGGGATCTATAGTCTACCCGCAACCCCACGTCCTCCATTGTCTACCCCATGAATGATCAGTATGTGCTGAAAGAGCAGGTTTTCAGAAGTGTGATTTGCTCAGCAGATTGGAAAAGAAGAATTGGGCTGATTTTGGAAAGTAAGGATGGATTTCATGCCAGGCAACAGAAAAGACGTAGGAGGCTGCTTACTTGCTGATGTATTCCCCAGTCAGGACCTTGCCACAGGCCTTGCACTTAAAGCATCCCAGGTGCCACTGCTTATCCAGTGCTAGGAGCGCTTGGCCATTTTTTATCTCTCTTCCACAGCCAGCACAATCTGCAAATAAACAAATATGTACATTCACTGTCAGGGAGTTGGCTTTATTAATCTTCATTAATCTACCTAACGAACCCCACTCCTAAGTTAGCTAGAAGGGGTCATAACAAAGCAATGCAAAACACTTACATTCCCATACGGGTCAGCACGCTCCCCCACAAGGTCCCCCAGCTCAGGGAACAAGGAACCACAGATGTATTCTCCTCCATAACACGCGTACCTTAGAATAGTACAGAAGGCACTGCCATACCTTCATTGATGATGATTTGCAGCCGGCTCAGCCAGCCCTGCAGATTTTACTAGGAATTAACAAAATATGCTTTCACTCACAAGAATGTCTTCAAGAAGAGCCAACGTTTGTTTTTACTATCACCAAAGTCTTTATTGCTTAAAGAAAGCTATATACGGTTGGCATGGGCTGGCTATATACCTTCTCCCCTCCAGATGGCAGCAAAGCACTGAACGTTAAATGGGTTCTTGGGTAAGCAGCAAACTTTCAAAGATTCAGGAGCAGTAAAAGACAAATTTTTACAGCTAGATAACATAACAAAGGCTTTGGCAATAATTGCAGTATAATAGGGCACATTCTCACCTGTACATAAGAAAAGGAACAACTCCCCTAGGCATTCCTTGTGCACAAAAAAGAACATTTACATGAGAACTGGAGTCAACACTGAACACTGATATATTCAAGAATAACAGCCGTGTTAGTCTGTATCGGTAAAGAAAGCGAGGAATACTTGTAGCACCTTAGAAACTAACCAGTTTATTTCAGCATAAGCTTTTGTGAAGTGGGCTATAGTCCACGAAAGCTTATGCTGAAATAAACTGGTTAGTCTCTAAGGTGCTACAAGTATTCCTCACTTTCTTTACTGATATATTGAGATCCTTTGATGGCAGGAATCAAGTAAAGAGAGCCCCAGGCAACGGCACAGAATGCCCTCTATCTCTGAGATGCCATGGTGTTTCATATCACATTGTAGATCTCTGGCTCAAGGCGGCCTTTCCACTCAAATCCAAAATAGTCAAAGCTTTTCCTATAAGGGGCACCCCAATGGGCACGGAGATTTAGAGAAAATGGTAATTCTGGAGCATATGAGTAAGAATGAGAGAGAAACCTGATGAACGCAGGGAAGGAAAGAGGCTGGAAACTGTATTGGACGGTGCTGGGATCTAACTTGACACCTTCACACCCTGAGCTGAATATCACAACTCCCAGCACATCAAGCAGTTCAACACGAGTGTCTTTCACAGAATGAGAACAGTTCAGCCCAATCACTACAGCTGAAAGAATCTCCACCCAATCAGTTAAACACTTGATCTCTAGGCATCTCAAAAAGGTCATTGATCTGCAGTGTGAAAACTCAGTAAATAGAGGATGCCTGAGAAATCCCCACCAACTCTCACAGTGGTTGTTTTACCCCCCTACAAATCCAGGCCTGCAATGAGGTTACTCCAGATTTATGCTGGCAAAAGTGAGAGGAGAAATCAGGCCCCACGTCACTGAAACGGACTATTCACTTTCAAAGCAAAGGAAAACACCAAACAGATGCTGTTACCATCCAGAAAGTGAGTGAGAGAGGGGAGGGCAGGGGAGTTTGCGACCAGTATAAGAATCTTACATGGTAACAGGCATGTCTCAGCCTCCTGACATCCTGTTGCAAAGACATGCAACATCAAGATGACTTTGCCCCACAGGACAAAGTGTAAGGAGTGGAACCAGAAGACGACACTACTGGAATGACAAACTGATGGCCAGTAATTGTTCCCTCCAATGCCATTTATCATGCCACCCCATAAACCTTAATCAGCTTCCTCGAGCTTTAATGTACCAGTGCCACTCACCTGTCACCTCTTATTTTTAACCACCAGTTCAGCAATAGCTTTTTCATCCTTCCAGAGACTGGATAAGGCAAAACTCTCAGATTGTTCAGTTCCTATCCTAGCACTGCACTGGACTTGCAGTAAGTTTTAATTAATTAATTATTATTGTAATTATAATAATAAAAGAAGACAATCCATTCTGCCCAATTAAGCAAAATGCTGAGATGTTCTGATCGCAATGAAGATAATGGGCACTACAGGTGCTTCGCAGTGCTCAGGATCAGGCCCCTTCAGATTATGGAAATATTTGAAATATTACTTGGATCCGACTTGTCCTCGTTGCACGGCGTCTTGATTCCACCATGAACGCAAATCGATACCGCTCCACCTTTACCTATCTTGCGCAAGTCGATGCCATCTCTGCCCAAATATCTTGACCATAGGATCCTCCCAACGTCGTCGAGGGCGACCACATTGACGCGATTGTCCTCGCGGAATCCATTCTGTTAACCGTACGGTCCATCTGTTGTCCTGGAGTCGCGCTACGTGACCAGCCCACCTGCGCTTATTTTCGTAGATTGACTGAATCACATCCTTAACTCCACTTCGTTGTCGAATGACTACGTTTGGAATGTGATCTCGAAGGGAAATTCCACACATTCTGCGTTCCATGGCTCTTTGCGTGACTGCTAATTTGTCTTCGTCGGCCTGAGTAGTACTCCAGCACTCCGAACCGTATGTCATTGCTGGAAGAACTATAGAGTCAAACAATTATTTACGCAATCGCATGGGAATCTTCGAGTCCAACAGCGAGGTTTTAATTCGATTAAAACTACCCCACGCTGCCTTTCTCTGTCTTGCGCACTCTCCATCGAATTTGTTGGTCTTCGCTAGAAGATGTCCAAGGTACACATAGGCATCTACTTCTTCCAGCGCTTCACCGTTCAAGAGTATCCGTCCCTCTGTGCAGTGATCGTTTCGCATCCACCGTGTCTTCGATGCATTCATTTCCAGCCACACTTTGCATGAGCGCTCTTTCAGTTGTTGAACCTTTATTTGCAGCTCAGCGGTGTCACTGGCGAAGATAACACAATCATCTGCGACCAGAAGGTGTGTAAGGTGTTCTCCATCCACATTTATGCCTCCATTCCAGTCAAGTTTATTGAAGAGCGACTCCAATACAGCTGTAAAAAGTTTTGGCGATATGGTGTCGCCTTGGCGCACTCCTCTTCTGATCTGGACGTGACATAGCTCATTGAACAACTGAATTTCTGTAGCACAGTCACTATTAAGTTCGCGTATCAGATCAATGTAAGCCGGGTTTATTGCATGATCATGCAATGCGTTAACAACGGCTGCAAACTCGACAGAGTCAAATGCCTTTTTGTAATCCACAAATGCAACACACAGCGGGATTCGATATTCCCTACATTTTTCCATCAGCTGTTTCACATTGTGCATTTGGTCAATAGTCGAGAAGCCCGTTCTGAACCCAGCTCGTTCTTTACTTGTTAGCAGCTCTAGATCTTTCTTTATCCGATTGAGAATGATGCGAGTGAAGACTTTGTAGACTTGTGAGAGAAGGGTAATCGGTCTGTAGTTGGAAAGGTCTTCCGGGTCTCTATTTGAAAGATAGTGTTCTTTTATACTGACAACAACAAATACATTTCATATTTATCTGGGACTTTCCCTCTGCAGATCCCAAACTGCTTCACAAAGGTGAGTGAGCATCATTAGCTCCATTCATCTGATGCCACAGAGCTGTTGAGTGACTTGGCTAAGGTCACAGTGAGCTAATAGCCTGTGCTGACCTACTAGACTATAGTTGCCCTGTTAACAGAAACGTTTATCTGTTACGTTCACATGGAACAGCTGGTCATACATATAGAAAGCTGGCAATTCTCACTCAGATAGTACTTGAATAGAAAGGCGATTAATACAGACTAGGTTAAGGGCAGGAAACTGTTCACGAAAGTTCTACAATCAAAGGTCACTCACTCATTAGTGCCTGTGTAACATATGCTAAGGACTTCGGGTGAAATACAGAACACACAGGGGCTCAGCAGCCACACAGAGGCATGTCTGGCTACAGCTGGCCCAAAATAGCCCAGCATGTAATGGGGCTACAGTGGCATTGAGGCTGCAGGGTCCATGATTATATGGATTCAGTGGCACCAACACCCGGTAGTGGCCGTGGAAAGGTTACACTGCAGCCCCACTAGGTACCTGCTACTCGAGGAGTTGTAATTCCATTCCCCATAACCCCCTCTTAGCGCCCCACAAAAGGCCAATAACTCAGGCTTTGGGCAGGAGTGGTCAGTGTTACCCTCTCTCTGCACCACACAAGCTAAAGACATCCCTTCGTTCTCAGCAGGGCTTGCCAGATGTTTGCATCTTCTGCACAGTGGTGTAAAATGCAGGGCTTTCCAAAAGCTCCCATATACTGCACCCCCAAAGGAAGGGTCATATTCCAACACACCTCGTCTCTTTCATGCACTCTGACTAGGCCAGCTCAGTTTAAAGATACGTCCCTACATATTTACTCTCCAGAACATTTATAGTCCATAACAGTGTCCAGAGAGATAAAGCAAGTACGAGAAACAAAGGGCTGCTGAAACATAACATGAATGTCTGTCTGAATGAGGGTGGGGGAGAGAAGAGGGACACGACAACGAAGAATTACATTTTAAAGTGACACATGGTTAAGATCTTCATCCCCCAAGCACCGTGTACAGCCTCATTAGAGAACTCTATGAAGCTGTACATTGGGATAATGACAGATGAGCTGCCATCCACGATGCTCCGCTTGTGAAGATCTGGACAGAAAATACATTTGCCTTTGCAGCTTCTGCATCACTCCCCACGTCTGACAAAGAGCGAGGTATCCTGCACAGCAACTCATTTGTCACTGTCTAAATTAAGCAGCGGGGTTTTCCTCTTTCTCCCCCTTGACCAATGGCAGAGTAGCTTTCCCACGGCTTGATCACATCACATGCAGCACTCCAGCGGGATAGGCTCTGGGCTGATACTGCTGCATTAACCCTGAGCATGCTGCGCACAAGCTGCACCCAAGGCTATTTGGATCGTCTTCCCAGAAATCTGCCAGTGAGTATACCCAGATCCTCCTGTACACCTCACAAATTCACTACACAAAGAGGTCACCCAACTCTGCTCTGGCTTCTGCCACCATACTAACTGGCAGAGGCCAAGGGGGGGGGAGGGGGAGGGGAAGCACACCTGACTGTACTACCCAGCTCGTCTCCAGTGAATCTGCACCGAGAGATTAGCAATGCTGGCCATGAAGAGACACCTGTAGGTCACCCAGAAGAGGCACTCATCCTCCCAAGTGGTCCCTGGCAGCAGGCATCGAGCCACAGTTTGAAGCCACAGCTCCTACTGGGGGAGATCCCAAGGGAATCCATGTCCCCAGGCAGATGCCAAGGCATCAGTTGGTAGAGAGACATGGAACTGACAACTCCCCCCCCCCCCCCAACCAGCATGGAGGAACACAAATCAGTGTGTGCATTTTTCCTTTTAAAAAAAAAAATAAATAAAGGAAGCAAATAGTCTTCATTGGAATCTTCCCTCACTGTTTACATTTACATGTGCTTAAAGATCATGTTGAATCAGGGCTAAGGTGAGTAGCAGTTAATGGCAGCACAGAAATCGTATTGCAAAGCTGACTATTTTCACATGGCTCTGATACACCCAGGTAAGGTCCTGATGCCCCCAACAGGGCTTTTGGGGCACTTGCAGGTTGGTCACTTTTTCTTTTTATTCCTGAAAGATGGCAAAGCACCGTGATGGGAATCTTCCAGGTAAACAATTAACCACAGAATAAGGCAATCCTAACAACTGCTTCTGGTTTTAAAAATGCAAGCATTTCATTAGGACTGTGTAAGTGTTATTGAACTCACATGGAACACCATTGCGAAAGGTTGAAAATGTGACTAACCTATATCCATTTGCAAAGTACCAGTTATTATTCAGCTGTATGGTATTGACTTTTGGGCACTACCAGAATAATAAAACAGTTTGTTTATTTTTAAGAGAGGCTGAGCTGCAAAAGTTCAGATCAGGATATGGATCTGAACCTTCCCACCAAAAATCAGGATTTTTTTGATGTAGGATTTTGATTTGGGTCCAAGTTTAGTGTTTAAGGCATTGATCTTGCAATCAGATCTGCCCACCCATGTCAGAGCAAAAGGTGCCAGTTCCTTTTTCACTGAAAGCAACACAAATCCATGTCAGCAGCCCTGCATTCCTGAGGAATCTTACAATAAAAAGCAGTGTTTGCACAATGGAGGGAGCTAAATTTACTGAGGGAAACTGGGCTCAGCTTCAAAGAGAATTGAGAATGGTAAGTGGGGGGGGGGGGAGAAGGCAATTAAAAATTATGAAAAAGACCTTGAAAAGGTCCTTTTAATAGATTAAATATGGAAACAAATGACAAATGATGCAGCCTGGTAGCACTGGCTTTTAACACACAAATCTATGTGAACTTCATGATCACCTGTGTTGTTAATAAACTGGTTAATATCTCTGTAAAATGTAAAAGGGATTTAACTGAGTTAAAGATCACGATGTCTGAACAATTTTGACCTATCAATATAACTTAAAAGTATCTCCTTAAATTACTTTAGCCAACAGCGGTAACACAAACTCTTTTTTTCCAGTTTGTTTACTTGGTTTATTTGACAGCACTTAGCAAATAGTTATTTTCACCATTTCCTCAATGTGTTGGGTTAGTTTTCCCTGATTGTGCGGGTTTTTTGCATAGTTACCATAGGGAAAGGAAAAAACATAAAAAGTAATAGGGAAATATGACTGTAAAGCCACCAAATTGGGATGAGATCTCATGGGCAAGTGTAATAGTCTAAAGGAACTTCATGTAACTGATTAGATTTCAAAGGGACAGATTTCCTTTAAATTCTATTGAGTATTTTAATTGGTGTGCAAACACATGTATACAAACACACGCCACTGGATTGTAGGAGTTTTTCCTCTAAACACGCCAGTTGGGAAGGTTAAGAAAAAAGCAACGGTGCTTTGAGGCCTGACTGTATTTGATAAAAAGAAGTCTATTCCAGTACACCACACCAGACATCTATATATATAAAAGTCAAGTGGTGTATGTATGTGTGTATGTATGTATGTATGTACGTATGACTGCGAACTCCTCCCGCACCGTTTGAGCCAGAGACTTGAAATTTGGTACAGTGAGGGGTCTTGGGGTCTAGATGCTGGTAAGGGTCGAAAAATTTTCGGATCTCACCTCTGACGCCCCCCCAGGGGTGAAAGTCTTTCAGGGCCAATCACATCGGCTGGGCGGTTAGGTGGTGATGATGTCATAATACCCCCCTCCAACAGACACCTCACTCGCTCAGCTCACCCCTCCCTCCTCCAACGGAACCCCGGAGATCCCTCAGTTCTCTGCCCCTCCCCCCTCCCAACGGAACCCCGGAGATCCCTCCATTCTCTGCCCCTCCCCCCTCCCAACGGAACCCCGGAGATCCCTCAGTTCTCTGCCCCTCCCCCCTTCCAACGGAACCCCGGAGATCCCTCAGTTCTCTGCCCCTCCCCCCTCCCAACGGAACCCCGGAGATCCCTCCGTTCTCTGCCCCTCCCCCCTCCCAACGGAACCCCGGAGAGCCCTCAGTTCTCTGCCCCTCCCACCTCAACCCCGGACTCCATCAGCTCTGTGCCCCCCCCCCACCTGCGAAGGTCCCCGGAATCCCTCGGCTCTGGGCCCCCTCCCCCCCTGCGACAGATCTGAGTTGGGTTTGGTGGGACGGTAAGTGAGGTGGGGGTGTCGGGTTCGGTCGGGGGGGTGAGGTGGGGGTGTTGGGGTTGGTCAGGGGGTGTTGCGGTTGGTGGGGGGGTGAGGTGGGGGTGTTGGGTTTGCTTGGGGAGGTGAGGTGGGGGTGTCGGGTTTGGTCGGGGGGTAAGTGAGCCGGGGGGGGGGGTGTCGGGGTTGGTCTGGGGGGGTGGGAAGGTGTCGGGGGGGGGTGAGGGGTGTGGTGTGGGTGTTGGGTTTGGTCTGGGGGGGGGGAGGTGTTGGGGTGGGTGCCCAGACCAAACCCGACACACACACCCCGGCTCACTTACCCCCCGACCAAACCCGACACTGCCACCTCACCCCCCCACCAACCGCAACACCCCCTGACCAACCCCAACACCCACCCCTCACCCCTCACCCACCCCAACACCTTCCCACCCCCCCAGACCAAACCCGACACCCCCTGGCTCACTTACCCCCCGACCAAACCTGACACCCCCACCTCACCCCCCCCACACCAATCGCAACACCCCCAGACCAAACCTGACACCCCCCGGCTCATTTACCCCCCGACCGAACCCGACACTCCCACCTCACCCCCCCAAGCAAACCCGACACCCCCACCTCACCCCCCCACCAACCACAACACCCTCTGACCAACCCCAACACCCACACCTCACCCCTCACCACACCTTCCCACCCCCCCAGACCAAACCCGACACCCCCCCGGCTCACTTACCCCCGACCGAACCCGACACCCCTACCTCATCCCCCCAAGCAAACCTGACACCCCCACCTCAACCCCCCACCAACCGCAACACCCCCTGACCAACCGCAACACTCACCCCTCACCCACCCCAACACCTTCCCACCCCCCCAGACCAAACCCTACACCCCCCGGCTCACTTACCCCCCCGACCAAACCCGACAACCCCACCTGACCCCCCCAAGCAAACCCAACACCCCCACCTGACCCCCCCGACCAAACCCGACACCCCCCCCCCCGGCTCACGGTGCACTGTGTAGCACACAGATTATTAAATACACTGTTCGGTCGGGGGGTGAGGTGGGGGTGTCGGGTTTGCTTAGGGAGTGAGGTGGGGGTGTCGGGTTTGGTCGGGGGGGTGAGGTGGGGGTGTTGGGTTTGTTTTGGGGGTCAGGTGGGGTTGTCGGGTTTGGTCGGGGGGTAAGTGAGCCGGGGGGTCTTGGGGTTGGTCGGGGGGGTGGGAAGATGTCAGGGTGGGTGAAGGGTGGGTGTTGGGGTTGGTCAGGGGGTGTCAACTGTCTGCCACCTCCCCACCTCCGACTGACCCGAGCAACGCCGGGCACTTATGCTAGTTTATCATGAGCAAGTATCACTCCCCATACACTCACTGGTCCATTTTATAGCCCTCCCCCCCACTTATCTTCTATTTTCATCAAATACTTCCCAGCCTTTGTACTGTCACCTTAACATCTACCTCCCTTCTCCCCCCATCACATCTCATTCCCTACTGATACGCATACAGCCTAGTCTTTCAGTCTTTAGTATTACTCCTTGCAAAACTCCCACTGCAATCAATATAACAAATTAGCCGCAGTCCGTCTACTCGTGGTCAGCACCTCCCTCTAACAGTAGATTCTCTGCACAGAAAGCAAAAAGGGTTGATGTAAATAGGCGAGAGAGGGAGACTTGGAAGTTGTCAGGTAACCGGAGTAAAGAATTCTGGACTCTTCCGCAGGGGCTATGAGGGACATGAAAAGAGGTTTATTTTTTCTCCATGGCAACATGCACAAAGCCCAGTTGAGCAAGATTTTCTGAGTGATAAACAGCCAGTGAATCGAATCAGCCTTTTCTCAAAAAGAGAATCAAAATGTTTCTCCCTGTGACAAGTTTCCTAGCTATGTCTTGGTCAAGATGGATCTGGCTGAGTCCAGACTACCTATGCCAGGATGGCTGGCCTGCATTAAATGCTTTTCTTAGTTGATCTTCACTTTCATTCACTGGAGGTCCCAGAAGAACTTAGAAAGTCTCAGGCTGCAGCTTGCACTTTGGAACCACAGCCATCAAAAATGTTTCGGTCATCACTGATCATGCTCTATTGTGAGCACATGATGGCTGACACATGTGCCTGTGCAGGCACTGCACTATCATTATCTTCAGTGACTCACTAGTCAGGGCTTTGTGATGCCTCACTTATGAAGGCTCTTCAGGAAAGCAAAAGCTTTGTTTGGCTGCACAGGATTCCAGCTTCCCTTTTAGCTGCCTGGGAAACCAGCTGTTCTTCGCCAAGCATAATCACGTACTCTGCAGTCTGTAATAATCCTCAGCCATGTCACCCAGCTGGAGTCTCCTGTTGTTTCTTCTGATGAGTTGTGTGTGTTCCTGACAGGCAATGAGAGGACGGTGCTCTTTGCTTTTTGCCAACCAGTAGAGAGACTGACACAGGAAGCCAGCTCTCCAGAAGAGAAGGGCTGAGTATTTACCAGGTCTTCAACCATGCAAAACATTCTAGGTGGCCAGGATCCATTAATGTCTGAAAATAGCTCTGGGAGTTGTCAAAATAGTTAGTCACCTGAGAGATCATTCAGCATTTTCTCCAGCTTAGTACAGATGCTAAACTGTGATCCAGATTTTATGCCCCACGCTTGCCTTGTGTTTCAGTGGTATAGTAACCTTGTGATGCTGGCATTGTAAAACAAAGTGGATGGAGAAAAGCTGTTGAGTTTAGGACTAGAGATTGTGCACATTTTTTTTTGCTTCTGTAGACTCAGTGCATTGCATGCCTCATGGGAACATTACATCCCTCCATCCCCCCCCCCCCCCGCATTACATCCCTCCATCCTCCACTCAACCTTCCCATGTGATATCCCCTTCTACTTCAGGCACTCCCACCAACCCTCCATAAAGCCCCCTACCCCTACCAGGGGTGGTGTGCGGTCCCTCATTCTCCCTTAATCACAATGCCATTTTTCCCCATATGCGAATACCCCATTCCCATCCCCCGCAGGGGTCTGTGTATCCCCTTCTCCTCTTCTCCCCCTGCCAGAGGTTGTGTGTGTGTGTACCCATTCTTTGAATGCCAGAAGCTTTGTGCACCCCAATTCCACACCCCCCCCCATACCAGGGTCCCCCATTGTCCACTTGCCAGGGTCTGTATCTCTTTCTCCTCATTCTGTCCATGCCAGGGGCCTGTGTCCCTCCCCACCCCGACATTATTCTCTCCCCTTGCCCAGGTTTCTGCATATGCTCCCATTCCTCACTCCCCTACATTTTTCTCTCTTTCCTTTCTTTTTCAGGTTGCCAGCATTTTAAAACTCTAGTCTAGAGCTATTGGGAGACTGGGCAGAGAAGAGATAGGAGATATTGTTATACTGGAAGGTGTTAATGGCTGCCATCAACCCGTTCTTTGGTCTTTAACCACCAACAGAGCTGCTAACCAGATACCAGGGGCTTTTTGTGTCTCCCATTTCCCCCTTTTGGTTCTTCCAATTTTCCCCCAAATCAACATAGGATCAGGACCGGAATCTTCCCCACTGAATATCTACAAGGGCCATTAGTCTCCTTGGCTAGTTATAGGGGATACAGAAGCCAGCAGCAGGTACTGACAATCCCACTAAAACTATGCTGCACTATGTCATCCTTTCTGATCATACCGACTCATTCACATGTGTTCTGGTTTCTGAACAAGTTGCAAACACTGCAAACTAGTCCCTCTGTCTAACACCTACCCCCCCTCCCCCCCCCAGCACAGCAACCTCTGTGTCATCACTTCTGGAGACTATCTTAAGTAAAAGGTTTAAGATTAGCAGCAATGTTAGTCTGTATCCGTAAATAAGATGAGGAAGATTTTGTAGCACCTTAGAGAACTAACCAGTTTATTCATTCTGTGCATCCGATGAAGTGGGCTACAGCCCACGAAAGCTTATGCTGAAATAAACTGGTTAGTCTCTAAGGTGCTACAAAGTCTTCCTCGTCTTATCTTAAGTAAACTTCCATTGTTATGTTTGGAGAACACTAACCCAAACAGGCTCAGACTCCAGCAGCAGCAACGAGGCATATATAAATTGCACTTTTTATGAAGGCTTTTTAGTCCTGATAACACCAGCAATCCAAGACCTACGTTAGGCCATGCCTGGAACAACTAATTCTCTCTCCCACATGCCCCTGGAGAGACCTTGGGTTCCTGACATATTTTTCCTCAATGTGACAGTTGAGCTTTCAATGTTCCCAGAACTGCCACACTCATCTCTAGGGAACCTTTTCCTGGAACTGCACTTACATATCTGCTAATGCAATGCCCAGTTATTGGGCAACACTCTACACAGTCTACTCCTGGGGGAATTCTGTGCTACTGAACATGCACATAATTAATAAGAGCCACATATTTTTAATTTTTTGGACAGGAAAAAAGTTGCTGCCGAAATGTTGCTACAGTTCTGTCTTTTGCCGACCAGAGGGCGCTGTGGCGATAGAACAAAGCAGCAGATCCCTGCCAGCAAGGGAGAGAGAAAGTACATGATTATGCCTTTTCCACAGCGGCCAGGTCAGGAGATGGGGCTATGGGGAGACAGACATTGTGGGTGCTGGGGGTGATCCAGACAGGGACTCATAAGGCTCATGCAGGAGGACAGACTGGGGCAGGGGAGTGGAGGCACAGGACCACTGGGGGGACAGAGGGGCAGGGCCACTTGGGGAAGGGTTGCAGAGCTACATAGGGTCAGAGGGTGGTGGGTGTGGGCACAGAAACATGAGGAGAGGGGGAGGGGGAACAGGGACACACAGGGACAGGTGGAGGGGGGGGACAGGGACACGGGAAGGGGGTGCAGGGCAGTGTTCCCTCTAATTTTTTATGTCCGTGTAAGGAATGAATTTTGTTATGTGCACCGATATGAAGGTGATGTGTCATTCAAGGGGTGGGGGTGGGGCCAAGACTTCAGAATGTGGGAGGGAGCTCAGGACTGGGGCAGAGGATTGGGGGGGGGGGGTGAGGGCTCTGGGGTGGGGATGAGGAGTTCGGGGTATGGGAGGGGGCTTAGAGCTGGGACAGAGAATTCGGGTGCAGGCTCTGGGGTGGGGCCGGGGATGAAGGGTTTGTGGTACATGCTGCCCTGGGGCTGCGGTGGGGAAAGAGGCCTCTCCCCAGCCCTCTCTCACCACAGCAACTCGGGGCTGAAGGAGAGGCGTCTTTCCCCTGCTCTGGTGGGCCTGGGCTAGACCGAGGGAGGGGCTCTTCGCCTGCTGCAAATCCAGGGCAGGTCCTCACTGGGGCTGGCAGGGAGGGGCATCTCTCCCCACCATGGCAGCTTAATAGGCAGCTGCACGGCCACGCAGCTTAGAGGGAACTTAGGTGTAGGGCCACATGGGGATGGGGGGAGGGGATGGCTGAGTGGGGGTTCAAGGACACATCTGGACAGGGGGTTCATAGGAACACATAGGGACAGGGCAGATGTGCCTGACTGAATGGAGAGGCTAGGGGTCAGCCAGCATCTGCATGGGGGAAGCTCCCTAACAATCCTTCACTGCCCCTCAAAAAACCTGTTCCTACTTTTCCCACCCATACCCAACAACCCTCCAAGTTTACACCCAGTCTCCTTCCCAATAATTTATTTCCCTCTCCCTCAGCTCCTCCGTTACCACTGACGCCGCCAAGCCATTGAACTGCTTCTGGGGGGAGTGGGAAATATGGTTCTGTATTGTAGTTTAAATGAATTATTACTCAGAGTTCTGCACTGATATGACTAGTAAGGAATCTATTTGTCAAAAACCATTTCCTGAATCTTTTTTGTTGTCTGTATTGTTACAGACATACTTGCTGACAGGCATTTTAAAATAAATGACCAAAAATAATTGAAACTGGTGTGATTATATTGTGTTATATTGTGTTCACCTGTTCTGTTCATTACCTTTGAGGCACCTGGCACTGGGCACTGTCAGAAGATAGGATACAGGGCTAGATGGACCCTTGGTCTGACCCAGTACAGCCATTCTTATGTTCTTATGTCACTTTGACAAATCAAAGATGCAGACCGTTGCAGAATTTTAAAATATTGTGTGCAAAATTTTTAATTTTTTGGCACACAATTCCCCCAGGAGTAATATTCTTTTGACTGGTACTTTGAATAATGCCATGATTGTCAGAGAAAATATGTGTCAGTTGTTTGGTTAAAGGGCAGGGCTACATAATTCTTTGCTGTTAATAGTACATAGACTACTATTTTTATGCACTATTCACAATTGTTTCTGGGCTCATTAACATATACTAAAAACCAGTCAGAATATTAGTTAACAAAACAGACTCCAGTAAACAAATACACCCCTCTGCCAAAAGCCTACGTGAACAGCTCAGCTTTGCACTATGCTTTGAAGATTAACAAACTGGCTCTGTCAGACCAATGCCCTGCCAGAAACCCTCATATGTACAAATCTAGAACTGCTAGCAAAAGCACATCACGTGACCTCAAATGCCATGGTGATAGATAGGGAGAGAGGCACTATCCAAAGGATAACATACAGGGCTTTACAGATCAACAGCGATGCTGCGGCTTGCACCTGGAAGTGAAAAGAAAGCCAAAGCAGTCTGCAGAGCACTGATGAAACAACATGTTCCTCCTGCTGATCGGCCCTGCTAAGTGGGCCACCTCATTCTGCACCTGAGGAAATTGCCAAGTGGTCTTCGAGGATAGCCAACAACACACTTTGGCTCATTGTTTCCCAGTCTGAAGTATAGTAGGTCTTTAGGGAAGCAGTGTAATCCACAATTCTAGAACAGCACTGCTCATTAGGACTCCTGTGTAAATGGGATAAAAAATATTGGGGGGAAAGAGGCTATCAGAATCACGTAACAGATCTGAATAAAACTTGAAAAGCACAATGCTCACTACCAAACAGACCAATTACAGTGCTGCCAAAAAGATGTCACACATCCCCCACAGCCACATGGGGGGGGGGGGAGAAGATGAACCAAGATAAACGTATGTATCTAGGATTCTAGATAATATGAAGGCCCATGAAACAAAAACAAAAGAAGTCGGGGAAAAGGTGCAGAGGAAAGTGATCAGAAAAGTGTAAAAAAACCTAAGCATTGTAGAAAATACACACCACAATAATGAACTGGACAGAACTATCTCATTCTTACTTATCCATAGGGAAGGTAGCTTTCAGTGTCTGGCAAGGGTTTGAACTTTTGAGGCACAAGAGTCTCCAACAATGTACTTTTAAAATTCCGGTTGATGTCCCTACACCCTCTCTCCACCCGGAGTTGGCACCTTTAAAATGCCATAATTTCTCATCACATTTGAGCTACAAGCATCTGGTTATATATCCCCACACCTTTGTAGATCACTTCACATTTATCCAGTTGTCAAATGAAACAAAGGTAAGGTACCAACACACAATCCATTACATTTTCACAGCTATTTGCAGGCATTTACCTCAGATTCTCTGTTAACATCAATAAGAATAAGAATAATTCACCACCTAGAACCTGAGGGGTTTAGGGGGCTGGTGTGCCTACATTGCAAATGACAACTACTAGGACTTTGCTGCTGTACTTCGAGTGAGGAGGAGGTCCAAGAAAATCAGAAAGAGGTACAAACTGAAACAGCTCTTTTTTAAAAAAGCACCTTCACTGTCAATGTGTTTGGAGTTGAGGACATACATCAAGCATGTCAAAGGGGTAAGGTTGCAGTAGGGCCCCAGGGAATTCCAGAGAAAATCAAGAGATGAATTGTTCAGTAGCTTTTCCTTCTGATTTCCATTGACATTGCATTATAAAAGATTGCAGTAATATTAGGGTTATGTTATCAAAGAGAACTAACTCTTGAATATAAAGATCTTTGCTTTCCTTTGAAACTTTCCAAACAAAGCTGTCAACTTGTCTTTCATTTGTCCGAACTTTGAAATAACACTGATGAGCAAACAGCATGTTAATATTATTGCAAATCAGAAAAAATTCTAGTGGGAACTAGGATGGGGGCACCCGGGCCACTCTGGCCTGTCAGGGATTAATAGAGCCATAGAAAGGCTGCACAGGAAGCAGCCAGTAGAAGAGGTTCTGTGAGGAGCAGCCAATCTGGGCCCAGCAGGCCTATATAAGAAGAGCCGCAGGGCAGAGCAGGGTCAGTTTCTCCCTGGAGCTCAAGGAGGGAGACCTGGGTGCCTTGCAGATGAAGGAAGCTAGCACCCTGGACAGAGCAGTGCTGGGCAGAAATGGGAGCTCCTGGTTGGCTGCTAGGACTAGCATGTTGAGGCCCTGAGGCAAGGGCGAAGAAGGTGCTGGGGCCATGGGAAAGTGACCCAAGGAAATGTACGGAGTTAGAGGTGACAAAGCAAGTGGTTGCCATCTACAATGTCCCTGGGCTGGAATCTGGAGTAGTGAGCAGGCCCAGGTCTGCCCCTACTTGGCACTGGGGAAGTAGCTGGACCGTTGACTATAAGGCCCCTATTGTCTGTGGTCTCCCTTAGAATGCAGGAAATGACAGAAATGTAGAACTGGAAGGGACCTCAATCAGTCATAGATTCTGCTGTGAGTTATGCAGCGGTCAGTGTGGCTGCAGCAGTCTTGGGCCACCACAGCCTCCCCCTTCCTTCCTCTCTGCCAGCAGCAGAAGTTTGGGAGGGAGGTCAGGGCTGGGGCAGGGGGTTGGGACGTGGGAGGGGGTGAGAGCTCTGGGCACACTTATCTCGGGGGCGGGAGGGCGCTTCCTGGAACTGGCGCTGTGTCTCTCAGCTCCTAGTAGGGTGACCAGACACCAAGTGTGAAAAATTGGGATGGGGGTGTGGGGTAATAGGAGCCTATATAAGAAAAAGACCCAAAAATCGGGACTGTCCCTATAAAATTGAGACATCTGGTCACGCTAGCTCCTAGGCGGAGGCCTGGCACTCGGGGAAGCACGCGGAGCCCCCCTGGCCTTGCATCCACCTACCAGCCGAAGGACATGTCCCCGTTTCCAGGGAGCCATGCAGAGCCATGTAGGGAGCCTACCAGCTCCGCCAAACCCCCTCCCCCAAGCACCCACAGTGCCCCAAGGCAACCCCTCCCCCCCAAATACCCAAGATTTAGTTAGGGGTCTATACGGATGGGTAACAGGCCGTGATTTTTTTTTTATTTTTTTATTTTTTTTGCTGCCTGTGACTATGACTTTTGCTAAAAATACCCTTGACTAAAACATAGCCTTACTGATCTATAGCCCACATAGCTTGTATGTTCATAGAGGACTATCCTCCTAACAGACAATTCAAGGAGTTAGATCCCAGCATGGATCTCTCAGATCCCCGGTCATCCCCATGACTGCAGACTTTGGGATATTTACATTAGTTCATAAGGCATCAGATGAGTGTCTGGTATTAAAATACCAAACTGTCCCTTAGACCTCAGAGCAGCCCTAAAGGAACTGGATTCTCCCCAACTGATTTGGTCCCTGCACTTACAATTGTTAAGATGACTCACTTTCAAGACATTTCATGACACTGGGGAGAAGGTATATGTCTAGTGGTTAGAGAGACACAAGGAGTAGAGAGACTAGGTTTTCATTTCCCACTTCAGTAAGGTGGCTGAGATCTTAGTCAAGTCACATAACATCTGAGCCTGTTTACTCATCAACAGAATAGGGACAGAAACTAGATTTACACTTACATAGCATCTTTCATCCTAGGATCTCAAAGCATTTATCACTCTTCCCCCAAATATAGAGCAGTTTTCCTTGCACAGCTCCAATACTGGTAGGGAAGTGATGACTTCCCAGGGACGTGGTAAAAGCATCCTCACTTGGGACTTAAAACTAGACTGGATAAGCCACTAAAGAATGTGCTGCAGGGAACAATGCTGCATTCTCAAGGGGAGGATCTGGAGCATTTAAAATCATCTAATTTCAGTGACGCCCATGAATAAAAATCATTGTTGCCCTGTAATATATTGTGGATGGGTGAGTTTTATTTGCTTTAAAAGGCATTCAAATACAGGAGCAAAGCACAGACATTCTCCAATTTCCCTATGTTCCCCGCTCCCACCCCCAAGCCTTTATAAAAATATCTCCTGAGATTTTGTTCACATGAGTATCATTGTGCTGGAGGCATGATTCAGACAATCATGGTGACACTATTTTTAGAAGAGAATGTAATTACATTAAATGTTACAGATTAGAGGCAAGAATGCATTTCCCCAGACACCACCCTCTTCTGAAATGGAACACAACCCTGTACAATTACACATGGGAAAACCTATGACCAACAAATTCAGAAATGTCCTCTTCATCATTAATAGCCCATTTGGTGCCTATAAAAGAACACTTACTGATTCTTTCAGACTAGCTTCACGTAGAGGTTGTGGTGACCCACTTTGGATTTAACAAAGTCCTGTGGCACCTTAAAGACTAACTATAAAGTTTTGAAGCATGAGCTTTCGTGGGCTAATACCCACTTCGTCGGATGCAGGCAGTAGAAGTGTTCACATACAGGCAGTTATAGAAAAGTAGGTAAGAGCCAGGGGGGAGGTGAAAAGGTTAGTCCAATTAAGCTGAGCCAGCTTGTTATCTCCGATCAGGGAGTGTGGATTATTCGTCTAGCATTTGAATGGGGTGTGTGGACATGGAGAGATGAGAAACAATGTCTGTAATGAGCCAACCATTGTAGATCCCGGTTCAATCCCAAAGTGTGTGAGCTGAATTTGCAAATGAATTGAAGCTCTGCAGTCTCTCTTTGCAGTCTGGATCGGAAGTTCCCTTTCTGCAGAATGGTGACCTTTAAATCTGTAATAGTGTGTCCAGGCAGGTTGAAGTGTTCCCCTACAGGTTTTTGTATATTGCCATTCCTAATATCTGATTTGTGTGCATTTATCCTTTTTCGTAGGGACTGTCCAGTTTGGCCGATGTACATAGCAGAGGGACACTGGTGGCATATAATGGCATATATGACATTGGTTGATGTGCAGGTGAATGAGCCAGTGATGGTATGGTTGATCTGGTTAGGTCCTGTGATGGTGTTGCTGGTGTAGATATGTGGGCAGAGTTGGCATCGAGGTTTGTTGCATGGATTGGTTCCTGAGTTGGAGTTATTGTGGTGCAGTGTGCTGTTGCTGTTGAGAATTTGTTTAAGGTTGGCAGGTTGTCTGTGTGCCAGGACTGGCCTTCCTCCCAAGGCTTTTGAAAGTGAGGGATTATTGTCCAGGATGGGTTGTAGGTCACTGATGATGCGTTGCAAAGGTTTTAACTGAGGACTGTAGGTGATGGCCAGTGGTGTTCTGTTGTTTTTTTTCTTGGGCTTGTCTTGTAGCAGCAGGCTTCTGGGTACACGTCTGGCTCTGTTGATCTGTGTCCTTATTTCCTTGTGTGGGTATTGTAGTTTTGAGAAAGCCTGGTGAAGATCTCGTAGGTGTTGGTCTCTGTCTGAGGGGTTGGAGCAAATCCGATTGTACCTCAGTGCTTGGCTGTAGACAATGGATCGTGTGGTGTGTCCGGGATGGAAGCTGGTGGCATGAAGGTAGGCATAGCTGTCGGTAGGTTTTCGGTATAGGGTGGTGTCGATGTGGCCGTCATTAATTTGCACTGTGGTGTCTAGGAAGTGGATTTCCTGTGTGGACTGGTCCAGACTGAGGTGGATGTTGGGGTGGAAGCTGTTGAAGTCATGGTGGAATTCTTCCAGAGTTTCTTTCCCATGGGTCCAGATGATGAAGATGTCATCAATGTAGCGTAGATAGAGAAGGGGTGTGAGTGGACGAGAGTTGAGGAAGCGTTGTTCCAGGTCTGCCATAAAGATGTTGGCATACTGTGGGGCCATGCGGGTGCCCATAGCAGTCCCGCTGGTCTGGAGGTATATATTGTCACCAAATTTGAAATAGTTGTGTGTGAGGATAAAGTCACAGAGCTCAGCAACCACCTGTGCTGTGGCATCATCAGGGATACTATTCCGGACAGCTTGTATTCCATCTTTGTGTGGGATGTTTGTGTAGAGAGCCTCTACATCCATGGTGGCTAGGATGGTGTTTTCTGGAAGGTCACCAATGCATTGTAGTTTCCTCAGGAAGTCAGTGGTATCACGGAGATAGCTGGGAGTGCTGGTGGCATAGGGTCTGAGTAGAGAGTCTACATATCCAGACAGTCCTTCAGTGAGAGTGCCAATGCCCGAGATGATGGGGCGTCCAGGGTTCCCAGGTTTGTGGATCTTGGGTAGTAGATAGAATAACCCCGGTCGGGGCTCTAAGGGTATATTAATTTGTTCCTGTGTTAGTGCAGGGAGAGTCCTGAGTAGGTGGTGCAGTTTCTTAGTATATTCCTCAGTGGGATCGTAGGGAAGTGGCCTGTAGAAATTGGTATTGGAGAGTTGTCTGGTAGCCTCCTTTTGGTAGTCTGACCTGTCCATGATGACAACAGCACCTCCTTTATCAGCCTCTTTGATAATGATGTCAGGGTTGTTTCTGAGGCTGTGGGTAGCATTGCGTTCTGCACGATTTAGGTTGTGAGGCAGGCGATGTTGTTTTTCCACTATTTCTGCCTGTGCACGTCGGCGGAAGCATTCTATGTAAAGGTCCAGACTGTCATTTCGACCCTCAGGAGGAGTCCATGTGGAGTTCTTCTTCTTGTGCTGCTGGTGGGACGGTGTCTGTGTACTAGTGTGCTGTTCCATGTTGTCTTGAAAGAATTCCTTGAGTCGGAGACGGCGAAAGTAGGCTTCCAGATCACCGCAGAATTGTATCTTGTTTGTGGGGGTGCTGGGGCAGAATGAGAGTCCTCGAGATAGGACAGACTCTTCTGCCGGGCTGAGAGTGTAGCTGGATAGATTGACGATATTGCTGGGTGAGGTAGGGGTGCCACTGTTGTGGCCCCATGTGGGAGGTAGGATTTTAGATAGTTTGCAGTCCTTTTTCTTTTGTAGAGAGGTGAAGTGTGTGATGTAGATCTCCTGTCGAATTTTAGTAAAGTCTGTTTGTGTGGAAGGTTGGTCGTTTATGAAGGTCTCTAGGTTGGAAAGCTCTTTTTTGATGTTTTCCTGTTTGTTGTACAGTATGCTGATCAGATGATTCCTCAGTTTCTTAGATAGTGTCTGGCATAATCTCTCACTGTAGTCTGTGCAGTATGTGGATTGCAATGGATTTTTCACCTTCAGTCCATTTGGTATGATGTCCTGCCGTTTGCATTTGGAGAGAAAGATGATATCTGTCTGTACTTGTGCAAGTTTCTTCATGTGGTTGATGGATTTCCACTCCATACGGCTAAATGCAGTGCCTTGCATGATGTCAAGAATCAGGGTGGTAGCCGTGTTAGTCTGGAATAGCAGAGTTAACAAAGTCCTGTGGCACCTTAAAGACTAACTATAAAGTTTTGAAGCATGAGCTTTCGTGGGCTAATACCCACTTCGTCGGATGCAGGCAGTAGAAGTGTTCACATACAGGCAGTTATAGAAAAGTAGGTAAGAGCCAGGGGGGAGGTGAAAAGGTTAGTCCAATTAAGCTGAGCCAGCTTGTTATCTCCGATCAGGGAGTGTGGATTATTCGTCTAGCATTTGAATGGGGTGTGTGGACATGGAGAGATGAGAAACAATGTCTGTAATGAGCCAACCATTGTAGATCCCGGTTCAATCCCAAAGTGTGTGAGCTGAATTTGCAAATGAATTGAAGCTCTGCAGTCTCTCTTTGCAGTCTGGATCGGAAGTTCCCTTTCTGCAGAATGGTGACCTTTAAATCTGTAATAGTGTGTCCAGGCAGGTTGAAGTGTTCCCCTACAGGTTTTTGTATATTGCCATTCCTAATATCTGATTTGTGTGCATTTATCCTTTTTCGTAGGGACTGTCCAGTTTGGCCGATGTACATAGCAGAGGGACACTGGTGGCATATAATGGCATATATGACATTGGTTGATGTGCAGGTGAATGAGCCAGTGATGGTATGGTTGATCTGGTTAGGTCCTGTGATGGTGTTGCTGGTGTAGATATGTGGGCAGAGTTGGCATCGAGGTTTGTTGCATGGATTGGTTCCTGAGTTGGAGTTATTGTGGTGCAGTGTGCTGTTGCTGTTGAGAATTTGTTTAAGGTTGGCAGGTTGTCTGTGTGCCAGGACTGGCCTTCCTCCCAAGGCTTTTGAAAGTGAGGGATTATTGTCCAGGATGGGTTGTAGGTCACTGATGATGCGTTGCAAAGGTTTTAACTGAGGACTGTAGGTGATGGCCAGTGGTGTTCTGTTGTTTTTTTTCTTGGGCTTGTCTTGTAGCAGCAGGCTTCTGGGTACACGTCTGGCTCTGTTGATCTGTGTCCTTATTTCCTTGTGTGGGTATTGTAGTTTTGAGAAAGCCTGGTGAAGATCTCGTAGGTGTTGGTCTCTGTCTGAGGGGTTGGAGCAAATCCGATTGTACCTCAGTGCTTGGCTGTAGACAATGGATCGTGTGGTGTGTCCGGGATGGAAGCTGGTGGCATGAAGGTAGGCATAGCTGTCGGTAGGTTTTCGGTATAGGGTGGTGTCGATGTGGCCGTCATTAATTTGCACTGTGGTGTCTAGGAAGTGGATTTCCTGTGTGGACTGGTCCAGACTGAGGTGGATGTTGGGGTGGAAGCTGTTGAAGTCATGGTGGAATTCTTCCAGAGTTTCTTTCCCATGGGTCCAGATGATGAAGATGTCATCAATGTAGCGTAGATAGAGAAGGGGTGTGAGTGGACGAGAGTTGAGGAAGCGTTGTTCCAGGTCTGCCATAAAGATGTTGGCATACTGTGGGGCCATGCGGGTGCCCATAGCAGTCCCGCTGGTCTGGAGGTATATATTGTCACCAAATTTGAAATAGTTGTGTGTGAGGATAAAGTCACAGAGCTCAGCAACCACCTGTGCTGTGGCATCATCAGGGATACTATTCCGGACAGCTTGTATTCCATCTTTGTGTGGGATGTTTGTGTAGAGAGCCTCTACATCCATGGTGGCTAGGATGGTGTTTTCTGGAAGGTCACCAATGCATTGTAGTTTCCTCAGGAAGTCAGTGGTATCACGGAGATAGCTGGGAGTGCTGGTGGCATAGGGTCTGAGTAGAGAGTCTACATATCCAGACAGTCCTTCAGTGAGAGTGCCAATGCCCGAGATGATGGGGCGTCCAGGGTTCCCAGGTTTGTGGATCTTGGGTAGTAGATAGAATAACCCCGGTCGGGGCTCTAAGGGTATATTAATTTGTTCCTGTGTTAGTGCAGGGAGAGTCCTGAGTAGGTGGTGCAGTTTCTTAGTATATTCCTCAGTGGGATCGTAGGGAAGTGGCCTGTAGAAATTGGTATTGGAGAGTTGTCTGGTAGCCTCCTTTTGGTAGTCTGACCTGTCCATGATGACAACAGCACCTCCTTTATCAGCCTCTTTGATAATGATGTCAGGGTTGTTTCTGAGGCTGTGGGTAGCATTGCGTTCTGCACGATTTAGGTTGTGAGGCAGGCGATGTTGTTTTTCCACTATTTCTGCCTGTGCACGTCGGCGGAAGCATTCTATGTAAAGGTCCAGACTGTCATTTCGACCCTCAGGAGGAGTCCATGTGGAGTTCTTCTTCTTGTGCTGCTGGTGGGACGGTGTCTGTGTACTAGTGTGCTGTTCCATGTTGTCTTGAAAGAATTCCTTGAGTCGGAGACGGCGAAAGTAGGCTTCCAGATCACCGCAGAATTGTATCTTGTTTGTGGGGGTGCTGGGGCAGAATGAGAGTCCTCGAGATAGGACAGACTCTTCTGCCGGGCTGAGAGTGTAGCTGGATAGATTGACGATATTGCTGGGTGAGGTAGGGGTGCCACTGTTGTGGCCCCATGTGGGAGGTAGGATTTTAGATAGTTTGCAGTCCTTTTTCTTTTGTAGAGAGGTGAAGTGTGTGATGTAGATCTCCTGTCGAATTTTAGTAAAGTCTGTTTGTGTGGAAGGTTGGTCGTTTATGAAGGTCTCTAGGTTGGAAAGCTCTTTTTTGATGTTTTCCTGTTTGTTGTACAGTATGCTGATCAGATGATTGTGTGTTTGCCATCCACAGTAACACAGGCTTTTCTAGGGCCCTTGCTGAGAAGTAATGGGTTCCCAGAAATCAGAACTTAGCCACAAAACAAATAAAACACATGGCAAACTTTGGAGGCTCCTGGACATATGAGAAGCTTAGGAAAGACTATGGAATACTTACTGCTTGAGCTGGAGATCTCCTTTGGACTGGATGACATTGGCTGAGCACAAATTTGACAGAGACAATCCCTTCCATTGAAGGTAACCCGGTCTCCTGGTGGAAACGGGCGTCTGGCGAGGGAAAGAAAAAAGTGAGTTTTATTCAAGGTTAGTCCAGCAATTTCATTCTCTTTCCCATCTCCTGAACTTGCCGCCTTCCTCTGGTGCAAATCAATATCTTATAGACACTACGTCTGAAATGCAGCCATGGCAAAGTCAGGCAGCTGGGTGAAAGCCAAAGGTTTCTCATATTGAGGAGAGCAGAGATTAGACTGGCTGGTGTTTTGGCTTCCTACAGATATCAGATGCAGACAGCGGAGGTCACTTAGACTCAACAGCTACACCACCGATAGGCTCAATGCGTCACTAATGGCACCCAAAAATAGAGGAGCAGGCAAAAGGGAAATGGTGGATGGACAGCTCATAGGGCTGGTGAAGGAATATAAAATTGTTCAACTCAAAGGACTGGAACATTCTTTCTTCACTTTCTTTTCTGTATTTTGTTTGGGATTTAAAGAAAAAAATGAAATGCTGATTCTTTGTTTAAATTTCTAAGCCATTTTATTCCATTCAGAAAGAGTTCCTTTGACTGGAACCGATGACAATATGAGTTGACCAGCTGCCTGGCTGAAAAAGAGCATTAAACATCGTCAGAGTGTATCGTTTGGGAGCAACTGCGAATCAGATGAGGCAGTATTTCCAGTCCCTAGCAAGAAGATTAAGCCCAAATCCTGAGAACATTTAAGCACAAGTAATTTGACCCACACAAGTATACCCATAGAATCATGTGAACAAAATTAGTTTGTGCTTTAGTGAGCCCCATGCAAGAGCTCCTCCTAGTGACCACAGAGGAGTGTAGCAGGCGTGAAAGGGAAGAGGGACGGACATTGAAACAGGACTGGGAGCCTGGGGCTCTTTTTGTAACTGTTTAAGAGTCACCAGAGCTCACAGACAGGAGAGGGTGGACTAAATAAGTACACAACCTTGAGACAAGATTCCTTATTTTATAATGTGTCCCTTACAAGCTTTGGTTCTGAGTTCAGCCAAATGTGAAACCCAGTATCGAAATGCCCTTTATAACCTATCCCACATAAAGCCGGACGTTAAATTCCTTCTGATGTGACACTTGACAGCAGCAGTGCTGAGAGGGTCCAGGGTATTACATCTAGCAGCACAGCTTTGCTGGTAGAAGCTTTTCAGATAAACAAATGGGCATTTTGAACTCTCTGAAGTTCAGGTGACAACAGATCATTCCCAATCGAGCACCTTCTAAAAGAAAACCCATCTTTAGAACTGTGTGCTGTGGTGATGCAGTTCTCCCTGTTATTTCATGTTATAGGGTTAACATCACAGAAAGGACTCACTTGCAAACAGTGCAGGCAAAGCAGCTTGGATGGTAGGTTTTTCCCAGAGCTGTCACTACTTCTCCTTCCACGAATTCCCCACAGCCATTGCAGCGGGTTCCATACATGCGCTGGTAATCCACAGAGCAGAGGTAGTCCCCGTTCTTAATGAAAAAACCTCCTTGGGCCAGGTCACAGCCACAGACTGGAAAAACAAACCAAGCACAAATCAATTACAAGCCAAATCAGGCTGGCAGGTTGGAAATACATCGCTGTACATAAAGCATCCTCCCCCATATGCTTTAGGAGATCTGGGTTATGTCACAAATGAGATGCGTTCGGTAGTCACAGTCCCCTCTGTAACTAGGGTGACCAGACAAGTGCGAAAAATCGGGATGGGGAGGGGGGGCTAATAGGAGCCTATATAAGAAAAAGACCCCAAAATCGGGACGGTCCCTATAAAATCGGGATATCTGGTCACCCTGGCTGTAACCGACCTTTGTCTTCAGCCCAGCACATGAGGTGGTGAATGACTGACATTCTCTGGCTACAAGAGGTTGTTCACTGGCATAGCAGCCTATGGAAGCCTGCACAGCAACAGCTAGTGGGGGGCCCTAGGCACTGTCACGAGTCTGCGAGTCACATGCACATTATAGCTCACCAGAGCTGCAAAGAAAAACAGTTAAAAAATAAAATTGGAGAGTCTAGATTATGTAGGGAGCCCAGATGTCCCAATTTTATAGGAACAGTCCTGATTTTGGGGTCTTTTTCTTTGTGGCAGGGTGGGCCTGACCCAGCCTGCTGCCCCTTTAAGAGGGAGAAAAGCCCTCTGCAAACCTCCCTGCAGAAAGCCTAATTAGCCACCTGGGCTGCAGAAGGCTCAGCCTGGATGAGCTGCACCTGGCAGCCTCCTCAGGAGGATATAAGCCTGCCAGGCAGGAAGCCCAGTGTGGTGGTATGGTAGTGTGGAGTGAGAGAAAGAGCTGTAGAGCTGTGTGTAGAGCTGAGCTATATAAAGCTGTGAGCTATAGAGCTGTGAGTAGAGCTGTAAGCTGAAGAGCTGAACCGTATAAAGCTGTGTATATTGGTGGTGGGGCCTTGCACTGTGAAATAAAGAGCACTGTTTGGAGCAAAAGAAGGGTTTCCTGCCTGTTCCTGAAGAGGGGTGAGAAGGCGATCTGTCACATCTTCTATAGGCTCCTATTACCCCCTTGCACTCTGTCCCAATTTTTCACATTTGCTGTCTAGTTACCCTAAGGTTATGTATTGTTAAAGGATGTAGAAGACGACACTGGCTGCAAAGGAACTGGCTTCACATTCAGCACTTACTTACATGCTTTTATTGCAAGCTTCTGCAAACACTCACTCATGCAAGACTCTCTGTGATCATTATATCTAATCTGCCTTTCAGATCCCATTTTAAAAAATTGCAGATTCTGTGCAGATTGCAGTGTCCAAGGGAAAGTGTCCTTGGAAACCACTGCAATGCCAGCACAGAGGTCTACGGGATTTAGAGTTACAACGATTGCCCTTTATATTAAAGAAAACGAAACCCTGAACGCAAATTCTTTGAGTGAAACTGCTCCTACGTGAAGTCCAGTGAATGCACACACAATATCATCTAGCAAATGCCTTATGGACAGTTTCAACTGAGGTTACATCCCTTTTGCTTCCCAGTTCCGATGACATGCATCGTGTAGTTGCTTGGCACAGGGCCAGTGTTTCGGGTTTGTTGCAGATGCAGGTGCACGCACTTGGAGGCAATTTCTGAAGGAGAAGAGGTTGGCCCTCCTCAGGTACATTTAGTGTTAAATTTGTTCCTGATCATCAGCAATTTACATCTTTACTGAGAAGTGACTGTTTTATATTCTGTTCGCTCTCACAGCTGATTCACAAATGCAGGACTCACGTGCAGGAGCCTGCATGGAAATACAAGGGCTGGAAAAGTTGCTCCAAGATGGGAGGGGTTGCAAGTACTTTGGAGAATAGGATTAAAATTCAGAATGATCTGGACAAACTGGAAAATGGTCTGAAGTAAATAAAATGAAATTCAATGAGGATAAATGCAAAATAACCCCCTTAGGAAGGGAGAGTCAGGGGCACACACACAATATGGGAAATGAGTGCCTAGGAAGCAGTACTTCAGAAAGGAATCTGAGGGTCATAGTGGTTCACAAGCTAAATGAGTCAATGGTGTAACGCTGTTGCACAAATAAAAGTGATCATCATTCTGGGATGAAGGGTGCCAGGGTTCCCACTCTGGCAGGTACTCCCCAGCATTCCTCAAAGCACTCAGAGTGCACCTGGGACCTGCTACTCCTGCAGATCACCCCCACCCACCTCCCAGTGCAAGGTCTGCCTGTAAAAAACAGAGCAACGTCCTTTCATGAAGGGAATGGTTAGAACATCGGACTGGAGTCTGAATTTCTGTAATAAAGAGCCATACCCAGCTCTTGTTAGTACTTTTCATCAGCGAAGCTCAAAGTGTTTTGCAAATGAAGTATTATCCCTATATTTTACATGTGGGGAAACTCAGGCACAAAGATGAAGTTACCTGCCCAAGGTCACCCAGCTGCCTAGTCATAGCACCAATCCAGTGTTCTAGCCACTAGGCCACAACTGACTAGCCCTTTCCTCTATTGAACTGTTTATCCTTCGGTAAGTCACTCAACTTCTCACTCAGCCTCAGTTTCCCTACCGGATTCATGGGGAGAGTAATACTTCCCTGACTTCCAGGGGAGTTGTGAAGTTTCACTGACTGGTTTGTAAAGCACTCTGAGATCCCTGTCTGGAATGTGGTATACAAGCAGTAATAATTTTTCTGGGCAACAACAATGGAAGTTGCTGGAATGATTCTGCAGAAAAATAATGCAAATGCAGTGAACAAGGTAGCTTCCTCAAGGAATACAGTATATAAAGAAGGAAACCAAAAGCTAAATCAAACGGGGCAGGGAGGAAAATTCCCCATGTCACTGGTGTATGGGATCTGACCTTCCCAAAGGCATTTTCCCAGCTCTGTATGCCAACTTATAGTCCCTCCTGCACGAGAGGTACAGGAAGAAGTACAGATGAGGCGAACCCCTTCTGGACTTTGGCAGATAATACCTTCTACCACAGGTCACACGCAGCATCTCTCCAGACTGGTCTCCAATTTCACCGAAAAGCCAACAGCCAGAACATAACCTCTCGTCTGGAGTCCTGGCTCCAATATCTTAAAATACCGATATCTGCTTGGATGGCTAAAGCGGATATCTGATTACATGACCCAAGAGGATGGCTGCATAAAGAACACTATAAAATGCTCCCATCTACTTTGTTTTTTTAAATCTGTGAAGCTGCAGTAGAGCGTTGAGAGCCTGGATCTACAAAAAGAGTGCAGGAGAGGGAGGAGGGGAGAAACCATGGTAGGTCAAATTTAGAACCTCTTAACCTTGACAGTATCCCTTTAAGCCTACAATCACAGGCCGTTCATGGGGGGGTGGGGGGACACACTAGTGGTTTCAATTTCTCAAAGGTAAGTACAGTAACTAGCCCCAGGCCAGACAGTAAAGCCAGCTTACACAAGAGATGCACCCACAGCCCAAGCATCCCACCCAAGGAAGATTTGGCCTGTACCGACAGAGCCATGCATCAAGGAATGCAGAAGGAGAGAGAGAGAGAGAGAGAGAGAGAGAGAGAGAGAGAGAGAGAGAGAGAGAGAGAGAGAGAGACCTAAAAACAGAACACATTTTACTATTTAATGTACTAGCACAGGCTGGCAGGAATGATTTCTGTGTAAGCGCATGTCCCATTTAAGAGGCTTTCATGGCTGGCTGGTGTTTCTGTCTGAAAGAATGAATATCTTAGAAATGTTTTCTAGTTTAGGTCAAGGCTCCTCCCCCCTACCACACACACCAGCAGATAAAACTGGGTCACTCTTCCATCATGGCATAAACTTCTTCCCCCTGCTTAAACACTTAGCACTACTTTCCTCTGGGCTTTGAAACTGTTGGGTGACGGGCGGCAAAACCGTTGGTACGGGGAGAAGATAGGGTGCAGGTGGAACCTCATCATGTCACATCCCTCAACATGAAATGGGAGAAACTAGGCAATTAGAGCCCAGGAAGTTCTGATGTGCAGCATCACAGTCAGCTCAGCCATCCTGTACTTCCTGTACAGTTTCTGATGTGAGAGAACAAAGAATAGAATATTACAGTTTGCACTGAACAAGGGAAACGTTAAAAGAATCCAGACATGTGTGTGAATTCCGGAAAACATCACGAGTATGTTGAGCTGCTGATTTTGCAACCTGGAAGTTTTTCTTAAGTCTTTTGTACTGATTATCTGAGTGCATGTGTCACATCACCACCACATAGATTGAACAGCACTTTGATACCAACTGATGGATGCATAACATGCAATTCCCTACGAGAGTTTTACTGACAAGGATGTAAATTTACTGATTTTGCTGGTAATAGGATGTAATTTCTCCATCAATTACCTTGTGCAATTTATGCAACACACAGCACAGAGCTCTCTAAAAGGTCCAGTAGTAGTTTAAGCATCAACCACCTCTGGCAGAATCCCTGCGTAAAAGTTTGTGAATAAACTGCTAGTACTTGAGTGCACTGGTCTTTTCTGTGATATTTCCTATGGATCTAATCCAAGGGGAGTTATGTTATATACAGGATGTGGGGGGAGAATTGGGCCTCAAATATTTGTGTATTTTAGAATTTACTTTTTTCCTCTATTTTAGAGAGAAGTCATAGACTCCAGCTTTGAAAGGAATTTTTACTCATCTTTACAAGGTGACATAATATGAACCATCTGAAGATTCAGACTGAACAGTAAGAAAGGTATCCGGCATTTTGGTTTCACTCACTTCTACTGCACCATCCTGTACAGCTGAGTCAGTGAAATTCAGTAAGAGAAGATGCCTTCCACATTGTAAGAGGACACAATCATATGACTTATTGTTCAAGATAGCCCATCAGATTTTTTTTCCAAAACTGCTGAATGAATTGAGATCAAATTGCCAAAGTCATGATTACTAAGTGATAATTAGATGAGCAGCTTTCAAGGTGCTTTCCTGTCAGAGAAAAAATGGAGAGAAAAGATGACCCCAGGGTTAAGGTTCTAGCGTAGGCCTTAGGAGATCTGGGTCCAGTTCCTGGCCTGCCCCAAACTCCTTTTTAGACTAAGGGCAATTGACTCACACTCTTGCCTCAGAACTTTATCTGTTACATTGGAGTTGTACTAAGTAACGAGTGAGTGCTGTGAGAAGGAGAATCAGTCAACACCACACTTGGCTGACGCGGCAACTCATGGTGTCGGATGCCATCAGGTGGTCGAGGGACATCTACAGAGAACACATCACCGGACGTTGGCAATACTAGGAGGGATGAGCTGCAGTGCCGATGAGAAGCTCAGTCAGGAAAGTAAATGAAATACTTTCCTCGTGCATTGTATTTTCTAAACGGACAGTCAACCTAATTCTCAATTACTGAGGGACAATTTTGACTCATTAATATATTTTGCTTTCCATAACCAAATCTCTGTACAACTTTTCATGAGTGATGTACCCCAGTATTCAGATTCTAATATATAAATTGTATTGTCAAATCTATTCACCTATATTTGGGTTATTGCTGATGATGTACTTTATGTATCATACGACTTTTAAAAACAAACTCTGTATTTGTAATCTAAGCACTATACCCAGATGTACAGACACTCTGTTCTCAACCTATGTATTATATCATTTTAACATTAGCTTTAATAACATTTTTATATCCTGTGTCTGCCTTGAACTTTAGATTGCAAGTTCTTAGTGAGACACAATCACTGCTCTACTGTCTGTACATACCTAACACAACAGAGCTACCGTGTGCTAATGTAGTAACAAAAAACAATTAACAACCTAAATCAAAATGCCAGGCAGAAATGGAGCAGTATTTAAGTGCAGGGAACAGTGCAGTATTGGCAACGCTTTCCTGGGTTTCACATTTCTGCAGAACACAGCATTAATATTTCATGTGCAAACAAATTGCATTTCACGGTGGCATTCAAACTACATCCAGCCAAAAAGTCAATTACCAATGACTTATGAGAATTACAGACACATTGGTAAGGCTTTATTATGCTGCAAAATCTCTAACGTTGGTTTTCAAGTACACCCACTCTTGTTTTCTCTTCTTCCCTCTTTGTTTCAAGCATTTTCTTCAAATGAAGAATGCAAAATTATGTAAGCTGATGTTTAGGAAATAACGAGGCCCTCATTCTGCATCATCACTTGTCTTATTGTAGGGCAGCAGTTTTCAAACTATTGAGAACCGCAACCCTTTTTTGCTCGTGACCCCCTGAGAGACCCAAGGTTTGAGAACCGCAGTTGTAGGGAATAAATACTGTGATGGAGTCTTAAACCAGATTCTTCTACTATGGTCACATTAAATGGATCATGGCTCTTGCAAGGTACTGCTAGTCACAGCAACATGGTAACTGTCATTCTGGTTCAGCCCGATGGTCCATTTAGTTCATTACCATGTCTTCCACGGTGGCCAAACCCAGTAGCAAAGGAAGGGATAAACTCCTCGTATAGAACTATTGTGCCTTGAAATGCTGATGAGGAAATTTCTTGCTAACCTCAGCTTGCACCTGAAAAAATGAGCATTTACACTTATATGGTTGTTTTTTTTTTAAAGTTTGACATTGAGGGTAGTCAGCATGTCACAGGATCTAACCTAGAAACAGTACATGATCTTTCTAGGTTTCACTTTGCCAAGGGTTCCACTCCCAGCTCTGCCAATGAGTCACCTTTTGAAAAATCACTTAATCATGGGTCAGTTTACCCACCTATACAATTATTATAATAGGACAGGAATTTCAAAAGCACCTATGCTAAGGGACTTGTGTTCCTAAGTCACTTAACTACTTTTGAAAATCACTCTCAACATGTACAGCACAGAGTCTTGGGAAGCTAACTCGTTTGTAAAAGCATTCTGAAAATGTTGGATGAAAGGTCTCAACGCAACTATCAATATCTATTCTCTCATCACAACCATAAGGATTTATACAGGTATCTCCCAGCAGCAGCAATGGGATGTATCAAAACTCTTCTTGGAAGTATATTTTTTTAAAATTGGTAATTGTGGTTAAACAACAATTCTCCTCCGGCCCAATCCAGCCTGTTTCCCCCTCAATCTCCTGTTCTCCATTCATGCTCTTTGTTCATTGCCATTGACTCCCTGTTTGTTCCCCTTGTCCCAGTAAGCTTTGCATTCAGCTGCAAGCATTCCTAACCTACGACAGCGCTAACTGCAATCTGAACCACGCGCAGATTCATCTTCTTTGGCACATCACGATCAGGGAGCATGTACTACTCTGAGGATTTGAAGAGGAGTCCCAGCAACCCTATTTTAAAAGGGAATATGCCCGGCCAATTTAGCATGTGTGTTCATAGAATCATAGACCAACGGGGTTGGAAGGGACCTCAGAAAGTCATCTAGTCCAACCCTCTGCTCAAAGCAGGACCAATCCCCAACTAAATCATCCAGCGTTCCAGGTGCTAATCGAGGCTTTTGGTTACATTGACAAAATGAGGTTCAGCTAGGCCAAGGGCAGGAAAACGTTTTGGTCTGAGGGCCACATCAGGTTTCTGAAACTGCATGGAGTGCCAGAAAGGGGAGGATGTGCCTTCCCCAAAAGCCAGGCGTGGCTCAGTCCCCAACCCCTATCTGACCCCCCCCCCCCCCCCGACAGCCACCTGCCCCATCCACCCCCCCTTTGCTCCCTTTCTGACTGCCCCTCAGAGACCCTGCCCCCATTCAACTCTCCGTTCCTCACCCTCTGACCACCCCGACCCCTAGCCACACCCCTGCCTCTTCACCACCACCACCCCTGCTCCCTGCCCCCTTACCACACTGCATGGAGCACTGTTGTCTGGTGGTGCTACTGATGCAGCACCCGGAGCACAGGACAGGCAGCAGACCACCGGGTAATTGGTGCTACCGTGCAGTACAGACCACCGGGTCAGGTCACGGCTCTGCGGCTGCACCGCCCAGCAAGAAATCTCAGCCCCACAGCCCAGAGCATTGCCCTGGCGGTGTGGTGAGAGAACAGCAGGGGAGGGGCTGGGGGCGAGCCTCTTGGGCCAGGAGCTATGGGCTTGGATGTGGGCCACAGGCCATGGTTTGCCCACCTCTGAGCTAGGCCATTAACATAAGCAGCCAGAAAAATGCTGCTGCAGCAAGCTGCTTTCACTCGGAGTCATAGACAGACTGCATTAAAGACTAACGGCATTTGCTATACAAATAGGAACTTTTTTTGTTGTTGCAAGTATGCAGAAACAATCACTCCATCCATAGACCTCCCCCAAGCTTAATATTTTCCTTACTGCACTTTGACTGGCTATGTAGACTCTCCTCAGGATCTAGGCTACCAGCTCTCCCAGCTATCTTCAAGACATCACTAACTTCATGAGGAAACTACAAACCATTGATGATCTTCCAGAAAACACCATCCTGACCAATACGGATGTAGCAGCCCTCTACACCAACATTCCACACAAAGATGGACTACAAGCCGTCAGGAACAGTATCCCAATAATGTCACGGCAAGCCTGGTGACTGGACGTTATAACTTTGTCCTCACCCACAACTATTTCACATATGGGGACAATGTATGCCTTCAAGCCAGCAGCACTGCTATGCGTATCCGACAGTATGCCAACATTTTTATGGCTGACTTAGAACAACGCTTCCTCAGCTTTCATACCCTAACACCACTACTCTATTTGTGCTACATTAATGACATCTTCATCATCTGGACTCATGGAAAAGAATTCCACCAAGATTTCAACAATTTCCATCCCACCATCAACCTCAGCCTGGACCAGTCCACAAAATAAATCCACTTTCTGAACACTAACAGTGTTAATAAGCGATGGTCACAAACACCATCCTATACCAGAAACCTACTGACCGCTATGCTTACCTACATGCCTCCAGCTTTCATCCAGACCACATCACATGATCCATTGTCTACAGCCAAGCTCTAAGACACAAGTTTACTCCAATCCCTAAGACAGAGACAAACACCCAGAAGATCTCTATCAAGCATTCTTAAAACTACAATACCCACCTGCTAAAGCGAAGAAACAGATTAACAGAGCCAGAAGAGTACGCAGAGTCACCTACTACAGGACAGGCCCAACAAAGAAAGTAACAGAAGGCCACTAGCTGTCACCTTCAGCCCCCAACTAAAACCTCTCAAGCACATCAAGGATCTACAACCTATCCTGAAAGATGATCCCTCAGTCTCACAAACCTTGGGAGACAGGGCTCACTTACAGACAGTCCCCCAACCTGAAGCAAATACTCACCAGCAACCACACAACAAAAACATTAACTCAGGAACCTATCCTTGCAACAAAGCCTGTTGCCAACTATGTCCACATATCTATTCAAGGAACACCATCATAGGACTTAATCACATCAGCCACACCATCAGGGGCGCATTCACCTGCACATCTACCAATCTGATCTATGCCACTATGTGCCGGCAATGTCCCTCTGCCAAACCAGAAAGTTTCTACACAAAAGAATAAATGGACACAAATCAGACATGAAGAATTACAACATTCAAAAACCAGTCGGAGAACATTTCCCTGGACACTCAATTACAGACTTAAAGTTGCAATTCTTCAACAACAAAACCCTCAAAAACAGACTCCAACGAGAAACTGAAGAACTGGAATTAATTTGCAAACTGGACATCATTAAATTAGGCTTGAATAAAAACTGGGAGTGGATGGGTCATTACATAAACTAAAATGATTTCTCCTCTACTGTCACTCACACCTTCTTGTCAACTGTTTGAAATGGGCCATCCTGATTATCACTACAAAAGTTTTTTTTTCTCCTGCTGATAATAGCTCACCTTAATTGATTAGAGTGTTAGAGTTCATATGGCAACCCCCATCTTTTCATGTTCTCTCTCTCGGTGTATATTATACACACACACACATATACACACACACACTGTATTTTCCATTCCATGCATCTGATGAAGGGGGTTTTAGCTCACCAAAGTGTATGCCCAAATAAACTGGTTAGTCTCTATGGTGCCACAAGTACTCCTCATTCTTTTTTCTTTACAACCGTTATAGGAACACCACTGTGGGGTGGAGGGAGAAAAGGAGCTTGTTGTTTTCATTTTTATGTAAAAAGAAAGAGCATCTGCCCAGCACCATTCATGTTACATGCATCATGTACTGGCCAGGCAGTTAAGCAAGATGAACGGGTAGTGTTCAGTACCTGTGTACAATGAATCCTGTCACTGACAGTGTGTTCTTGTCAAGTTATTGCAATATAAATATCATGTCATCAATGAAAAAATGAAGAGCGTCAGGATGACTTCTACCAAGGTATATCCAGTTTGGGTTCTCCCTTCCCATGCTCATTGGAAGAGCTATGAAAGAATTGACTAGCTGTGACAGTAACGACATACAAATCATGCTTGATAAAGCAAAAGCCAACAGATATTCTTTAGGCAGGCATCCATCATAAGGAGACAGTCCTGTCACCAAAAATTAAACCTGCCAAGCAGTTCTATACAAGAACAGGTGACATTTCCTCTAGAACCTTTTCTGCCTGACAATATGGAAGAAATTCCATTTTACACGATCAGAACCTCTCTCCTGAAAGCTAAAAGACGCTGAGGTGCATGTCCACATAGATCTGTATTCACTGGGGAATCAGAAGCACAAATGACAAGAACTCACTAATTTGTTCTTTTTTTATATTATCTTTCCCCAGGATTGGAGAAAGTCGGCCTTTGTTACACTGAGGCTGTATCTCACGGGATTCCACATTCCAAGCACCTGATCCTTCTCCCCCTATGAAGAGTGTCCTGGAACAAAGACATACACCACAGTGTATGTGGAGAACATAGGAACACAAGCTCTCTCTCTCTGTTGAGCTACATCAGGCATGGGCAAACTTTTTGGCATGAGGGTCACATTGGGGCTGCAAAATTGTATGGAGGGTTGGGTAGGGAAGGCTGTGCCTCCCCAAACAGCCTGGCCCCGTGCCCTATCCAACCCCCACTCACTTCCCGCCTCTTGACTGCCCCCCTCAGAACTCCCAACCCATCCAACCCCCCCTGCTCCTTGTCCCATGACCACCCCCTCCAGAGATCCCCCCCCAACCATAAACCGCCCCCCTGGAATTCCTCCCCCTGCCCTGACCCCTAGCCACACCTCCGCTCCCTGACAAACCCCTGGGACTCCCACAGAAGTGGGTTAAAGTAATGGCATGTTCTCCTAATCAAAGCTACATGAAGATAACTTACAGACAGAAGAAATAAAGGCAGGCGAGTACACTGGGAAGAGTTGGTTCTATATGGCAACTAGTAGAGTTGAGTGATCTTCTTTAACAAGAAGACTAATAATTTATTGTGGTGCTCTGCAACATAGGTGCAAATTCAGTTTAAGGCTGATATTTTATTTCATTCTTAGGTTTCTAAGCTTCAGGAAATGATTGTGTCACTGATCATCTCTTGCTGTTTTCATGCAGAATGATATGGATACAAGCTGTATTTCTTAACCACAATGATTTTCTTGTTTTCAGGTAAGAAGGAATTTGGCAATGTATCAGTTTGCACCTAAACAACCACACACAAAAATCTACTTCTTTTTTACGTAACAGGGAGCTTAAGAGATTCTCTATTTACGGAAGCAAGGTTAATATTCTTATTAAAGTTTAAAGTTTCTACATTTCAAATTAACTGATTGTTCCAATCTTCATTTCAAGTTCTTCATATGAGCATCTTTCTTCTGTGCTTTGGAGTTATTTAAGGAATGAGTCTTCGGCACAATAAGAAGCAACTGGACAGCAGATGAATAGAATTATCAGAAGTCACATTGCAGAAGTCTAATATTAGAATTATAGAAGCATTATTACTCAGTATGAGGAGCCATATTCAACCGACTGCAATGGCTGTGACAAAGACCTGCAGAACCTCATCTCATACTTGGCTGTCACTGCAGATTCTCTTCCACCTTAACCATGTGTCACACAAGTTTTGATTCCATCTATTTGAGATTCCTTGTAGGTCTAGATTCATCTCTCACTCACTTTGGTGTAAATCATGAGCAACTCCATTAGTGATGCCTGTGAGAAACAACTGTAGGTGAGGTTAGAGTCTGGTCACTAATCTGGTCCCATCAGATGACTAGTCTGGCTCTTCTGCCATCCTATTTGTTGTGAGTGGGATATCCCATTTCCTCCCACTTGTGTACTCAGACGTTGTGTATAATCCCTTGGACTCCCATTTGCCTACCAGTCAGCTGTTTATTTTATGCTATTTCCTTCCTGGTTCTTAATACCAGTCACTTCTGGCATTGTGCACTACATAAATTTACCCTCTGTTCAGCTGCAATGTCTTTTTTTCCTCCTTCATGTTTTGTACCTGCTGTCTCTGAGTTACTATGAGATTCAATTTATAATACGAATAACGCAATAATTAATACAAAATTTAGTCAAGTCCAAAAGGTATTTACTCTCTAGTGTCATCCAACCAGCTTAGATCCTCCCGACAAGCTCTTATTTCATGCCACAGTTCATTCTTATCCGGTCTTCTTTGTGCCAATATGCCAATATTTGTTCTTTTTAGTGGGGATGACAGTGAAAGTTTCTAATGACTTGTCGGGACTGAGGTTTTCATCTATGTTCATTTAATACTACACCCTGGTGCGTTAAGTTTCTCTTGCCATCTAGCCCCACATGGCTCCTCTAGTCTTTCCCTCCAGGAAAGGCAACATTTAGACCATAGAGAATTGTGAGCCATTAGGCTCAAGTAGCCTTTTCAGAGTGGTTCTGATGGCACTCTTGGTAGTGAAGGTCCCTCCATCTCTCTTCCTGCTCCAAACAGATCAACTCAGAGCCCTGACAAAACACTCAGGTTGGGTGCTGGGCACCAGATTTGCCCCATAAGGGTCTAATTCTGCCCTCCGATGCATCTATGCAGCTCCCATACTGGCAATTACGTGCGCCTCTGTTGATAGAATTGTGCTGCTAGGTTTATAGTTTTTCAAATGCTCACCAAGATGGAAGACTGATACGATTCCTGTGGATAGCACAGATAGCCACAAAGTAAGATTCCTACACTGCTCATCCATGGGGTTCAATACTATGCTGCTGAATTACCCCTAGGGATAAGGGGAAAGGTCCATCTCCATAGCCCATGCAGTCCTCTGTCTCTCTGCAGAGATTGCCTGTGATGGCCTTGATTACTGCCTGTTATAAAGGTGATCTTTAGGATCTAGGATCCAGAGTGAGACCACCAACCATTTAATGTCAATATCCACTAAACGGATACCATGCATGATGGCTGAATTACAGGCACATTAGATTTTTAATTTTTCTGGTTTGCCTATCCATAGCCAAAAGGCTGGCTTTAGTTCTGTTCAATCAGCTTTATTATATTTTCTTCAGAATACTGATGAAGAACAGGAGTAATCTTTTCAAATTACATTATGTTCCACAGAAGAAACTTTTCTGACTGTGTCTGATGTGTGTAAATTTCACTTTCTTTTCAGCCCTATAACAACCAATAGCTGCACCTGAAGCACAATGGTAGGAGAACAATAGTCATATATAAAGTAGCAATGTGACAGCTTCCCATAAGAAATATCTGTGTTGTGTGCACAATGCCGGAAACAGTGGTAAGAATCATTCAACCACTTAAAACACCTTTCACATTAAGCTGAGCACTAGCTAGAGATCAAAGTCACTTATGGGTCTGGGGGAAATGAACCTTGCAGAAAATGCAATCAGAGGAAAAAAAGTCAAAGGTTGGCCTTGGAGAACTTGGCTGTAATTATCCAGATAAGACGTCTTCCGAGAAAGATTATAAATAAGAAAACCAAGGATGCTGGCAATAGAGTGAAATGAAATCTACCTCATTTCTAAACTTCTGGAAGGGTCGGAGGGGAACAGCCGAAGGACAGATCTATTCACAGAGTCCTTCAAGCATATAAAGAATCAGTACTGTCTCATTTGCTCAATGCTGTTAGCAGTGAGCTGGCACGTAAAGCACAAACACAAGAAGTGAGAGCACTGTAGTTAATGACATTCAAGCAAATATACCAGTGGCCTGCAGAAAATGAGCAGCTCCTACTAATCTTAAAGAATTTCTCTTATATGTATAATTTTGCTATCATGGTGATTGTGATAGGATTTTCTATAGCACCCATCAGTTTAGTATTTAAGAGTCAGATGTTTAAAGGTAGGAATCAACGGGAGTTTGGTGCCTAGAATTACATCACTATGCTGCAAGTCAGCTTCAGGGAGTTTTCCATTCTTCTCCTTTCTTGACACGTATGGCTGTCCTGGGGAAATACAGCAACAAGTTTGTTTTTTAAGAGACCGTCTCTTATTTTCTTCCTGCTTCCTAGAACAGAGCGATTCTCTTCATTGTGGTGGTTACTGTGGGAAAGCTTTCTTAGAAAGGATGGACTTGTAGGAGGGACTTGCACTGGCTTCCAAATCATTTTCTGGTGTAATTTCCGATTTACATCGTTTGGTTCCTATGTAGCTCAGAGATCAACTCTCTCCTGAAAAATAACCTTGCTCATTGTGACATTGATACCAATACGTGAAAAGCAGTAGCATCAAACAAGTCAGTTTAGAGGGCCAAAAAAATCAACGTAGCCAGTTAAAGGAACATCAGGGTCAGGCTGCTGTGATACAAGATGAACTACTCGGCAAGAAGAGAGGAGCATTTTGCAAGCTAAGACAAGATATAGGTACCAAGACTCCAAAACACTACTACATTTCTTTGCCTGGTCTGTGGAAACTACATCTTACCATCTACAAGTCAACTCAAACGCAAACTCTCTCTCAGGCATATTGTCACTCGTCAACGTGCACGCACCATGTTCTTTAACTGAGTCATAAGTATACCCTTTCTTAAGGTTATTTCTTTCTAAGCTCAATTATCTTGGAATATCCTTTTAAAAATGGACCCAAACATCTCTCTTACAAAAGCACAAAAACTAGTACAATGATATGTGAGTCTGAGGACAATTCTTTCAATCTTTCACCATGTACCACAAGCAAGTTCCAGCCTATGCATTATAAATCACAACCTGAGAAAAGAGTTCTCCCACGGCCAGGATTTCAGACCCACCTGGATACAGAATTCTGTCTGCTCAACAAATTCCATCCAAATGGGATAACACATGACTATCTTTGTAGATATTTTTAGTCAGGAGCTCCTCAAATTTAATTGAGCAAGACACCAGTTTCTATGGCTTTCCACATCCCCAAAATAAAGGGCCCAAGCACTTGTAAAGCATCCTCCTGGCCTTTAGTTTTTAAAGGGACCCCAGTAACTTATTAAAACCTAACATGACATCTGTCAACATTTATCATCATCCAGCTAGTGCAATTAATTCCACTTCCTGTCAAAAGTTCAGTTAACGATAGAAACCCTAAGCCTACCGAAACTAAGCTCAGTGTCAACAGATGGGGATTTAAGGCTGTTGATGCAAAAGTGCAATACAAGAATCCCTTTGTCAGTGGGATGATGAATCCCATTGTTTTGTTCCTGTCAGCATCGAATGGGAGGTTTAAATTAACAATTAGGTGTTTTCTTCGATATCCAATTGATATAATCAGTTGCAAAAAATAAGTAAAATAGGAAATTATTCTTTCAAAAAGCAGTGAAAGAGAAACCTGTCACAGGAGACAAACACATTTCTGCTCGTTACAGCAGACTGAGCATCCCAGGGTAATATTTAGGGTCAGCTCAGGATCCCAAATGAGCATGTGTTTGAGGAAACGAGGCCAGATTCAAACTGGCTGACACAAACTACACCTTCCTGGCCTGCTGAGCCAGCTAGGGAGGGAGGGAGTGCCGCTGGAGAGAACAGGTGGTATTTCTAATGTTATACTCTTAAGGAGGTTTTGATGAAAGATGACAACTTTCATTTCACTGGCAGCTCCAGGTGAGCCCCACCACTGGATTCCACTTAGATTTGCTAAATCAGTGCATCTCCTGACACTGTTGACACTCCTAACCACCATTCCCCTCCCCACTCCAAAACCGTACAAAGATGGGTGGGTGTGATCATTTTGCATCAACCCAGCCTCCCCAGGCAGATTTTCTGGCAGGGCCCCTTCACCTGAGGCACAAATCTAAAAGCGAAAGTAAGAAAGGGAAAAAAAACCCACAAACATGGCTGATGAGATAAAAAAACATCAACTTACTGCTACACGGACAATGACACAGGTAATTTGTCAACAGTGCAGCCACACTAAAATACACATTAGAGATCTGCTTCACATCACAAAAAGGGCTTTTTCCCCCCAAGCTCCCATTAGCTTCCTACCAATCTCTGGATTTAATTCCTCTCCTGGGTTTTCTGAACTCTGCACAAATCTAATCTGTCTGACTTTATGTTGACTTTCTCTTTCCCCTCAGAACTCTCCAGGGGAAGGTGGGAGAGGGAGTATCCCTCTTTCACTTGTGTTGTTCTCCCTCATCTAGCATCCATCCATCAACTCTCCCACTTGTTCACTTTAAACCTCATACTAAAATCTTAACTTTCCCTCCCCTGCCCCTTATTTTTGGGCACTAGATACTATGTATGAAGCATGCAGAAGTGCCAACCCAAGCATTCAAAAATCATGAGTCGGGTCCCAAAAACTAGGAGACTGATTTTAAACCAATAAGATTTTAAAAATAATGAATTTGGGATGCTTTTTATTTGCCTTCTGGTGTTGAAACATTTTGATTCATGTTTTCAATTTTTTTTAAAGACATTAGGGATATAAAAGTATTTTTTTTTTAAGAATGATGAAATTCTCAGGTAATAATCTGACTCCAGGAGCTGAGGCTCTAAGAAAAACACCAAATATCATGAATCAGAGAGGTAGCCGTGTTAGTCTGGAATAGCAGAGGTAACAAAGTCCTGTGGCACCTTAAAGACTAACTATAAAGTTTTGAAGCATAAGCTTTCGTGGGCTAATACCCACTTCGTCGGATGCAAGCAGTATTAGCCCACGAAAGCTTATGCTTCAAAACTTTATAGTTAGTCTTTAAGGTGCCACAGGACTTTGTTACCTCTACCAAATATCATGAAACTCTTGACTAAAATCACAAGAGTTGGCAACACCGAATGATGTCTATATGAGGATAAAATGGACAATAATGTTGCTGCAGACGAACATCTTAAATATAAGATGACTGATCAAACTAAGGATTTCATGAGAAAGATTCTTATCAACCTTCCAAAGCATGAGAATGCCATGTGCGTTAGTGATACCCTCTGAGACCGTGTCAACACAACAAAATTACGTTGTCCTAACTTACATCAGCATACAGCCAACACAGCTATTAAATCACTTGAATGTGCACACACTTGGCTCCTTGTAATGGCAGGGCACATCCTCACCAGGAGCACTTGTATTGTCAGTGTGGGGCATTGTGCAATGCCTCCTCAAGCCAGTAACAGTCAATGTTAGCAATGCAATGTCTATACAATAGACTCTTGATTATCCAGGATGATAGGGGGAAAAATCCTGGTTAATAAAATCCTGGATAATCACCATCCATAGGAAATATGGGGAGTGGGGGTTGATTCACCAGCCATCCTGTGCCGGGGGGAGGGGGTGTCAGTTCACTGGCTGCTCTGCACCCTGGTAGGTTTTTTGTGTGTGTGTGTGCTTGGGACAGCAGCAAAGCCAGAGCCGGCCCTGAGAGTTGCGTGTATTTTTTTTGACATCCTGGTTAATCCACATCCTGGTTAACTGAGAGTCTACTGTACTGCCACTGCAGCAATATAATTACATCAACCATGACTCTATGCTGCTCGGGGAGGTGATGTTGCTAAATGGGCATAGAGAGGCACTTGCATCAGGAGGAGCCAAATTTAAGTGAAGACACTTTCACAGCGAGGTCAACGTAAGGCAGCTTACATTGATTTAATTGTGTACCGTAGACTAGGCCAAAGAAAGACAAATTTTGTTCATTATATTACAATGCTAGGTCATGTTATTTCCCCTTCAAAACAGTTTGTAAGACTTCATGGAATCTTTGAAGAGGGTTCAGAATTAATTTGTAGAATTATGGAAGGCTGCTAAACAGTTGCATTGTGGGGCTTAATCCACGAATTTCCACAATATTCCAAATCTCTCTTCTGACACCACTGAGCTATAAATAGCACAACCTCTCCAGAACTCAGTTTGCAGTATTATCTTCCCCCACTTACATCATCTGGTAACAGATCAAAGGTCAAAGAACTAACAGTTTAAGACATTCCACATGGTTGCAACAGTGTCCGCTTACATGACCTTAGTTTCTTCCCACCCCTTTAAAGGTGGAAGATCCAGTTCAAAATCAACAGATTACAGAGCTGCCCAAGACCTAAACAGAGTTTTAAAAAAAACCAAAAAAACCCACACACAAACTCTTTGGATTGAAGATAATGTAGGTTTCCAAAAATGATCACACAATTGGAATGGAAGTAAGTATCTGCTTCTGATCTAAACATTCCATATTGGGATATGTAAATACAATATTGTTATAGCTCCTTTTGACTGCTCACGAAAAACATCTAATCCATGAAAGGTAGTTAGCGTGTTAGTACACACAACTTTGTGCTTTATTTATTTATTTTCCTTACAAATGAAAGCTAATTACTCCTCTTCCCTCATAGGACGTTTGGGGAATGCTTCCAATATGCCAAACCTCAGCTTGGTCTTGTAATTAGCAAGGGGCATTAGTCAGAAATTGCCGTTGAACAACATCCTATGTTTTTAGCATAAATTTCACTGCCGCATTCAGACTGAAGCACTTGTATAAAGAGGAGGAGCTTTCACTTCCACCCACTTCATCTTCACCCACCCACCACCGATGGGACTTTTAACAGCCTGGTCAGTGGTGCTGACCACAACCACTGTGACCCACTGCCTGACACCCAGTACTGGGTCATGACCCGCAGTTTAAAAACCACTACTCAGAGCATCACTTCACCTTCATTAACAAGCTGGGATGGATAAGAAGCTCCTGAGAAATTGGCTGGAACTGATCATTTATATTTGTTTCTATTAAGCATCAGCTATTGACTGACAGTAAAGAATCCACTATTTACATGTTTCTTATTGCACTCACTACTTGCCTGTGGAAGTAATGCAAATTGATTGGGAGCTACATAAACACTTGCAGTGTTCCTAGCAAACCAGACAGCTCAAAAGCCACACACATCCAAAACCCACGTTTCCCACTGACCCACAGAGAAATCACATTCTCAGTTGCTTTAATATCAAGTCTTTTCATGGCAATTAATTCACCCGCACAGGTTCTTCTCTTACTACAGTGAAACCTCCATTTAACGGACTAATTCGGGCGAGGGGGTGTCCGTTAAATGAAAAAGTCCGTTATTTAATAATAAAAAAAACCCCGAGCTGTCGGAGCAGCAGCCCCGCAGCCCGCCCGCTGCCGGGACCCGGGCAGCAGCCAGGAGCCAGCAACCAGCCCGCCCGCGGCCGGGACCCCGGCGGCAGCAGGGAGCCGGCAGCCAGCCCGCCCGCTGCCTGGACCCAGGCGGCAGCTGGGAGCCGGCAGCCAGCCCACGAGAAATGAATTTGGGATGCATCAGACTTGCTCAGAAATTTTGTCCGTTGCATCCGAAGTCCGTTAAATCGAGGTCTGTTAAATCGAGGTTTTACTGTACTTAAGAACATAAGAACAGCCATACTGGGTCAGACCAAAGGTCCATCTAGCCCAGCATCCTGTCTACCGACAGTGGCCAATGCCAGGTGCCCCGGAGTGAGTGAACTTAACAGGTATGATCGAGCGATCTCTCTCCTGCCATCCATCACCCCCCTCTGACAGACAGAGGCTAGGGACACCATTCATTACCCATCCCGGCTAATAGCCATTTATGGACTTAGCCTCCATGAATTTATCCAGCTCTCTTTTAAACCCTGTTATAGTCCTAGCCTTCACAGCCTCCTCAGGTAAGGAGTTCCACAGGTTGACTGTGCGCTGTGTGAAGAAGGGATAATGGGATGAAAAGAACAATAATCACCAGACAACGATACAAAAACCAGGTCCCGTTTACATCAGATCATACTCCAGGCTGAAATCCAAAAAGCCTCAGCTTCTACACTTCATAATTTAGGGCCCAATCCTGCACATCGTTACGCACCTAACTATACTCGAGTTAACAGTCTCATTAAAATGAGTGGGACTTCTCATGAGCAGATGTTAGTTATACATGTAAAAATTTGTAGAATCAGGCCTTTAATCTGTTGCTATATAAACTATTTTCCTGTTATTGATTTTTGGTGTTAAAGATTTAAAAGCACCCCAAAAAAGGCCTTCAGATCAATCTTCTTTCCTTCCACCTTCCTCACAGAACTCCCCACACACACGCATGTGTGTACACACACATATACACAAAGCAGGGTCAGGATAAAATCTGCCATAACATATTAATCTTATATGGAATTTAATGAATATTCAGATAAAATAGTATTTAGTTAACTCTGTATCTGGAACACAGGACTATGTTATTCCCTAGCAGGGCTAAGGGCTTTTTATTACGCAACAGTCAAAGAATGCTGCTAATATTGGAGTGGTGCTGCTAAAGACCTTTCGTCCCTCTCAGTATGTCTGTCCATCATTCTCATCTTAACTCTGGGTTTGAGTCAGCTGCTGAGTGACTAAGATTCCGCACATATCATCATGCAGGCAGAGCTCACCTCCTTGGGGATAAACGACACCATTTCTAGCTCGCCACTTCTTTATCAGCTCTTAACCAGAGCCATAAATAGAACTAGCCATCCGGACCATGCAGCGATGGGAGAAGAGAGATGTACGCTTATGGTTCTAAACCGGTATGAAATAGCAGCTGGCTGCCTCTCTGGGCAAAAGGAGCACAGCACTCAGCAGATGTGCTTATCACCACTGTCAGGAAATTTTAATTACAGATTTATATAAAGAAAGACTCACAGCCCTAGCCTGAAAACGAGCATTCTGGAAATATACATCTACACGAGTGGGGAGCAGAGAGGGCATGGGCCAGTTAAGGCATGTCAGTAGAGACTATATAGATCTGAGAATACTCACGGTGAAGAATGTGTTTTTTCCATGAGATTGCACTGAAACAGCAATTCGCCATTCTCCCTTGATAAATTGGCATTGAAACCAGCTCTGCCCATAAGGTAGCACACTCAAAGTCTAGTGGGATTCTTACTTTTTATACTTGTCCCAACAGCATAACTAATATCACCCTCATGTATGACAAGCTACCATATGAGCATGCCAGTGCAAACCGAGAGGATACAGGAATACTGTTACCCCTCCTGATCAGAGTGCTCAGCCAAATTCAGGGTTTTGAAGGTTGTTTCTGTTAGGAGGAGAAACTGGTGATGGAGACGAGTGTTTCTTTGTAAATAACCAGGGTTGCATCAATGTACAATGTCCTATTGTCCTGAACATAGGAGAATCAACCTAGAGAGAGCATCTATGGTCTCAGATCCAAGCGCCACAGGCAGGCAGGCTAGCCCCCCAGCCTTAATGCCCAAGGTCCTGCCCCTATCCCACTCTTCCATCCTCCTTGCCAGAGCTGAGCCCCTGGTGGCTTTCAAGTAGAAGTGGATGAGGGGGGACACAGCAGGTGGCCTTGTGGGGGAGGATGTGGAGGGAAGGAAGGATGCGGCTGGCGATGGGGCCCTCGTGGGGGAGGAGACGGAGGAGAAGAGGGATGCAGCAGGTGGCAGGGATCTCCGGAGAAAGGGGTGGAGGAGAGGAGGAACTCACCAGGCAGCAGCGGGTGCCTCAGGAAAGAGGTGAAGCACAGATGGGGTCACCATGACCCAGGTGCCTGGGTCAATAGCAGCTGAACCAGAAAAGGCTAAGCCTCCCCTGGCTGCTGCCCATGCCAAGCACCTTTGCAATCAGCTTCCCCTGAAAGCTCTCAGCTTTCCTCAGGACCACATTCCCAATACTTGTTCAGACTCTGTCTCATGCTTCCTTCTGCCTTGTGTGCTGGTCTTTTCTTCTCCTTCTCACTCTCATTCCCCCTCTCCTCACATGCAAATAATACTCACAGAAACCCCTCCATCATGTAGCTCAAGTTCCTGAGTGGCTTCACATGTGCCTTTGTTTTGAACGGTAACACACGCCTATGATATGATTTGGTTGGAGGCCATCAGTGGTTTCCACTACCTGGTTTCATAAGGGAGTTTAGTAGCTTCTTACATCTATCTTAAATGAAGCTTATACCCAACATCCCCAGTTTCAACGGCCCAGAACAATACCATGGCCTGTAATAACTCTATGTGCAATGCCATGCGTAACAAAAAACAAATGGCTAAGGACCGGAATGGAAAACAAGAAGAGCAAAATTACATGTGATGACTTAGCCCCACAGGTGCCTTGTTCCTCGGCCACTGTTTTAACTCTAACACTAGTGGGATTGTTATATGGAGGAAAGTGGAATCCTTCTATCTCCCTACTAAGCCAGCACATAAAAGCTCAAAGGTTTCTACTGGGCAGGATAACAATCTGCACATTCGTATGGGTCTCTCACTGCAACAGTAAAGCCTGGAGTTTAAGCCAATATGTTGAGTGGAATAAGACAACTAAGATGCCTGTAGCTGAGGAGTCCTGTCCCCATCACAAGGAGTCGCTTATGTTAGCTAACTGTGTACTCTATGGATTAAGGGTGTCAAATTCAAGCCTCTGAAAAGAAGAATTCATGCCAAATTAAAAACCAAACTCAATTTAGAGGAAAACAAGCCTGAAACGGCCTTGAACAGTTGCATCCCATTTGTACAGACCATATGGTCATAAAGGCACGGTCTACGTCGCTAGTTATCAGAAAAAGCTGGCCTCCGTTCTCTGAACACAAGAACGAGAAAAGCGCAGCTCCACATCCAAAAACAAACAAGTTTCTTCAGCCTTGCTCTTTGCCAGGTGACACTGGTTAAAGCAGTGCAGATCACATTACAGAAGATTAAACTGTCAGCAGCTCAGGAATATCTTCATAAGCAACCGCTACAGTCAGGCCAGTTATCATCCAAGTTACAAAAATCTGTATGCTATTAACCGTACAAACCAAAAAAGTGCATCCCAGTGTATACCACACGTGTAAACACCTAAAAGAAAAACAGAGCCAAATGCAGTCCCAGTATAGTTCAATGCACTGAGCATAGGAAGCAATTCCAGAGTTCTGCTCCTGGCTCTGATTCAATATGGGGTATTTGGCAAATCAGTTTGGACCAGAATGTCAAGGCCTGACCCCTGAAGATGAGCTGCTATGAATACCCGACTGAGTAGTCCTGGGAGGAACTACTCACAGAGAATAGGATTCATAGCCTGCCCCTGAAACACCTTCTGTTCCAGTTTCCCCATTTGTAAAGTGAGGATACTACTTGCATACATGGAAAAACATTCTGAGAACCAGTCAGCTACTGTTGCACAGTGCTTTGAAAATATAAAGCACTATATAAAAAGAGCTAAAGATTGTTATTAAAAACCCAGGAACTGTAACACACAATATATGTATGTTATCCTACCTTACCCACCGATAGCCATAGAGGCCACTGAAAGCATGACTCAACTGTGTCCTATGAATTCCCACACAAACAACAGGATGGAAGGGACAGTTCATGAGGTAAAAAAAGGTGGGGGAGTGGGGGAGCAGCAGAAGGCTGCAAATCAGGCAAAGTTGTTCACTGCAAGAAGTCATTTTCATCCATCAACAGCTAATACACAAAGTTTTAGTTACACTTCTGTTGCAAAGACTTACTCACAGCTCTCCACAAATATCCCCCACCCATCCGATCCCCTTGCTGAATGACAATTTAAAAGGCAACATCTAATTGAAAGGAAGACATCTAATAATGCGGCAACAAAGAGCCGAAGAAAAAGAAAAAATAGTGTTCTCTTTGCATTCTCTTTCTGAAAACTGTGTTCCCAAACAAGCCCCGGAGGTGCTAATTTATTCCTATATGCAAGAGAGAGGGAGAGGGAGAGGGAAAGCACATGGATATCTACGGATACAGATTATCTGGGGCCTGATTTTCAGAACTGGCTTCAGATTTTACAGTTATCAACATCCAAAAAATGTCAGTTGCTTTGTGTGTGCACGCAACAGATAGATGTCCCAATTCTGCAAGTATCTGATTGCTCCTTGCAATGTTATAACATAAAATATACCTGCAATTAATTTGCACCTTCAAAATGGCCTTACAAATATCTGCAAGTGCAAAAAGGCAGTCTGAAAAACAGAAGCTGAGGCACTTCTGAAAAGACACTACTACAGAACATACTGTGTATGTACAGAATATCTGAATACATAGCTTAGATTCTTAAAGTAAAAATTGAAATAATCTCTTCAGTACAGACTTGGTCTGCACACTCCCTAGAAGAATATACGCTGGCTTAATAATTTTCATCATATCAACCCCCATGGTTGGCTCTAGTAGCTACAATAGTCTGCTACTTGCTCACAGCTAATAGAATTCTCTTTAGGGAGGTAGAGTTGGGGTACTGGTGTGTTAAGTGTCACCGGCTTTATACCACTGATGACTGGAGTGCTTGTCCATATGCACTCAGTTCATTGTAGAAACATCAAGCCTCCTGAAAACAAAGGGAGCCTTTCCTCTGGATTTCAGGAGGCTTTACTTTAGGTTGATTTATAGCCACTTGACTGTTGCCACACAGCACACTTGTGAATTCAGAGATGATCCAGTCCCTCAATGTGGGATTGCAGTAGTGCATTATAGGTGTCAACCTGTCTGGACTTCTTCTGTACTACGGTTTGTTGGTCACTAAGCACGAATCTGTTCTGAAGAGGAACATGTGAGTAGCAGGGATTTCGACTTTACCTTTAACTACAAGCTGAATTAGCAACCTGCTAAACAAATCACCACTGAGCTAGTAGCTCTTAAGAGACAGTACTCAGTCAAAGCAAAAAAGTGTCTCCCTGGGGAAAGCCAGGTAGGATATAAATGACTGAGAAGACATGCAGGTATTTTATAACGCTTAAGATACTTTCCTGACAAAATTATCTGAAGTCCTTGGGCCTGATTCATCCCTACATTACTCCAGTTTTATGACAGTGCAGCCACACTGACCCAATTAGAGTTACACCTGTGTAAAACTAGAGTGATATACTGAAGAGTCAGGCCACGTATGTCTCCTGTGAGCTTAGAATGTGGTTCCAGAATAAAATGTCAGGCTGCTGTCTTTATTGCCTGCCTACAACCGTCTCACTTGCATGCATCACACTACCAATACCAAAATGGTTCATCAAGACACACAAACCAAAGAGGGTCAAATCCAACATATTCAGGGCATGACCAAATGCTTGGAAAGTAGCATTATCCTCTCTCAATCAGGCACAGAGCTATATGAGGTTTTGGATGCCAGAAGGGAATCTGAGTTGGAATTCCCATGTTTTCCCTATATTGATTGATTGTACAAAAAACATTGGATGACTTTGGGCCCCAAGTGACAGTTTAAAATAAAATGTGTTAGGAATAAGCTTATATATGTATGTAGAATGTGACAGGGTCAGGCCAGATGGCTACAAGAGAGTGATGTTTTGCTTGGACAAGAGCAGATTAAGGAGGGGACACAGGATAGCAGTCTTCAAATACTTGAAAGGCTGCCATTAAAAAAAAAAATGGAGAAAATGGTTCTCTCTTGCCAAATTGCACAGGACAAGAGGCAATGCGTTAAAAATACGGACCAGATTGAATCCTCAGCAAAAACTTCTTAACTGTAAGAAAGTAAGACAATGGAACAAACTGCTTAGGGAAGTCATGGAAACTCCTTCATTGGAGGTTTTAGAAAAGAGGCTATATAGCATGATACAACAGGGTCTGGGATTGGGGTCCTTTGGAGAGGATCCACTGAACCCAGGAACTCAACAAAAAAGAAAAACAAGGGCAGGTGTGAAGGTCAAAGGGTCAAAAAGAGAGACCCTAAAGGGGACACTGAGCAGAGAACCCCAGAGGCAGGTATATTAGCCCCAGGATAACCAGGTCTTTTTTCCCCTGGTAATTGAACAGGGGTTACTCCAGGTTAATTAGGACACCTGGGGCCAATCAAGGGCCTGTTAAAAGCCTCCCCTTCAGTCAGATAGGTGCAGGTAAAAGGAACCATGGGGATCAGGCATGCTACGGGAGAGCCTGACAGTGCAGACACTGACAAATGCTGAAGACAGAGCTCACAGATACAGAGGTGAAGAGCAGGGGAAACCCTGCCCAACAGGGTGGTCAGCCCTTCCGGGCCCCAGAGGTTTGGGGAGAAGAGACTGAACTGGACGCCTGGTCTGCCACCACTACACCTGAGGAGTTACTAGAGTCTAAGAGGCTCCCCTCCTCTTCCCGTCAAGGAACCCCTACCCAGACAATGTGGGGGCAGCAAACCCAGCGGGATGGGGAAATTCCCAGGAAGAGAGGAATCCCCCAGCCCACTGCTACGAGGAAGCATGGAACCCACCAAGGTGGCCACCATAATCATTAATTTCAGTATTAAAGGACAAAACAACAAAGCAGTATTGAGTGTATCTAGCAGGTTGAATTATGAGCTCATATAGCAGAAAGTCTTTCCAGCTTGTTTTTAAGTGTTTCTGGGCTATTGGCTTACAGTGCAATTTGAGTAGCCACATCAATTTTAAGATTCAGTATTATAGTTTATTCAACTTAGAGATTTTTTTCTAAAGAAAAAATATGTATGTGTACGGTATTTGTGTGTTTCAACAGACACCAGTGTCTTTGTATTAAGGAGCTATGATAGTTTAATATTTATCAGTCAAACAGCTTTACTGTTATAAAGTGGGGGTCCCAAATATTCTTGAGGGATGATACAAATAAGGAAAAAAAGGATGGACACCTTCATACACGTGCAGAGTAGTAGGTACAGTCAGAATCACAAGATAAAAGACAAGTCCACTTAGTCCTACTTCTCATTCAGCCAATTGCTAAGACAAACAAGTTTGTTTACATTTATGAAACATAATGCTGCCCGATTCTTATTTACAATGTCACCTGAAAGTGAGAACAGGCATTCATATGGCACTTTTGTAGCAGCATTGCAAGGTATTTACGTGCCAGATATGCTAAATATTCATATGCTCCTTCACACGTCGGCCACCATCCCAGAGGACATGATTCCATGCTGATGATGCTTGTTAAAAAAATGGGTTAATTAAATTTGTGACTGAACTCTTTGGGGGAGAATTATAGGTCTCCTGCTCTCTGTTTACCATGATTCTGCCATATCTTTCATGTTATAGCAGTCTGAGATGATGAACCAGAATGTTTTTTGTTTTAAGAACACTTGCACTGCAGAGTTGACAAAACACAAAGAAGGTACCAATGTGAGATTTCTAAAGACAAATCCCTCTTCTCTCTTTCAGGTGACATTGTAAAAAAGATGCAGGTAGCATTATCTCCTGCAAATGTAAACAAACTTGTTGTTTGAGTGATTGGCTGAAGAAGAACTAGGACTGAGTGGACACATAGGCTGTAAAGTTTTACATGGCTTTGTTTTTGGATTTTGTTTTGTTTTTACATAATTCTACATTTATAAGTTCAACTTTCATGATAAAGAGATTGCACAATATTATTTGTATTAGTAAACTGAAAAATACTATTTCTTTTGTTTATTACTGTGCAAATATCTGTATTAAAATAATATAAAATGAGCACTGTACATTGTATTCTATTTGTTAATTAAAATCAATATATATAAAAATGTAGAAAACATCAAAATATTTAAATAAATTGTATTTATTATTCTTTGCCAGTGCAATTAACCGTGTGATTAATCACAATTTTTTAAATTGCTTGACAGCCCTACAAATTATATTTACAGGTATTCAAGTAGAGGAAGATTGAACACACAGGAGTCCAACTCAGATCACGTGGTGATAAGAAGGAACTGGAGAGGTATCAGTCCACAGTGCCCTTTATACCCTTGCTCCAGAGCATGAGAAGACAAATTATGCATGTCAGACCAACAGACATAGATCACTCAAAGTTTCCCAATTCAGATGTATTATGCAAATCCGTACCCATGTTTGGAACACACACAGGGACCATCGCTTGAAGAACCACAGGGACACAATCAACCTAATATCCAGTCACTTGTTTAAGAAGATTTAGAAGTAGTTGCAGGTGCCCCTAATAGCTGTTAATGTTCTCCTGTTCCTCACACAAACAGGGAAAATTGACTAAGATCCCCACCTAGGCAGATTCTGATCATGGTCTTAGGAGAAATAGGACTACTTACAAAAATTTCAACTTTCAGTGACAGTAATCTTATTACTTGTAATGATGGCAACTAATATAAATATGCAGAGTGATATGTTTTTTTGAGTTGATGGCAGTCCTATAACGGCAATTACTTGATCCAGTAGTAACTGGCTATTAGGGTGATTGTTTTTTTTTAAAGGCCTGAATATATAAACATTTGCTTTGAGAATTTGGTCTTTTTGGTGCCATTCAGCTGGATGTTCTTACACTTATGACTCAGCCAGCTCTCCATTCATCCTCCGCCTTTCCCACCCACAAATTCTGGGACTTCTGATTGAATCCATCTCTGCTCACAGCTGTTGCCAATTAAAATATCCAAAGTTAACCCCTCACAATCAACTCAATCAAAGAATATCAGGGTTGGAAGGGACCCAGGAGATCTAGTCCACCCCCCTGCTCAAAGCAGGACCAATCTCCAACTAAATCATCCCAGCCCGGGCTTTGTCAAGCCTGACCTTAAAAACCTCTAAGGGAGGAAGGAACTCAAGACAAACTGGTTTGGATCATTCACATGTATTAATTCATTAATGCCAAATGAATGTGAATTTGCTACCTTTGCAGGTGAAGCATTTGATGTGAAAGTGCTTGGACTGGACACGGAGCACTTCGCCTTTACATGGCTCCTCACATTTATGGCAGTGGATGACAGGCTTCTCAGTGGAGTGATGAGGTTCTTGGGAATGGGCCACTGTAAAGATAAAATATATCATTGTAAGAAAGGAATACAGGGTTTTCCTCCTTCGTAGATCTACGCTCTCAGCCAACAGTGAGTGGTATATAATCTCTCCATAGATTACATTGTACGCCCATCCAACAAATTAACATGTTAACAGAGATTCTGTGCACCTGTACCCTCTCCATAATGGTGTTTTAAATCATGCACAATATCTGCCTTATTACACTGAGACATGCAGGGAAATAGAAAGAGAAAAAAGCCCTTAGTGATTTCGGTCACTCTCCTTGTCACTGATTCCACAAGTACTGCCTACAGTTCCAGATCGCATAGTAAGTGTGCGTGAAGGCATACAACAAGCAAGCAGGACAGAAAAAATCTGGGCATGCGTAAACTGAGCAGGAAGCCCAACCCAAGCATAATGAACAGAAGCAGAATGCAAATTTGAGAAGTCAAATCAACACAGCTACTTGGGTTTATGTACTACTATTACATTAGAATCCCAAGCAATGTGAAGAGTTAGAGTCCTAGGGAGGGATGTGATGCACAGAAAAATTGCATCTGACTGCTACTGTACACAAGAGTGCGAGCACCGAAACGTGTCTGAAAGCTGAAGAATAAAAAAGAAGCCATCTGGCTTGTTCTTACTCCCGTATAGTCAACAGAACGTAGCTCTTGTGTGTAGAGAAACAAGCCAGACTTAGGAAATGCTACAGAGGATAGAAGTGGGAAAAGTCATCCTCAATTTAAGCTTGCAAAGTAGCCAGAAGAGTACTCGGGGCACCAACAAGCAATACCTACACCTTTCATTACAGTTGCAATTCCCAAGCACAGACTCACAGATTAGCTGGGAAAGAACAGTGATAAGGGGAACAGCATTCTCTATATTCATCACACAGACATTTCACTTTGCCCTAAATTCTGAACTCCAGTAACTACCACGAGTGCTTCTGAACAGGAGCAGAAGATCTCATCAGTGTTTTATATCCACACTTTACTGTGCTAATAAAACTGTGACTGCTCCATGCTTTACTTCTGACCGGCAATGTTTAACTTTCACTTAAGAGCTGTCTGGAATCAGGCTAAGGACCAATAAACCCCTCCAGGACTGGAATGGAAAAGCATGGGGTAAATGGATACAGAATTTGGTTCAGTATGTGTTATCTGAGGTAGTTAGTGGTGCCCCAAACAATCCCCCTGTGATTTTTCTTCTTTTACTAGCAGAAAGTTGTGCTCATTACATTATTCTCAAAACAGTGACATTGCTCACCAATGTATTTTTGGGATAATACATACATGCTTGGTGTTTCTACCCTCCTTCAATCTCCGTGTTGCCTTCTGCTGCCATTTGCATTAAGTTCTATCTGGGTATGTATTCATGGCATATTCAGCACCATACATTTCTGAGTACAGTGAAACCTCGATTTAACGGACTAATTCGGGCGAAGGGGTGTCCGTTAAAGCCAAAAGTCCGTTATTTAATAATTTTTTTAAATAATTAAATAACAGGACTTTTGGCTTTAAGGGACACCTCCTCACCCGAATTAGTCCGTTATATAGAGGTTTTACTTCTCACGGCTGGGAGCTGGGAGTCAGCCCGCCCGCCCGGCTCCCCGCAGCCGGGAGCCGGGCGGGGGGGTTGACAGCAGCCGGGACCTGGGCGGGCTGGCAGTGGGGAGCCGGGAGCAGCCAGCCCGCCCGCTGCCTCCACCGGGGAGGCAGCAGGGAGCCTGGAGCCGGCAGCCCGCCCGCCGGTGGGACCCGGGGAGCCGGCAGCCTGCCCGCCCGCAGGTGGGACCCGGGCGGGAGCCGGCAGCCCCCGAATAACGGATTTCGGATGCATCGGAAATTTTGTCCATTGCATCCGAAGTCCGTTAAATCGGGGTCCGTTAAATCGAGGGTTTACTGTATTACCCATGTTGCTCTCAGACCTTTTCCCACTGTTCTGCTCTCAACTCCTCCTACTCCCTCACCCTACAGTTTGCCAAACATCCTTTCTGGTCACGCTCTGTCACGCTCTACCTCTTAACTTTGCACCTTTCTTCGCACCATTGTTTACAGTTACCACAGCCTCCCATCTAGTATTTGCCATGTGAGTTCCCCCTCTTCCTTCAATAAACTTCTGAAAATGTACCTACCACTTCATCAAGTACTTTTGCTATAAAAACAATGAGGGGTCCTTGTGGCACCCTAGAGACTAATACATTTATTTGGGCATACGCTTTTGTGAGCTAGAACCCACTTCATCAGTTGTTCTAGCCCACAAAAGCGTAGGCCCAAATTAATTTGTTAGTCTCTAAGGTGCCACAAGGACTCCTCGTTGTTTTAGCTGATACAGACTAACACAGCTACCACTCTGAAACCTTTTGCTATAAAGCCACTCTGTTTTATTCTTTATCTTCAGAGCATAAATTCGTTGGGGAAGAAACTTTGCTATTTTGTACAGTTTATCTATTATGCACATTAGGTGGGATGTAAATAGTAAACAGAAAGAAAAACAACAGTACGAAACCTAAAAGAAATCATGGATTTCAGGAAACAATTTATATCTTCAACTTCAGCTAAACTTATAACTCAGCAGCTGTCATTTGGTTAGCGCACTTTTTCTATTTAAAACATTTAGAGAAAGCTTAGCTGCCTGGATTCCTTGACTGGAATATGAAGCTTTACGTCTTCCTCTGTGGTACATATCATCTCATCTATATCCCTAGAACTGTGATTCAATTCACATGAGTAAGCAGAACACAGAGGGGGATGCCAACTAATATTTTAATTAGCAGTTACTTCTAAATAAGAACCCATAAGTACATTGCCTTGAGTGAACCTCTCCTAATCGGTAATGCAATACTATTTTTGGAGTGGAAGAGCAGAAGTTATTCTTCCAAGCAGGACTATTAAATAGTGTATTAACTTAGTTACATGTTTAAGTAGTACAAAAGAAAAAGAAAAATTCAAACCTATTAGAAGTTCCTGCCTTGTATTATTTTGAAATACTATGAGCAAAACTTGCCTCTTTGATCTGTATGGTGGGGAACAGGCCCATCCCTGTCAAGATAATAGCAAAGATCCCATTAGTAACCCTGCACCTCACAATATTCTGCTCTAACTCCTTAATAAAATGTATGCACACCAGAGTCCTGATCCCCCTTGTGCATCTGAGAAGCGTTTTGCCCCATATTTGGAATTAAATAAAAGGCAAATTGGCCCAAAACTGGGAATCAGTATTGTATTGCCAGTAATGAGTTAACTTTCTCATTATTTATCTTTCAGGGCCTTTTAAGTTAACACAATGCTCTCAGCTGCCACATCCAGTCTGACCTCTCTGATGGAGCTAATTACAGTGCCTAAAATACTAGCATCAGGTCTGGCTTTGGTACTGAGGTTCACCAACCAACTGCTGCTCCTTCCCAAGGACTCACTTGCAAGCTTTTCCTTTGGACATCTACATTACACAGCAAAGGTTTCACTGCCAGAGGTGACTCTTTTCACATTCACCAGTGAGCATGTGACAGGGAATTAAAAGGAGGATGGGGGGAAGAAAGAATGCCGTGCCATGTGGGAGAATGGTCATAAAACTCCCCCTGACTGCAGACCCCTTTAAAAACAGGTTTATGACTAAAGTTCAGCTACAGTCAGAAAAATGATTACGCACAAGTTTATTGGACACTTGTAAGCTGGAGGCTGATTTGGCAGTGGGGTCCTGAGCAGGGTTTAACAGACATCTCAACCTGGCACTGGAAGCCCCGCCTATCTCAGCAAGGACACCTCTACTCCCTCTGGATTTTTGCCCTGGGAGACATGGGGCCAGACAGTTACTCTAAAACCACTGTCAAGTCTCTGCTAATCTAGTCACCAAGAGAGGAAGGATGGCCCAGTAGTTAGGGTACCAGCTTAAGACTAGAGATCTGGGTTTGACTTGGTGCATGACTTTGGGAAAGTCATGTGGCCTTTCTGTGCCTCAGTCCTCCAGCTGTAAAATGGGGATATTAGCACTGCCCCTCAAAGGGGTATTGTGAGGCAAAATGCATTAAAGATTGCATGACACTCAGACACTAGGGTGATGGGACACTTAAGTAACTAGGATAGTAAATGTGATCGTACCTCTTCCCATCTATTTTTGGGGCCGCTCTTCACTAGAAAATAAGGTTGTGTTAGACCTCGACCTTGAGGAGTCATGTTAATTCACATCATCTTAAAGCATCAACCCAGACAGGCTCCTCAAGGCTCTGTTCAAACCTTATTTTCTAGTCAGACAAGCCCTAGGCACCTGGTGCTGGCCAGCTCAGGACAGACTTTTCAGCAGCAGGTGGTCTTGCCCTGGGCTGTGCTAGCAAATGCCAGAACCACCCAGGCCTGAATCAAGTCCTTTGTTTAGAAGACCTTTGCAAACCTCTGGAGAGTGAAGGAAAGTAATATTATCACGAAGGCAATTGCAAGTTTGCCAATTCCCAGTACCTAGGAGCAAATCCACATCACCGGCTTTAGAAGAATATGCAAAATCTTATAATAATTTTTTAAAAAATCTGTAAACATCTCAAACCCTGCTCTAAAATATTTCTTACCAAATAAAAAAAAAAAAGCAAACCGATAAAGTATATATAAACAGAAGGATTTCATGAGATGAAAGATAGTCATCACACAAATATAACCATATGCTATACATATGGGAAGCAGCACCTTGTGGCAACAGCCATCTTTTTGTTCTGTTTGTACAGCACTTAACACAATGGGATTCTGGTCCAGGACTGGGAGTCCTAGATGCTACTACAATACAAATCATAATGTGCATACATACCACAGAGCTTGTGTGAAATTAATGAAATTCAAGTACTCACTGACTAAGACAAAGTTGCAACAGTGTAACTTTGGGCTTGTCTTCACTTGAGCCGGCAGGGATCGATCTTTTGGTGATCGATTTATCGCGTCTCGTTAAGATGCGATAAATTGACCACCAGCGGCTCCCCCGTCGACTCCGGAAGTCCAGCTCGTGAAGAGGCGGGGGACCGCGCCGCCGACCACCACCGCCGTGAGGATGGGAGGTAAGTCGGCTGTAGAGACGTCGATTTCAGCTACGTTATTAACGTAGCTGAAATTGCGTATCTACAGTCGATTTCCCCCCCAGTGGAGACCAGCCATAAAAGTGTAATTTCATACTGATATAGCTAAGCCAGTGCAAGTCTGTGCGCTGACACTTTTGTCTCAGTTTAAACCGGATATACCCATTTAGCTCGTATCAATAACTTTACTGGAGTAGGCAAAATTGATACACCCAGTTTTAAATCAATATAAGATTCCACACAGGGGTTTGCACCAGTTTAACTAACCGGACTTTTAAAAACTAGATTTAGTTGAACAAGTGCAACTTGTGTGTAGATAAGCCCTAAAAGAAATGCTAGTAATAAAGTGATCAAAAATGTAGGAGTATTTCTTTGACTATTTAGCTAAATTTATCTTTTTCAAGCTTAACCGTGAAGCCTACATTATATATATTGAAGCCATAGCTGTTACAGTCCTTCCAGATTTGATCTCAGGTCAATCCATGCAAGCAAGAGATCACCAAAACACATTTTCAATTATGTTTCTTGTTATTTTGTAGGGTAGATACAATTTTGGAAGTTAAATTGTGAGCTAGAAACTGCCATTTCCTTTATGAAGAACTAAATTTGAAGCCAAAATTATGTGCAGAACAAGTGTCCAAGACAAAATTAATTTATGTTTCTGGGCTTTTTAACAAACCAGGTTAACTAACACATTGTCCCTTAGTTTAGTCTAGGATTCCACTAAGTCAACAAGCCCAATAGGTACGTTGTCTGTCAAATAGCTCAATTAGCCTTTTCAGTGTCCATGCTATAAACAGGGCGCACAACAGTCCCGCTGCACCCTTTACCTGGACTCTTTTTTCTTACTCAGAAAATCAGTTACGCCATTTTTAAGTGGAAACACACATCAGGTCCCACGGTTATCTGAGGAGACAAGAATCCTCCAGAGCTGCAACCACTTGGTCTTTGGGGTCTTGCTTTACTGTAACCTCATTCACTGGGTACATTTTCCAGCCACCTGCTCTTCTTTAAGGAAACCTCATCTTAGTCATGATCTGGTAGTATATATTTTATTGCATTTTGTATCTGTGCTACACTGGCATAAATCTGGAATAATTCCACTGGCCTGGATTTGCAACAGAGTAAAACTCAGTTCAGAATCCAGCCCTTTGGAAGCAATATGGGAAATAGGAAGTTCGTTCCAGAATGCGGAAGCCAGGCAGGGTTTGAGTGACAAGCAACAATCTTGATCAGGGAAATGGGGGGCCTCAGGCAAGCGGCTGGATCAGGAGGGCTCTGGCGAGTGGCTGGGGCCAGCTCTGCAGGGTGTCCCATTTTCCCTTTGGGAAATATGGTCACCCAATGTCCCTAAAATAAAGGGCTATTTGCTGTGGGAGTTTTAAATCTGTAATGGCACTGCTGCCTTCTGAAAAGGGTAACTGGTCACCATGTGTATCACTGTCTTAGCCAAAGACAGAGCCACTCTCCCCCAACTGGAAATTGCAGCTATTAACTGAAGAGTAGTAACATTTCGAAGATAAAAAAGAAAAACACCTTAAAGAAAAAACAAAAACAAAAATCTTGACATTTCTGTGCCTGAACCTTGCTCCTAATGCAAGACTGTTTTGGAAACCAAAGAACCGGGCTAATGAATGCTGACTCAACTGCAGGTTCTGCTGGCAGAGCTCCATATCTCTGCTGTAGGCCACAGAAGAACTTGGCTCTTTACCACAAATCAGAGAGAAGCTTCTGGGAAATGTCTCACTAGGAGGATACACTAAAGGTGAAGTCACAGCAAACATACTGGGCCCAATCCTGTTCCCCACTGAAGTCAATGGCAAAACTCCCATTGAAACGAATGGGAGCAGGATCTGGACCATTGTGCTTTAGAAAGTATTGACTATTGTCTGAACCTCTGTACCGGTTGGCCATTTTCCAAATTCAGACATATTTTCACATATTTTAGCAGACAGGAAATGGAGTCACACTCTTCAAGTCCGCAAGGCAGGGTGGATTGATTTAAATAATCATTTAAGTCACCTAAAGGAAAGCCTTGATTTAAATCAAAATTTGTATTGGTAGTTCAGTTATTTTCCTAAAAAAAAAAAGAAAAAAAAAAAAAGGTACATTCTCATTGGTTGAAATAACCGCCAAAACGTGTTGATTTACAACTAAACAGAACCATCACACTAGATCTGGAACATGTGCTACCTAGGAGAGTACACTATAACTACATACATTTACTTAAGCAATTCTATAGCTTAACATATAATTTTAACAACTGTACATTTTTACTACGTTAGAAAATAGTGACTGATATGGCTTATTTACTAAATATTAATTTTGTTCATGATTTGTGTCAAGCTGCATTAGGGTGGTAACTAGAATTTAAACATACAAAATAGCATATAAAATATATTTTTATTAAACAAAACGAGCCCTTAATACAGTACATGACCTATTGTGCCACATTTATAAAATTTGACTTCAAAAGTGAGATATTTTTCCTGATTATTTCTTTATACAGAAAAGAAGCCTTTAACTTAACATCAAGTGATTCATCATCTGTGTCCACTCCCAGTTTCTGGCAATCATGTAGCATATGCCAAGCTAGAGAATGAGATGAGTCATTTGAGTTACCCATCTAGATATGGAACGCACGAGTCGTGTCTATTCTATCCTAGTCCTGTAAAAGAAAACTTGTCAATTACTTAGCAAAAAAGGGTTGGGTATTACTGGCCAACTCTTTAGCAAAAGGGACTTGAGAATAACTGTCACTTTTTCTCATTAATGCCATAACACATGTTCTGTCAGTCTCAGTTTTCCTGCTAGAATTAATGAAGTGCGTGTAAGTTATCTATTCTCAAGACTTCTATCAATAGCTAGAGAGGTTAATCATGGGCATGATCACCGCACATAAACTGATTGTTCTGTTTTGACTCTCTCTCTCGCCACTCATTGCAGAGACTATAGCAACTGAGATGCATCTGCCCATTACTTAAAGAGTAACAGTACATTGTATGTCAGCACATCTCCACCCCAGAGATGGGTTTGTTCTTAATTATCTCATCTGTACTGAACTCCCAAGAAACAGACTCTTTCGAAAGGAAAAACAAGGCCTTGAAGATAATAAAGAGGAGGAGAAGTAGATAGCTAGAATGGTAGGTTGGGATAGTTTATAAAGGAAAAGAAAAGAACAGTGATAAAAGCTATCCACAACTACCTGTCTACCCAACTGTTAATTTATATGAAAAAGTTGGAGGAAAAGATTTCAAAATAACTGAGAAGTATGCAGAAAAGTCTTGGATTAAATACGCTTTTTAAAAAAAAAATCTATGTGTGCGTATGCATATCACAAGGATAAAATGGGTTAGCTGCAATTTTAAATAAAGAGTAAAGCAAAGGTAGAATAAACTGAAGAGACTCTGGTGTTCATTACTATCAAAGTTTTACCAAAAAAAGGCTTACATCAAATACACCAGTCATAGTAAAACGTCCAAGGGGATAAATAATTTTACAAAAATATATTAGCAAAAAAATAAATACTCACTGAATCTTACAAATATGGAACAATTTTAATTTTCTCTGACCACTTTGAATGCCACAACCCTTCTCCCACCCTCCTTTCTTCCCTCTTTGATCTTTTAAGCCTTTATGCTGCAAACACCACTATATGCGACAGCTTGTGGAATTAGGGTCTTAGACCTCAACCAGAAGAGCCTTTTGCACATGCTAAATTTTAATCATGCGAGTCCTTCCAGTGAAGCATGCGAGTCCTTCCTTCGGTTATTTAATACCAGCACTCATTTGATCCCATTTTAAACCCCATTATATTATGTATATAAAAATGTGACATATGTGGCTGCAGTGACTGGCATAATTTGCTTGACAAGTTCAATTCAATGGTGCTTTTGATAAAATGATTTGCAAAAGATTAAGAAAATTAGGTATATTCAGTATAGGGTATTCCCAACTGGCCACACAGGGGCTTACAGACCAGATTCTGATCTCACTTATACTGGTGTAAATCTGAACTAGCTCTACTGAATACCCTAACCTTTACTAGGTTGTCAAAAGTATATGAGTAGTGACCTAGAAATACAAGTCCTATTGACTTTCAGTGGCACAAGCCTTTTGGCTTTTATGATCATTCTACCCCTAAGTCTTATGGACCTTCATACAGGTAGATCTCCATGCTTTAAGATGCAAAGACACTACTCAGTGTTAGATCTGCAGTGTAATACAGTTATGCAATCTATCATAATGTACAGCTTACGAAGCCCAGGATCCAGATCCTGTGCGGGTATACATTTTCAAATTTACACCAGCTGAGAATTTTCACTAGGGGGCCACACCTTCCTAGTTCACGGAGGCTATGTCTACACTACACACCACTCGTGGTGGCATATAGTGTACACATAGCTACACACCACACAATGAAAAGCCCACGGCGGCCAGACTGCAGTGTGTAGCTACCGTGTCAGCGAAAGGCTCTGGCAGGGGGAAGCAGCGGGGAAAGGTTCGGCCTGCTGCCTCCCCCACTGCTGCAGCCTCTTCCATGGAGGGGAAATGCTCCAGCACCAGGGAGTCTGGCAGAGTCTCTTTGCCAAGGGGAAGGGCCATAGCAGCAGGGAGCTGGCAGCCTTTTTCTGTTGCCTCCCTGCTGCTGGCGCCTTTCTCTGAGGCAGGGAAGGGATCCACATTGCTGTTTTATACCCATGCCAGAGGGCTATGTGGGTATGTACTCTATTGGCTGTGAAAAGAACATGCAGTGTAGATGTACCTCGAAATGATCTGATAGCCCTAAGTTTCATTTCATTAATGATGGAATTTCACTGTTGTTGGCCACACATTTTTAGTTACAAGACAAATGCCTTAGGTGTCTCCTAAAAAAAGTCTAACCTGGGGACCACACTGTGCAATCTAGAATGTGGCTTGTCTTGTAAATACAGAGACTTCCAATAATTACAGTATTTATACTTCAAGTACGTTAGTCAATGCTGGAGAATAACAAGATTTTTTTCCTTAAAACAGCTAACAAACTACTGAACTACACAGTTAATGCAGTATGTTCACGTGTAGAGTCTGAAGTCGAATCAATGAAAAGCTAAAGGCAGTTTTAATTTTTTTAAAACCACTATCACTAATACAAAGGCACTGATCTTACTAAAAGTATGTTGTAAGCCAAGGCTCGCTATGAAACAGATGACATTGACTCAAATGTTGACTATACTGAGCCAATGTTTGAATGAAAAACTCAACACAATTTCTAGTAGACTTGTTACAAGACAAACAGTTATGGAACCAAAGGGCAGGAAAATAAACTGGATTCAGTGTGATGCTACATCTCAACATTAGGACATAGTGGGACTTGGTAGTTTTCACTCAACTCTTCGTGACACAAACTGCGTGAAAAGCTGAAATGTGAATCCAGACTGTATAGTATGAATGCAATAAAAGCCCATCTTAGCACCTTTATAGTCTCCTTTGTCTTCCTCTCACTAAACACACAATTCTTTGCCTAAAATTGACTTATAAAAAGATAGCATTTAGAGGCAATCAATCCCATTCTTCAAGACCTTTATTTCAGTTAAAGCTAGGATACATGCTACTAACACCTCACAGCTAACACCCAAACAGCGATAGCAGCTAGCAAACAAAAAAGAGTCAGTCATGTAGATAGGTTCTGAGTATCACTAGATAAAACTCCTTTAAAAGACGGCTACCCAGAAAGACCCACAATTATTTCAAACCAGTCAGCTAAATAAAAAAGTAAGACAAAGCGATCAAAAAGTAAATAGCTCCAACCAACATATCCTGACTGACAGTCCCATAAATATCTAATGTCCATACATAAATACTATCCAAAGTGATGACTAAAAAGACAGATGTAGAAATTGTTCATTTGAAATCATGAGAGGATGCACAAAAGCAAGAATCTTAAAAGTGCTGATGTTAGCAGAAAATGCTATTGTTTTTTCAGAAGAGAATGAAAATTCTAACCTCCGAATGAAAGATGCAAGCACTCAGATGTAAAACAAAACACAGAAAAACAAGCGATGGCTTCTTAGGCACATCAACAACAACTGTATCCACCTTTAGTTTCTTGTCTTCAAAGGCAGCACATTTAAATTACAGTTTAATCATTGAAGCTTTTCTTTTTAAACTTCCAGAATTTCTATGAAATACTTTCAGAGATTGAAATGTGCATAAAAAGGTACTTAGAAGCATGAAACATAAAAATTTAAGCACATGAGTATCGGAGTGAGATTTCTGAGGTGAATATTTCCTTAGCCCAATGGCCTTCCAGCTGTGGTACAAAAACTTTGTGCTGACATGAGACTGACACAATTTAATACATGCGTCAACAACAGGGGAGGAATTTTGCACAGAAATCAATAAGAATCCTGTAAAAACAAAACAACAAAACCCACCTGTAGTGGTCCCCGGTGGAACCAGCATGGCGGGCGGAGCCAAGGCGGCCCCGCCTCCTGCCCCGGAAGTACAACCGGGGACCGGAAGTACAAAGAGCGGGGCCGACCGCCAAGATGCGGTCGGACAGGGGCAAGGGGGGAGCTTGCCGATGGACTGGCTGCCTCCCCGCCGGGATGCTGACTGGAGTGGCCTCCCCGACCCCGCGGCAGAGAGTGACTGGCCCGGGGTCCCAGCGGCAACATACCCCGCGGCTGAAGATAGTTACCCGGAAGCCCCGGACTCCGGGGCTCCTGCGGCAGCAGACCCCTGGCCCAGAGTACCCGCGGCCGCATATCCCACCACCGCCGCCGACGGATCAGAGATATCGGCGGCCACCTCCTCCTCCGCGGCCGCAGACGACTGGCCGGGAGTCCCAGCCGCCACCTACCCCGAGGAGCAGGGGATGGACTGGACCCCCGAGGGCCGGGAACCCTGACGGCTGACTCAGGGGGTGAGTAGAGACTGTGTGCATTGGCTGCCTGTGCGAAGGCACCGGCTAGAGCCAGCTACCTTCTAGAGACTCTGTGCACTGGCTGCCTGTGCGAAGGCACCGGCTAGAGCCAGCTACCCTATAGAGACGATTTACTGGCTGCCTGTGTGAAGGCATCGGCCAGAGCCAGCTACCTTGTAGAGACTGTGTTTGTACGGACGGCCGAGGCGAGGGAACCAGACCCAGAGACAATGACCTTCTGGATGGTGGATGGACGGGTGGCCGGTGTGAGGAAACACCGGCCGGAGGCTGCTTGCCCAGAGCAGACGCGGAGATCACCCGGCAGAGGGCGCTCCAAAGGGCTGGAGAGACGCTAATTGCCCAAACAACCAGCAGGAGACGCCACCGGATGAGTGTCCGCACGCTTACACCACCTAACTGAAAAAAGGTATTTTTCCCCTCCAAAAAGGAAAAATTTCTGGGTCATATTCTGCCCCACTACAACCCCACTAAAGGCCTCATTTTAAGCCTCTTAAAGAGGCAATAGCAGATGTCAGCTACACCACCATTTCCCAAACAGTGAAGCTGTGTCCATGGAGTGATGCTGTATTATTGAAGATGACCATTTATATCATTGTTGCTACTACTGTTGCACAATACACTCTGTATCAAAGTTAGTGCTATCACGTAAGGTATCAGTGGAAAAATCATTATCTGCTAAACAGGATAATCCCAGGCACCTGGTCACACATCATACATGGATTTATCTATCCATATAGGTTCTTATCTCCTCAGCTCGTCTCTCTCAGGTTTTAGCTTCATAGTGTCAGGCTATACCAAGCTCGGAGGGCTTGCCAGGGCTTTGGAAGATAGGATTAAAATTCAAAATGATCTGAACAAATGGTCTGAAGTAAATAGGATGCAACTCGATAAGGACAATACAAAGTACTCCACTTAGGAAGGAACAATTAACTGAACACATAAAAAATGGGAAATGACTGCCTGGGAAAGAGTGTTGTGGGAAAAGTTCTAGGGTCATAGTAGACTGCAAGCTAAAGGAATCAATTTTGTAGCACTGTTGTAATTTAAAAAAAAAAAAAAAAGAAGCAGCAAATATTCTGGGATGTATTAGCAGGAGTGTTGTAAGCAAGACACAAGCAGTAATTCTTCCAGTCTACTCCATGCTGATAACTCCTCAGTTGGAGTACTGTGTCCAGTTTTGGGCTCCACATTTCAAGAAAGATGTGGATAATCTGGAGAACATCCTGAGAAGAGCAACCAAATCATTAAAGTTCTAGAAAACACGACCTATGAGGAAAGACTGAAAAAATTGGGTTTGTAGAGTCTGCAGATGAAAAGACAGAGGGGACAAAACAATTTTCAAGTAAATTAAAGGTGGTTATACGGGGGAAGGATAAAAATTCTCCTTGTTAATCTCCGAGAACAGGACAAGAAACAATGGGCTTAAATTGCAGCAAGGGAGGTTTAGGTTGGACATTAAGGTAGTTAAGCATTGGAATAAATTGCTGGGGGGAGGGGGAATCTCCATCACTGGAGATTCTTAAGAACATGTTAGACAAACACCTGTCAGGGATGGTCTAGTAAGTTGTTATATAGACTGCCTTGAGTGCAGGAATCTGGACTAGATGACCTACTGAGGTCCCTTCCAGTCCTACAGTGCTATGATTCCAGGATAACAACATAACCTCCCGAAGGGGTACTTCCCCTAGCAGCCATCTCCTGTGTGCAACAGTGATGAGGGGATACACTTACTCCACAGGTCCTTCCATATGAACAGCAGCCCTTCCTGAAACACAGATCTTTTGCACATTTGCAAAGTAAAAGTCAAGACCTTTACATGCAGCATTATTTCCGCAATAAATATCACCAAACTCCAAAGAGCACATTCATTTTTAATGAGATTTTTAAATATACAAATGCCAAGAAAATATTGATGACTGCTGAGAAAGCAGACTACCAATTACATTGATGCTTATTGGAAATGACCTTGTACAAAGGGGATGGGGAGGGGGGAGAAAATGCCTCAGCTTCTGCTTCTCAATGCACAAATTGTGCTGTCATATATCAATTTTGTTTCGTGGTTCTTCAGTAATAAAACAAACCAAACAAATAGTTATAGAGTTCTGAAACGCCTTATCTATAAATAGGAACTTTTTTTAAAAACTGGCATTTTTTGTAATGTAATGAACCCTATGTGAAGCCAGAGAGAGATTTGAACAATGGGCCTTCAGGGCTAAGTGCAGAACCTGCTTCTGCTTGAGCTAATGGCATAAGTCCCCTAGCTGATATTAGTAACAAACAAAATAAACCTCTGATGTGCACCAGGCTCTAGGTTCAGATTGCAACTCACAGAATCCCCGGAGTGGGTTACTATAACATGAGGGATGCTGAACTGAAGTAGCACTGAGAACACCAACACATCCGGCCAGCCAGCCTGTTGTCCATGCTGTTTTCAGCATCCTGGCAATTAGAACCCCCACTATTGTATAATGAAGACTTATATCCAGAAAAATAAAATTGAAAAAACCATTTCATTCATAAATGGTTGGTTTATATAGTTTGATCCCAAATCCTTAGCCTTGAGCAAGTCATTTACCTCCCTGCCTTGCGTTTCCCCTTCTGTCCAATGGGGACAGTAATATAGGATCATGTGCATCACTGGGATGGCGGGAGGAATAAACTGTTCCTATTTATAGCACTGGACGATTAATGCCATATAAGTGCCACCTACTGTTTGCATCATCTCCGTCAGTTACGCAAGGATATAGCTAACATTCCATAACTGTGTAACAGTGAGGGCAGGCAGTAGCAAAACATACAACTACACAATAGGACCACACCAAAAATAACACAAGTCCCAATTCAGGATAGCACTCAAGCATGTGCTTAATTTTAAAGCCCACTGAGGTCAATGAGACAAAGACAAGCTGTTTTGAACAGTGATGGTCATAAACACATGCTTACCCCAATCAGGCCCTTAATAAACAGAGGAGATTCCCAGGATCAGTGAATGGGTAAGGTCTAATCTTACTTAACGGGATACTTACATGAACAGTGCAGAGTTTTTCAGATAGAGAACATACTTTTATATTAAGAACTAGCGAAAATACCCGGCATTGCTCGGATCCGTCGGAGGTGGGGAGTGGGCAGAGAGCTGAGCGAGTGCGGGGTCTGTTGGAGGGGGGAGGAGGCAGAGAGCAAACCTGACACCCCCACCTCACCACCACCCCCCGACCAAACCCGACACCCCCACCTCACTTACCCCTCAACCAACCCGGACTCACATTTTCACCCACCCACCCAAACCCAACACCCCCACCTCACCCCCCCTACCAACACCCCCTGACCAACACCCACACCTCACCCCCCGTAGACCAAACCCAACACCCCTACCTACCACCACAAACAAACCCGACACCCACACCTCACTTATCCCTCGACCAACCCCGACCCTCCTCCTCACTCCCCCAAACAAACCCAACACCTCCACCTTACCCCCCCCACCAAACCCAACACCCCCTGACCAACCCCAACACCCACACCTCTCTCCACCGCATCTGCTTAATCTCCTTTTAACATGTAGCTAGGATGCGAGAGAATGCATGGAATTCCACTACAGAAAACATGGGAATCCATCAAACATGTCAGGATTGTGGAAAGCCTGTTGCCCCAGGATGGTACATGGTAACATTCTCAGGATGGTAACCTTCATCCTACAGTGTGAAGTCAGTCCTATAAAAAAAAGTTTTGAAAACCCACATAATGCTGTCCATCAGAGCTGAAATTTTAAATCTAATTTTTTACAGGATAAATCCATAAGGCAAGAGAAAGAGAGAGGCACACACACACAGAGAACACAACCTTAATTCTTTTAGTTTGCTTTTAAGTGTTAGTAAGGTATTACAGTATTTGAAGTGATGACTTATGTTTGGATATAATTATTATTATTATAAGTGGTGTGATCTCTGTCTTTGCTCACACACACTTAGTAAGTGTAATTCTCTGCCCCAGAGAAAATCCTTTTAGACAAAACAGAGAAAGGAAGTGTTATTATCTTCCTTTGGATATTATCCAGATGAGTCACTGGAGCCAGACAGACCATTTATGTGATTTCCCCCAAGATCAGGAAATCTATCACAGAGCCAGACACTGAACCTCATTTTTCAGTATACAGTGCTACATTAACCACAAGACCACCTTTTCACATATATTAGTTTCACATATTTATAAAATGGGTCTATTGAGGCCTGCATGAACAGATCCAGCAACTTAAAAAACAAAACAAAAACCCACAGATTAAAAGAGGCCTACATTTGATACAGCATAAACCACAAATTTGAAAAAGAAAATATATCTCCTCAAACCTCAACCAAATCAGGGTCTGCTGGATCAACCGGGGATGCAAGCTCCAGAATCAAGAGACTACACTGAGACTGTCCACCCCCCATCCCACAAAACATCCGAGTATTGAACGGTCAGTGACAACAGCCCAGCTGCAATCAGCTGTTTGGGTGGAGAAAGAGGACCACGCTCACCTCAAAGGGGCAGGACCCACATCCATAACTCAAAAACAACATCTCGATTCTGATCGAGCTCTTTGAGTATATCTATTTAGCTTAACAAAGAGAAGGTTTGGGGGTGACTTGATTACTATCTGTAAGTATCTAAATGGGGAGCAAATATTTAATAATGGTATCTTCAATGCAGCAGAGAAAAGTAGAACATGGTCCAATCACTGGAAGCTAAGGTAGACAAATTCAGACTGGAAAGAGGATGTATATATTTAACAGCGAGGGTAATTAACCACTGGAACAATTTACCCAGGGTCATAGTCAACTATGCATCAGTGACAATTTTTAAATCAAGATTGGCTGTTTTCCTAAAAGATCTGCTCTAGGGATTATTATTTACACAGGAGATCAGACAAGAGGATCACAATCATTGTCCCTTCTAGACTTGGAATCCATTAATCAACTTATGAATTACATCTGGAAAGTCCCTGGAGCACAGGTATAAAATGTGCTGGTGGAAACTATGTGTATTATTTTTTCTTATCATCACATGCAACTCATTTTACTGTTTGATATTATCCTGCCTGACTGCATGGAATTAAATTGAAGGAAGCTGATGGGGAAAACAAACAGGAGACTATAACAAGGTACAACCAGAGAGAATACCACGGTTCCTTGAGAAACAATGGGGGAGCTATTAATAGGGAAATGCTCCAGCCAGCATAGCAAGACTTATTCTTCCTAGATCAGGGCTTAGAAACAAAGGAACACTAACCAGTTAAAAACCCTGCCTAGACGAGAAAGGGGGGTGGGGCAGAGGGAGCAAGCAGCAGCAGATGGAGGTGAATTTCTGAGAGATGCTGCAGGGACTCTCTCTCTCCCAGGACAGGAATAGGAATGAATGGGCTGAGTGGAACATACCCAAAACTTGCAAGGAAAGAATAAAGTGTAGGTAAGACCTAATATATAGGCATTTTCATAGACTGTAAGATCAGAAGGGACCATTATGATCATCTAGTCTGACCTCCTGCACAATGCAGGCCACAATCTCACCCACAGATTTCTGCTCCAGACCCCTAAATGGCCACCTTAAGGATTGGGTTTAGCAGGCCAATGGTCAAATCACTGAGCTATCCCTTTTGTTGTTTTATCCCTTGTCTCTGCTTGCTATGGAATTGTGGGTGAATAAATATTTTGTTTTGAAGAAGCTGTTTTTGAGTTACTGTAAATCAGTTGCAGGTCACAGGAAGAAAATGGGTAACAGGTGCCAAACATAACTGGGATTGTCTTCTTATCATTTTTGGAAAACTAGAGGGCCGCAGCCTAGAGATCCAGTCTAAGAGTGCTAGGTCCGCATGATTATACTCAGAGAGTGGTGAAGGTGGCAAAACCTGTCACCAGAGAGGTGCACTCAAGAAAGAGTAAATGGACAGATTGTTCTGTAACCTTGACCTTGCTCCATGCAAGGAAAAGATGCTTTCCATGCGCAAGCTGATGTCTGAGTGGTCTTCAAGAGTAATCTCATCTAAAGTGTTTCAGTTCTGGTACTGGCATAAATAACTGCAATGGGAGATTTGAATGGAAAAGAAGGCAGGACTGAGGACACAGCCAGCATCTAGGAAGTTTCTTGATCATGAATTTAATGAATACCAGTACTTGGTAACAACCATCTCACCCAATAGGGCACTGCATATTTCCCTGCAAGATTTTACTAGACAAAAAGGGCAGAAATATTAAAATTTTGCTGAAATATGTTGATTTTTTCTGTGATGCTTGGTTGGCTGGACTCCCTGACACACACACTCCACCCACAGCTTGAGGCACCCTGAGCCCTCCAGATACCTGTGTTTACCATTACAGAGAAAGACCTCCAGCAGGATAGGCACAAATCGTAAGGCTACAGAGACGAGCACTTGAGGGTTAAAATCTCAATCAAACGTCCTCTCTTTAAGCACTGACATTCCAGATGAAAACTCAAGGCATGGCCCATTCCCCGGGGTCTGCCCTACATGTGATCCCACATAACTTCCCGTAGGGATCGCAAGTTAAAATACCATTAGGGTCAACTCCTCCCTTCATCTTTTGGCATTTACCATTCAAGTAAGAGTGAGAGTTGTACTCGTGGATACTCCCAGAATCTGTTGGCCAAGACATGAAGACTCAGGGCAAATCCTCAGCTGCTGTGAATTGGCATTGCTGTAATTGGAGCGAGGCCATTTTATACCAGCTGAGGATCTTGGACTCAAGTTGGAAATTCAGTCTCAAACCTCAACATCGTAGCACTTATAGAACCAGACTAAGTCAGCTCCAAGCTAGAAAATATATTACCAAACTGGATTCAAAACTAATACACTAGTTACACTCCACAGCAGGGATTTTAAGTTGCGGCGTGAGCGGTGGATATTCTGAAAAGCAGATACTGACTGAAAAGCATACGTAAATTGTTTTATCAGTTATTGAAGGGCAAGTTGTTCTTGAATGAAACAGCGTAACTGTATCAAGAACACTAGATCAAAGGAAGCAGGCAGGTGCACATTCAGAGGGACGAAAATGTAATGTCAGTCAATCATAATTCTGCCAGCGTCATTTGGTGACTGAAGAATAGCAGCCTAGACTCAATATTTTTCTATGCACATATCTGAGCTGACCAGACACACACTGAACTCATTCTACACCATGAGCATAATGAAGCATGATAATTTTATATAAACCGTTACTAACTGGTTTGCACTTCAGTGAATTGGGATTGCATTTTTCTAGCTGAAATCAGTTCCTTGCCAGCATATTTATGAACCAACATGGGTTCCCAGGCAGTAGACAGGCAGAATTTTAGGTACATTAAAGAGAGGACAACTCACGAAGAGAGGGTACCAGCTGCACTACACTAGCATGTCACCTCAAAATCAAGCAACACTACAGAGTGGCATTTGAATCAGGTCCAAAGTAGCTGCAACTCCTGATATCCTGAATAAAGTGGGGGAAGAAGTTGGTGGGAGTATCGGTCTGGAATAGTAAGGCAAAAAAATGTGGAAAGATACTAAAGGCTAGTGACTGTTTGAAATCGGACAGCGAGGTATCAGTGGCAGCTGTTCATAAGGACTCAGGGGAGAGCATTTAGCCCTCTTTTTAGTCTAAAACTCACACAATGCATGTTAGGTATTTTAAAATAGCACTAACAAAATTGATAAAACATTACATTGGACTTTGGAATTTAAGTCTCTTGATTTTCCCCCAAAGCAGTCTATGGGACGTTGTCAACACAATACCCAATACTGCATTCTCCTTCTATTATTCTAGCAGCGTTCCCCTTCCACTTCGCTTTCATACACATTTAAGAGTTGGTCATTTATACAGCATTTTCCAGGACATCAAGTTGTATTTACACAGCCCCACAAAATAAATACACATCTAGGAGTCCAGCTACCTGGGAATCAGTGGGATGGAGATGAGACATATTAGTCATGAAAAGGAAAAGTTTTATGAAAAAGCACTATACATCTTTATACCAGACCGTACCTCAGTTTTCAAATTGAATTTCAATTTTCATATATGATACTCTTCACAATACTTCATTTACCTCTGCTGGAAGGGGTGAAGGTCTGAACTGACCCAAGTGGGATTTGACCATATATCATCTGTGACTTACTATTGCTAGAGAGGCTGACAGTACCCACATAACATACTTCAAACCTGAGCAGCAAACAATACTTGTGATTCCAGGTTTGGGCTTCACTTAAGCAGGAGCTGTCAATTGACCAGAACTATGCCACACGGTTCAGTGGTTTGGCTGTGCCCATAACAGACCAGGTTACGGTTACTCGATTCATTCTATTTGTCACCTCAACCAGTTTTCAGCTAAGGCCTTAGCGGTAAAAAACTACTGAATTATTAGCCTAATTTGACATTTACACCCCTTTCTTACATTGCGTTCTGTCCAGCCTGCTTTTTACTGAGATTTATAAGCAGAGATAAATTGCATGGATTCTCTTTGTGGGTATGCAGAGATCGCCTTTAGGACGATCCTATGAATCCACCTATTAAAATATTAAGTTTCAAAATTAGCTCCAATCCATGAATCATATCTGAGTTTAGATTATATTTCATATCATTGTAATGCAACAAGAGACACAGATCTGTGCTACTGAAATGAACGAATCCTTGGCCAACTCCCTCATTTCTTCTACTTCAAATGTGTCTTTTGCTTGAGCAGCAGCTTTAAGGGGTGATTTAAGATAATTAAATTACAATTATCAATTACAGCTCTCTGAGTCCAGACATAATAACAAAAAACAACCCTTTACAAAACAGGCCATTTCTATATACAAAATAGACTATGGGGATATGCTCCTTCATGTCCAGGGCTTGCTGGTTATGATGATATTCCACTTACATTTTTAAAATAACTCATTTGGTGGCAAAAAGACTCTAGGGATGATATAAAACACAATAAAACAGTAAATAGAAAATGCAAGTCAGGTAACATTTACAAACAAGCATTTAGCAGGAAAACAAACAAAAACAAATTTGAAACGAGGTGCATGCCAAACCCCAGGGGAAATAGATGCAAAAAATACTTAATGCAGCTCACCGCAGTTATTAGCACGAGGATCTAAAGAGGAAAAAACAGCCAACCAACAACAACTTTAACTCTACACTGGAAGGTTTAAACTTTAGACGATCATAGCTGACATATCAATACATGTAAATTACCTTTTTCTTTCACCATGGCAAATGACTCCTCTTTGCAGCAGAGACAGCAAGGATTAATTGAAGTAATTTACACACGCACACTTTCCTTCCAGCAATGTTTGGCTGGGAGAGGGAAAAAAGGGGGCGGAGGGAGGCAGGAGGCAGCTTATTCCACAAGCGTCTTTTCCTTGGTCAGATTTTCCAGAAAATCTGATACAGTCTTGACACTGTCTCTTCTTCTTGTGCCTCCTATCTCCTCACTCTCGCCCTCTCTGTCCCTTTTCCTGTTACTAGTGTCTGTTCATTCCATGCGTCTGGACTCTGCCCCTGGGGCTGAAGCAACCTGCTGCAGCTGCTCTGTAACAAACGCAAAATTCCACCGTCCCTAATCTCTAGTCACTGACACCACCTTCCACTTCTCCTTGCCAAGCAGTATAGCACTAGCCACACAGTTATCCCCCAAGTGACAGAACAGATTGCAAGTGAGGAGCACTGAGGAATGCCTGGGGAACTGTTTAAATTGCAAAATTGATATTCACTGGCTTATTTTTCATTTGGACCAAACTGAGCCTGAATAGAACCCAAAATGAATACAGGAAAAGTGCTGATTATTTGTATTATTTTAGTGCCTCGGAGCCCTAGTCATGGCCCAGGATCCCATTGTGCTAGCTACTGTATAAACAGATTAAAAAGTCATAAAGAGCTTAAAATCTATATACAAGAACAGAGACAACAGATGGATACTGACAGACAGGGAAGTACAAAGAAACAATCAAACAATATTGGTCAGCATGACAGGCGTGGTCTCAGCATACCAGCAGCTTAACTGATGGCAAGTTTTTTGTAGGCATCACAGCAGAGGAAGTTTTAAGGCTAGTTTTGAAAGAGGATAACATGTTTGTTTTCTGAATGTTGGAGCCCTCCTCCCAAGTGTGTAGGGAAGCACAAAGGAGACTGGAAATTTACCACGTGGGCAATGGCAGCAGAGTCGACTTTCTTTGAGAGCACCGTTTACCCACGTCTGTTTTCATTTTAACACAGATATAAAGGGCAATATCCAGAAATCAAACAAGCTATGCAACATTCTCCTAATGTCTTTCCACCATAGCAAACAGTGAAATAGTCAAATGAGACTGTGCACATTGGGCATCTCTCTGAGGATACTGTAATAATAATAATAAAAAAGATTAGTCAAACATTAAAAAAAAACCAAAAGGTTTTCCCTAGAGGGCAACTAGGCTTGGGAGCAAAGGTCAAAGTGTTCATTAAGTGAAATTTCTTGGTGTGGGTCTGGGTCACTCATCTGCTTTGGAGGTACAATATTCTCTTATTATTCCCTTTTAAAAAATAAAATAAAAAAAGATCATGAGTGCTCAAAAAACTGAAATGACTGATGTCATGAACAATGAGATTACCTATCAATTTCTCCAACACACACACACACACCCCTCTGTCCATTCAATATAGCACTGCCGAGTTCTGACATGCAACTGGTCTGGTTTTCCAGTGTTCAGTCTCCCAAGGACCGGTCTTCCAGCGCTAACTGAGCAGTGATTTTAGGATGGTTATAAAGTTGATGTCATAAAGTAATAAAGCACTTACAGTGCTGCCAAGCCTTTCACAATTTCATAGAAATTCTCATGATATTTGTTGTTTTCCATTGAAGCCCCAGCTTCTGGAGTCATGTTATTAGATGAGACGCTTAGACTTTATCTAAAAAAGTAGTACATTTCCAGCCCTTGCGGTTTAGGAGAAAAGCTTGAAAATGCCTTTCTATTTTGTGTTTGTACAGCACCTGGCATAATGGGGCTCCAATCTTGTCTGGCCCTTAATCATATTTATTGCATAATGCCTAACAATAATAATAATAATACACCACAATGCCTAGTAGCTCAAAAATCAGAAGACAAATATAAAATATGCTTAAAAAAAACCTCATTCACTTAAAATAATCTCTTTTTCCCCCCTGGGTTGGGGGAGGAGGAGAGACCATGATTTGTGAACACTTGCAATTGGCAATACTGTACTTATATATATTATCCTTCTCCAAAGGGCTTTATTCATAATTCTTTGCAGCTATCTACAAATCCTTTACAAACATTAACTAATCCTTATCATGTCCTTTTGGGGCAGGTAAATTTTATCATCCATGTTTTACAAATGGGGGGGGAGGAGAGAAAAGAGGAAGAAGAGGCTGAGAAGTTAAGCAATTTGTCCAAGCTCAAAGGGGAAGTCACTGGATGACCTGGGTTAAAAAAACAGGTATTCCTGGTTCCCGGTAACAAACTCAGTTAACCCACACTTCCGGCTTTGCAGAGCTGAAATTGGATTGTATCTCGGGACACTGTAAGGCAATTCCTTCCCACAGCCTTTACTTCAGGAGAAAAAAAAGTGAATGTACAGAATCAATATGCAGGCGCCCTTCCGACTGAGCGGCAGATGGATGTTACATCTTGGAGAATGAGAACAAACAGCCCGTGATAGATTTTATTTACTGCAAATATTTCAGTGTTTTGTATATATATCACCCAGAACAGAAAGAAATTAAATAAGCCAGCCTTTCTCAGCTCTGACGTGGTATTTCTTATCCCACTAAGTCTTTATTTAAATTAAAAAAACGTGTAGGGAAATGCATGGGGGAAAAAATACCTATTGCCTAATGCATCTAGGCTGGACTTCTATTGTTAGCTCCCTCATGTGCAGCAGGGACACAGCCCAAGCACTTTGGCATTCTTGCTTCTGTGACTCAGTGTGTTACTAACAATAGCATTGGCTTTTCAACTGGGGAAGATGAGCTAAAACCCTTCAGCCACTACATATTGTGCACCATGTCACATGTCTGACACATCAGAGCAATTAGGGCTGCAATTCAACTTAGCTTTGTTCTTAACACACACAAAAATTGTAAACAGCTAGTCAGAGAGGGTCTTGAAAGCAGGGGTGCTGGAACAATGTTTATAGCGTGGGTGCTGAGAGCCATCAAACCAAACTGTTAACCCCATTTATAATGCAAACCATTTCAAACACCCACCTATGCTTGAAAGCGGCATGTCTGACCTTCATTCATAAATATTAGCTCTGCTATGCTACATAATGCCAGAAGGCATTACACACATGGCTACGATTAACCCTTTGCTGTGATCTTAGATACTCTCTGAAGGTTTGCATCAACAACCTTCATTCATTTTCCACTTTAGCAGCTGCTGACATGTCAGCTAACTGCTGGTATCTGGACTTTTTGCTCCCTGAGTCCACTACCCCCATTTCTCACATGTGCTAGAGATTAGCACTGCTGTATTTCATCTCGACCAGGGCTGCAAGGAAGGATTTCCCCCACCCGCACCAGCCAGCCAGAGAAAACTGCAATGTTAGCCTTTAACATACACGTAAAAATAGCTTTAAAGTATACACTGTAGTAAATTACACTGGAGAGGTCAGAAGCCAAGTAATTTACTCTCGAGTGAAAAAATACAATATCAGTTGCTGGTATTGTAAATAAAGTCAAATGCATTACACTTTTATGCCTGTTTTATGCCTGTTTTTTGTTTTTAATCTCATTGTTTAAATTCTTAGGCTACAATGGGACCCCTGCCAACCTTTCAGACTCTATTCAAATATCTCACCAACTGGAGAACAAGGATGAGTAACTAGCAACTCTGGAAACGCACACACACATATACAAACATTCAGACAAAAATGCGATTTTTAAATTATTATTGTCCCTTTTAAAAAAGAAGACACTTGTTGCAAGCAATCCAGACTGTTCCAATCCACTAATATACAAAGTACCATGCATTGACACAAAATAGTACAATCAAAAAGAAGAAAATTAATTGGTTAACCAGGATCTTAGATTGTTATTCTCACTTGAAGAGTTGGCTTTCAAAGTCTTTATCTTGCTTTCATTTCCTACAGATGAGGCAATGGTTTATAAATACCAGTGCATGATTTTTCTATAATTTCCTCCAAAATTGACTTGACAAAATTGACAGTGTTTGTCCACTGAATGATGAGCCAGTAATCAGAAACTGGGGAGGGGCCCTATTTTGCTAAATAACATCCAAAAAACCCCAACCTAACTGAACATGAATCTCCACTTGGTTCAAAGCCAGGCAGAGAGTTTTGACAACAAACCCTGCTGCAGGCATTCACAGCTGAACCATTATATGGCATAAGTCAATTAAGAGCCAATACTTCTATGAACTCTTGTTTTTGGCAAATGCCTCTTAGATAGAAGGTGACCCTCTGTGTTATTGTCCTGGCTTAACTGTGCCTGCCAAGAGAAAAAAAATAAGGTCAATGGGGGTATCATGAAATTGCTCCACAACACTTGCAATAGGACTCCACTGCCCTTAGAAGGCAGCACACATCAGTCTCTCGTTTCAACATTCCTGAGCTTTGCTAACCAGCATTTCCTGGCTCCAGTTCCTCATGAGCACACCCCACACTGCCAGTTTATTCCTATCTAACCACATCTGCAATATAGCCAAGCAACACATCTTCTGTCCTCTGACACCAGCGCAATCCGGAGGGCTCACCACAGGCACAGACGCTGGCAGAATGGAGTAAGTCCACTGACTTGAATAGAGTCATTGTTGACTTCAGAGGACTTTCGCTAGGCTTACATCAGTGTAATGCAGAGCAGAATTTGGCCTTTTGCCTGATGGGAAGCCGCTGTCTGACTATTTGATTAGCTGGCCTGTCAGGAAAGGCACAATTTATTTAGTCCACAGCAGAATAAATTTGATGAAAACTTTGCATCAATCAGTAAATGGTCAGGGAACAGAGCCAATTTCTTCAGTCTTCCTAGACACTGCAACTTCACAAGAGACATGGTTTATATATCCCATTACAGCTGTAAGCAGTGTCAGGGAATTGCAGGAATTGCAATGACTTTGCACTGTCAGTATGGGTGACATCCAGTGGTGAGTTGCAGAAATTGCAGTAGCTTTTGGAAAATAACACCTGATTTGCTTAGACACACCCACCGCACCTGGCCTGCCCTCTAACAGCCAAAATGATCACTTTGGCTACTGTGGGACCCCCAGTTTCTATAGTATTGGGGCAAGAATGATAGAGTGCTGATTAACATGTTTGTGTGAATGAGGGGTTGGGACATTGATTTGGCCTTTGGCATGCTGGAGGGACTCGCCTTCAGCTAGGTAGCACTCGGTAAACAAGGGACAGGGGTTCCAAAACTCACTGAATGGAGAGAGGCTGTAGACAGGCTCAAGACCTTGTGGTCAGGGCCTTGTCTGAGGGCCGCACAGGCCTATTGCACCTGGCCTCTCTCCCCTGTGGAATGTCAGAGCTGACTTTTGCTTCCTTTAGGAGTCTAACTTCAGCCCACGGAGCTGAAGTTGTTTTGGGTCTGGTGGTGCCTCTGCACTAAGGCCCCCCGCTATGAGCTGAAATCACTCAAGAGCTGAAATCACTTAAGAGCTGGAAATCACTTAAGAGCTGAAAATCACTGAGCTTTATCTTAAGTGGGGGGCCCTAAGCAGAATGGTTCCTGTGCCAGCTGACCCGTTCCTGAGACAGCTGGCCGAGCAGTCCCGGTGCCGGCTGACCCGTTCCTGAGACAGCTGGCCGAGCAGCCCCGGTGCCGGCTGACCTGTTCCTGAGACAGCTGGCCGAGCAGCCCCGGTGCCGGCTGACCCGTTCCTGAGACAGCTGGCCGAGCAGTTCCTGAGCAGTTCCTGAGACAGCGAGCAGAGTCGCGCCGCGGGCAGAGCAGTTCCTGAGTCGGCTAGCAGGGCGGCTAGCGGAGCCACCAGCACCCCACGGAGAGACTGGGCCGTCGGCCTCGGACCTCATGAAGGTACCCTCCACTCTGCTCTCCACTTCCACCCAGCCTGGGAGGTAAGACTCGGCAGAGTGACTTTCCACCAGGGACTCCAGAGACTTTGGGGCTGTTGAACTTTTGGGACTTTGGGTGACTTTTGGGGTTGCTGGACTCCAGGGACTTTGGGCTATTGGACTTGTGGGACTTTGGGTGACGTTTGGGTTGCTGGACTCCTGAACCCACAGGAGAGGACACAGCCCAAACTTGCTGGGGAGGGGCAGTTTGCTCACGGGTTGGTGTATGAACCCTAGGTGTGGTGTTTTTCCCAGTTTAGTGATGTCATTTACCTCATGTTAATAAAGATCTTCTGTTACACCGATCTGTGCTTGCAAGGGGGGAAGTATTGCCTCATTGAGGCGCCCAGGGGTGTGTTAGGATTTTCCCAGGTCACTGGGTGGGGGCTCGAGCCAGTTTGCATTGTATTGTTGAGAGGGAACCCCTATTTACTGAACCCGGCCCTTGTTGCTGCCAATTCTGAAGGGCAGAAGGGTTACACAGCATTAACCCTTACTTAGTAAATACCTCAAAAAGACAGTTTTGCAATCTAGAGACATCCTTAAGGTCATCTATCCTACTACCCTAGCAGGTTATATGACTGATCCTTATTATATATGTGGACCGGGCTGACAAATTTTCATTGTTAGGTGATGGGGTTGTACCTCTTCCCTTGGGAGGTTAACAGGGATACCTACAAAGGACTGGATTTGACCCATCCTGCAGAAGTGCCTCTGACACACTCTCTCTCCGTAACCAATCTCTCCACCCCAAAACAAACAACCCATCCCACACACCCCTTTATTTAAAAAAAAAATCCACACGTGATTTTAATATAACATTATGGCGGATAAGCAATCACCACCACTAACTAACCATATGTAATGCAATAACATCTAGAGACTCCAAATGAGATCAGGGACGTGTCGGGCTAGGAGCTGTAAACATGCATACTTGACAAAAGACCGCCCCCAAAGACCTAACAGTCTAAAGAGACAAGACAAGGGGTGGAAGGAGAAACAGAGGCATGGGGAAATGAAGCGACTTGCTCAAGAACCAGGACTAGGACCCATACCTCCTGACTTCCAGTCCAATTCCCTATGCACTAGGCCACACCATCTCTCCTAATGGAAAGATAAACATGTGCTTCCTGCAGCAAATACAATTTAGCCACAGTGCACATATATATCCCAGTCAAAACAAGTCTTTGATAAGGTTAGTTAAGATTGAGCATATCACACACACACTTTGTCCATGAAAAGCAAGGTGGCCCAGTCTTACTGAAAGGTGACAATAGTATTTCAGCACCCTACTTTTAACTCCCTATGAGCCATGAATGGCTCCATCCATATCAGTAACGTAGGAGTCAAAATCCTTCCAAGAACACTGTAGTTTTTTTTAAAAAGCAACATCAAAATACATGAAATTCACAATAAAAGTTAAATATATGGGGAAACTCAATCATTTGAAAGTACAGAAATTCAGAGTTGAGGAAGCCAGATTACCTTAGTTTTGCCACCTCCTCCCCCTTCTCCTCTCTTCCCCATGCTCACCTTACAGGCTCTGGGAAACAGCTGGGATTCCTGCCCCCACCCTAGGAAGCTTTAGGATGCTTTGAGCATCAACTTTCTTGTCCCCCTTCTCCCCCAGAAGTAGGAGGCGGCTTGTTTGGTCCAGACTAGCTAAAGAGGATCATCAGGTACCCGACAAGACCAGCTAACTCTTTACGCTAGTCGGGGGGTTGAGAATCACATTTAGGCTCTGCTGGACCTGACATTCCTACTAAGGCTCTTATAAGCAGAAGGGGTGGCTGCGAGGAGCACCGAGACAGACCTACTAACTAAGGCTTGTGGAGATGGAGGTGCTCCAATGAACCTATTTATATTAGTGGGAGATGGATGAGACTCACTGAGTCTCAAGATCTGATGCCTTCCTGAGTCCTTTCACCTGCTCACCTGCAATTTCTTCACCATACTAGTCTAACAGTCTCATCAGAGAATTTTCTCTCTCTCTCCACATCTTAATGCGGCTCTGCATTTAGGTTAAAAAACCCTAGGACATCTGAACCTTTTTTGGCCAGCCCAGTGACCTCTCTCTCATTCTGGAGACGGGGGTGTGATTGATAGTCCTGGTATATCACCCTCTAAGGAGAAGAGATTCCCTCTTGTCATTTAGAAGTAGCCCTATTTGATTAGGGAAAGGCATCCAGTTCCCCTTGCTAAAAGGAGAGGAGATGTGATGTGGATGGAAAACAGAAGGGGATTCACAGGGCTCTGATGGGGACACAATGAACCTGGGCAAGTGAAGAAGAAGAGCAGGAGCAAAATGAATTTCAATTAGAAAGAAGATTTACAAAGAGCATCCTAATTTCAGACGGAATCCTGAAAGTTTAATGAAATATCTTAAAGGATCTGGCAATCTCCACAGGCCTTAGTAATACAAGGAGACATCTGAGGAACAAAGAAAGGTAACTTGCCACATTTAAGAACATGCTTCACTTAGTAATAATGTACTTCATTCTACCTGAGCAGACTAACTATATTAGTCACAGATATTCACATGCGATATTAATGCAAACCCTCATCCTTAAACATGAGCTGTAACAGGCATGGACATTTACAATAAAACTCCTCTCTTGGGCTGAGGGGAAGAGGATGCTGAAGGGAGTTAACTCATCCAAAATAAAATGAGCTCCTGGTATGAACTGAAATGAAGGTGAACTATTCAGACCCCTCCAACAGCTTTCATTTGGGAAT